>CANJKZ010000448.1:125000-725000 GCA_947471745.1 Closterium sp. Naga37s-1 | reverse complement strand
TGGCCGTAGAGACGAACGAAGAGGGAACTGCGGGACAAACGGGAAGCCAGGTGGTGAGGCGGGACGAGGCCGCCGACTCGAGGCTGCCGTGTCCTCCACAGGGGTGGCCTCCACGCCCACCCCCCCTGCACCACCAGAGGCGGCACCACCAGCTCCAGCAGCCCCAGTACCCTCACCCTCTGCAGCTGCACCTCCTGCATCCCCAGACACGACAGGGACCTGGCGCTGCGGGGGGGACGACTGCGGAGTGACGTGCGACACACCTGACAGGGCAGGACGCGAAGGGGGGGGGGGCTACCGAGGCGACTAAGGGGGGCACCGAGGTGAGGAACAGCGGGGGGGGGGGGGGGGGGAAGGCACACCGACTCCTCGAAGGTGACGCCATGGGAATTGAAGAACTTGTAGGCAAGCGGGTCGTAGAACAGCCAGCCGGAGGCGTCCATGGGGAAACCAAGAAAGACACAGGCACGAGTGCGAGTAGACAACTTGTTCGCCAGGGAGCCCCAAACACGGTAGTCCGCTACTACACCCCGAGACCCTGTCCAGAGGAAGACCGACGTCACCCGTGATCGTGCGTCACTAGGCCACAGGTTCAGTTGTTGCGCGGCGTAGCGGACGGCCTGGGGCCAGATGAACTGGGGGGCACCGGCATGGCACATGGAGGAATAGGCAGCCTCTATGACCAGGCCGATGCGTCGCTCAACGACCCTGTTCTGCTGCGGCGAGTCTGGTAGCGTGTAAGACTGGGTGATCCCTTGACCCTCATAGAACAACCTCAGACGAGTGGATGCAAACTCACCACCACAATCCAAGTGTAGACGGAGTCCACATAGGCCCTGGGCGCCATCCCTTGCTAGTAACCACGGCTCTAGGACATCAGGCACGTCAGCCTTCCGTCGCAAGGGAGACACCGTGATATAGCGGGAGAAATCGTCCACGACAATTAGGAAGTAGCGCTCCTGACGTGGGCCAAGGACCGGGGACGGGCCCCAAATGTCCAAGTGCAGGGTCTAAAAGGGAGCCGTGATGGGCAGGAACGGGGAAAAGTGAGTGGCAGCGCGTTGCCGACCCTCGACGCAAGTGCACATCGGCGCAGTCGAGCGGGGAAGCGAGGCGAGCGGCTCTGGAGACCTGACACTAGACGGTGACATACCATCCTACTGAGACGCTGGAAGTGAGTGGTGCCTCTAGGACGGGTGACCTAGGTGGTGGTGCCAGAGGACCGACGGGTGGGTGAGTGACCGGAAGTCGCACGACACAGTAGCTACCTGACCTGACCTCACCTTACCTGACCCAGTGTGGTGGGAACCAGTGTGTAGTGAGTACAGACAAGAGCCTGGCTCCTAGTGGAAAGTGGCAAGAGGCGCCCCAGTGGCACCGACTATGCAGGAGGCAACATGCTCCTCCTGAGGGAAAGTAGTGACTAGACCTAGGTCGTGGAGGTGACTGAGACCCACCAGGTTCCTGGAGAACGAGGGGGTGTAGTAACCTATGAGAAAGCCAGAAGGAGCCGCCGGACACGGGAGAGTGGTGGTGCTGTGGGCAACTACAGGTCCCACGGAGGGGTCAGCCAAGGCGACAGTGACTAGAGTGTGCAATGGCGTGGGGTCGGTGCAGTCACGAAAGAAACAATTGGACGCTCCAGAGTCTAGGGTGAAGGAAAGCTGTGCAGTCGGTGAGGTTGCACTCGAGCCAACGACAAAGGCTGGTGCTAGAGTAGCTTCAGCTCCCATACATACACCCCCAGAGGCGCCTAGACTGGAAACAACATACGCACCAAGACTGGAAACACAGGGATCTACTCGTGCAGCCAAGAAAGGTCCTAGACCAGGTAGGTGAGACTCAACTGGTGCAACAGTGCCCTGGCGAAGACGCGAAGGCCAGTGCGGTGTAACAGCATCAGGACCAAAACGCTCACGGTGAAGGTCATCGAGGCGACGGTAGCAGCGGGACATAGAGTGGTCTGGACGCCAACAGGTAGTGCTAGAACCGGGGCCAGTCAGGATTTGGTATCGGCAGGGCCCGACATCGCGCCTACTGCTAGCTCAGCTGCTGATGGGGCCGGTACTCCTAGGGCCGTGAGGTCCCCACTTCGGGGAGTGCTTGCACCTGCGGTCCGTAGCGACCGACCCATGGTAGGTGCTAGAGACAGCCGAGCGCGGTGGGGAGCGGCTAGAAGCAGTCGATGGGGAGCGGCTAGGAGCGGTCGGGTGTGGTCTAGTGCAGTGGAACACGGCTAGAAGCAGTGGGGTGTGATCAGGTGTGGTCTAGTGCGGTTAGGAGCGGCTAGGAGGGGTCGTAAGCGGGTGAGGGGGCTGTACTTGGCACTTGCTGGCGAGAGTCTATGCTGCTGCTGGCGCTACTAGCGGCAAGTAACGGGCGGGGCGGCGCTTACAAGTGAGGCAGCTGGTTACTGATATATTTAGTGCGGTACTGGGTAGTTCAGTGCGGTTGAGTGCGGTTCGGGGCTATTCCATGGTGCAGGTGGTAGATTAGGGTTTCCAGGTGTGGCTAATAGGTGCGGCAGCGGCTAACTGGTGGGCCGGCGGGTGGGGCAGCTTGTGGTGCAGGTGGGGTGGCGGCTAACTGCCTGTCCTCGAGGACCTCGAGGGGAAAAACAGGAGCAGCCCCAGAGAACGGAGAACGAGCAGGGCCACTTACCAAGTGAGCGGCGTAGTCAAGGCGGTGGGAAGAGGCAAAGCCAATGACAGTGGTAACAAGTGCCGAGACAGACGACAGAGGTGCAGTCGGGTGCGTGACCAATGCGCACAATACACGGGAGACAACAGGACGTGAGGCACGGAGGTAGTCGGACAACGGGTCGTGAAACACAGTGAGGGACGACTAAGGAGGCTGTGGAAGGACAGGAGGAGGTGGAACACGAGAGCGAAGTACAAAGTGAAACGGGCCGTCGGCACGGTAGCAGGACCGGCGAGGCTCTGGGGACACGGCACGACTGAGGGGAGAACAAGGAGTCCACAGGGACGAGGAAAGGGACTCGACAGAGGGAACAGGAGGGGACGGTAGGGGACCATGAACAAAGCGTGCAGGTGCTGAGTCGGGCAGGTCTCTAAGTCGCTGCTGCTCCGCCTCCTCTGGCGACTGCTGCTGCGGCACCTGCCCCCCCTGCTGCTCCTGTGGCTCCTCCTCTAATCTGTCCTGTAGTGGCTGCAACAACACCTCCTGCTGTGGCCGGGACTCCTGCTCTACCCTCTCCTGCTGTGGCTGCAACTGCACCTGCTGCTGTAGTCGTGACTCCTCCTCTACTCTCTCCTGCTGTGGCTTCGACTCCTCCGCTACTCTCTCCTGACGCTCCGACAGAGACTGCTGCTGCTGCTGTGACTCCTCATCTACTCTCTCCTGACGCTCCGACTGAGACTGCTGCTGCTGCTGCTGCTGCTGCTGCTGCTGCTGCTGCTGCTGCTGCTGCTGCTGCTGCTGCTGCTGCTGCTGCTGCTGCACTGACTACTCCTCTACTCTCTCCTGACGCTCAGACTAAGACTGCTGCTGCTGCCGTGACTCCTCCTCTACTCTCTCCTGATGCTCCGACTGAGACTGCTGCTGCTGCTGCTGCCGCCGTGCCCTCTCAAACCGCTCCCGCTCCTCCCTCTCCAACTTGTTTAAACGCTGCACTCGGGTCAGGAAACGTACAGTGCGCGGCGTAGGCGTCGCAGTGCTCGTGTCTCCGGCTCCAGCACCCCCAGAACCAGAACCTCCACCGACAACACCCTCAGGGACTCCAGTGCCTCTTGCAGGAACACCCCCAAGCTCCGCAGCGACCGGCCGCGGAGGCGAACGAGGAGGGAACTGCGGAACAGACGGGAAGCCGGAGGGTGAGGCGGGGCGAGGCCGCTGAGTCGAGACAGCCGTGTCCTCCTCAGGAGTGGTCTCCACTCTCACACCCCCTGCACCCCCAGAGCTGGCACGACGGGCTCCAGCAGCCCCAGTACCCTCACCCTCCGCAACTGCACCTCCTGCACCCCCAGACACGATAGGGACTGGACGCTGCGGGGGGGCAGACTGCGGAGTGACGTGCGACACACCTGACGGGGCAGGACGCGAAGGGGGTGGGGCTACTGGGGCGACTGGGGGGGGCTCAAGGGTGAGGAACAGCGGGGGGGGAAAGGCCTCGGAACCTCGGTGGGGGCGACTCCTGTAGTAACTGACCGACTCGTCGAAGTGACATCCTGAGAGGCAAACAACTGGTGGGTGACTGGGTCGTAGAACACCTAGCCTGAGGCGTCGAGTGGGAATCCAAGAAAGACGCAGGCACGGGTGCGCGAAGACTACTTGTTCGCGCCAGGGGCACGAGCGTGATCCAGACAACCCCAGACGCGGTTGTCAGCTGCTACGCCTGGAAATCCTGTCCAAAGGAAGATCGGCGTCACCCGTGGCCGTGCGTCACCAGGCCACAGGTTCAGCTGCTGCGTGGCGTAACGGATTGTCTGAGGCCACAAGAACTAGGGGGCACCGGCATGGCACATGGAGGTCCGGGCAACCTCCATGACCAGGCCGATGCGTCGCTCGGCTATCCCGTTCTGCTGCGGCAAGTCTGGTAGCGTGTAAGACTGGATGATCCTCCGACCCTAACAGAACGTCTCCAGGCGAGTGGAAGAAAACTCACCACCACGGTCCGAGTGTAGGCGGAGCCCACACAGGCCCTGGGCGCCACCCCTCGCTAGTAGCCACGGCTCAAGGACAAAGGCAAGTTGGCCTTCTGTCGCAAGGGGGAAGTAGCGGGAGTAGTCGTCCACCACAATCAGGATGTAGCGCTCCTGACGTGGGCCAAGGACTGGGGTGGGGCCCCAGACGTCCAAGTGCAGGGTCTGTAAGGGAGCCGTGGTGGGGGTAAACGAGGAGGAGTGAGGGGCAGCGCGCTGCCGACCCTCGACGCAGGGAGTGCACAGCGGCGCAGACGAGCGAGCAAGCGGGGCTAGCGACTCTGGGAGATCTGAGACCAGACGGTGACGTACCATCCTACTGAAACATGGGAACGACATGTGACCGAGACGGTGGTGCCAGAGGACCAACGGGTGGGTGAGTGACCGACAGTCGCACGACACAGCAGCTACCTGACCTGACCTGACCCAGTGTGGTGGGACCCAGTGTGTAGTGAGTACAGACCAGAGCCCAGCTCCATGTGGACAGTGGCCAGAGGCGCCCTAGTGGCACCGAATGAATAGGAGGCAACAAGCTCGTGCAGTGGGAAAGTAGTGACAACTCTGAGGTCGTGGAGGTGACTGACACCCACCAGGTTCCTAGAGAACGAAGGGGTGTAGTAACCTGTGAGAAACCCAGAAGAAGCCGCTGGACACGGGAGAGTGGTGGTGCTATCGGCAACTACAGATCCTACTGAGGGGTCAGCCAAGGCGACAGTGACTTGAGTGTGCAGTGGCGTGAGGTCAGTGCAGTCGCGAAAGAAACAGCTGGACGCTCCAGAGTCTAGAGTGAAGGAAAGTCGTGCAGTCGGTGAGGTCGCACCCGAGCCAGCGAGAAAGGCTGGTACTAGTCTAGTGGTGGCTGCAGCTCCCACACTAAGAACCTATGAGGCGCGTGGACCGGAAACTACACACGCACCAAGACTGGAAACACAAGGCTCAATAGCAGTTGTAGCTCCCACGTACCGGTGTGTGTACTGGCCGGGTCCGTCAGGGCCCCGATGTGGAGGTTGTTGCAGGCGGTGCAGTTGCACCTGTGCTGCTGCCGCTGCCACTGTTGCTGCTGAGACCACTGCTGTTGCTGCGGCTGTCGCCACAACGACATGGCATGCTAGTACGGGGGGGGGGGGGGGTACGCTGGCGGTAGGCTAAGTTACTGCTGGTGCTACTGGTAGCAGCCTAAGCTGCTGCTGGTGCGCTGGGGGCAGCCTATACTGCTGATGGTGCAACTGATGGCAGTCTAGTGCGGTAGTGAACGGTTGGGTGGGGTTGAGAGCGGTTGGGAACGGTGTTGGACGGTCAGGTGGGGCTAGGAGTGGCCTGGTGCGGTGGAATGCGGCTGAGTGCGGTTCTGGTGCTTGTGGGAGGGGATCAGTGCGGTGGGATGCGGTTGGGAGCGATGGAGGGCAGTTCAGTGCGGTTGGGAGCGGTGAAGAACGGTCTAGGGCGGTGGGGGAAATCGGGTGGGCTGTCAACGGGCGTAACGAGCGCACGGGCGGTTGCTGTTGATGCTAGCAGTTGCAGGTGCTAACTAGAGCGGTGAAGGGCGGTTAAGACAGGTTGAGTGAAGTGGGGAGCGGTATCTCGCGGTTGGGAGTGATTTAATGCGGTGAAGGGCGGTTTCTCACGGCTGGGAGTTGTGTAGTGCGGTTGAGAGGCGGTATAGGGTAAGTTTGGGCGGGCGGGACAGGCGGCAGCGGGCGGCAATAGGCGGCAGCGGGCGGCAACGGGCGGCTAAGGGGTGGGGAAGTCGTACGTTTTGGCCTCGGGGCCAGCTAGGCGCAGGCCACGGGGCCGTCGAGCAAGGGCCTCGGGGCCCGCTACTGAAGGCCGTGGGGCCTGCTAACGGGTGGGCCGCGGGGCCTGCATTCTACGGTCGCGCGCGAGAAAAAAACGGACGGAAGGAGGGGGGGGGGGGGGGGGGGGGGGGGGGGGGGTCGAACGGGCGACGGCGGGAAAAACGTGACGGGCTATGGGCGACGGGCGTCGGTCGACGTGCGACGGACGACGGACGACGGGTGACACGCTACGAGGCGCGCGCTATGACGAGGTGCGCGTTAGTACGAGGCGCGCGGGTGGTGGGCCCATGATTATCGCGTGAAATTTCGCCTAGGGAAAAATCGCCTAGGGGAAAAATCGCCTAGGGGGAACCTCGCTCTATGCCATGTTAGAATATGAGAATGAATGACTAGCAAATGAACAAACAAGCAAGATATAAGTGAGCCTTAACCCTAAACCTAGGACAAAGTAAATGCACGTAGACTAGAACAATACAAACTATATCATTATAGTTTGACACCACTCGCCTGGATACGTTCTGTTAGGGTCGGGGTATCATCCAGTCTTACACGCTACCAGACTCGCCGCAGTAGAACGGGGTAGCCAAGCGACGCATCGGCCTGGTCATGGAGGTTGCCCGGACCTCCATGTGCCATGCCGGTGCCCCCTAGTCTCTGTGGCCTCAGCCAGTCCGCAACGCCGCGCACCAGCTAAACCTGTGGCTTAGTGACGCCGGTCTCACTTTGGACAGGTTCTCGGGTGTAGCATCTGACTACCGCGTCTGGGGTTCCCTGGCTCATGTCGTGCCCCTGGCGCGAACAAGTTGTATGCACGCACTCGTGCTTGCTTCTTTCTTTGCTTCACACTCAACTCCTCCAGCTGGGCGTTCTACGACCCGGTCACCCGCCATTTTTTTGCCTCTCAGGACGTCACTTTTGACGAGTCGGTCAGTTACTACAGGAGTTGCCCCCACCGAGGCCATGATGCCTTCCCCCCCCCCCGCTGTTCCTCACCCCTGAGCCTCCCCCCGTCACCCCAGTAGCCACCCCCCCCCCTTCGTCTCCTGCCCCGTCAGGTGTGTCGCACGTCACTCCGCAGTCATCTCCCTCGCAGCGTCCAGTCCCTGTCGTGTCTAGGGGTGCGGGAGGTGCAGCTGCGGAGGGTGGGGGTACTGGGGCTGCTGGAGCCCGTCGTGCTAGCTCTGGGGGTGCAGGGGGTGTGAGGGTGGAGACCTTTCCTGTGGAGGACACGGCTGTCTCGACTCGGCAGCCTCGCCCCGCCTCACCTCCTGACTTCCCGTGTGTCCCACAATTCCCTCCTCTTTCGGCTCTGCGAACGGTTGCTGCGGAGCCTGGGGGTGTTCCAACTGGAGGTACTGGAGATACCGGGGGTGTGGTTCTGGTTCTGGGGGTGTTGGAGCCGAAGTCACGGGCACTGCGACACCTACAACGCGCAAAGTACGTTTCTTGACCCATGTGCAGCGTCTAGACCGGTTGGAGAGAGAGGGTTTGAGTAGGCACGACAGCAGCAGCAGCAGCAGCAGCAGGAGAGATTGGAGGAGGAGTCACAGCTGCAGCAGCAGGTGCAGGTGCAGATGCAGCCACAGCAGGAGAGAGTAGAGGAGGAGTCATGGCTGCAGCAGCAGGGGCAGTTGCTGCCACAGTAGGAGACAGTAGAGGAGGAGTCATGGTCGAAGCTGGAGCGGGTAGCGCATGAGTCCCAGCCGCAGCAGCAGGTGCAGGTGCAGTCGCTGTAGGAGAGGGCAAAGGAGGAGCCATAGGAGCAGCAGGATGGATAGGTGCCGTCGCACCAGACATTAAAGGAGGCGGTGCAGCGGCGACTGCGCGACCTGCCCGACCCAGTACCTGCACGCTTTGTTCGTGGTCCCCTACCGTCCCCTCCTGTTCCCCCAGTCGAGTCCCTTTCTTCGTCCTCGTTTACTCCTTGTTCTCCCCTCAGTCGTGCTGTGTCTCCACAGCCCCGTCGGTCTTGTTACCGTGAAGACGGCCCGTTTCACCTCGTGTTCCACCTCCTCTGGTCCTACCACAACATCCTGAGTCGTCCCTCACTGTGTTTCCCAACCCGTTGTCCGACTACCTCCGTGCCACCTGTCCTGTCGTCTCCCGTGTTTTGTCTGCATTGGTTACTCACCCGACTGCCCCTCTGTCTTCTGTCTCAGCACTTTTTGCTACGGTCGGTGGCTTTTCCTCGTCCCACCGCCTTGACTACGCCGCCCACCTGGTGAGCGGCACTGCTTGTTCTCCGTGCACTGGGGGGGGCTCCTGTCTTTCCCTTGGACGCCGTGGAGGACCAGCCGTTTGAGCTTGGTTTCCTGGCGGCCACTGTTCCTCATCTCTGCGCCATGCTGGTTGCCCTTGAGGGGGATCCAGTTGCCCTTGACATCCCGATCCCTCGCACTCATGCCGCGGTGGTCTCGAGACCCTGGGATTCATACTGGTTGGCAGCTGAGGCAGCGGGTGAGGGACAGGAGGGTACGGGGGAGGGTACGAAAGAGGTGACGGGGACGCAGCGGGCTGGTGCTGACGGCGGTTGTTGGCGATGGCGCTCGCGTTGGTGAATGTCGCCGGCGCATTCGTGAACGCACTGGCGGGTCGCTGGCACTCGCCATAGTGTCCGCCGCGACCGTCTCCCTAAGCGCCACGACGAGGGAGGCGACGGGAAGGCAACGGGGGGCAGCGCGACGGGTTTTGCATAAGCGCCGGAAGAAGCAGCGGATTTCGCGCCAGGAGCACAATGGGCCGCCATGACACATGGCGGATTTGGTGGGCCCATATAGAAAAGGTCCTTGAAAAGACCACGCTCTGATAACATGTCACGATAGTATCTTAACTGGAAAGCGTGTTAAACTAGGGCCAAGGCTTAGGAGCCTAGGCCAAGCGGGTATCGAGAGTATCGAGCCAAGAGAGTTGGAATGGTTGGTTCGATAATAGCAAGTGATACATCATATAGTCGAGAATGAGGCACAAGAGGTGGTACACCACCAACAAGAGGTACAAACATTACAATAACTATAGCAAGCAGGATATACAAAAAAATATAAATTTAATAGAGCTTGGTTTCCTGGTGGCCATTGTTCCTCATCTATGTGCCATGCTGCTTGCCCCTGAGGGGGATCCAGACGCCCTTGACATCCTGATCCCTCGCACTCACGCTGATGTTCTGGGAACTGAAGAACTGGCAGGTAACCGGGTCGTAGAACTGCCAGCCGGAGGTGTCAAGTGGGAAACCAAGAAAGACGCAGGCACGGGTGCGCGCAGACAACATGTTCGCGCCAGGGGCGCGAACATGGGCCAGGGAACCCCAGACGTGGTAGTCAGCTGTTATACCTGGAGAACCTGTCCAAAGGGAGACCGGCGTCACCTGTGGCCGTGCATCACTAGGCCACAGGTTCAGCTGGTGCACGGCGTAGTGGACTGCCTGAGGCCACAGAAACTGGGGGGCACCAGCATGGCATATGGAGGTCCAGGCAACCTCCATGACCAGGCCAATGCGTCACTCGGCTACCCCGTTCTGCTGCGGCAAGGCTGGTAGCGTGTAAGACTGGACGATCCCCCGACCCTGACAGAACGTCTCCAGGCAAGCAGAACAAAACTCACCACTACGGTCCGAGTGTAGGCGGAGCCCACAAAGGGCCTGGGCGTCACCCCTCGCTAGTAGCCACGGCTCGAGGACGGTAGGCACATCAGCCTTCCGTCGTAGAGGTAAAACCGTGGTGTAGCGGGAGTAGTCGTCCACCATAATTAGAAAGTAGCGCTCTTGACGTGGGCCACGGACCGGGGAGGGGCCCCAGACGTCCAAGTGGAGTGTCTGGAAGGGAGCCGTGGTGGGGGGGAACGAGGAGGAGTTAGGGGCAGCGCGCTGCCGACCCTCGACGCAAGGAGTGCACGGCAGCGCAGGCGAGCGAGGAAGTGGGGCAAGCGACTGTGGGAGACCTGAGACCAGACGGTAACGTGCCATCCTACTGAGACGTGGGAACGACGGGTGACCTAGACGGTGGTGCCAAAGGACCGACGGGTGCGTGAGTGACCGACAATCGCACGACATAGCAGCTACCTGACCTGACGTGACCTGACCCGACCCAGTGTGGTGGGACCCAGTGTGTAGTGAGTACAGACCAGAGCCCGGCTCCCTATGGAAAGTGGCCAAAGGCACTCCAGTGACACTGACTGTGCAGGAGGCAACGGGCTCGTCCAGAGGGAAAGTGGTGACAACTCCGAGGTCGTGGAGGAGACTGACACCCACCAAGTTCCTAGAGAATGAGGGGGTGTAGTAACCTGTGAAAAACCCAGAGGGAGCCGCCGGACACGGGAGAATGATGGTGCTGTGGGCAACTACAGATCCCACGGAGGGGTCAGCAAAGGCGACAGTGACTGGAGTGTGCAGTGGTGTGATGTCGGTGTAGTCGCGAAAGAAACAGCTGGACGCTCCAGAGTCTAGGGTGAATGAAAGCTGTGCAGTCGGTGAGGTCGCACCCGAGTCAACTACGAAGGCTAGGGCTAGACTAGTGGTAGCTGCAGCTCCCACACTAAGAACCTCTGAGGCGCCTGCACTGGAAACTACACAAGCACCAAGACTGGAGACACAAGTCTCAACCTCAGCTGCAGCTCCCACGTACCGGTGTGTGTACTGGCTGGGTCCGACAGGGCCCCACAGTGGAGGCTGCCGTTGGTGCTGCTGCTGTACCCGCAGCTGCTGCTGCTGCGGTGGCCACTGCTGCTGCTGCGGCCACAGGTGCTGCGGCCACGGCTGCTGCCGCGGCCACGGCTGCTGCTGCAACCACTGCTGTCGCGGCCACTGCTGCTGCTGCGGCCACCGGTGCTGCTGCCACCGCTGATGCTGCGACCACTGTCGCCACATCAAAATGGCACGTGAGTACGGGGATAGGGGCCAGTCGAGGCGGCAGTACTAGTGGTAGGACTACCTAAGCTGGTGCTGGCGCGACTGAAAGTGACCTAAGCTGCTGCTGGTTCTGCTGGGGAAGAGCCTAAGCTTTTGCTGATGCGCTGGGGTGGGGCAGCCTATGCTGCTGCTGATGCTGCTGGCACTACTCGTGGCAGCCTAAGCTGCTTCTGGTACGCTGGGGGGCAGCCTATGCTGCTGCTGGTGCCACTGGTGGCAGCCTAAGCTGGTGCTGGTGCGCTAGGGGCAGCCTATGGTGCTGCTGGTACTACTGGTGGCAGTCTAGGCTGCTGCAGGCGCTACTGGTGGCAGCCTAAGTTGCTGCTGGTGCGCTAGGGGCAGCCTATGATGCTGCTGGTGCTACTGGGGACAGTGTAGACTGCTGCTGGCGCTACTGGTGGTACTGGTGAGAGCCTAAGCTGCTGTTGGTGCGCTAGGGGCAGTCTATGCTGCTGCTGGTGCTACTGGTGACAGTGTAGACTGCTGCTGGCGCTAGTGGTGGCAGCCTAAGGTGCTGCTCGTGCGCTAGGGGGTGTAGACTGCTGCTGGCGCTACGGGTGGTACTGGTGGCAGCCTAAGCTGCTGCTGGTGCGCTAGGGGCAGCCTATGCTGCTGCTGGTGCTACTGGTGACAGTGTAGACTGCTGCTGGCGCTACTGGGGGCAGTCTAGGCTGCGCTAGAGCGGTGGGGAGCAATCTGATGTGGTGGAGTGCAGTTCTGGTAGGTCTAGAGCGGTCAAGGGCGGTTGAGAGGGGTGGAGTGCAATTGGGGCGGCTGTTTAGGTTAAACGTCCGTAAGGTGTACGTTCGGGCGGGCGGGACGGGCGGCAGCGGGCGGCAACGGGTGGCAACAGGCAGCTAAGGGGTGGGGCGGTCGTTTCTGGGCGAGCGTACGGTTTGGCCGCGGGGCCAGCTAAACGCAGGCCACGGGGCCGTCGAGCAAGGGTCCGAGGGGGCCCGCTACTGAAGGCCGCAGGGCCTGCTGACACGTTTGCCGCGGGGCCTGCTAACACGTGGGTCGCGGGGCCTTCGGTCTACGGTCGCGCGCTAAAAAAAAACGGACGGGGGGGGGGAGGGGGGGGGGGGGGGGGGGGTGGGGGTCGAACGGGCGACGGTGGTAACATCTCGACGGGCTACGAGCGACGGGCGACGGTCGATGTGCGACGGGTGACGGGTGACGCGCTACGAGGCACGCGTTATCACAGGGCGCGCGTTAGTACGAGGCACGCGGGTGGTGGGCCCATGACTATCGAGTGAAATTTCTCCTAGGAAAAAATCGCCTAGGGAGAAATCCACTAGGGGAAAAATCGCCTAGGGGGAACCTCGCACTATACCATGTTACAATGTGAGAATGAATGACTAGCAAATGAGCAAACAAGTAAGATATAGGTCAGCCCTAACCCTAAACCTAGGACAAAAGTAATACACCTAGACTAGAACAATACAAACTATATAATCATAGTTTGACAGCTGAGGCGGTCTCGGGACCCTGGGCTTCGTACTGGATAGCAGCTGAGGAGGCAGAGATGGCATCTTATAGGTCCACAAGCACCTACGTCGACGCCCTCCCACCACCAGGGAGGAACGTCATCAGTGGCATGTGGCTCTACAAGGTGAAGCGGCCGCCTGGATCACCACCGGTGTTCAAGGCGCGCTATGTGGCGAGCGGCTTGAGTCAGCGTGAGGGGGGAGACTTCTTCCAGACCTTCGCTCCCACCCTGAAGATGACCACTCTTTGGGTGTTGCTGCACATCGCAGCTCAGCACGACTACAAGTTTCACTCCTTGGACTTCTCCACAGCGTTCCTTCAGGGGAGCCTGCACGAGCAGATCTGGCTGCGTCACCCACCTAGCTTCACTTACTCTTTCCCTCCTAGGACCCTGTGGCAGCTGCGTCGACCAGTCTACGGCCTGCGGCAGGCTCCCCGTGAGTGGAACTACACACTTCGCATGACTCTTGCAGCGCTTGACTTCTTTCTATCGCCTGCAAACCCATCACTCTTTGTCCGTCGTGGCTCCACCCCGATCTTTGTTCTGGTTTACGTCGACGACCTGGTGTTCGCCACACCCGACCGACGCGTACTGGCCTCCGTGAAGGAGGAACTGCAGAGGAGACACAATTGCACTGACCTTGGTGAGTTGCAGCGCTACCTTGGCCCACTGATTACCAAGGACAGGGCAGCTCGCACCATTACGCTGACGCAGTCGCATATGGTCGAGCAGATCCTCACGCGGTTTCGCTTCCCGTTCTCCAGGGTACAGCCCACCCCTCTTGCTGTGGATAATGGGCTCACGGCTCCACCTTCGAACGAGCCATTTGAGTCCAGTGGTCCATATCCTGAGCTGGTGGGTTGTCTCATGTACCTGATGACCTGTACTGGCGCAGACCTAGCTTACCCTCTTAGCTTCCTTGCGCGCTTTGTTGTGCCTGGGAGACACCGACCTTCCACTAGTACACTGCTAAGAGGGTAGTGAAGTATATGGCGAGTACATCAGGCATGGGACTTAGCTAGTAATACTCACAGGTTTCTCGGACTCGTCGTGGGCCGACGACGCTGAGTCGCTGCGGTCTACATAGGGTTACTTCTTCAGCCTTGGGACGAGAGTTGTTCCGTGGAGGTCGACTCAGGCGTCGTCCGTCTCCAGTTCCAGCTGTGAGGCATATGTGTACGCTACGGCCATGGCTGCACAGGAGCTTTGCTTGCTGTCTTTCCTCCTCACTGACCTTGGTGAGCGGCCTTGCTCTCCACCAGTCTTGTTTGCCAACAACATGCCTGGTGTCCTGTTGTGAGAGGAGCCTCGACTGGTTGGGAAGGCGAAGCACATCCAGCTTCGTTACTTCCTTCTGCGATAGTTGCAGCAGCGTGGCCAGGCACTTGTGCGACGTGTGGTCTCTGAGGCCAACACTGCAGATATCTTTACCAAGGTGTTGCCGCCTTGTGACCACCAGCGTTTCTGCACCTAGCTAGGCCTTGGTCTACCGGCCCTCACTTGCTTGCGTAGAGATGCTTTGTCTTTTACTCGTGCATCTCCTTGTATTGGCTATATATCTGCTTCTGGACTGGCCTTGTGGCCACTTGCTTTTGTAGAAATGCTTGTCAAACTGTTTAATGTTTAGGTTGTGTAGGCTGTAGTGGGGTAGCCCATAACGGGTACAACCCAATTAGGGTTAGTACTTGTACCCATTTTGTTCCTAGTTCATCCATTCCCGTTCAGTACTTTGACATGGTTTCAGAGCAGGTTCTGTTCCAGGACTTTGTTTTTTTTTTTTAGGGCCCACAGTATAGTTTGCTGCCCGTAGCGCGTTACCCTGCCCGTAGCGCCCTACCCTACCCGTCGCACTGCCCCACCAGTCGCGCTGCCCTGCCCTGCCCGTCGCGCCGCCCTGCTAGCTGCGCGCCGCCCTGCCCTGCCCGTCGCGTCGCCCTCCCCTGCCCGTCGCGCCACCCTGCTGGTCGTGCGCCGCCCTCCCCTGCCCGTCGCGCTGCCCTGCTAGCGCCGTGCCGCCCTGCCCTGCCCGTCGCGCCGCCCTGCTAGCCGCGCGCCGCCCTTCTCTGCCCGTCGCGCCGCCCTGCTGGCCGCGCGCCGCCCTCCCCTGCCCGTCGTGCTGCCCTGCTAGCACCGCGCCGCCGTGCCCTGCCCGCGCGCCGCCCTGCTGGCCGCCGCGTCGCCCTGCCCTGCCTGCGCGCCGCCCTGCTGGCCGCCGCACCGCCCTGCCCTGCCCGCGCACCGCCCCGCTGGCCGCCGCACCGCCATGCCCTGCCCGCGCCGCCCTCCTGGCCGCCGCCCTGCCCTGCCCTGCCCGCGTGCCGCCCTGCTGGCTACCGCCCTGCCCTGCCCTGCCCGCACGCCGCCCTGCTGGCCGCCGCCCTGCCCTAGCCGTGCGCCGCCCCGCTCTGCCCTGCCCACTTCCCTAGCGCTTGCGCGCCGCCCTGCCCGTCGCGCCGTCCTTGCTTGCGTGCTGCCCTGCTGCTCGCGCGCCACACTGCTCTACCCGCTATGGCTACTCTCAGCGTCCTCACATTCGATCCTGAGGGCCGTCCGATCCAGTTCGATGCGTGGCTCGATGACTTACAGCTGTTCCTACTGAGCGATTCTAGAGACGGCGTTTTGTTGTTTGACCTCACGTCTGGAGCCTCTCTCGCCCCTCCCAACACAGCTGACAGTGCGACTCGCTCACAGTGGCTTACCCCTGACGCTGCTGCTCGCCTAGCCGTTCGCAACCACTTGCCGTTAGCCGAACGCGCTCACTTTGGCCAGCACAAGACTGCTAAAGCCCTGTATGACGCTGTAGTCGCTCGTTACTCCTCCCCTGCCACTGCTGCTTTCGGCCACCTTATACCGCCATACCTTTTTCCCGAGTTGTCCGCCTTTGTCACAGTCGCCAACCTCATCACCCACCTTCGCACTCGCGACACTCGCTACCGCGCCGCGCTTCCCACCAATTTTCTAGACGAGAACCCTCCCCCTATGTACATCACTCTCTACTTCATCGTCACCCGCCTCCCTGACTCTCTTAGCGCAGTCAGGGACCTCTTTCTTGCCATGGACCCCACGGACCTCACTGTCGACCTGCTCGAGAAGCACCTCCTTGCAGCTGAGGCTAGCATAGTCGCTGTAGGTGCTGCTCGTGACACTCCTCGCACTCCCTTTTTTTAGGGGTGTTCCCCCTCCCCCCTTGCCCCCTCTGTCGCTTCTGCTGCTCCTGTTGACTTCCTTAGTGCTGAGGAGGTCGGGGCTGCGTCTGCTCCCAGTGGGAGGCACCGCAGCGGCAAGGTCAAGGGAGGCAAGGATGGTGGGGGTGGCGGCGGTGGAGGCGGTGGAGGTGGCGGTGGTGGCGGAGGGAGTGGTGGTGGGAGTGGAGGCGTTGGTGGCGGCGGTGGTGGCGGCTGTGGGAGTGGTGGCGGCGGTAGTGGTGGCGGCAGTGGGAGTGGTGGCGGCGGCAGTGGTGGCGGTCGGAGTGGAATCGGTTAGAGGGGAGGTTCTGGAGGTGGTCAGAGACAGCAGCAGCAGCGTCCGCATGAGACCCCTACGCCCCAGGAGCTTCGTGAAAGGTTTGCTCAGCGTGGGGCGTCTGGGGGTAGTGTTCGCTGCCAGTACGTCATTCGTACAGGTGACCGCGCTGGTCAGACATGCGGGAAGGTTGGTCACACATAGTCCCGCTGCTTCTCCCGTCTTGACGACGCCTGGCGCGCAGAGTTTCCCGACGTGACCGAGCCCCCCCCTTGGCTAGAGCTGCTTAGGCAGGGTGTGGATATCTTTGTTCTTGACTATGACACTATTCTTGCTGCCATGTATGCTTTGACTGTTAGTGCTGAGGGTGACTGTTACCTGTGTGTGCCGCCCGACCCAGGTATAGAGGCTGCTGCTCTAGGTGCTAGTGAGTCTGCTCTCCCTGGTACTGCGCTTGCTGAGGCCTTGCACATCTTCACGCTTGACTCAGGTGCTTCCCGCTGTTTCTTTCGCGACAGTACCACAGTCACACCACTCCCTGCACCTGTTGCAGTCAGACTAACTGACCCCTCAGGGGGCCCAGTTCTTGCCCGTTCCTCCACTGTTCTCCCATGTCCGGCGGTTCCGTCCGGCTCACTCTCAGGTCTTCACCTCCCCTCGTTCTCTACGAACTTGGTGAGTACCGCTGCCCTCTAGGATGCGATGGTTACTACCACCCCTCCTGGGGGTCAGCGTGTGTCGATCTGCACGTATACACGGACGGGCCGTCACCTGGCCACGTTCACCCGTCGGCCTGGGTCGAGTCTGTACACACTGACTACTGAGCCTCCTCAGGTAGCTACGTCTGGTCAGGTGTCCGCGTCAGGTCCGGTAGCAGCCCCCTGCTCGTGTCGCCTCCTATCGCACCAGACTCTCCTTTGGCACCACCGCCTTGGTCACCCCTCCCTGCCACGCCTCCGTGGCATGCACTCCCGCCTCCTTGTCTCTGGTCTTCCCAGGTCTCTGCCTCCCCTCCCACCCTCGCCTGCCCCTCCTTGCCTTCCCTGAGTCGAGGGGTGGCAGCGCGCCGCTCCTCCTCGTTTCCCCCGACAACTGCTCCCCTGCAGACTCTCCACATGGACGTGTGGGGCCCAGCCCGCGTCCGTGGACAGGGCCGCGATCGATACTTTCTGCTGGTTGTTGACGACTACTCGCGTTACACCACGGTCTTCCCCTTGCGCAGCAAGGGGGAGGTCCCTGATGTTTTGATCTCTTGGATCATCGTTGTCCGTCTCCAACTCCGCGAGCGGTCCCACAAGGACCTTCCTGCCCTGCGTCTGCACTCTGACAGAGGTGGTGAGTTTGCCTCCAACCTCTTGTGGGAATTTTTTCGTAGGGAGGGCATTCGCCAGTCGTTCACGCTTCCTGCCTCTCCGCAGCGGAATGGGGTTACTGAGCGCCGCATTGGCTTAGTTATGGAGGTCGCTCGTACCTCCATGATCCATGCGGCTGCTCCCCATTTTCTGTGGCCATTTGCGGTCCGGTATGCTGCACATCAGCTCAACCTCTGGCCCCGTGTCTCCTTGCCGAAGTCCTCGCCTACACTGCATTGGACGGGGGAGGTTGGCGATGCGTCGGTGTTCCGGGTCTGGGGCTCTCGTGCCTTTGTCCGCGATACCTCCGCGGACAAGCTCTCCTCCCGCACCATTCCCTGTGTCTTCCTTGACTTTCCCCCTGACGCGCCTGGCTGGCAGTTTTACCACCCCACCTCGCGCCGTGTCCTGCCCTCTCAGGACGTTACGTTTACCGTCTCTTCCCCTACCGCACTGCCCCTCTCCCCCCCCCGCGACTCTTCCTCACACCAGGTCCCCCTCCGGTAGACCCCCTCCCCCCTCAGGGTCCTGCTCCCTCAAGTGTGTCTCATGTAGACCCACTCCCCCTGGCTGAGCCTGTCGAGGTCGCTGTTGACTCTGGTGCTGCTGGGGGTGGTACTGCTAGGGGTGTTGCGTCTTGGGGTGTTGAGCCTGAGTGTGCGGAGCCTGGGGGTGCTGAGCCTGGGGTTGCTGAGTCTGAGGGTGCGGAGCCTGGGGGTGCTGAGCCTGAGCGTGCAGAGCCTGGGGATGCTGAGCCTGAGGGTGTGGAGCCTGGGGGTGCTGAGTCTAGGGGTGCTGAGCCTGGAGGTACTGTGTTTGCTTGAGGTCCTACGACTGCCTCGTCACGGTGGGAGCCTCTCTCTCCACCGTAGCTGCGCGAGTGGTTTGCTCGGCGCACCCGCCTTCGGAGTGGCTCTGCTGGAGCTTGGGGGCCTGCCGCTGGAGGCACTGGAGCTGGAGGCACTAGAGCTGCTGGTCCTGGAGGTGCTGGAGGTGCAAGTCCCGGAGGTGCTCGTACTGGAGGTACTGGAGCTCCTGGAGCTGGTAATGCTGCAGGCGCTGGAGCTAGAGACCCTGGAGCTGGAGGTGCTGGAGATGGAGGTACCGGAGGTGCTGGAGCTGCTGGTCCTGGAGGTGCTCGTTCTGGAGGTCCTGGAGCTGCTGGTGCTGGTGGTGCTGCTGGTACTCGAGGTGCTGGAGGTACTTGAGGTGCTGGAGCCGCTGGTCCCGGAGGTGCTCGTACTGGAGGTACTGGAGCTGCTGGAGCTGGTGGTGCTGCAGGCGCTGGCACTGGAGACCCTGGAGCTGGAGGCGCTGGAGCTGGAGACCCTGGAGCTACAGGCGCTGGAGCTGGAGACCCTCGAGCTGGAGGTGCTGGCCCTGGGGGTGCTGGAGCTATCGGAACTGGTGCTGGAGGCACTGTGCGGCCGCGACCGTACTTCGTTCCTCTGCTTCGCCAAGTTCTTAGTCCCCCGTCTTCTTCTGGCCTTACTCCACCTCTGCTGTGTCCACCGCCTGACCAATCGCAGCCATAGTTACAGCCAGACTCCCCACTGCCTGCTCCTTCTCCTTACACTGAGCAGACAGACTCTCTTACAGAGCGTCGTGCGCCTGTTCGCGCTGTTCACACGGGTCGTCGTGTTCCTCGTCCGCGTCCTCCTCCTGTCCCCAGCACTCACAGTATGGCACTTCGTCCTTCCTCTGTTCCACTTCGAGTTCCCCTGCCGTCTCCTCCGGCGTCCTCTCTTCCTGAGTCTGAGTCTGACTTGGTTCGTACTGCTAGTCCTACTGTCACACGTCTTCTAGCCACTGTTGTTCCCGACCCTTCGTTTGAGTCCACTGCTGCGTCTGCCCTAGTTGCTGAGCTTGTTGACTTTGCTGTTGCGTGTCGTCTCGACTATGCCACTAGTCTTGTGGCTGCGTCTGAGTCTGACTGTCCTCCGTCCGTCGGGGGTGAGTATGCTCTTGGCATGGACGTCATTGAGGACAGGCAGGAGGACTTTGAGTGTCTTGCAGCTGCTGTACCTCATTTTGTGGCCATGCTGCTTGCACCTGAGGGAGACCCGGATGCTTTAGACATCCCGACCCCGCGCTCTTACGCGAGGCGATTACGGGTCCCTACTCCTCTCAGTGGCAAACAGCCATGGACGCAGAGATGGCATCCTGGAAGTCCACAGGCACTTACGTCGACGCAGTTCCCCATCCTGGGGCGAACATAGTCGATGGCATGTGGATTTTCAGGGTGAAGCGGCCGCCGGGTTCTCCGCCTGTCTTCAAGGCGCGTTACGTTGCACGAGGCCTCAGTCAGCGACAGGGAGTTGACTTCTTCCAGACCTTCTCCCCTACCTCGAAGATGACCACTCTTCGGGTGCTGCTGCACGTTGCCGCTCAGCGTCACTACGAGCTTCACTCTCTTGACTTCAGCACAGCTTTCTTACAGGGCAGCCTGCACAAGGAGATCTGGCTGCGCCGCCCACCTGGCTTCACTGGGTTTAGGTACCCAGTGGAGCCTCGGGCGGCCAGTCTACAGTCTCCGCCAGGCGCCTCGTGAGTGGCATGACACACTGAGGACGACACTTGCGGCTCTTGGGTTTGTTCCTTCCACTGCTGACCCGTCGCTATTTCTGCGCACCGACGCTTCGCTGCCGCCATTCTACATCCTCGTGTACGTCGACGACTTGGTTTTTTCCACTGCTGACACTGAGGCACTGGCCCTTGTGAAGTCGGAGCTGCAGAAGGGACACACGTGCACAGACCTGGGTGAGCTGCGCAGCTATCTTGGCTTGCAGATCACCCGAGACAGAGCACGGCAAACCATCACCCTGACTCAGTCACACGTGGTGCAGCATGTCCTTCAGCGCTTCGACTTCCAGTACTCCTCGCCACAGTCCACTCCTCTGCCTACCGGTCACTCGCTCTCAGCTCCACCTTCGGACGAGTCCGTAGAGCCGAGTGGCCCGTATCCAGAGCTTGTGGGCTGCCTCGTGTACCTGATGACCTGCACTCGACCTGACCTTGCATACCCTCTTAGCATCCTGGCACGCTACGTTGCGCCCGGGAGACACCGACCAGAGCACTGGGAGGCCGCTAAGAGGGTGTTGCGCTACTTGTGGCATGGGGCTCGTGCTTGTAGGACAGGGTCCAGATGTCCTCACTGGACACGCAGACGCTTCTTGGGTTGACGACTTGGCTACGCAGCGGTCGTCACAGGGTTACACTATCAGCCTTGGCTCCGGCTCTGTTTCTTGGCGGTCTACCCGCTCGTCTTCTGTTCTCAGTTCCAGTTGTGAGGCTGAGATCTACGCAGGGGCCATGGCTGCACAGGAGTTACGCTGGCTCACCTACTTGCTCACCGACTTGGGAGAGCCGCCTCGTTCTCCTCCAGTTTTGTACGTAGACAACAAGGCCATGATTGCTTTGTGTCAGGAGCACATACTGGAGAACAGGACGAAGCACATCGCTCTGCGTTACTTCCTTGCTCGAGAGTTGCTACAGCGTGGTCAGCTTTGTCTTGCTTACGTGGCCACTCGGGCCAACACTGCTGATTTATTCACCAAGGCACTTCAGTCTGGTGATCATCAGCGTTTCTGTACCGCTTTAGGCCTTGTGCCTACTTAGTCTCACTTGCTCATTGCGTGACTTTGCTTGTACTGTGGTCTATATATATACATCTGCATGCTTCCACTTGCTAGGTTGTGATCACTGTACTGCTTGTTCTCATTTATATAACTCTGCATGTGAACTGGCCTTGTGGCCATTTGCTTGTGCTCAGAGTGTGTGGTGACTTCGTGATCCACCCTGAGCTTGCTTTGCTTTTCTTGACTGGTCTTGTGACCCCTTGTTCTCTCCCACTTTGCCTATGGGGGTGTGTCAAACTGTTATAATGTTTAGGTTGTGTAGGTTGTAGTGGGGTATCCCATAAGGGGTACAACCCAATTAGGGTTAGTACTTGTACCCATTTTGTTCCTAGTTCATCCATTCCCGTTCAGTACTTTGACAATGCTTGTCATGCATGTCTTGTACTCTTGCATCTTCTACATTTGCTATGTGCTTGCATGTGAATTGGCCTTGTGGCCTCTTGCTTGTTCTCGGAATGCGTGGTGATCTTGAGATCCATCCCGAGATTTGTTTTATTCTTGTGAACTGGTCATGTAACCCTTGCTTTGTTTTGCTTTACATTGGACTTCCATCACCTAGACTATGGGTGTGTGTCAAGCTATATTTGTTATAGCTTATATTTGTTAGTCTAGGTGTACTTTCTGTTTCCTAGGGTTAGGGCGTGTGTGATAATTTTCTAGGTTTATATATCAGGTCGAGTTTTGGGTGGTTACCGCTTTCGCCAGTATCGCCGACACGGTTTGGCGAAGGGCACTCTAAATTGAAAACACACAATGCAAAGATGAATAGATTGATATTATGTAAAATGTGATATATTATGTTAGATATGATATGATAAATGATAAATGCATGCCTTAAGTTTTAATATGAATAATGCTTACTTATTACTGACAATCCATGATGCGTATATATAATGATAAAGATGCGTGAAAGCTAACGACCCAAAAACTATGCTACCGCATCCCTTGCCTAGCATGTCGGGGAGATGATAGCATAATCTTTGAACAATCAGCAGTCACATGAAACAACACAATCTGTGAACTCCAAAAACATGGTCAACTCTATCATTTCCAGTTCAAGTGGGCTCCCGATAGGCGTGCCAATGAACCTTTGGGTAAAAATGATAGAGCCGATTCACATTTTTAAAACCCACAGACATGCATTGTTGATGCAATTATAGATATACATGGATGCACATTCACACATACAAACATGCAAACACAACCACACACGTACGCACACAAACCTCAAAACTCAAACGAAAGAGACAGAAAACATGCAAGGCAATTTTCCAAAACAATACAAGTATCCTACAGATCATCAACCACTGTTGTTGTTTCATATTCCACATTAAAATAGACTTCTTGAATGATACAGCAAAGCCTCTGAGGAGAAAACGGGGAGAGAAATGGGAAATAGAATGGGCAAATTGAGAGATAGACTACGAAATAACTATCAGAAATAGCAGGCAGAAAGATAGAACACAAAAGAGAGATTTGGACTAGCAGCAGCAGGATACATATAGCAAACCCTAAATTGGGCTATACTCGTCATAGAGTACCCCACTGCAGGCTAGACAATTATCACATTCTGACACACCCCCATAGTCAAAGTGGGGTATAATCAGCACAGCAAGCAGTCATAGAGCAGGTTCACCAGTACAAGCAAAGCTAGAGGCATTCACAAAGGGCAAGTGAGGAGGAGGAGGAGGCTGGACTGTGAGAGGAGAGGAGATAGGAGGCGACGGCTGAAGCTGCAGACACACGGGCAACAGGAGCGGCGCGCACGGTGGCTACCGGAGCAAGGGCCCCGGACTACAGGAGTAACTGGCTCTTCGGCTAACTCTGAGCGGCAGGAGCAACGGACCCACGGGCGACAGGCGCAGCAGGCTCTCTGGGCTACCAGCGGCAGAGCCCCGGACTACAGGTGCTGCGCACGACAAGACGGCAGCCTCCGCTCAACCTCCCCCAACTGTCCCACCCCCCTTTCACACACCCCTTGCTGCACCCCTAGCTCCACTCCCACGTCACCCCCCTAGCGCCACTCCCTCGGCTCCCACACACCCACCCCCCTCAGCGGCAGCTGTAGCAGTGGGAGACGGAGGAGGAGGAGGAGCAGGGGACGGCTCACACACCCGCCACCCCCATACCCCCAACGCAGGGCAGAAACGCGGGCAGCAGCTGGGGTGGCGTGTGAGCGGAAGCGGGGCGGCGCGCGGGCCCCCAGGGCGCCTCGACGAGCGACGGGAGGGGGCGACGCGCGGCCCCCCAGGGCGCCGCGACGGGCGACGGGAGGGGTGACGCGCGGCCCCCCAGGGCGCCGCGACGGGCGACGGGAGGGGCGAAACGCGGCCCCCCAGGGCGCCGCGACGGGCGACGGGAGGGAGGGGGCGACGCGCTGGCCCCCAGGGTGCCGCGACGGGCGACGGGCAGGGCAATGCGCGGCCCCCCAGGGCGCCGCGACGGGCGACGGGAGGGGGGGGGGCGACGCGCGGGTTCCCAGGGCTCCGCGACGGGCGACAGGCAGGGCGACGCGCGGCCCCTCAGGGCGCCACGACGGGCGACGGGCAGGGCAGCGCGCGGGCCCCCAGGGCGCCGCGTGAGGCAGTAAACCGCCGCGCACCTCGGGGCGCACGGCGGGCAGAAAACCGCCGCGCACCCCGAGCGCGCGGCGGGCAGAAAACCGTCATGCGCCCCGAGCGCGTGGCGGGAAGAAAAAACGTCGCGCGCCATGGGGCGCGCGACAGACGGGATAGCAGCGGAAGTAGGTGGGCCCACAGGCCAAGAGCGTACTCGCTCTGATAGCATATCAGAAATAGCAGGCAGAAAGATAGAACACGAAAGAGAGATTTGGACTAGCAGCAGCAGGATGCATATAGGAAACCCTAAATTGGGCTGTACTCGTTATAGAGTACCCCACTGTAGGCTAGACAATTATCACATTCTGACAATAACCAATGAAAACAATCAGGAAATTGAAGATAACGGAAAAGAAAACATATGTGTAAGAAAAAACAGATACACACTTGAACATCAGTAAATAAAGTAAACATCAGCAAACAGCAGATACGAGAAAGGAATGCTGCACTAAACGAACGGAAGTTATGATGAAAAATAGAAGAACCAGATGCAGGATTATCTACAAAGAATAGCTAAAGTATTTACAAAGCGCCTAGAACCTAAGCTTGAAGTGATTGCTTAAAGGACGAAAAAATGAAGGAAGGAACACAAGATGTTGTATAACAAAAGCAAGTAGTTAGGCAACAAAGAAGGAGAATAAGAGGAAATGGTAGAAGGAAGGCTAAAAGAAAAAGGAGGAATAGAGGAAAAGTGAAGTAAGGAAGAAGGGGAAGGAACAGGGGGGATACGCAGTAAAGACCACGGAAATGAGAAGACGGACAGCAAGAATAAGACAAGATGAAAGGTAAAGTAAGGAAGGAGCGAGAATAGAGGATGGGAGAAAATCTAAGAAAGCTTGAAATTTAAGCACACTATGCTAAAGGAAACATCCACACACAAATAAGAGCCAATACCGGATGCTAGAGTAAGGATACGTAAATCGGGATAAAAGTGAATTCGGGCAACAAGTTCTATGGTAGTAAGTAGTGAAATTAAAACATAGTTTCCCTAAGCTTTCACAAAACCTAGAAGGAACTGAAGTAGAAATTCACAACAATTAACTCGGAAAACAAAGTGCGACAGCGATTGAAACGAAAGGAAGGAGTAGGGTGGAAAAAGAACGCTAAGACAACGACGTTAGTTGAAAGGAAAGCATATGAAAGAGATGAGTTAACGGTCAAATAAGCTCACCTTAGAGCTTGGAGTGAAGGGTTGTAGATAGAGATACGGTAGAAGCCACTTCTAGCTGGAGATAGTAGTTGAAGGAGACCCACTAGGTGGAGTGGGTGGAGTAGCAGGAGCGAACGAAACAAGCGGGAAAAGAACAAGAAATAAAACATCAAAGAACACAAAGGAAAAAAACAGAGCATGAAGGAACGGACGTGAAGGGGTGAATAAGAGATAGCAGAAATGAAGGACGCGCGAATCATACGAAAAGTAGGAACGGAGGACAAAAGAAGAAAGAGAACAGACTACTGAGTAAGGAGTCTGGAGATAAGAAACGGTAAAACATGGGCGAGATTGAAATTCCAGCAAGAATGATAAGTAAGCAGCAGAACGAGAGAGATCTAGGGGAGCAAGAGTACGTGGAGAAGACGAACATACAACTAAAATGAAGTTCAAGTGGCTAATATCCATTTATACCTGTGAAAAACGGCGTACCAACTTGCACGAGAGAAGAGCCACGAAGAAACGAGACTCAAGTGGCGAGAGGAAGGAAAAGGAGAAAAAGAAGAACACCCTAGCAATGGAGATTCGTCGCACAATATAAATATCAGTAAAAACGGACCTCTCCAAACTAACAGCGGTCGTGACGTAGTGGTGAGAGCTCGAATCCTACGAACGCCTTGTGCATGTGAGTTCGGTAATAGAAGTGATGCATAATAAGGTAATAATGAAAAAGCGAGTTACATATTTAGTATTACATGTCAGATTTATATGACATAGCTACTGTAGGCTATAGTGGGGTAGCACATATGGGGTACAGTTTTCTAGGGTTTGCTTTTGTACCCAACTTTCCCTTAGTCAATTCATTCCTCATTTCTTCACATGGTATAGAGCAGGTTCCCTAGTGGGAACGCTTCCTTGGGCCCACCACTGAAACCTTTTTTTTCTGACCGGAGCGACAGTCGCTCCTGCCCGAGGCGCGCCTTGTGGGCCGCCCTTCTGTCGAGCTCTCTTAGAGGCCCCTCTCACGGCCCCTCGCGCCACCCTTAGCGGCCCCGTCGCCGCCCCTAGCGGCCCCGTTGCCGCCCTTCCAGGCCCCTTGCGGCCCCTAGCGGCCCCATTGCCGCCCCTACGCGGCCCCGTAGCCGCCCCTAGCGGCCCTGTCGCCGCCCTTAGCGGCCCCGTTGCCGCCTCCCTCCCTACGCGGCCCCGTTGCCGCCCCTACGCGGCCCCGTCGCCGCCCCTAGCGGCCCCGTCGCCGCCCCTAGCGGCCCCGTCGCCGCCCCTACGCGGCCCCGTCGCCGCCCCTAGCGGCCCCGTAGCCGCTCCCCTCCCTACGCGGCCCCGTCGCCGCCCCTACGCGGCCCCGTCGCCGCCCCTACGCGGCCCCGTTGCCGCCCCTAGCGGCCCCGTCGCCGCCCCTAGCGGCCCCGTCGCCGCTCCCCTCCCTACGCGGCCCCGTAGCCGCCCCTACGCGGCCCCGTCCCCGCCCTTACGCGGCCCCGTCGCCGCCCCTAGCGGCCCCGTCGCCGCTCCCCTCCCTACGCGGCCCCGTCGCCGCCCCTACGCGGCCCCGTCGCCGCCCCTACGCGGCCCCGTCGCCGCCCCTAACGGCCCCGTCGCCTCCTCCCTCCCTACGCGGCCCTGTCGCCGCCCCTACGCGGCCCCGTCGCCGCCCCTAGCGGCCCCGTCGCCGCCTCCCTCCCTACGCGGCCCCGTCGCCGCCCCTACGCGGCCTCGTAGCCGCCCCTACGCGGCCCCGTCGCCGCCCCTAGCGGCCCCGTCGCCGCTTCCCTCCCTACGCGGCCCCGTCGCCGCCCCTACGCGGCCTCGTAGCCGCCCCTACGCGGCCCCGTCGCCGCCCCTAGCGGCCCCGTCGCCGCTCCTCGCCCCTAGCGGCCCCGTCGCTGCCCCTACCCGGCCCCGTCGCCGCCCCTAGCGAGCAGCCGAGCCGCCGAGCCGCCCAGCAGCTGAGCCGCCGAGTCGCCCAGCAGCCGAGCCGCCCCTGGAGCAGCCGCCACTGCAGCAGCCGCCCCTGGAGCAGCCGCCACTGCAGCAGCCGCCCCCGGAGCAGCCGCCACTGCAGCAGCCGCCCCCGGAGCAGCCGCCACTGCAGCAGCCGCCCCTGGAGCAGCCGCCTCTGGAGCAGTCGCCCCTACAACTGCCGCCCCTGGAGCAGCCACCCCTGCAGCTGCCGCGGAGCTCTCGCTCTACAGTGGTAGCGGCCTCGCCGTTGCCGCCATCGTACGCCTGCCCTTCTCGCCACTGGTGAGCACTGCCCTGCCCGTACTGCTGTTACTGCTGCTCTTACTGCTGCTGCTCTTTCTACTGCTACTGCTGCTCCTGGCGTGGCCAGATGCAGCTCCAGCGTCGCCCGCGTGAGTCCCTCACCCCCCAACAGCTTCGTGCGTGGTACGCTAGTTGGGGTTGTCGGGGTGGCCGTAGTGGGAGTCGTCCCGGAGTGAGTAGTTCCACAGCTGCTTGTAGTGGCCAGGTGCAGCTGCAGCGTCGCCCGCGTGAGTCCCTCACCCCCCAACAGCTTCGTGAGTGGTACGCTAGTTGGGGTTGTCGGGGTGGCCGTAGTGGGAGTCGTCCTGGAGTGAGTAGTTCGGCAGCTGCTTGTAGTGGCCATGTGCAGCTTCAGCGTCGTCCGCGAGCAGTCCTTTCGCCCCAGCAGCTTCGTGAGTGGTACGCTCAGCGTGACGGGTCACGGGGTACTGCTCGCTGTCCGTACGTCATTCGCACTGGTGCTCGGACTGGTCAGCCTTGCGGGACGTTGGGTCACGCAGAGTCCCGCTGCTTCGCCCGTCTGAGCGACGCCTGGCGTACGGAGTTTGGCGACGCGGCTGAGCTCCCCGACTGGGTGGAGCTGCTTCGGCTGCGGGTAGATATCTATACTCTTGACTATGATGCTATCCTCACTGCCATGTATGCATTGCCTACTAGTGATGAGGGTGACTGTTACCTGTGTGTTCCGCCTGACCCGGGCATTGAGGCTGCTGCTCTAGGTGCTGGTGAGGCTGCTGCTCTAGGTGCTAGTGCGTCTGCTGCCCCAGGTGCTGGTGAGTCTGCTCTCTCAGGTACCACGTCGTCTCAGGCCTTACACACCTTCACTCTTGACTCGGGTGCTTCCCGCTCCTTCTTTCGAGACCGCACCACGCTTACGCCGCTCAGTCGGCCGGTTGCGGTCTCCCTGGCAGACCCCTCTGGGGGTCCTGTCCTTGCTCACTTCTCCACTGTCCTCCCGTGTCCGGCGGCCCCCTCTGGCACCCTGTCTGGTCTTTACCTCCCCTCGTTCTCTACGAACTTGGTGAGTGGTGCTGACCTACAGGATGCGGGGGTTCACCAGTTCACTCCTGCGAGTCAGCGGGTGACCCACTGCACGGACGCTCGGACAGGCCGACACCTGGCCACGTTTACACGTCGGCCGGGGTCGAGCCTGTACACACTGACCACTGCGTCTCCTCCAGTCACTGCGTCTGGTCAGGTAGCTGCGTCGGGTCAGGTGTTTGCTGCAGCGTCCAGGTCTGGTCCTAAGTCTGCCCCCTGTTCGTGTCGCCTCCTGTCTCACGAGACTCTCCTCTGGCACCACCGCCTTGGTCACCCCTCCCTGCTTCGTCTCCGAGGCATGGCCTCCCGTGTCCTTGTCTCTGGTCTTCCCCGGTCCCTCCCTCCCCTTCCTCCGGGGCCTGGCCCTACCTGCGTCCCCTGTGTCGAGGGGCGGCAGCGGGCTGCCCCTCACTCCTCCCAGTTTCCTCCGACAGAGGCCCCGCTGCAGACGCTTCACATGGACGTGTGGGGCCCGGCCCGCGTCCGTGGACAGGGTCACGAGCGCTACTTCCTGCTGGTGGTTGACGACTACTCGCGTTACACCACAGTCTTCCCCTTGCGCAGCAAGGGTGATGTCACTGAGGTGTTGATCGACTGGATCCGCGCAGCTCGTCTCCAGCTCAGGCAGAGCTTCGGCTCGGACTTTCCTGTTCTGCGTCTGCACTCTGACAGAGGTGGAGAGTTCTCCTCTGGCCTTCTGCGAGCCTACTGTCGTGCACGAGGCATCCGCCAGACCTTCACGCTTCCGGACTCTCCACAGCAAAATGGGATTGCTGAGCGCCGCATTGGCATGGTCATGGACGTCGCCCGTACGTCCATGATGCATGCGGCTGCCCCCCATTTTCTGTGGCCGTTTGCGGTTCGGTACGCGGCGCATCAGATCAACCTTCACCCCAGGGTCTCCATGCCGGAGACCTCCCCAGCCTTGCTGTGGACGGGGAAGGTTGGCGATGCGTCTGCGTTCCGTGTCTGGGGATCTCGGGCGTTTGTCCGCGACTTGTCTGCGGACAAGCTGTCCCCTCGTGCTGCTCCTTGCGTCTTCCTTGGCTTCCCCCCTGACGCGCCAGGGTGGCAGTTCTACCACCCCACCTCTCGCCGTGTTCTGTCCTCCCAGGACGTCACGTTTGACGAGTCGGTCCCCTACTACTGCCTCTTCCCCTACCGCACTCCGTCCCTCCCCCCGCCACCGCTCTTCCTTGTACCAGGTCCCCCCCCGGTAGACCCCCTCCCCCCTCAGGGTCCTGCCCCTTCAGGTGTGTCCCAGGTAGACGCAGTCGAGCCTGTCGAGGTTACTGGTGACTCTGGTGCTGCTGAGGGTGCTGAGCCTGGGGGTGCTGACTCTGGGGGTGCTGAGCGTGTGGGTGCTACGCCTGGGGGTGCTGAGCCTGAGGGTGCTACTACTGGGGGTCCTGAGCCTGGGGGTGCTGAGCCTGGGGGTGCTACTACTGGGGGTGCTGAGCCTGGGGGTGCTGAGCCAGGGGGTGCTACGCCTGGGGGTGCTGAGCCTGGGGGTGCCACGCCTGGAGGTGCTGGGCTTGGGGGTGCGGAGCCTGAGGGAGCTGGGCCTGCTCGTGTGGCGTCTGGCGGTGCTGAGCCTGGAGGTTCTCCGGGTGCTTCGTCTCGGCGGGAGCCACTCTCTCCACAGGAGCTGCGCGAGTGGTTTGCCCGGCGCTGGAGGCGTGCTGCTGGAGCTGGAGGTTCTTCGGCTGCTGAGGGTGCTGGTGCCGCGGGTCCCGGAGGTGCTCGTACTGGGATTACTGGAGCTGCTGGGCCTGCGGGTACGACTGGAGCTGGAGCTGCTGAGGGTGTTGGCGCTGAGGCTACTGCTGTCGGTCCTGGAGGCGGTCCTGCTGGGGGTGCTACTGGTGCTGCTGGAGGTACTGGAGCTGGAGGTGCTGCTGGCGCTGGTGCTGCCGCTGGGGGTACTGGTGCTGTCCCTGCTGTGTCTGGAGTCGCCGCGCGGCCTAGGCCGTACTTCGTTCCGCTCCTTCAGCAGGTTCTTGGTCTCCCGCCTTCTACTGGTCCTCCTCCTCCCTTCGAGTGTCCACAGCCTGTCCCGTCACAGTTACAGTTACAGCCGGCCTCCCCACTGCCCGCTCCTTCTCCCTACACTGGTCCTACTGGAGGTCTTGCTGAGCGTCGTGAGCCTGCGTCTCGCCCTGCGTCGCCTGTCCGTGCTGCTCGCCCTAGTGGTCGTGGTTCGCGTCAGCGTCCTCCTCCTGTCCCTGGCACGCACCGGATGTCTCTGCGTCCGTCCACTGCTCCTCTGCGTGCCCCTTTGCCTTCTCCTCCTGAGTCCTCTCTTCCTGCTCTTCCTGACCCGGAGTCGGACTCTCTTCGTGCTGCCAGTCCTACTGTCACGCGTCTCCTTGCTACTGTTGTCACTGACCCTTCCTTTGAGTCCACTGCTGCGTCTGCCCTAGTTACTGAGCTCGTCGACTTTGCTGCTCGCTGTCGTCTAGACTACGCTGCTAGTCTTGTTGCTGAGTCTGAGTCTGTCTGTCCTCCGTCCGTCGAGGGTGAGTGTGCCCTTGGCACGGACGTCCTTGAGGACAGGCAGGAGGAGTTCCAGTGTTTGGCTGCTGCTTCACCTCATCTCGTGTCCGTACTGCTTACCCCTGAGGGAGACCCGGATGCACTTGACATCCCGACTCCGCGCTCTTACGCGGAGGCGATAGAGGGTCCCTACTCCTCTCAGTGGCAGGCAGCTATGGACGCAGAGATGGCTTCCTGGAAGTCCACAGGCACCTACGTTGACGAGGTTCCCCCGCCTGGGGCGAACATCGTCAGTGGCATGTGGATTTTCAGGGTGAAGCGGCCGCCGGGTTCTCCGCCTGTCTTCAAGGCGCGTTACGTGGCTCGTGGCTTCAGTCAGCGGCAGGGAGTTGACTACTTTCAGACCTTCTCTCCCACCACGAAGATGACCACTCTTCGGGTACTGCTGCACATAGCTGCTCACCGCGACTACGAGCTGCACTCTCTTGACTTCAGCACTGCTTTCTTGCAGGGCAGCCTGCACGAGGAGATCTGGCTGCGTCGCCCACCTGGCTTCACTGGGTCTTTTCCTCCTGGCACCCAGTGGAGCCTCCGGCGGCCAGTCTACGGTCTCCGCCAGGCACCGCGTGAGTGGCACGACACACTGAGGACTACACTTGCGGCTCTTGGGTTTGCTCCCTCTACTGCCGACCCGTCGCTGTTTCTGCGCACCGACACTTCTTTGCCGCCGTTCTACATCCTCGTGTACGTCGACGACTTGGTCTTCGCCACAGCTGACACTGCTGGACTCGCCCACGTGAAGTCTGAGCTGCAGAAGAGACACACGTGCACAGACCTGGGTGAACTGCGCAGCTACCTTGGCTTGCAGATCACCCGGGACAGAGCACGCCGCACCATTACCCTGACTCAGTCACACATGGTGCAGCAGGTCCTTCAGCGCTTCGGCTTCACGTACTCCTCGCCTCAGGCCACTCCTCTGCCTACTCGCCACTCGCTCTCAGCTCTGCCTTCGGATGAGTCCGTAGAGTCGAGTGGCCCGTACCCAGAGCTTGTTGGCTGCCTCATGTACCTGATGACCTGCACACGACCTGACCTTGCATACCCTCTTAGCATTCTTGCACGCTATGTTGCTCCTGGGAGACACAGACCGGAGCACATGGCTGCAGCGAAGAGGGTGTTGCGCTACTTGTGCAGTACGTCGGGCATGGGGCTTGTGCTTGGAGGGCAGAGTCCAGTGGTCCTCACTGGGCACGCAGACGCTTCTTGGGCTGACGACCAGGCTACGCAGCGGTCGTCACAGGGTTACACCTTCAGCCTTGGTTCCGGCTCTGTTTCGTGGCGGGCTACCCGCTCGTCTTCTGTTCTCGGCTCCAGTTGTGAGGCTGAGATCTACGCAGGGGCCATGGCTGCACAGGAGCTTCGCTGGCTCACCTACCTGCTGACTGACCTCGGAGAGCCGCCTCGTTCTCCTCCAGTGCTGTACGTAGACAACAAGGCCATGCTGGCCTTGTGTCGAGAGCAGAGACTGGAGCACAGAACGAAGCACATTGCTCTCCGCTACTTCCTTGCTCGTGAGCTACAGCAGCGTGGTCAGCTACGGCTTGCGTACGTGGCCTCTGAGGCCAACACTGCTGATATCTTCACCAAGGCACTTGCGCCTTGTGATCATCAGCGCTTCTGTACTCAGCTGGGTCTTGTGCCTACCTTGCCTCACTTGCTCACCCCTTGACCTTGTTTGTACTGTTGCATATATATATACACCTGCTCTTGCTTGTCTAGCCTTATATATATATGTAATCCTGCATGTGAACTGGCCTTGTGGCCTTGAACTTGTGCTCGGAATGTGTGGTGACTTTGTGATCCACCCTGAGCTTGCTTTGCTTTGCTTGACTGGTCTTGTGACCCCTTGTTCTCCCCCACTTTGCCTATGGGGGTGTGTCAGATTTATATGACATAGCTACTGTAGGCTATAGTGGGGTAGCACATATGGGGTACAGTTTTCTAGGGTTTGCTTTTGTACCCAACTTTCCCTTAGTCAATTCATTCCTCATTTCTTCACATTACAGTTGTACAAAATATGTTGTTTATGCAAAACGCTTCGCAACCCTACGACGATTTCGTCGCCTCTTGTTTTTTTTTTTTTTTTTTTTTTTTTTTTTAGGGTTTAGCAAGGCGCGCTGGGTGCTAGGCAGCAGGGCGCGCTGGGCAGCGGGGCGCGCTGGCGCGCTGGGCAGCGGGGCGCGCTGGCGCGCTGGGCAGCGGGGCGCGCTGGCGCGCTGGGCAGCGGGGCGCGCTGGCGCGCTGGGCAGCGGGGCGCGCTGGCGCGCTGGGCAGCGGGGCGCGCTGGCGCGCTGGGCAGCGGGGCGCGCTGGCGCGCTGGGCAGCGGAGCGCACTGGCGCGCTGGGCAGCGGGGCGCGCTTGCGCGCTGGGCAGCGGGGCGCGCTGGGCAGCGGGGCGCGCTGGCGTGTTGGGCAGCGTGGCGCGCTGGGCAACGGGGCGCGCTGAGGCGCTGGGCAGCGGGGCGCGCTGGCGCGTCGGGCTGTGGGGCGCGCTGGCGCATCGGGCAGCGGGGCGCGTTGGCGCACTGGGCAGCGGGTCGCGCTGGCGTGCTGGGCAGCAGGGCGCGCTGGCGCTGTGGGCAGCAGGGTGCGCGTGCAGAGCGCGCGGGCAGGCAGGGCGGTGCAGCTGCAAGCAAAGCGCGCGCGAACAGGGCGGCGCTCAGGCAGGGCAGCAGAGCGCTCAGTAGCATGGCAGCTGGGCGCACGCGGGCAGGGCATTAAGGCGCGCGCTGGCGCTAGGCAGCAGGGCAGGAAAAAAAAAATCAAGTCTGGGCAGGGCGGAATGTTCGGTGGGCCCTAAGGAACGTACCTACTCTAATACCATTTCAAAATAAGGAAACAGTAATGGATTGACTAAAGCAGGATGAGTGGTACAAGTAGCAACCATAACAAAGGGTTGTACCCCATAGGGAGTAACCCACTACAGCCTAACATCACTAACATAATATAAACATGTTTTGACAAAGCGCGCCAGGAGTCGCCCGTCGTGGATGAAGCAAGTAGCAGTTCGTCACTCAACAAGAACGTGTTTAATGAGCTGGATGGCTCGATTGATGCTGAAGATGAGTGGGCGACACGACAGCAACAGGCACGAGAAGCGCCAGGGCAGCAACAACAGGAACGAGCAACGCCGAGGCAACAGTCGCAAACTCTGCCACGACAGGCACCAGCGAAAATTCCGGCGATGGCTTCGGTGGCGCCCTCAGTGCATGCAGCGGCAACAGTCTCAACAACTGTCAAAATAAAACTGTCACGCAACGAGCAACTACAATCTTCGGAGTGGCTACGATACGCACATGGACGGAGTGGGGCGCCGCGCTGTGAGCCAGATTCGAGCATGTATCCGCCTCAGATTCTGCTTGCATGAAGCTGCGTGCCTGGAAGCAGGTGACATCGGTCCAAGACTACACAGCGACATTCTGCAATTTAGCCGACCAAGTGGACGACATGAGTGACGCGGAACGGCTCGACAAATACGTCACAGGCCTCAAATACGAGGTGCAGTACGAGGTGCGACGAACGAGGCCACGCGACTTCATTGATGCCATCCAGCTGGTTGAATCAACGGACGTGCAGATGCAGTGGGCGAGAATGAGTTCCCGGGAGGGCACTCAATTTCGTGGACCGCCTCGCCAGCCCACAATCAACGGTGTGGATGCGCCGAGACGTGCACCAAACACGTGCTTCAATTGCAACCAACTGGGCCTCTGGAGGAAAGACTGCCCGAAGATGAAATAGGGGAACAAGAACGACGGAGAGGGGTTGGGAAAAGAGACGAGTCAGTAGCAGTCGGGCCACCTACTGACGAGACCCCGTCGCCCGGCAATCACCATCCACACCGAGTAGTGGTACCGATACGGGCTATCGACCACAACCGGACGAGTAAAGTGGATGAACACGTGGATAACCCTGTGCTGGTCGTGGTGAGGGTTAACGGATATAAAATAAAACTTTTCGTTGACGGTGGGGCGAGCCACAGTCTCGTCAACCTGGCAACGGCAAAACAAAATCGGAGTTAAGCTGGACAGGTGTCTGCCCGAGATTAACGCACGACTGGTGGACAGGACACCGCTGGCGATCAAGGACGAGGTGAGAAAAATTCGGATGAAGTGTGGCGACAATTTCGGGTTTTCAATGAAGATGTTGGCGACAACACTGGACGGTTGCGATGTGCTGCTGGGACGGGATTGGCTACAGCGATACAATCCAACGATCGACTAGACGACGGGAGCCATCACGGTGCTGAGCAACAAGGGGCGCGTGACACTTTCGAAATGGACGGAGCCGGAGCCGACGACAACACGTGTCAACGCGATAACGCTGACAAGGGCGATAAAAAGGGGAGCGCAATGCTACGCCGTACAGCTGAACGAGATAGTTGCGTATGAGAAAATCGCCAACATTGACACGCTCTGCGTTGCTGTACCAGGAGACGTGGCGAGCATAATTCGGAGGCATCCCGAAATTTTTGCAGATGACCTGCCTGACGGGCTGCCACCTCAGCGACCAGAAGACCACCGGATCGAGCTGGAAATTGGCGCACAGCCAACTGTTCGGTCCCAGTGGCGGCTCAGCCAACCGGAGCTCGACGAGTTGCGGAAACAGCTAGATTATCTGCTTTCGAAGGGTTTTATCCGGCCGAGCACGTCACCATACACCGCCCCGATACTGTTCACGCCGAAGAAGGACGGAGGCCTGCGCATGTGTATCGACTATCGAGCGCTGAATCGGATCACCATCAAGTCACGTTACCCGATTCCGCGAGTGGACGACTTGCTGGATCAGCTTCGCGGGGCTCGCTTCTTCTCGAAAATCGATCTGCGAGGTGGCTACCATCAAATTCGCGTGTTCGCCGATGACTGCCCGAAGACTGCGTTTCGCACCCGCTACGGCAGTTACAAGTACACTTTGATGCCGTTCGGGTTGAAAAACACGCCCTCGACCTTCCAGCTCACCATGAACGGGGTGTTTCGGGACATGCTGGACAAAAACGTTATCATTTACCTCGACGACATCCTGGTGTACAGCAAGACTCGGGAGCAACATTTACGAGATTTAGAGGAGGTGTTCCGGCGCTTGCAGCAAAACCGTCTGATTACCAAGGGCTCTAAGTGTGAGTTCTTACAGCCGGAGCTAGATTTCCTGGGGCACGTGGTTTCAAGGGAGGGTATTAAAATTGACCCTCGCAAAGTGACGGCGATTTCGGAGTGGAAGCCGCCCACGAACATCACGGAGTTGCAGAGTTTCCTCGGCTTCGTTAACTACGTCTGCCGTTTTGTACCGAACATGGTGGGGGTAACCAGGCCGTTAACCGATCTTCTGCACAAGGGCGTGCAATTTCTTTGGGGGGAGAGGGAACAGTTGGCCTTCGACGAGCTGAAGAAATTTTTGAGTTCACCCCTGGTGCTTCGGCTTGCAGACCCATCTCGACCGTTCGAATTCGTGACGGACGCCAGCGATTTTGCAGTCGGCGCCGTCCTTCTACAGGATTTCGGCAACGGGCTGCAACCAATCTCGTACGAGTCACGGAAAATTCAGCTGCCCGAGCGCAACTACCCTGTACATGACAAAGAAATGCTCGCCATCGTGCATGCATTTCGTACCTGGCGCTGTTATCTCACGAGAGCCGACGTCACGACCAGGACAGATCACAAGTCACTACAGTACATGCGCAACCAACCACAGCTCAACCCGCGACAAATCCGGTGGCTCGATTACCTCTAGTCAAACTTCAGCTACACCATCACGTACGAAAAGGGCGCCAACAACATCGCCGACGCCCTGACCCGCCCATCGATGCAGACCGTATCAGTACTAATCACCCATTCTAACCCTTTATTGGCAGGGTTATTCAAGCACGGCTACAGGACCGATCACTTCTTCAGGACGAATCAACACCAACGGGTCACTACGGCGCATGGGAGTTATTACCTAAAAGTCGGTACTAACTGAGTTTGGGTACCTTCCTACCGACCCTTATGAGAATTGCCGACGCAGGAGGTTCACGACTCCAGCCTCTCTGGGCATTTCGGCGTCGACAAAACATTAAAGTTGCTGCAGCGGAATTACTACTGGCCCAACATGGCGTCGGACGTGCAGCACTACGTGCCCGCCTGCCCGATCTGCCAAGCGATGAAGTCATCACGCCAACGTCCAGCTGGATTGCTGCAGCCCTTCGAGCCACCCGAACGACCGTGGCAACATGTGATGATGGACTACGTCACCGGACTGCTAGCTGGCGCAAGTGGCAACGACTCGGTGCTGGTCGTCGTTGACCGACTCACGAAGATGGCGCATTTCGCACCATGCCGCACGACAATCACAGCCGAAGAAACAGCGAAGCTCTTCATCTCGACCGTCGTACGCCTACACGGGTTGCCTTCGGCGATCATCAGCGATCGAGACCCGAAATTTACGTCGAAGTTCTGGCAGGAAACGTGGGCACAGTATGGAACCCGCCTGCAGTTTTCGTCGTCATACCACCCGCAAACCGACGTACAGACAGAGAGGACAAATCAGACTATGGAGCAGTTGATTCGCACGAACTGCCCCGACATCACCAAGTGGGAGGATTCACTCCCCATGCTCGAGTTTGCATACAACAATGCACCGTCTGCGACGACGAATCAGTCGCCGTTCTACCTCAATTACGGGATAGATCCCGTGGTACCCTCCTCAACGACCCCCGACAACCCGGTACCACGGTCGCAGCAGTTCGTCTCGGAACTTCAAGCAGCTCGCGACAAAGCAGCGGAATTCATTCGGAAGGCTAATACCGTTGCCAGCCGCTACGCTGACAGACATCGACGGAACTTACCCTTCCGTGACGGGCAGATGGTCCTTCTGGACACGAAAAATCTTTGCCTGCCCTAACCCGCAAAACTGCGTCCCCGCTACGTGGGACCTTTCCGCATCATTCGGATGTTGACCCCGGTCACGGCGAAACTTCTACTACCGGACGACTGGAAAATCCACGACGCCTTCCACGTCAGCTTGCTCCGCCATTACGTGGCTCCGCAGCCATCCGACATCGCCCGCCCCAACATCGCGCCAAGTGTTCGGCCTGTGGCAGACCCGACACTGCAGCCCTGGAAGATTCTGAATCATCGCATCAGTGCGACCCCGGCTGGACGCCACGTCGATTTCCTCCTACGTTCGGTGGATCGCACAAGCGAAGATGACACGTGGGTCCCGCTGACTCACTACAAGGCCACTCCGTATTACGGGATTATCTTTCCCCCCGACGCGTGCCTGATGTTGACCAGCTTTCTTAAAGGGGGGGGTAGTGTATGGAATTTTCCTAATTCCTTACTGAGGCACTCAGTAACGGGCGCACGGACTCGCTACACAAACAAAGCCCTTTTATCCCAATGGTCTAGTGGTTGGGATTCTGACATGCTATCAGAGCGAGAACGCTCCTGGCTTGTGGGCCCACCTGCTTCCGCTGCTGTCCTGCCTGTCGCGCGCCCGGGGCGCGCGACGTTTTCTGCCTGCCGCGCGCCCGGCGCACGCGGCGTTTTTTCTTCCCGCCGCGCGCCCCGAGCGCGCGGCGGTTTTCTGCCCGCCATGCGCTCGGGGCGCGCGGCGGTTTTCTGCCCGCCATGCGCTCGGGGTGCGTGGCGGTTTCCTGCCCGTCACGGCACCCCAGGGGCCCGCGCGCCGTCCCCCCTCCCGTCGCCCGTCGCGGCGCCCCGGGGGCCCGCGGGCTGTCCCCTCCCGTCGCCCGTCGCGGCGTCCCAGGGGCCCGCGCGCCGCCCCCCCTCCCGTCGCCCGTCGCGGCTCCCCGGGGACCCACTCGCCGCCCTGCCCGTCGCCCGTTGCGGCGTCCCGGGGGCCCGCGCGCCGCCCCCCTCCCGTCGCCCGTCGCGGCGCCCCGGGGGCCCGCGCGCCGCCCTTCCCGTCGCCCGTCGCGGCGCCACAGGGGCCCGCGCGCCGCCCTGCCCGTCGCCCGTCGCGGCGCCCTGGGGGCCCGCGCGTCGCCCCCTCCCGTCGCCCGTCGCGGCGCCCTGGGGGCCCGCGCGCCGCCCTGCCCGTCGCCCGTCGCAGCGCCCCAGCTGCTGCCCGCGTATCTGCCCCGCGCCGCACGCACGCCGCCTGCGTTGGGGGTATGGGGGTGGCGGGTATGGGGTGGCGGGTGTGTGAGCCGTCCCCTGCTCCTCCTCCTCCTCCGTCTCCCACTGCTGCAGCTGTCGCTGAGGGGGGTGGGTGTGTGGGAGCCGAGGGAGTGGCGCTAGGGGGGTGTCGTGGGAGTGGAGCTAGGGGTGCAGCAAGGGGTGTGTGCAAGGGGTGTGGGGCAGTTGGGGGAGGTTGAGCGGAGGTAGCCGTCGTGACGTCAACAGCGCCAGTAGTCCGGGGCCCTTGCTCTGGTAGCCCAGCGAGCCTGCTGCGCCAGTCACCCGTGGGTCCGTTGCTCCTGCCGCTCAGAGTTAGCCGCGGAGCCAGTTACTCCTGTAGTCCGGGGCCCTTGCTCCGGTAGCCACCGTGTGCGCCGCTCCTGTTGTCCGTGTGTCTACGGCTTCACCCGTCGCCTCCTATCTCCACTCCTCTCACAGTCCCTCCTCCTCCACACTTGCCCTCTGTGACTGCCTCTAGCTTTGCTTGTGCTTGTGAACTTCTTATGCGACTGCTTGCTGTGCTGATCATACCCCACTTTGCCTATGGGGGTGTGTCAGAATGCTATAATTGTCTAGTCTGCAGTGGGGTACTCTATAGTAAGTACAACCCAAATTAGGGTTTGCTATATGTATCCTATCTGCTGCTAGTGCAATCACCCTTTCTGTTTCTAACATTCTCGCTTATTCTTCTGACACGGAGTTACCTCGGTTCACTTCGGGGTAGAAAAAACGCGACAGCAACTACAACAGTATCACTACTGGCCAGAGCTGTTGACTAACGTACAGCACCACGTCGGATCGTGCCCCACGTGTTAGGTGATGAAGTGTTCGCGCAAAAGAAAAGCGGGGCAATTGCAGCCGATTCTGTCGCCCGAACGCGCCTGGCAGGAGGTTGCAATGGACTTCATCACGGGGTTACCCGCGAGCCCCGGTGGTAACGATGGCCCATTTCGCTGCGTGAAGGAAATCAATCTCAGCCGAAGAGATACCAGCCGCGATCATCAGCGACCACGATACGAAGTTTACAAGCAACTTCTGGAAGAATTTGTGGGAGCAGTTCGGGACCCTGCTACAGTTCAGTTCGTCGTATCACCCCCAAAACTGACGGTCAAACGGAGAGGACGAACCAGACCATGGAGCAGCTAACCGCGTGCGACGACCAGACAACCTAGGAGCAACAGTTGACGTTGGTCGAATTCGCCTACAACAACGCCACGTCATCAACAACGCAACAGTCACCGTTTTACCTGAACTATGGGCAAAACCCAACAGTGCCCATGACGCCGAGCCCGGACAACCCGACACCACGTGCGCAACAATTTGCCAAAATTCTGCAAGCTGTCCGGACGCAAGCAGCAGAAGCAATTAAAAAGGCCAACATCATCGCTAAAAGGAATGCTAACCGCCACCGCCGCCCTAGGACGTACCAGTCAGGAGATTACATACTGCTCGAAACCCACAACTTACGCCTGCCCGTCGTGCCAAAACTTCGCCCGCGCTATTGTGGCCCGTTTCATATAAGCCACATGATCACGCCCGTTACCGCCCATCTCTTGCTACCCGCTGACTGGTACATCAGCCCGTCGTTCCACGTCAGTCTCATTCGCCCATAGATCCCGACTACAAGCCAACGTCCATGACATCGCCCGCCATTGATGACGTGTCCTGCATCGGAGCCAATCGTCGAGCCCGAGAAAGTTCCGAGCCATCGGATTCGCCACCCCACGGGAGTGAGGAGGATTGAGTTCCTCGTTCGCTGGAAGGACCACACCCCCATGGAAGACAGCTGGGTGCCCCTGCCCAAATTTGAAAATCTCCCTGCCCTGCAAGTGTACCTGCGAAGCCGGGGATTCCGCGACATACATGCGCTCGTGTAAGAGGAGGGTTTTGTGAGGATCGATAAGATCGAGTTCAGAAAACAGATTATGAATCATGGGTACAACTACGGGGCTATATATCGGCACAAAACAAGGCCAGTAACCAGAATGTTACGAGAAGGTTTTGAGGGTCGCGAAGCGTCCCGAATGGGTCCTTCCCGAATTTGGTGCATGTAACCTATTCGGTGCCTATAACCATAATAACTATAGTTATGCAACGAAACTAGGAAAACAAGCACAATCAAGTAAAGAAAATAGAAATAAGCAAGATAATGCAAGGAAATGTAAATAAAGGTAGGCTTAGCCGTCGTACTCTCGCATGTCCCCCCCTCAAAGCTGGGTGGCGTGAGAAACACCCTGCTTGACAAGATAAACATTGAGAGCACGGCGTACGTTGCCTCCGATAAGTCATATCCCTTCCAGCGTATCAAGAACTCGAGCGTGTTGCCGCGTATACGTCGATAAGCGAGGACACGTTCCACCTCATTCTCTGGTTCATCCAGCACGAGAACAGGTGGTTGTGGTGGTAGCTGTCGTCCCTGGAACTGTTGGTTGGGGTCCTTGTAGGGCTTCATTAGCTGAACATGGAAAGTGTTGTGAAGCTTCCACGAAGTCGGTAAGCGCAAGCGGAATGTAACTGGTGTCACCATTGTCTCAACGCGAAAAGGACCACAGAAGCGAGGCCGGAGTTTGGACGGAAGATGAGACAAGTCCAAGTTGCGTGTGTCAAGAAGCACCTGATCTCCGACTGCTACCGAGTGATCTCGTCGCTGTTAATCTGCATACTGCTTCTGGGAGTTCTGCATCGTGGTGAGACGTCGTTGAGTCTTCTCCCATAACTGCTGCATGGTGGTGAAGAAGTCATGTGGGGCTTGGACGTGTGCCGGTGTTGCTGGCTGCTGCAGTGTGATTGGTTCTCGTCCGTAACACTGGAAGAAAGGAGTTTTTCCAGTGGCCGCATGGGATGTGTTGTTGTAGGCGAAATCTAGGGTCGATAACTGTAGATCCCAGTGGCTGATGTCGTCCTTGCAAGTTGTGCGCAGTAACTGTTCAACCACCTGATTGAGTCGCTCAGTCTGTCCGTCAGTCTGGGGGTGGTACGCTGAAGACATCGCAAGTTTGCTCTACAACAAACCCATGAGTTCCCTCCATAACTTACCCGTGAACTTTGGGTCCCTGTCCGAGATGAGTGTAGCGGGGATGCCGTAGATGGTGACGATTCGGTCGAAGAAGAGGCTAGCAGTTTCTTCAGCTATAGCCATGGCGTTGGTCGGGATGAAATGTCCCATTTTAGAGAACTTGTCGATCACCACGAGAATAGCGTCATGCCCACGTGAGGTCAAAGGAAGCCTAGTAATAAAGTCTAGGCTAACGACTTGCCATGGCTGCTCCAGTACGGGTAGAGGCTGAAGTAAACCTGCATATTTCTGCTTGCTACTCTTCATCTGCTGGCACGTGTCGCACGAGGTGACGAATTGCTGCACGTCTGCTGCCATCCGGGGCCAGTAGTAATATTTTGCTATTCTCGCGAACGTCTTGTTACCCCCGAAATATCCCGCGTATGCTACGTCGTGAAACTCATCAAGTAAGATCTGTCAAAGCGGGGCATAGTTCGGTACCCAAATCTTTCATGAACCTTTTCTTACTACTAGTCTTTGTCCCACTGTAACAATTTCTGCTTCTCTGCTGCAGTGACTTCTGCGTCCACGGAGTACCCATGTTGGAATAGACCCTTGAGCAGAGGGTTCATCCCATCGAGCTGGAGGCCTGCTACATGCCCTAAACGGCTCAGTGCGTCGGCCTTGTTGTATAGCCCTGGCTTGTAGACGATGTCGTAGTGGAAGTGTGTTTCCAGAAAGTCCATCCACCGCACCTGTCGTTGTGAGAGCGTAGGCAGCGACTTGAGGTATTTGAGACTACAGTGGTCAGTGTAAACTGTGGTCTTGACTCCCTCTAAGTAACATCTCCACGCCTTGAAGGTTGTGACTAAGGCTTCCTTGTCATGGATTGGGTAATTCAGTTCTGCTCAGTGTAGCTTCTTACTGAGGTATGCGATGGGTTGCAAACCGCGCCCGTGATCCTGCATCAGTACTACTTCGACTGCTTGGTCACTAGCGTCTGCTTCCACCACGTAATATTTCTCTGGATCTGGCAGAATGAGTACTGGCGCAATAGTTAGTGTTGTCTGCAGCTGCTCCATGGCTTACTGTTGAGGAGTATCCCATTTGTAGGGCGTATCCTTTTTCAGCAAGTTCGTCAGTGGCGCTGCTATCTTAGCGTACTGTGGCACGGACGTGTTGTAGTAATTGGCAAAGCCTAGGAACTGCTGCAACTCCTTGACGTTCTCCGGCACTTTCTACTTCTTGATGGCTTTGATTTTCCGCGGGTCCACGCACTCACCAACTGCACCTTCTTCAGTGCAAAGTCGCTCTTTGACATCTTCACATAGAATTTGTTTTCCCGCAGGATCTCGAAAACTTTCCGCAGATGCTCCACGTGCTCCTTCATATTCTTGGAGTAGATGAGAATGTCGTCCAGGTACACCACTACGCACTCGTCCAGCAGGGGCCGTATGATGTGGTTCATCTCCGCTTGAAAAGTTGCGAATGCGTTGCAGAGTCTGAACGACAGTACTACGTATTCGTAGGAGCCATATCTGGTACGGAACGCCGTCTTGTGGACCGAGTTGTCTGCCATCTTGATCTGCCAGTAACCCGACCGTAGGTCTAGCTTCGAAAATACGGTTGCACCATGCAGTTGGTCTAGAAGATCGTCTATGCCCGGTATGGGGTATTTGTTCTTAACTGTTTGTTTGCTCAATGCCCGGTAGTCGATGCACATCCGTAAACTACCATCTGGCTTTGGAGTGAAGAGAACCGATGTGCCGTAGGGAGAGGTGGATGGGCTGATCAGTTTTCTGTCCAGTAGGTATTCTATCTGCTTCTTCATGTCTGCTAGCTCGGTTGGGCTGAGGCTGTATGGTGCACGTGAGACTGGTTTCGCACCTGGCTCCTCCATGATCATGTGCTCGTGGGTTTGCGCCGGAGGTACTCCTGCAGGCAGGTCATCCGGCGTGATGTCCTTGTACTCCTCTAACACCTATTGATGCAGGTAGCTCTGCGTTCGGCTTCCCCTCCTCTGCTGCTGCCATCACCAGTGCTAGGTAACCTGGGTTGCTCTCGTTCACTGTCCGTTCGAATCGTGCAAGTGTCGTTTCAGGAACATCCCGTATACCCGTCCAGCTTCGCAGCTCCACTCGTTTCCCATTGTTGGCTTTCTAGTTGACCCAGTCTATCTCGGGGTTGAACCGCTTCAGAAAATCACGCCCCAAGATGAAATCCAATCCTTCGTTGTTCGTGACCGGCAACGTCGGCTTCCACCTCAATGCACCTATCTGCAGCTGCAGTGTTGACTCACCGTGGATGGGAAGCTTCGTACTGTCCACCATCGTTGCTGTAAACTGTGTCTCCTTCGATGACTCCCCAATTTTCTCCAACGTCCCGGAGTCGCACACCGAATGGGACACACCACTGTCCACCAATGCCTTGAGGCGTCGCCCTTTGCAGAGCACCTCGAGTAGTAGTGGTTGTTGCCGCTCCGAGTAGCCGTAGATGGTCTCATTAATAGGGTCATAGGGTACATCAAAATAATTATTCCTATTCCCTACACTTGAAGCTGTACTCTCTACTTCCAACTTCACATGGGGGGTAGAAGGATTTTTCTAAGGTTGATACAGCTTCTCCTGGGCCTGGAACTTTCCCCTAAGCCTTTGCAGCTGTGTAGGCTTCACCTGTGGGAAATGGGGAGCCTCAACACTGCACTACTGGGAGATAATATTAACTCCTCGGAACGCTCGACCCTTTTCAACACTCCGGAGTTGATTTCCCAACTTTTCAGGTACATGTACTATTTCTAAAGGCTTTCTCTTAGCCTCTAACTCTCCCATATTTTTTTCAAAGGCTTTAAAACCACGAGAAGAAATATGTCAAACTTATATGCTGCTCATTGTGTAGGCTATAGTGGGGTAGCCCATAAGGGGTACAACCCAATTAAGGTTTGCTACTTGTACTCCTGCATGCTGCTAGTTCATTCATTCTCGTTCGTTACTTTGACATGGTTTCAGAGCAGATCCTAGCCTAGGACCGTTTTTATAGGGCCCACCGAGTAGCGCTACCCCACCCGTCGCGCCGCCGTGATCGCGCCGCCCTGCCCTGCCCTGCGTCGCGCTGCCTGCGCACGCCCTGCCCTGCCCGCGCGCCGCCCGTTGCAGCGCGCCCTGCTTGCCCGCGCACCGCCGCGCCGCCTCGCCCGCGCGCCCTGCTGACCCGCGCGCCGCCTGCCGTAGTGCGCCCTGCCCTGCCCGCGCGCTGCGCCGCCGCGTCGGCCTGCCCGCGCGCCGCGCCGCCGCGTCGCCCTGCTTGCGCGCCGCCCGCCACCGTGCGCCCTGCCCTGCCTGCGCGCCGCCCGCCGCCGCGCGCCCTGCTCTGCCCGCGCGCCGCCTGTCGCAGCGTGCCCTGCCCTGCCCTGCCCGCGCGCCGCCCGCCGCCGAGCGCCCTGCCCTGCCCGCGCGCCGCGCCGCCGCGCGCCCTGCCCTGCCGCGCGCCGCTCGCTGCTGCGCCGCCCTCTCCTGCTGCCCGCGCGCCGCTCGCCGCTGAGTCGCCCTGCGCCGCCCTGCCTTGCCTTGCCTGCGTGCTGCCCTGCTGCTAGCGCGCTCGCCTGCCTAGCCCTGCCTGCGTGCTGCTCTGCTGCTAGCGCGCCCGACTGCTCTGCCCACTATGGCCACGCTCAGTGTCCTCACTTTCGATCCGGAGGGCCGCCCGATAGAGTTCGATGCGTGGCTCGACGACTTACAGTTGTACTTACTGAGCGATTCCAAGGACGGAGTTTCACTGTTTGACCTCATGTCCGGCGCCTCTCTCGCCCCTGCCGCCACAGCTGACAGTGCGACTCGCTCACAGTGGCTTACCCGTGACGCTGCTGCTCGCCTAGCCGTTCGCAACCACCTGCCGTTAGCCGAACGCGCTCACTTTGGCCAGCACAAGACAGCTAGAGCCATGTACGACGCTGTAGTCGCTCGTTACTCCTCCCCGACCACTGCTGCTCTAGGCCGCCTTCTCCTGCCCTACCTGTTCCCAGAGCTGTCCGCCTTTGCCATAGTAGCCGACCTCGTCACTCACCTTTGCACTAGTGACACTCGCTACCGCGCTGCGCTTCCCGCCGAGTTTCTCACCAAGAACCCTCCTCCCATGTACATCACTCTCTACTTCATAGTCACCCGCCTCCCTGACTCTCTTAGCGCTGTCAGGGGCCTCCTTCTAGCCCTCACTGTCGACCTGCTCGAGAAGCACCTCCTAGCAGCTGAGACTAGCATAGTCGCTGTAGGCGCTTCTCGTGGCACTCCTCGCACTCCCTTCTTTGAGGGGTGTTCGCCCTCCCCCCTGGTCCCCTCTGTCGCCTCTGCTGCAGCTGTTGACTACCTTCGTGCTGAGGAGGTAGGAGCTGCGTCTGCCCCTAGTGGGAGGCGCCGCGGCGGCAGGGGCAGGGGAGGCAGGGGCGGTGGGGGTGGCGGCGGTGGAGGCGGTGGTGGGGGTGGTGGAGGCGGTGGAGGTGGCAGTGGTGGCGGAGGGAGTGGTGGTGGGAGTGGAGGCAGAGGTGGAGGCGGTGGTGGTGGCAGTGGGAGTGGTGGCGGCGGCAGTGGTGGCGGCGGTGGGAGTGGGGGAGGCGGCGGTGGTGGTGGCCGGGGTGGTACCAGTAAGAGGGGAGGCTTTGGCGGTGGTCAGAGGCAGCAGCAGCAGCGTCAGCATGAGACCCCTTCACCCCAGGAGCTTCGTGAGTGGTTTGCTCAGCGTGGGGCGTCTGGGGGTAGTGGTCACTGCCCGTATGTCATTCGCACAGGTGACCGCTCTGGTCAGACATGCGGGCAGCCTCACACACAGCACCGCTGCTTCTCCCGTCTTACTGACGCCTTTCGCTCAGAGTTTCCCGACGCGACTGAGCTCCCCCGCTGGGCAGAGCTGCTTAGGCAGGGGGTTGATATCTTTGCTCTTGACTATGATGCTATCCTTGCTGCCATGTATGCATTGACTGTTAGTGCTGAGGGTGACTGTTACCTGTGTATGCCACTCGACCCAGGGATAGAGGTCGCTGCTCTAGGTGCTGGTGAGTCTGCTGCTCTAGGTGCTCGTGAGTGTGCTCTCTCTGGTACTGCGCCTGCTGAGGCCTTGCACACCTTCACGCTTGACTCAGGTGCTTCCCGCTGTTTCTTTCGCGACAGTACCGCACTCACACCGCTCCCTGCACCTGTTGCTGTCTCTCTGGCTGACCCCTCTGGGGGCCCAGTCCTTGCACGCTCCTCCACTTTTCTCCCGTGTCCGGCGGTTCCGTCTGGCTCACTGTCAGGTCTTCACCTCCCCTCGTTCTCTACGAACTTGGTGAGAAACGCCGTCCTTCTGGATGTATGGGTTGACACCTTTACTCCAGGAGGACAGCGTGTGGCGATCTGTCCGTGCTCCCAGACTGGCTGGCACCTGGCCACGTTCACCCGTGCGCCTGGCTCGAGTCTGTACACACTGACTACTGTGTCTCCTCAGGTAGCTGCGTCGGCGTCTGCGTCAGGTCAGCTAGCGGCCCCCTGCTCGTGTCGCGCTCTGTCGCACCAGACCCTCCTTTGGCACCACCGTCTTGGTCACCCCTCAATGCAGCGCCTCCGTGGCATGCCCTCTCGTCTCCTTGTCTCTGGTCTTCCCAGGACTCTGCCTCCCCTCCCACCCTCGCCTGCCCCTCCCTGCCTTCCCTGTGTCGAGGGGCGGCAGCGCGCCGCTCCTTACTCCTCCTCGTTTCCCCTGACGACTGCTTCCCTGCAGACTCTCCACATGGACGTGTGGGGCCCAGCCCGCGTCCGTGGACAGGGCCGCGAGCGCTACTTTCTGCTGGTCGTTGACGACTACTCGCGTTACACCACGGTCTTCCCCTTGCGCAGCAAGGGGGAGGTCCCTGATGTTTTGATCCCTTGGATCCGCGCTGTCCGTCTCCAGCTCCGCGAGCGGTTCCACACGGACCTTCCAGTCCAGCGTCTGCACTCTGACAGAGGTGGTGAGTTTGCCTCCGACCTCTTGCGGGACTTTTGTCGTGGGGAGGGCATTCGCCAGACGTTCACGCTTCCGGCCTCTCCGCAGCAGAATGGGGTTGCTGAGCACCGCATTGGCTTAGTCATGGAGGTCGCTCGTACCTACATGATCCATGCGGCTGCCCCCCATTTTCTGTGGCCGTTTGCGGTCCGGTACGCTGCGCATCAGCTCAACCTCTGGCCCCGTGTCTCCTTGCCGGAGACCTCGCCGACACTGCGTTGGACGGGAGAGGTTGGCGATGCGTCGGTGTTCCGGGTCTGGGGATCTCGTGCATTTGTCCGCGGACAAGCTCTCCGCTCGCGCCATTCCCTGTGTCTTCCTTGGTTTTCCCCCTGACGCGCCTGGCTGGTAGGTTTACCACCCCACCTCGCGCCATGTCCTGCCCTCTCAGGACGTCACGTTCGACGAGTCGGTTCCCTTTTACCGTCTCTTCCCCTACCGCTCTGCCCCTCTCCCCCCCCCCTCGCCGCTCTTCCTCGCACCAGGTTCTCCTCCGGTAGACCCCCTCCCCCCTCAGGGTCATGCTCCCTCAGGTGTGTCTCAGGTAGACCATGTCGAGCCTGTCGAGGTCGCGGTCGACTCTGGTGCTGCTGCTGGAGGTGGTGCTGCTGGGGGTGCTGAGCCGGAGCGTGCGGAGCCTGGGGGTGCTGAGCCTGAGCATGCGGAGCCCGGGGTTGCTGAGCTTGAGCGTGCGGAGCCTGGGGGTGCTGAGCCTGAGGTTTCTGAGTCTGAGGGTGCTGAGCCTGGGGGTGCTGAGCCTGCGGTTGCTGAGACTGGGGGTGCTGAGCCTGGGGGTGTTGAGTCTGCTGGAGGTCCTACAGGTGCCTCGTCACGACGGGAGCCTCTCTCTCCACCGAAGCTGCGCGAGTGGTTTGCTCGGCGCTGGAGCCTTTGGAGCGGCGCTGCTGGAGCTGGGGGGCCTACTGCTGGAGGTACTGGAGCTGCTGGAGCTGGGGGTGCTGCTGGCGTTGGAGTTGGAGCTGCTGGAGCTGCTGGAGTCGCTGGTCCCGGAGGTGCTCGTACTGGAGGTACTGGAGCTGCTGGAGCTGGTGGTGCTACGGGAGTTGGAGCCGGAGGTGCTGGAGCTGCTGGTCCTGGAGGTGCTGGAGGTGCTGGAGTCGCTGGTTCTGGAGGTGCTCGTACTGGAGGTACTGGAGCTGCTGGAGCTGGTGGTGCTGCAGGAGTTGGAGCCGGAGGTGCTGAAGCTGCTGGTCCTGGAATTACTCGTACTGGAGGTACTGGAGCTGCTGGAGCTGGAGGTGCTACTGGAGCTGGAGCTGCTGGAGGTGCTGGAGCTGGTGGCACTTCAGGCGTTGGAGCTGGAGACACTGGAGCTGGGGGTAGTGGTGCTGTCGGTGCTGGTTCTGGAGGCTCTGCGCGGCCGCGACCGTACTTCATTCCATTGCTTCAGCAGGTTCTTGGTCTCCCGCCTTCTCCTGGCCCTACTCCTCCCTTACTGTGTCCACTGCCTGACCAGTCGCAGTCGCAGTTACAGCCAGCCTCCCCACTGCCTGGTCCTTCTCCTTACGCTGGGCCGACAGGAGGTCTTACGGAGCGTCGTGAGACTGAGTCTCGTCCTGCGTCGCCTGTTCGCGCTGTTCGCACTGGTCGTCGTGTTCCACGTCCGCGTCCTCCTCCTGTCCTAGGCACGCACCAGATGGCACTTCGTCCTTCCTCTGTTCCACAGCGTGTCCCTCTGCCGTCTCCTCCTGCATCCTCTCTTCCTGACGTTGCTGACCCGCCGTCAGACCTTGCTCGTGCTGCCAGTCCTATTGTCACACGTCTTCTAGCCACTGTTGTCACTGACCCTTCGTTTGAGTCCACTGCTGCGTCTACCCTAGTTGCTGAGCTTGTTGACTTTGCTGCCGCCTGTCAACTCGACTACGCCGCTAGTCTTGTTGCTGAGTCTGAGTCTGTCTGTCCTCCGTCCGTCGGGGGTGAGTGTGCTCTTAGCACGGACGTCCTTGAGGACAGGCAGGAGGACTTTGAGTGTTTTGCAGCTGCTTTACCTCATCTCGTGTCCATGCAAATTGCATCTGAGGGAGACCCGATGCACCAGACATCCCGACCCCGCGCTCTTACGCAGAGGCGATTGAGGGTCCCTACTCCTCTCAGTGGCAGACAGCCATGGACGCAGAGATGGCTTCCTGGAAGTCCACAGGCACCTACGTCAACGAGGTTCCCCCACTTGGGGCGAACATCGTCAGTGGCATGTGGATTTTCAGGGTGAAGCGGCCGCCGGGTTCTCCGCCTGTCTTCAAGGCGGGTTACGTTGCTCGAGGCTTCAGTCAGCGACAGAGAGTTGACTTCTTCCAGACCTTCTCCCCTACCCTGAAGATGACCACTCTTCGGGTGCTGTTGCACGTCGCCGCTCAGCGTGACTACGAGCTTCACTCTCTTGACTTTAGCACAGCCTTCCTACAGGGCAGCCTGCACGAGGAGATCTGGCTGCGCCGCCCACCTGGCTTCACTGGGTCGTTTCCTGCAACTACCCAGTTGAGCCTCCGGCGGCCAGTCTACGGTCTCCGCCAGGCGCCTCGCGAGTGGCACGACACACTGAGGACGACGCTTGCGGCTCTTGGGTTTGCTCCTTCGACTGCTGACCCGTCGTTGTTTCTACGCACCGACACTTCTCTGCCGCCGTTCTACATCCTCGTATACGTCGACGACTTCGTCTTTGCCACTGCTGACACTGCTGGACTGGCCTTTGTGAAGTCGGAGCTGTAGAAGAGACACACGTGCACAGACTTGGGTGAGCTGCGTAGCTATCTTGGCTTGCAGATCACCCGGGACAGAGCATAGCGCACCATTACCTTGACTCAGTCACACATGGTGCAGCATGTCCTTCAGCGCTTCGACTTCACGTTCTCCTCGCCACAGTCCACTCCTCTGCCTACCGGTCACTCGCTCTCAGCTCTGCCTTTGGATGAGTCCGTAGAGCCGAGTGGCCCGTATCCAGAGCTTGTGGGCTGCCTCATGTACCTGATGACCTGCACTCGACCTGACCTAGCCTACCCTCTTAGCATCCTGGCACGCTACGTTGCGCCCGGGAGACACCGACCAGAGCACTGGGAGGCCGCTAAGAGGGTGTTGCGCTACTTGTGCAGTTTATCGGGCGGGGCTCGTGCTTGGAGGACGGGCTCGAGTTGTCCTCATTGGCCACGCAGACGCTTCTTGGGTTGACGACCTGGCTACGCAGCGGTCGTCACAGGGTTACACTTTCAGCCTTGGCTTCGGCTCTGTTTCGTGGCGGTCTACCCGCTCGTCTTCTGTTCTGAGTTCCAGTTGTGAGGCTGAGATCTACGCAGGGGCCATGGCTGCACAGGAGTTACGCTGGCTCACCTACCTGCTGACCTACTTGGGAGAGCCGCCTCGTTCTCCTCCGATTCTGTACGTCAACAACAAGGCCATGATTGCCTTGTGTCAAGAGCACAGACTGGAGCACAAAACGAAGCACATCGCTCTGCGTTACTTCCTTGCTCGAGAGTTGCAGCAGCGTGGTCAGCTTCGTCTTGCTTACGTGGCCTCTCGGGCCAACACTGCTGATATCTTCACCAAGGCCCTTGGGTCTGGTGATCATCAGCGTTTCTGTACTGTTCTAAGCCTTGTGCCTACTTGGTCTCACTTGCTCACTTCTTGACTTTGCTTGTACTGTGATCTATACACTTATACCTGCATGCTTGCACTTGCTAGGTTTTGATCACTGTACTGCTTGTTCTCTTCTATATAACTCTGCATGTGAACTGGCCTTGTGGTCATTTGCTTGTGCTCAAAATGCGTGGTGACGTCGTGATCCACCCTGAGCTTGCTTTGCTTTTCTTGACCGGTCTTGTGACCTCTTGTTCTCCCCCACTTTGCCTATGGGGGTGTGTCAAACTTATATGCTGCTCATTGTGTAGGCTAGCCTATAAGGGGTACAACCCAATTAGGGTTTGCTACTTGTACTCCTTCATGCTGCTAGTTCATTCATTCTCGTTCGTTACTTTGACATAATATTCTTAGTTAATGTATATTTATAGGATAACTTTAACGGATTCTTACTCTTGGCGGTGTTCGGCAGGAGTTTCTCGGTCGGTGCAGAGTCTTTTTTCGCAGGGTCTCCCTTCGTCTCGGCAATTCCCCCTGGTGCTGGTCGGTCGTGACGTTTTAAATTCGCGCCATCATTTTCTCCTTTCTTCGCCCGCTCCGAAGTCGCCACGTCGTCGCCCTTTTCTCCTTTCCGGATATTTTCTCGATCGCCAGCTTGATCCGCTGCTACTGGCGATTCCCGTTTTTTTACTTTGGGGGTGCTGCATTGTTTTTGCCCTGAAGTTCCGCGCGTGCTTTCTTCATTTTCCAACACACCAATATTCGATGTCCTGCTGCGCCGCAAAACTCGCACGTTTCAGATTTTGCCGGACGCTGCTTCGCGTCGATCTTGTCGATATCCATTGGGTCTGCAATCGTGGGGGGTGCTGATCACTCCGTGCCGAAATTCCTGTTCGGCCCGTTGCATCGTGTTTCGTGTTGATCCTTGGTCAAGGCGTCGAACCGTTCGGCTGCGCAGACCATGTCGCGGTAGTTCGCTGCACTACTGTAGTTTGCTGCAATCACCTGTCGACGGACTTCGTTTTTTAGTCCCGCTGTGTACGCCTGGATTTTTTCGCCTTCGGTCAGGTCGTCGATGTGATTAAAAAATTTCTCCATGTGTTGCGTGTACTGCGCCACACATCCGTATTTTCGGTGACGATGAACATGCTGCCGAATTGTCGGCTCGAAACGTTTTATGAGGGTTGCCCAAAACTGCGCCCACGATCCTTCGCCTCGGATTTCACTGCTACTGTAGATCCACTCCAATGTCGGGCCTCGTAACTATGCAGCCACGAGGCGAATCTGCATCGCTTCGTGTGTCGAGGTCGTGCATCCAACGGCCTCGCAATATATTTCGAGGGTCGCGATGAATCTCCTGACGTCCATGCCTTTCGCACTTGGATCCAACGCCTCCGGTAGCCTCGGACGAGCAACTTAGAGATTCACTGTAGCGGGTGCTGCTGCTGCTGTGTGAAATGCCGGTGTCGCCGCGGCTGCTGCTGTCATCGCTGCTGCATTCGCTGCTGCGTTCGCTGCTGCATTCGCTGCTGCGTTCGCTGCTGCTGTGGCGGCTGCCGACTAGTTCGCGAGCATCGCCTCGATCCATTGAAGCGTCGCGCGCGTCTGGTCCTGCTCGGCACGAAGAGCTGATATTTCTTGAACGATATTGTCGCCCTGCCCCTCCATGCCTGCTGACATCGTATTCAAAAACCGGGTTTAGGGTGACCGAAAAAAATATGCGGAACTGGTTTTACGTACCCGAATCGGCGCTTTTCGTCGTCGCCCCCGCGGTTTTTTTTTGGCTGGTTTTTAGTGGTTGAAGACCTTCGCGTGTAAACTCGCTTTGATTACCAAGTGTGAGGATTGATATGATCGAGTTCAGAAAATATATTATGAATCCTGGGTACAGCTACGGGGCTATACATGGGCACGAACAAGGCCAGTAACCAGAATGTTACGAGAACATTCCGAGAGTCGCGAAGCGTCCCGAACGGGTCCTTCCCGAATTTGGTAGAAGCCTCTCGGTGGAAACCGAAAGGCACATAATTCGGTGCATGTAACCTATTCGGTGCGTATAACTATAATATCTATAGTTATGCAACGAAACTAGGAAAACAAGCACAGTCAAGTACAGAAATTCGAAATAAGCAAGATAATGCAAGGTACTGTAATATAGGTAGGCTGATCCATCGTACTCTCACTGGCTTCTTGGGGAGGGGGTTAGTGTAAGGATTTTTTTGGCGTTCCTTACCGCGCATCTCAACTTCGCGTACGGGACCGACCGTTTCTTCGCCCGTTACTGATAATAGTGTTTCGCCACCTTCGCGCGCTACGATTGCCAAATCATGCATCGCTGGCCTGGCCCGAGTCGGCCTACGCTTTGGGGCTAGCCCGAACCTCGCTGCGAGCATCACACCAGCTAGCTCGCACGCACCGCGTTACCGTTTGCATGCTTCGCTTATAAGTCTTCGTTCATGCCTTCGCTCATACTTGTACGCGTTTGCCAGCTTAGTGCAATTCTTGTTACCTCGATACATTGCACCCGTAGCATAATGATAAGAATGGTTCTTAGATTGAATATTACAATGTGTAAGGAATTTTCCTGCATTCCTTGCCGCGCATCTCAACATCGCGTACAAGACCAACCGTTTCTTCTCCCGTTATTACCAACGGTGTTTCGCTGCCTTCGCGCATCGCATTTCCCAAACCACGCACTGCTGGGCTAGCCCGAGTCGGCCTATGCTTCAGGACTGGCCCGAACCACGCTGCCAGCATCGCATTAGCTAGCTCGCACGCACCGCATTACCGTTTGCTCGTTTTGCTATAGATGTTCGCTCATGCCATCGCTCACATTTGTACTCGTTTACCAACTTAGTGCCATCCTCGTTTACTTGCTACATTGCACCCGTAACACTTGGCAATCAGTGCCACTTTCCTTCACACCGGGCATTTTTCCTCAACCAGCAGAACTCTACTTTTGATATTTTCACTCGAAGAGACTCATTTCCCTCAGTGTCCTAGGAGACACTGTCACCGTGCTCTCTCGTAAGCACGTGCAGCAACGAGTGCGCCTAGTACTGAAGCCGGCCGATGTCCTTCGAAAAGGCGGAGCATAATAATATCGCCGAGCTCACGCAGGAGCGCCTGGACGAGCTAACGCGCCAACTGTGCGAAAGAGTCGAAGAAATCACGACGCTAAAGGGAGAATGCAAGTCACTCCAACGCGACGTAACCCGGCGCAACAAACACATACACAAACGCAAGGAACACCAGCACCGGCATCACCGACAACATCCCGACATGAGAGCGTGGGACAACGCTCGAGCGCTGCTACTGATGGCATCGCGCGCAACGAAGCTCGCGACGACCACGGGACGACACACCCCGGAGCGACGAATGCAGCAGAGAATTGGTGACTTGTCCACATTACGACGCCAAACGACGAGTCGGCACTCCCATCGCCAATGCCACTCAAGCCGCAGGGTCCGCCATACCACGACCCGAGTCAACAGGGTGGTCCGGCAGTTCAGGCGTGGATCTTCACAATGAATGTTTTATTTGACGCCAACTACGTACTGTCAGATGCGGTAAAATTCTGATACGTCGTGTCGTTGCTGCGAGGGCCTGCCATGGATTGGTGGCGCGTCATTGTCACGAAGCCGAGCTATTATCGCAAAGGGAAGGGCCATCCGGACCCTGGGCACCGTTGTATTTCGTGGAGATAGGCCAGTATCGCACGTGGGACGCGTGGTGATTCGAGCCAATCGCGACGTCAATCTCTGCCAGTTAGAAGCTGCGCACTTGGTGCCAGCTCGGTTATGTTCAAGATTCCACCAGCGGATTCCTGGTATTGTGTGAGCAGGAGGGATACATGCACGAAGCTGAGCACATCGATCACTACGTCGGCGGATTAAAAAACAATATTGCGCAAGAAATCCAGCTCCGCGGCGTCACGGAGTTCAACAAAATTCTCGCCATGGCCGAGAAACTCGACTTTATTCGCCGACCGAGAACAGGGTCCCACAATAGCAACTGGGGACACCCAGCTCGTGGGAGGTGTCAAACATATGTTATAGCCTGTTTAGGCTGTAGTGGGTTAGACAATAGGGGGTATAGCATTTCTAGGTTTCCCTATTTGTACCCAACTCATTTCTAGTTCATCCATTCCTCGTGTTATTCTAACATGGTATAGAGCGGGTTCCCTAGTGGGACCGGTTTTTTTTTTTAAGGGCCCACCACTGCGATTTTTTTTTTCCTTACCTGCCCGAAGCGCGCTTCGCGCTTGCCTTATCTGCGCCCCGTGCGCCTGCCCTCCCGTCGCGCGCTCTGCCCTTAGCGGCCCGCCCTTAGCGGCCCTGCCCTTAGCGGCCCCTTCCCGGCCCCTTCGAGGCCCTTCGCGGCCCCCCCCTCGCGGCCCTTCGCGGCCCCTTCGCGGCCCCTCGCGGCCCCTTCGCGGCCCTTCGCGGCCCCCCCTCACGGCCCTTCGCGGCCCCCTCGCGGCCCCTCGCGGCCCCTTCGCGCCCCTTCGCGGCCCGCCTGCTCGTCGTAGCGGCCCTGCCGCCCCATCGTCGCCGCCCGCCTGCTCTTCGTAGCGGCCCTGTCGCCCCGTCCTCGCCGCCCCTGCAGCGGCTGTCGCTGCCCCTGCCCTGTCGCCACTGTCGCGGCCACCTGCCCTGCAGCAGCTGTCGTCGCCCCTGCTGCCGCCGTAGCGGCCCTGCTGCCGCTGCCGAACCTGCAGCCGCCCGGCCGGCCCTGCTGTCCCGGCCCTGCCCTGCCGCCTCGCCGCGGCCCCTCCTTGTGGCGGCCCCTTGCCCTGCCGACGCGCCCCGGCCCTCCACTCCCGCCACTGGTAAGCGCACCGCAGCACCCGCGCGCTGCTGCGCCCGCGCCGCCCTGCCGAGCCGCGCCGCCCAGCCGAGTCGCGCTACTGCTGCTGCCGCTAGGCCACTGCTGCTGCTCCTGCTGCTATGGCAAGCCCTAACGTACTCACCTTCGATGCTGAGGGTCGAGCGGTCGATTTTGAGGTCTGGGTCGATGATCTGCAGTTGTTCCTGCAGTGCGATAGCAAGGATGGAGTCTCACTTTTTGACCTCACGTCTGGCGCCTCTGCTGCACCTGCTGCTGATGCTGCCAGTACTGTTCGCTCACAGTGGACCACGCGCGATGCTGCTGCCCGTCTTGCTGTCCGTAGTCACCTGCCGTCTGCTGAGCGCGCGCACTTTAGCCAGTACAAGTCTGCTAGCACTCTGTACGATGCTGTTGTTGCGCGCTACTCCTCCCCTGCCACTGCTGCCCTTAGCCGCCTCATGCTGCCGTACCTGTTCCCTGACCTAGCCGCTTTTGCCACAGTCGCTGACCTCATTACGCACCTCCGCACTAGTGACACCCGCTACGGCGCTGCGCTTCCTGCCGAGTTCTGCGCCGCGAACCCCCCCCCTATGTATATCACTCTCTACTACCTAGTCACCCGGCTCCCTGACTCCCTTCGCTCGGTCAGGGACCACTTCCTCTCCCTTTGCCCCACCACGCTCACCGTTGACCTCCTCGAGGAGCGCCTCCTTGCAGCTGAGAAGAGTATAGTCTCTGTAGGAGCCTCTCGTGGTGACCCTCGTGCCCCTTTCTTTGAGGGGTGCTCCCCCGTCCCTCTTTTGCCCTCTGTTGCCTCTGCTGCTGCTGTCGACCTCGTTGGCACCGAGTCGGTCGGCGCTGCGTCTGCCCCTAGTGGGAAGCGCCGCTACAGCAAGGGCAAGGGGGGCAAGGGGGGTGGAGGGGATGGCGGGGGCGGTGGTGGTGGCGGTGGAGGAGGCGGAGGGGGTGGGGGTGGAGGTGGGAGTGGTGGCGGGAGTGGGGGCTTCGGTTGCGGCGGCGGAGGCAGCGGGAGTGGGGGTGGTGGCGGCGGCGGCGGCGGAGGTGGGGGTGGCGGGGGCGGTGGTGGGCAGCGGGGAGGCTCTAGCGGTGGCCAGCGCCAGCAGCAGCAGCGCTCCCGTGAGATCCCGTCGCCTCAGCAGCTCCGTGAGTGGTACGCTGGGCGTGGGAGGTCTGGGGGTGCTGGTCCTTGCACTTACGTTCTTCGCACCGGCGACCGCAGTGGAGAGACGTGCGGCGGCCCGCACACCACACCACGCTGCTTCGGCCGCCTGACTGACGCCTGGCGTACACAGTTCCCTGGCTCCACTGAGATCCCTCGCTGTGATATTCTGCTTAAGTCGGGGGTTGCTATCTTTGATCTTGATTATGATGCTATCCTTGCTGCTATGTATGCTGTGTCTATTAGTGCTGAGGGTGACTGTTACCTGTGTGTTCCGCCCGACCCGGGCATTGAGGCTGCTGCTCTAGGTGCTAGTGAGTCTGCTGCTCTAGGTGCTGGTGAGGCTGCTCTCTCAGGTACCGCGTCGGCTCAGGTCTTGCACACTTTCACCCTTGACTCGGGTGCTTCCCGCTCCTTCTTTCGCGACTGCACCACACTCTCGCCGCTCAGTCGGCCGGTGGCAGTCTCTCTGGCTGACCCCTCTGGGGGACCAGTTGTGGCCCGTTCCTCCACTGTTCTCCCGTGTCCTGCGGCTCCGTCCGGCTCGCTGTCTGGTCTCCACCTCCCCTCGTTCTCTACGAACTTGGTGGCGGGTGCTGATCTTCAGGACGGGGGTGTTCACCAGTTCACCCCTGCCTATCAGCGTGTAACGCACTGCACGTGTGCTCGGACGGGCCGTCACCTTGCCACGTTCACCCGTCGGCCAGGGTCCAGCCTGTACACCCTTACCACTGAGTCTCCTCCTGTCACTGCGTCTGGTCAGGTAGCCGCGTCGGGTCAGGTGTTTGCTGCAGCGTCCCGGTCTGGCCCTGAGTCTGCCCCCTGCTCGTGTCGCCTCCTGTCTCACGAGACTCTCCTTTGGCACCACCGCCTTGGTCACCCCTCTCTGCCTCGTCTCCAAGGCATGGCCTCCCGTGTCCTTGTCTCAGGTCTCCCCCCTTCCCTCCCTCCCCTTCCTCCGGGGCCTCCCCCTACCTGCGTTCCCTGCGTCGAGGGCCGGCAGCGCGCCGCTCCTCACTCCTCCGAGTTTCCTCCGACAGAGGCTCCCCTGCAGACTCTTCACATGGACGTGTGGGGCCCAGCCCGCGTCCGTGGACAGGGTCACGAGCGTTACTTCCTGCTGGTTGTTGACGAATACTCGCGTTACACCACGGTCTTCCCCTTGCGCCGCAAGGGTGAGGTCATTGAGGTGTTGATCGACTGGATCCGCGCTGCTCGTCTCCAGCTCAGAGAGAGTTTCGGCTCTGACTTTCCTGTTCTGCGTCTGCACTCAGACAGAGGTGGAGAGTTTTCCTCCGACCTTCTACGAGCTTTCTGTCGGGCAGAGGGCATCCGCCAGACGTTCACGCTTCCGGCCTCTCCACAGCAAAATGGGATTGCTGAGCGCCGCATTGGCATGGTCATGGACGTCGCTCGTACGTCCATGATCCATGTGGCTGCTCCCCATTTTCTGTGGCCGTTCGCGGTTCAGTACGCGGCGCATCAGATCAACCTCCAGCCCCGGGTCTCCATGCCGGAGACCTCCCCCACTCTGCGGTGGACGGGGAAGGTTGGCGATGCGTCTGCGTTCCGTGTCTGGGGATCTCGAGCTGTCGTCTGCGACTTGTCTGCGGATAAGCTGTCCTCCCGTGTCGTTCCCTGCGTCTTCCTTGGCTTCCCCCCTGACGCGCCTGGTTGGCAGTTTTACCACCCCACCTCGCGCCGTGTTCTGTCCTCTCAGGACGTCACGTTTGACGAGTCGGTTCCTTACTACCGTCTCTTCCCCTACCGCACTGCCCCCCTCCCCCCCCCCGCCGCTCTTCCTCGCGCCAGGTACTCCTCCGGTAGACCCCCTCCCCACTCAGGGTCCTGCCCCCTCAGGTGTGTCTCAGGTAGACGCAGTCAAGCCTGTTGAGGTAGCTGTTGACTCTGGTGCTGCTAGGGGTGCTGAGCTTGGGGGTGCTGAGCCTGGGGTTGCTGAGCCTGGGGGTGCTGAGCCTGGGGTTGCTGAGTCTGGGGGTGCTGCGCCTGGGGGTGCTGTGTCTGGGGGTGCTGAGCCTGGAGGTCCTCCGAGAGTCCCGTCGCGGCGGGAGTCCCTCTCTCCACGGCAGCTTCGTGAGTGGTACGCTCGGCGCTGTAGCCGTGGTGCTGGAGCTGGGGGGCCTGCTGCTGGAGGTGCTGCTGGTGCTGGAGCTGCTGGTGGTGCTGCTGGAGGTGCTGGTGGTGCTGGAGTTGCTGGAGGTACTGCTGGTGCTGGAGCTGCTGGAGGTGCTGCTGGTGCTGGAGCTGCTGGTGGTGCCGCTGGAGGTGCTGCTGGTGCTGGAGCTGCTGGATGTACTGCTGGTGCTGGAGCTGCTGGAGGTGCTGCTGGTGCTGGAGCTGCTGGTGGTGCTGCTGGAGGTGCTGCTGGTGCTGGAGCTGCTGGAGGTGCTGTTGGTGCTGGAGCTGTTGGTGAAACTGCTGGAGGTGCTGCTGGTGCTGGAGCTGCTGGAGGTGCTGCTGGTGCTGGAGCTGCTGGAGCCGCTGGTCCTGGAGGTGCTCGTATTGGAGGTACTAGAGCTAATGGGACTGGAGCTGCTGCGGGAGTTGTAGCTGGAGACCCTGGAGCTGAGGGTGCTGGTGCTGTCTCTGCTGGTTCAGGAGCTGCTGCACGGCCGCGGCCGTACTACGTTCCGCTCCTTCAGCAGGTTCTTGGCCTCCCGCCCTCTACTGGTCCTACTCGTCCCCTAATGAGTCCACCGCCTGTCCAGTTGCAGTCACAGTTACAGCCAGCCTCTCCACTGCCTGGTCCTTCTCCTTACTCTGGACCGACTAGAGGTCTTACGGAGCGTCGTGAGCCTGGGTCTCGTCCTGCGTCGCCTGAGTCTCGTCCAGCGTCGCCTGTCCGCGCTGTCCGCACTGGTCGTCGTGTTCCGCATGAGCGTCCTCCACCTGTCCCTGGCACTCACTATATGACCCTGCGTCCATCCACTGCTCCACAGCGTGTCCCTCTGCCGTCTCCTCCTGCGTCCTCTCTTCCTGACGGTCCGGACCCGGAGTCTGACTCCCTTCGTGCTGCCAGTCCTACTGTCACGCGTTTCCTCGCCACTGTTGTCACTGACCCTTCCTTTGAGTCCACTGCTGCGTCTGCTCTAGTCGCTGAGCTTGTTGACTTTGCTGCTGCCTGTCGTCTAGACTTCGCCGCTAGCCATGTTGCTGAGTCTGAGTCTGTCTCTCCTCCGTCCGTCGGGGGTGAGTGTGCTCTTGGCACGGACGTCCTTGAGGACAGACAGGAGGAGTTTGAGTGCTTTGCCGCTGCTTTACCTCATCTCGTGTCCATGCTGATTGCCCCTGAGGGAGACCCGGATGCACCAGACATCCCGACCCCGCGCTCTTACGCAGAGGCGATAGAGGGTCCCTACTCCTCTCAGTGGCAGTCAGCCATGGACGCATAGATGGCTTCCTGGAAGTCCACAGGCACCTACGTCGACGAGGTTCCCCCGCCTGGGGCGAACATCGTCAGTGGCGTGTGGATTTTGAGGGTGAAGCGGCCGCCAGGTTCTCCGCCTGTCTTCAAGGCGCGTTACGTTGCACGAGGCTTCAGTCAGCGTGAGGGAGTTGACTTCTTCCAGACCTTCTCCCCTACCCCGAAGATCACCACTCTTCGGGTTCTGCTGCACGTCGCCGCTCAGCGTGACTACGAGCTTCACTCTCTTGACTTCAGCACTGCTTTCCTACAGGGCAGCCTGCACGAGGAGATCTGGCTGTGCCGCCCACCTGGCTTCACTGGGTCGTTTCCTCCTGGTACCCAGTGGAGCCTCCGGCGGCCAGTCTACGGTCTCCGCCAGGCACCCCGTGAGTGGCACGACACACTGAGGACTACTCTTGCTGCTCTTGGGTTTGCTCCTTCTACTGCTGACCCGTCGCTGTTTCTACGCACCGACACCACTCTGCCGCCGTTCTACGTTCTCGTGTACGTAGACGACTTGGTCTTTGCTACTGCTGACACTGAGGCACTCGCCCATGTGAAGTCGGAGCTGCAGAAGAGACACACGTGCACAGACCTGGGTGAGCTGACAAGCTATCTTGGCTTGCGGATCACCCGGGACAGAGCACAGCGCACCATTACCTTGACTCAGTCACACATGGTGCAGCAGGTCCTTCAGCGCTTCGGCTTCACGTACTCCTCGCCACAGTCCACTCCTCTGCCTACCGGTCACTCGCTCTCAGATCTGCCTTCGGATGAGTCCGTAGAGCCGAGTGGCCCGTATCCAGAGCTTGTGGGCTGCCTCATGTACCTGATGACCTGCACTCGACCTGACCTAGCCTACCCTCTTAGCATCCTAGCACGTTATGTTGCTCCTGGCCGACACAGGAAGGAGCACATGGATGCTGCTAAGAGGTTGTTGCGCTACTTGTGCAGTACGTCAGGCATGGGGCTCGTGCTTGGAGGACGGGCTCGAGTTGTCCTCACTGGTCACGCAGACGCTTCTTGGGTTGACGACTTGGCTACGCAGCGGTCGTCACAGGGTTACACCTTCAGCCTTGGCTCCGGCTCTGTTTCCTGGCGGTCTACCCGCTCGTCTTCTGTTCTCAGTTCCAGTTGTGAGGCTGAGATCTACGCAGGGGCCATGGCTGCTCAGGAGTTACGCTGGCTCACCTACCTGCTGACTGACCTTGGAGAGCCGCCTCGTTCTCCTCCAGTGCTGTACCATGATTGCCTTGTGTCAGGAGCACAGACTGGAGCACAGAACGAAGCACATTGCTCTGCGCTACTTCCTTGCTCGAGAGTTGCAGCAGCGTGGTCAGCTTCGTCTTGCTTACGTGGCCACTCGGGCCAACACTGCTGATGTGTTCACCAAGGCGCTTCAGCCTTGTAATCATCAGCGTTTCTATACTGTTCTAGGCCTTGTGCCTACTTTGCCTCACTTGCTTACTTCTTGACTCTGCTTGTACTGTGATCCTTATATATGACTACCTGCATGTTTACACTTGCTAGGTTGTGATCACTGTACTTCTTGTTGTATTATCAAACTGCATGTGAACTGGTCTTGTGACCGCTTGCTTGTGCTTGGAATTTGTGTGGTATCCTTGAGATCCACCCTGAGCTTGCTTTGCTTTTCTTGACTGGTCTTGTGACCTCTTGTTCTCCCCCACTTTGCCTATGGGGGTGTGTCAAACATATGTTATAGCCTGTTTAGGCTGTAGTGGGTTAGACATTAGGGGGTACAGCATTTCTAGGTTTCCCTATTTGTACCCAACTCATTTCTAGTTCATCCATTCCTCGTGTTATTCTAACAGGAGGAACGAGCACACCACAATACGTGCCGTCGCCGCGAATCCCGCTGCAGCACCGTTCAAAGGGCGCTGCGCGTGTAATCGGCCGGGGCATTACAAAGGCGAATGCCCGAAAGCTAAGGTAAAGGAAGTAGCTGAGCAGCAGAAACATATTAAGCAGCAGGGAAACGCTGGAAGTCAGTGGCAGACGGGCCCTCTACTGACAAGTCACGCCGATCGCCCGACCCAACCAACCCTCACCGAGTTGTCAAACATTGTATGTGTTATATTTGTGTAGGCTATTGTGGGTTAGCCTCTAGGGGGTACAGAACTAGGTTTGTCATACTTGTACTCACATTCTGCTGCTAGTCAATCATTCCTGTTTCGTTCATTCTGACATGGTTTCAGAGCAGGTCCTCCGCTAGGACCGATTTTTCTTTAAGGGCCCACCACACTGACTGCCTACCAGCGCCCTCGTGCGCCCTACTGCTGGAGCGCCCTCGAGCACCTCCCCCCTGCGCCCTCGTGCGCCCCTCCTTAGCGGCCCCTTACGGCCCCGTCGACCCCTTAGCGGCCCCTCAAGGCCCCGTCGACCCCGCGCGCCGCCCCTTAACGGCCCCTTACGGCCCCGTCGACCCCGCGCACCGCCCCTTAGCGGCCCCTTACGGCCCCGTCGACCCCGCGCGCCGCCCCTTAGCGGCCCCTTACGGCCCCGTCGACCCCGCGCACGGCCCCTTAGCGGCCCCTTACGGCCCCGTCGACCCCGCGCGCCGCCCCTTAGCGGCCCCGTCGGCCCCGCGTTCGCCCCTTAGAGGCCCCGTCGGCCCCGCGTCCGCCCCCCTTAGAGGCCCCGTCGGCCCCGCCAGAACCGAGCCGCCCCACGCGCGACCGCCATGGCCCCGCCAGAACCGAGCCGCCCGAACCGAGCCGCCCGAACCGAGCCGAGCCGCGCCCGAACCGAGCCACCCAGCCCGAGCCGAGCCGCGCCGCCCGAACCGAGCCGCGCCGCCCTCCCCGTACTGAGCAGCCCTCTCTGGACCGAGCCGCCCTACCTGAGTCACGCTGCCTACTGCTACTACTGCTACTGTTACTGCTGTTACTACTGCTCTTACTGCAACTATGGCTAGCCCTGCTGTACTCGCTTTTGATACTGAGGGCCGCCCACTGAAGTTTGACACCTGGCTAGATGACTTGCACCTGTTCCTCCAGCTCACTGCCAAGGAGAACATCTCGCTGTACGATCACGCACTAGGCCTCGCTGCTGCCCCTGCTGTTACTGCTGACAGTACTGCCCGCTCCCAGTGGCAGACTCGTGACGCCCACGCTCGCTTTGCTATTCGCAACTCCCTGCCGGTAGATGAGCGCGAGCACTTTGGCCAGCACAAAACTGCGCAGGCACTGTACACTGCTGTAGTTGCACGCTACTCCTCACCTGCCTCTGCTGCGCTAGGCCGTCTCTCGCTCCCCTACCTGTTCCCAGACCTGTCCGCTTTCGCCACAGTAGCTGACCTCACCACGCACCTCCGCACTAGTGAGGCTCGCTTCCGTGCCGCTATGCCCGCTGAGTTTCTTGCCACCCACCCCCCCCCCGCTCTGGCTCACTCTCTACCACCTTGTCACCCGTCTCCCTGACTATCTTCGTGCGGTCAGGGACCACTTCCTCGCTCGCTGCCCCACTGAGCTCACCGTTGACCTGCTCGAGCAGGAGCTGCTTGCAGCTGAGACTAGCATAGTCGCTGTAGCTGCCTCTCGTGGCGACCCCCGCACCCCTTTCTTCGAGGGGTGTTCCCCTTCCCCCCTTCTCCCATCTGTCGCCTCTGCTGCTGCTGTCGACCTAGTTGGTACTGAGCAGGTCGGGACTGCGTCCGCTCCGAGCTGGCGTCGCAGCGGCAAGGGCAAAGGGGGCAAGGGAGGTGGAGGTGACGGCGGGGGAGGTGGTGGTGGGGGCGGTGGCGGCGGTGGGGGTGGTGGCGGGGCTGGAGGGGCTAGTGGCAGCGGTGGGGGTGGAGGCGGCAGCAGCGGAGGAGGTGGCCGGGGTGGGGGCGGTGGTTGGGGCGGCGGTGGATGCGGAGGCGGCAGAGGCGGTGGTGGTCGAGGTGGTGGCGGAGGCGGTGGTGGTCGTGGAGGCACTGGCGGACAGCAGACTCTCTCTCCCCAGGAGCTTCGTGAGTGGTACTCTCAGCACGGGGGGGGGGGTGGCCTTAGCTGTACGTACGTCATCCGCACTGGTGAGCGCACTGGCCAGACGTGTGGGAGGGCGCACACCACGCAGCGCTGCTTCTCCCGCCTCGACGACGCTTGGCGCACTCAGTTCCCTACTGCCACTGAGCTGCCCCGCTGGTGGGATCTGATGAAGAAGAACATTGATGTCTTTGCTCTTGACTTTGATGCTATTCTCACTGCCATGTATGTGTTGTCTACTAGTGGAGAGGGTGATCAGTACCTGCGTGTTCCGCCCGACCCGGGCATTCGCACCAGTGAGGCTGCCGCTCTAGGTGCTTGCGTGTCTGCTGCCCCAGGTGCTGGTGAGGCTGCTGCGCTAGGTGCTTCCGTGTCTGCTGCCCCAGGTGCTGGTGAGGCTGCTGCTCCAGGTGCTAGTGAGTCTGCGCCCCCTGGTACTGAGTCCACTGAGGCAATGCACACCTTCACTCTAGACTCAGGCGCTTCTTGCTGTTTCTTTCGTGACCGCACTACCCTTGAGCAGCTTGCTCGGCCAGTTGCTGTCTCCCTTGCTGACCCCTCTGGGGGTCCGGTCATTGCGACCTCCTCCACTGTCCTTCCTTGTCCTGCGGTTCCGTCGGGGACTCTGTCAGGTCTCCACCTCCCCTCGTTCTCTACGAACTTGGTGGCGGGTTGTGCGCTCCGGGACGGGGGTGTCCACCAGTTCACCCCTGCCTACGAGCGCGTGACACACTGCACGTGTGCTCGGACGGGCCGTCACCTCGCTACCTTCACTAGGCAGCCGGGGTCGGACCTGTACACACTGACCACTGAGTCCCCTCAGGTAGCTGCGTCTGCGTCTGCGTCAGGTCAGTTGTCTGCCCCCTGCTCGTGTCGCTCTCTGGCGCACGAGACTGTCCTCTGGCACCACCGCCTTGGTCACCCGTCTGTGCAGCGCCTTCGTGCCATGCACAAACGGTACCTTGTCTCTGGTCTTCCCCGGGTACTCCCTCCCCTACCACCCTCGCCTGCTCCTCCCTGTCTTCCTTGTGTCGAGGGGCGGCAGCGCGCCGCTCCCCACTCCTCCTCGTTTCCCCCGACGACTGCTCCCTTGCAGACGCTCCACATGGACGTGTGGGGCCCAGCCCGCGTCCGTGGACAGGGTCAGGAGCGGTACTTCCTGATCGTTGTTGACGACTTCTCGCGCTACACCACGGTCTTCCCCTTGCGCACCAAGGGTGAGGTCCCTGCTGTTTTGATCCCTTGGATCCGTGCTTCTCGTCTCCAGCTCAGCGAGCAGTTCCACTCGGACTTCCCTGTCTTGCGTCTGCACTCTGACAGAGGTGGTGAGTTCTCCTCCGACCTCTTGGCAGCCTACTGTGCGGAGCACGGCATTGAGCAGTCGTTCACGCTTCCGGCCTCTCCACAGCAGAATGGGGTTGCTGAGCGCCGCATTGGCTTGGTCATGGAGGTCGCTCGTACCTCCTTGATCCATGCGGCTGCCCCCCACTTTCTGTGGCCGTTTGCAGTCCGCTACGCTGCGCACCAGCTCAACCTCTGGCCCCGTGTCTCCTTGCCGGAGACCTCGCCCACACTGCTGTGGACGGGGGAGGTTGGCGATGCGTCGCGTTTTCGGGTCTGGGGATCTCGAGCTTTTGTCCGCGATACGTCTGCGGACAAGCTCTCCTCCCGCGCTGTTCCTTGTGTCTTCCTTGGCTTTGTCCCGGACGCGTCTGGTTGGCAGTTTTACCACGCCATCTCGCGCCGTGTCCTGCCCTCTCAGGACGTCACTTTTGACGAGTCGGTGCCCTACTACCGCCTCTTCCCCTACCGCACTGCCCCGCTCCCTCCCCCGCCTCTCTTCCTCGCGCCAGGTGCTGCTGTGGTAGACCCCCTCCCCCCTCAGGGTGCCGCTCCCTCAGGTGTGTCCCAGGTAGACCCGGTTGACCCTGTCGAGGTAGCTGTCGACTCTCGTCCTGCTAGGGGTGCTGAGCCTGAGCGTGCGGAGCCTGGGGGTGCGGAGCCTGGGGGTGCGGAGCCTGGGGTTACGGAGTCTGGGGGTGCTGAGTCTGGGCGTGCTGAGACTGGGGGTGCTGAGACTAGGGGTGCTGAGTCTGGGGGTGCTGAGTCTGGGGGTGCTGAGCCTGGGAGTGCCACACCTGGAGGAGCTCTCTCCTCCGAGCAGCTGCGTGAGTGGTACTTACAGTACGGCAGCCTCAGGAGAGGTGCTTCTGGCGCTCGGAGCGCTGCTGGAGCTGGTGCTAGTGCTTCCCCTCCTAGGCGGGCGCTGCCCTCTCCCCTACAGCTCCGCGAGTGGTACGCTCGGCACTGCAGTCTCCGGAGTGGCGCTCCTCGCGTCGCGGACCCCGGTGCTGCTGCTGGAGCTACTGGGGGTGCTGCTGGTCCTGGTGCTGCTGGTGCTGGTGCTGCTGGAGCTGCTGGAGGTACTGCTGGTGCTGCTGGAGCTGCTGGAGGTGTTGCTGCTGCTGGTGCTGCTGGAGCTGCTGGAGGTGTTGCTGGTGCTGGTGCTGCTGGAGCTGCAGGAGGTGCTGCTGCTGCTGGCGGTACTGCTGGCGCTGCTGGAGGTGCTGCTGGTACTGGTGTTGCTGGTGCTGGTGCTGCTGGAGGTGCTGCTGCTGCTGCAGCTGCTGGAGGTGCTGGTGCTGCTGGTGGTGCTGCTGGTGCTGGAGCTGCTGGAGCCGCCGGTCTTGGAGGTGCTCGTACTGGAGGTACTGGAGCTGCTGGGACTGGAGCTGCTGCGGGGGTTGGCGCTGGAGGTGCTGAGCGGCCGCGGCCGTACTACGTTCCGCTCCTTCAGCAGGTTCTTGGTCTCCCGCCCTCTCCTGGTCCTACTCCTCCTCCCCTACTGAGTCCACCACCTGTCCCGTCGCAGTCACAGTTACAGCCTGCCTCTCCACTGCCTGGTCCTTCTCCTTACACTGCACCGACAGGTAGCTTTACGGAGCGTCGTGAGCCTGAGTCTCGTCCTCCGTCGCCTGAGTCCAGTCCTGCGTCTTCTGAGTCTCGTCCAGAGTCGCCTGTCCGCACTGCCCGCACTGGTCGTCGTGTTCCGCGTCAGCGTCCTCCTCCTGTCCTTGGCACTCACTATATGACCCTGCGTCCTTCCACTGCTCGTCCCTCTGCCGTCTCCTCCTGCGTCCTCTCTTCCTGACGTTGCCGACCCGCCGTCAGACCTTACTCGTGCTGCCAGTCCTACTGTCGCGCGTCTCCTTGCCACTGTTGTCACTGACCCTACCTTTGTGTCCTCTGCTGCGTCTGCTCTAGTCGCTGAGCTTGTTGACTTTGCTGCCGCCTGTCGTCTAGACTACGCCGCTAGCCTTGTCGCTGAGTCTGAGTCTGTCTGTCCTCCGTCCGTCGGGGGTGAGTGTGCTCTTGGCACGGACGTCCTTGAGGACAGACAGGAGGAGTTTGAGTGCTTTGCGGCTGCTTTACCTCATCTCGTGTCCATGCTGATTGCCCCTGAGGGAGACCCGGATGCACCAGACATCCCGACCCCACGCTCCTACGCAGAGGCGATGGAGGGTGAGTACTCCTCTCAGTGGCAGACAGCCATGGACGCAGAGATGGCTTCTTGGAAGTCCACAGGCACCTACGTCGACGAGGTTCCCCCACCTGGGGCAAACATTGTCAGTGGCATGTGGATTTTCAGGGTGAAGCGGCCGCCGGGTTCTCCGCCTGCCTTCAAGGCGCGTTACGTTGCACGAGGCTTCAGTCAGCGAGAGGGAGTTGACTTCTTCCAGACCTTCTCCCCGACCCCGAAGATGACCACTCTTCGGGTTCTGCTGCACGTCGCCGCTCAGCGTGACTACGAGCTCCACTGCCTTGACTTCAGCACTGCGTTCCTACAGGGCACCCTGCACGAGGAGATCTGGCTGCGCCGCCCACCTGACTTCACTGGGACGTTCCCTCCTGGTACCCAGTGGAGTCTCCGGCGGCCGGTCTACGGTCTCCGCTAGGCGCCCCGTGAGTGGCACGACACACTGAGGACTACTCTTGCTGCTCTTGGGTTTGCTCCTTCTACTGCTGACCCGTCGCTGTTTCTACGCACCGACACCACTCTGCCGCCGTTCTACGTTCTCGTGTACGTAGACGACTTGGTCTTTGCTACTGCTGACACTGAGGCACTCGCCCACGTGAAGTCGGAGCTGCAGAAGAGATACACGTGCACAGACCTGGGTGAGCTGACAAGCTATCTTGGCTTGCGGATCACCCGGGACAGAGCACAGCGCACCATCACCTTGACTCAGTCACACATGGTGCAGCAGGTCCTTCAGCGCTTCCGCTTCACGTACTCCTCGCCTCAGCCCACTCCTCTGCCTACCGGTCACTCGCTCTCAGCTCTGCCTTCGGATGAGTCCGTAGAGCCGAGTGGCCTGTATCCAGAGCTTGTGGGCTGCCTCATGTACCTGATGACCTGCACTCGACCTGACCTAGCCTACCCTCTTAGCATCCTAGCACGCTATGTCGCTCCTGGCCGTCACCGGAAGGAGCACATGGATGCCGCTAAGAGGGTGTTGCGCTACTTGTGCAGTACGTCGGGCATGGGGCTTGTGCTTGGAGGACGGCGCGACGTTGTCCTCACTGGACACTCAGACGCTTCTTGGCCTGACGACCAGGTTACGCAGCGGTCGTCTCAGGGTTACACCTTCAGCCTTGGCTCTAGCTCTGTTTCCTGGCGTTCTACACGCTCTTCCTCTGTTCTCAGCTCCAGTTGTGAGGCTGAGATCTACGCCACAGCCATGGCTGCCCAGGAGCTACGCTGGCTCACCTACCTGCTGACCGACCTCGGAGAGTGGCCTAGTTCTCCTCCAGTGTTGTACGTCGACAACAAGGCAGCCATTGCCTTGTGTCAGGAGCACAGACTGGAGCACAGAACGAAGCACATCGCTCTGCGCTACTTCCTTGCTCGAGAGCTGCAGCAGCGTGGTCAGCTTCGTCTGCGTTACGTGGCCACTCGGGCCAACACTGCTGATGTGTTCACCAAGGCGCTTCAGCCTTGTGACCATCAGCGTTTCTGTACTGTTCTAGGCCTTGTGCCTACTCTCCCTCACTTGCTTACTTCTTGACTCTGCTTGTACTGTGATCTCTATATATATACCTGCATGCTTTCACTTGCTAGGTTGTGATCACTGTACCTCTTGTTCTATTATCAAACTGCATGTGAACTGGTCTTGTGACCACTTGCTTGTGCTCGGAATTTGTGTGGTATCCTTGAGATCCACCCTGAGCTTTGCTTTTCTTTGCTTTGACTGGTCCTGTGACCCCTTGCTCTCCCCCACTTAGCCTATGGGGGTGTGTCAAACATTGTATGTGTTATATTTGTGTAGGCTATTGTGGGTTAGCCTCTAGGGGGTACAGAACTAGGTTTGTCATACTTGTACTCACATTCTGTTGCTAGTCAATCATTCCTGTTTCGTTCATTCTGACACGAGTGACAGTGTCGATTCATGCAGTCGACCACACCCGGCTCAAGAAGGAGGGTACAGTGGTAGATAGTCCTATACCGCTTAGCGGGAAGATCCACACAGACTTAATTAGAATATTTGTGGTCAGTGCACGACCACAGTATACAATTAGAACCAGGAGCACAGCCAACAATACAACGACAGTTCTGTGAATTACCTATGGATTACCTGCTCGAGAAAAAAAATCATTCGCCTGACTTCGTCACCCTTCGCCGCACCCACACTGTTCACACCGAGAACAGACAGGGGATTTCGCATGTGCATCGACTCTCGTGCAATGAACAGAGTTACGATCAAGTCTCGTTACCCGATCCCGCGAGCCGACAAACGCATCCACCAACTTCGCACAGCCCGCATCTTCTCCGAAATTGACCTTAGAGGGGGTTACCACCAAATCCGAGTCAACCCACCCAACTATGGAAAAACTGCCTTCTGGAGCCACTACGGTTCATTGGAAGACATGGTGATGCCCTTCTGACTGACCAGCGCCCCTGCAGATGACGATGAACGAGGCTTTCCGCCCGCTTCTAGATAAGTGTGTCATCGTCCACCTCAATAGAACACAGCATTTATATGACATTAAAGCAGTTTTTAAAGTGATAGCTGAGAACCGCCTACTAGCGAAAGCATATAAGTGTGATTTTTTACAGGGCAGGCTGGAATTTTTGGGCCACAAAACTTTGGCCAATGGCGTGGAAACAAACCCGAAGAAGATTGCGACGATTCAGGCCTGGAAACCGCCGACCAGCCTGACCGAGTTGTAGAGTTTTTTTGGATTCGTCAACTATGTGCGTCGGTTCGTCCCCGACATGGCGAAGCTGACTGCCTCGCTAACCGACCTGCTGAGGAAGGGGGTTGAGTACATGTGCGGGGAGAAAGAGAAAGCTGCCTTTTCTGCCCTAAAAGATTTTTTGTGCTCACCGCTTGTACTACACATTGTTGATCCTCACCATCCGTTCGAGCTCGTCACCAACGCAAGCGACATTGCCGACAGAGCCGTACTGTTGCAGGACTTTGGGAATGTCCTTCAGCCAATTGCGTACGAGTCCCGCAAGCTTCACCCACCCAAACGTAACTACCTGATACACGATCGTGAGATGCTCGCCATCGTGCACGCGTTCAAGGTGTGGCGGTGCTACCTAACAGGAGCAGACGTGATAGTATGGACAGCCCATCGCTCGATACAGTACCCTCGCGCCCAGCCGAATCTCAACACGTGACAGACACGGTGGTTGGACTATTTGGAGTACAATTTCCACTACACCGTAACGTACAAAAAAGGAGCATCGACCATGGCCGACGCCCTCACCCGCCTCACAGCCCAACTGCATGCCATCCTACTCGCCCAGACCAACGTGCTACTGACTGGACTATTTACCCACGGCTACCGCATGTTATAGTCACAATAGGCTTGAATGTGCCTAAAACGAAAGATAGAGAGCACAGACGGATTTCTGCACAGCGGCTTCAAACGTTGATAGCGTTCTGCTCACAGCTGCAAATGACTTGATTCAAATTGGATCTGGAGCGTTCTACAATTAGCAATTTAGATTGCACGATTTGATAAAGAATTGACGACACAGCGTCGGTTTGAACGAACGGTACTATGGCAGCCACTATAGTCTTAGAACACAAGATAGGAAGAGTTACGAGTTGGGAATGACTCCCAGCTCCTACAAACCCCAAGAGCCGAGGTACAGTGATGTGGAACAGTGCCACACTGTCCCCAACCACGAAAGGTCTCGAAACTACCCTTCACTAGGGCCTACACCAAGTGAAATGTTACACTACACAAAGTAATGTAACTATCTTCAATATCTTGAGGTGTACCCTTTTGGCAAGCTTCGAAATCACTTGAGGCTTGACACCAAGGCTCGGGCTCTTCATCACAAACTCATCCTTGAGTTCTTGATGGGTCTGCTGCACACACCTGCGACACGCCGAACGTTCGACACAGGACAAAATAGAAACCGCGCACGACAAAATAGAAACCGCGCGCGAGACACAAACGACCGCGTAACACGCGTCTAGCGATAACTCGCTATTGAGTCGACACACACACACGACATCATGACTCAACATTCACACACAATTATAAGCATGAAATATATATTATCCCATGCCCTCATACCATTCCATACACACACACATTCACGCACACGGACAACAAGCCGAGTGCAAACCGTAGGGTTGCACCAACAAACTCCCCCTCGGATTGTTGGCCTTAGGATATGTTGCTCTCTCAGTTCAGAGCCATCCCAGCCAGCTTGCAACACTTCCAATGCTGCTGCTCCACCAGCCTCTTGGTCATCATGTCAGCCGGCTGCCCCGTGGTCTTCACGTAGCGCAACTCAACTTCACCCGCGGTTACCATGCTCCTCGTCCAATGCCACTTCACTCTCATGTGCTTCGTGAGTCCATGCAACACAGGGTTCTTAGCAAGAGCAATGGCACCCTGGCTGTCACAGTACAGTGGGGTAGGTCCTTGCTGCTCCTCCCCCAATTCAGCCAACAAACGCCACTGCCACACAATCTCCCGTACGGCACGGAAGAGTGCCATGTACTCGGACTCCACCGAGCTCAAAGCTTGGTCAACCTGCTTCTTGCTCTCCCAAGCAGTTGGGCCTCCACCAACACAGCATATGAAGCCTCCCACACTTGTCATGTCCTCTGGTTCTGATGCATATGAAGCATCCGAGTAGGCGGTGAGGAACAAACGCCCGGGTTCAACACCATCCGCGCCCTTTTGGCGCCTTTGTGCCGCCGCCGAGTATTGCAGCCCAACGGTCGGTGTTTGGCCAAGATACTTGGCCACCCTCATTCCAGCTGCTACCTGCTCCTCATTAGGGCATTGCACAACCCTAGCCAGCTGCCCGGTAGCAAACGCGACGTCCGGTCGGGTGTTTACCGCCGCATACATGAGGCTGCCCACCAACGAGTGAAATCGGCGCCTCTCCTCTTCACCAACGCTCTCCTCCTCTGGTCCCTTCACACACTTGAACCCAGAGGGAAAGGGTGTAGCCACATGGCCTTCACTCTGCCCAAAGTTGGCAGCCAATGCCTCCAGGTACTTTCGTTGATGCACCCGCATGCACCGCTTCTCCACATCTCGTTCGATGTGGAGCCCAAGGTAGAAGCTCACGTCACCAAGGGCCTTGCACTTGAACTTGTCTTGAAGCTTCAGCATCACCTCCTTCACAAGGTCAGAAGAGGGTGAGAAAATGAGGATGTCATCCACATAAACCACCATGAAACTCCTCTGCTCCCCCTCGCCAAGCATGAACAAGGAGTGATCGGCCGTTGAGGGAGTGAAGCCGATCCCCTCCAACACTTCGCGCAGCTTCATGTACCATTGCCTAGGGGCCTGCTTCAGCCCATAGAGGGCCTTCTTCAGCTTCCACACTCTGCCACTACCATCATCAAACCCCTCTGGCTGCGCCATAAAAATCTCCTCCTCAAGGATGCCGTTAAGGAATGCCGTTACGATGTCCATTTGCTTTACTACCCATCCTTTGATGGCGGCTCCCGCGAATAGGGTTCGCAGCGTCGTCGGCTTCACCACAGGGGCAAACAGCTCCTTGAAGTCCACCTTCTCCTTCTGCTGGTACCCCTTGGCTACAAGCCTAGACTTGTAGCGCTCGATCTTGCCGTCGGCATCCGACTTGATTTTGAAGAGCCACTTGGACGTTATCGTCGTACGCCCCTCCGGTAGCTCCACCAATTCAAACGTGTCATTCTCCTCGATGCTCTTCAGCTCACTCTCCATGGCCTTCTTCCACTCCTCAGCATCACTACTCTCCAAAGCCTCCTTGAGAGTTGCTGGTTCTCCCGGCATCTCCACCGGAGAGAAGAACGCGAAGGCACACTCCTCGTAGTCACTCTCCTCGTCGTCTCCGACCATCATTGCCGCTCCGGCCAGGGCTGTCTTGCCCTGCTTTCCCGGCGCATCATAGGTCAGCCTATTAGGGGGTTGAACTCTCCTCTTCCCCCTTCCTTCCTCCTCAGCTGCAGGGACTTGAAGGCCTTGGCGTTGCTGCGGTGTGGCTCGAATCCATGGAGCACTCGTAGTACGGGAAGGGAGTGACGGTGCACGCTCGCTCACTTGCTGCACCTCCTCCTCTTCTTCCTCTGCATCATTGGCCTCCTCTCCCCCATTCACAAGGGAGGATTGCCTTGTGGTTGTGCTGCCGCTGCTCAGCTCCAAAGGCAGCTCCACATGCTCCAAACCGGAACTCTTCACCTCCCCAAACCGCACGCCTATCTTCGCCTCATTCTCCGCCTTCCAATCCTTGTACATGAAGTTCTCCATGAACTTGCAGTCCCTGCTCACCAAGAACTTCTTGGTGAATGGGTCCCAAAGAAGCCATCCCTTGCTGTTTTGAGCCATGCCCAAGTGCACGGCCCACACCGCCTTGGCACCAAGCTTGTTGTGCCGAAGATGCTTAGGCACGAGCGCCATGCACATGCACCCGAACACCCGAAGCATATCCACCTTTGGCTTCCTTCCTAGCCACTCCACATAGGGCACCCATTGTTAGAGATTAAGGACGGAGTCTATGAAGATTAGGGGCTGAAATATCTCAAAATCGTCAACTACAATTCTGGACAGAAAAGTCGTCGTCACAAGAAACGTCGTCGACGAAAGGTCCACTGTTAGAATTCTTTCAAACTCGAGTATGTTGTAGCCCTTGACCGTGGCTATCTTTCCCAATTTGAATAGTATCAGAATATGGAGTATAACTCGAGTTATGAACTTCGGCGCACTAGGGGGTATGCTGCCATAGAAAACGTAACTCAATCACAATGATCTCACAAGTTCACACAAGAGAATTGGAGTAGCAATAGAACCAGGTAGGAGGGGATAAGGAGGACGAGAGGGAAGGTCCCAAGAGAGTCCCCAACCAAGGAAACCCCATGCCATACAATTCCCTTCCCCATAGGCAACCCAACTTTGACCTTTGTCACTATCCCAACCTCCACAATCCACCTCAACCCAACTTGGCCACACTTGCCAACCTGGTTTGGTTTCTCCCAACCATTTGGCAGCAACTACAGTAGAAAAGACGAATTTCCCAACCCCCAAAAGTCTGTACCCCATATTGAGTCAACCCCACAACTTCCCATAGTCACCACAACCAAATATCAAAAGCATACGAACTCCAACGTTCGTAACTTTCTAGTTCGTGCTCCGATTGAAGCGATACTTGGTTCCTCGGAAAGCTCTTGAGCAGAGGAGTCACTTCAGATATCTGCTCAAGCCAAATAACATTCACACACACACTCAGAAAAACCAAACCGCACAAAGCACAAATTCTTGCACACACTCACAACACGCATGCAACGCACGAAGATATGATGGGAGGCAGACAGACGTGAATGCGAATGGTAGCATCACTCAACAAACTCCCCCTCTGGCTGCCAACCATCATCCCACATGCCATAGCTCAAGCATGCATCCTCAATGCACACTCATCCCAGCAAGCTTCATGCCCTTCCAATGCTCAGATTCAGCCAGGCGCTTGGTGAGAATGTCAGCCGCCTGCTGATGGGTCTTCACAATCTCCAGCCGCACCTCCTTGTCCAGGAGCCTCCTCACCCAGTGCCACTTAGGCCTGATGTGTTTGGTCAGCCCATGAAGACAAGCATTCTTCGCTAGCTTCACCGCCGACTCATTGTCACAGAAAATCACAGTCGGCTCCCTCTGACCAACTCCAATCTCCTCCAACAAACGCCTCAGCCACACCACCTCCTTTGCCCCATGATGCAGGGCCATGTACTCTGTCTCACACGAGGACTGCCCCACCTCATTCTGCTTCTTACTGCGCCAGCTCACTGCACCACCTCCGAACAGGCACACATAGCCTCCAATGCTGGTGCCATCCGCTTTCACCGAGTTGAAGCTAGCGTCAGTGTAGCAGGTCAGGAGCATCTCCCCCTTGCTCAAATCAGCTGCACTCCTCTGCAGCCTCTGCCTCACAGCACTGTACTCCAAACCCACTGATGCCGTTGCACTCACATAGCGGACCAACCTCTTGGCCGCTTCCAGCTGCTCATGACTGGGGCGTGAAACCACACTGGCAAGCCTGGATGTTGCAAAGGCAATGTCAGGCCGTGTGTGGTTAGCCGCATAGTTGAGTGCCCCCACCATGGAATGAAACAGCTTCCTGTCACTCTCACCCACCACCTCCTCTTCAGCACAGGGCTCCACAATGAACCCCGAAGGCAGTGGGGTGGCTGGATTTCCTCCATCTTGCAGCCCATACTTCTCAGCCAGCCCCTCACAATACTTTCTCTGGTGCAACCTCAACACTCCCTTGTCAAGGTCCCTCTCCACATGCATCCCTAAATAGTACTTCACATCTCCCATCTTGGAGCACTTAAACTGCATCTCCAGCATCTCCTCCACATGCTCAATCATTGCAGACGACTCAGAGAAGAGCAGGATGTCATCCACATACACCAGGAGCATGAGAAACTGCTCCTTCTCCTGCAGCAAGAACAAGCTGTGATCACACTCACTCTTCTTGAAACCCCCAGCCAGCAGAGTCTCCTCTAAATTGTGGTACCATGCACGAGGAGCCTGCTTCAGGCCATAGATGGCCTTCTTCAGCCTGCACACCCTGCCGCTCCCATCATCCAAACCCTCAGGCTGTAACATGTACAGCTCCTCCAGAATGATCCCATTGAGGAAGGCGGTGGTGATGTCCATCTGCTTCACCCGCCATCCACGGTATGCTGCCATTGCCAATGACACCCGAAGTGTTGTGCCTTTCCCCACAGGAGCATAGAGCTCGTTGAAGTCCTTTCCCTTTGTCTGCTGAAACCCCTTAGCCACAAGCCTTGACTTGTAGCGGGTCAGCGCCCCATCAGGTCCGTACTTGTGCCTGAAAATCAGCTTGGAAGAAATGGCCTTCTTCCCAGGTGGCAGCTCACACAGCTCCCACGTCTCATTCTCTAGCAGAGAATCATACTCCTCCTTCACACTCTGCTTCCACTTTTCAGCATCGGGCCCGCTCAATGCCTCAGCTAGCGTCTTGGGCTCAGGGACGGCTGCCCAGTAGCAGTGTGCTATCTCATCCTCATCACACTGCTCAGCCACACTCCCAGCCCTTACCACCTTTGGCTTGCCACGGCTTGCATAGGTCAGCCTGTTAGGAGGGCGCACATCCCTCCTAGGACGGTCAGCCGTACGTCCGGCACCTTGTGGAGCACCTTGCTCCTCCTGCTGCTGCGGCTGCTGCTGCTGTTGCTGCTGCTGCTGCTCCTCCACCTCAGGTTCTCCCCCATCCTCTGTCACCCCAGAGATCTCATTCTCAGAGACAGAAACCTCCACTTGCCTTGAAGGCCGCTGCACCTCATCGGCCTCGACAATTAGCGGTGTCGTTGGAAGCTTCTGCTGCTGCTGCTGCTTCCACTCCTTGTAGTACAAGGACTCAAGGAACTTCACATCCCTTGACACAGTCAGCTGCTGGCTGGTCAAGTCCCAAATCAGCCAGCCCTTGTGATCCTTAGCAAGCCCCAAGTGCACACCCCATCTCCCAGAAGCTTCCAGTTTTCCCCTCTTCTCCTTAGGCACATGAAACACCACCATGCACCCAAAGGCTCTCAGCATGTTCACAGCTGGTGCAATCCCATACCACTTGGTGTAGGGGACCCACTGCTTGTCCCCCACAGTCGCCAGCACCCTGTTCTTCACAACAACGACCTGCCGCAGTGCTGTCACCCAAAACGGATCCGGCAGCCCTGCACGCCCAAGGAGAGTGCGAGCACCTTCCTGCAGGGTCCGGTTGAACCGCTCAGCCACGCCATTCTGCTGAGGGTTGTAAGGCACTGTGAGCTGATGCTGGATCCCCTTCCGCTTCAGCTCCTTCTCAAAATCAGCGCCGATGAACTCTCCTCCGTTGTCAGTGCGGATCACCTTCACCTTGTGTCCGCTTTCCCTTTGTGCTCTCGGCATCCACTCCTTAAGAACAGCCGCTGCCACCTCCCCCTTAGTCTTGAGAGGGTACACCCACACCGCACGCGTGTGGTCGTCCACAATCGTCAAGAAGTAGCGGCTGCCCGAGAGAGAAAGGGCCCTCGTGGGGCCCACCACATCCATGTGCACTAGTTCAAGTGGTGCCTTGGCTGGTCCTGTGCTGCTGCTGAAGGGAAACTTCGTGAATTTGGTCTCAAGGCAGGTAGGGCAGCTCCCAATCTCCTTTGCTCCCCCCTTCACCTCCAGCCCCTTCAAGCACCCATCCTTTACCAACTTCTGCAGCATAGGAATGTTCACATGGCACAGCCTCTCATGCCACGTCTCCCAATCAGCCTCACCACTCCCAGATGAAGCCTTTGCCCATGCAGCTGTCGCATCCACACCAGCAAGCACCTCACCATGTGGCTGTTGTGGCTGCTGCACCTTCTTGACTGCATCCAGGGGCCCAGCAGTTGGTGCAGTCTCCTCTCCTCCCGCAGTTGCTTTAGCCGCTGCCGCTGCCTTTGCCGTTGCTGGTGGTTTCCCCTTCCAAGGGATGATGGGCAGCTGCCACAAGTCCTTGATGCAGCTGCTCTTCTCCTCCAAGTTCCACAGCAGCAACTTCCCAAGCTTTGCACGGCAGCTGGTTGGGCCGAAGGTAACTTCAGCCTTGCTCTTCTGCAGCCGGCGCACAGAAAGAAGGTTAGCGGACAAACCTTCAACCAACAGCACATTCCCAAGCCCCACAAGCTCTCCATTGGCTCCCATCACCTTGGCATTCCCAACACCAATCACAGGGAGCAAAGCACCTGAAGCGGCAGCCACAAACTTGATCTTCCCAGGAGGTTTTACCTCATCAAGCAAATCTGCCCGTGGGGTCGTATGACTCGTGCAACCTGAATCGATCACCCAGTGAGTGAGGGGGTGCATCACAACCTTCCCAACTGAACCCACATCACCCCCACTCCCTTGCACATCCTCAACCATGAGGAACATCCCAGGGTCGGCTTTACCTTGTGCACCATCACCTTGTGCACCTGAACCTTGCACAGCGCCACCGCGTGCACGTTCACCACTTGGCGGCTTCATGCCTGGAGGGGCCCATCCCTCAGGCCGGCTGAAACACTTGAACCACGGGTGTCCAGCCTTCTTGCAGTACCAGCACGCACCCTCCATTCGGGTGCTCCCCCTGCCACCAGAGCTCCCATGCCCCTCATTGTAGTCACCTCGGCCTCTCCCTCTGCCAAAGCCTCTCCCACGGCCTCGGCCTCTCCCTCCCCCTCTTCCTCTGCTGCCTCCTGCAGCTCCATACCCCTCAGCAGTTTTGTTGGCAGCACCACCTCCCGTGTGGCGTCTGCGGAAGTCCTCCTGCAGAATCTGCTGCCGTAGCCACTCAGGCGTCCATTTGTCCTGCTGAACGTTGAGGGTGGGGATGAGGTTGTCCCACGAGTTGTCGAGCACCGAGATGATCTTGGTGCACTGTTGCATCTGCGACACTTCGCTGCCCGCCGCTGCCATCCTCGCATAGGTGTCCTTGATCTTGTCAAGGACCGGTTTCACATCATCTCCCGGTTTCATGGAGAGGGCAGCCAACTCCTTCTCCAACACAATCACCATCGGCAGCGTGTTGGGCTGAATCACGTCGCGTAGCAGCTTCCATGCCTTCGGTCCGGAATCATCCAACTCCACCAAATCCTTGATGTGCTGGAACATGTCGTTGTTGACCGATTGGAGGATGAGGTCGTACAGCACCGCGCTCTTCTCAATCCACCGATCGCGGGCATCTCCTTCCCCCGGCATCTTCTCCTCTCCCATTGCAATTTTCAGCAGCTTGTAGCGCTTGAAGGCGCTCCGCATCCGCCCGCTCCATTCCTCATAGTTGGAGCCATCCAAAGCTTCAATCTTGGATGGTGGCGGCTCACTCCTCTTCTCAGCTGCATCTCCACTCCCTTGATTCATCTCCTCTGCTCCCAATCAGAGGTTTCAGCTCCCCCTTTTGCTGGTCACAATGTAGATCCACACAATCTTCACAAGTGTCAGCGCCAACGAAATTTCGGCAGAGTTTCCCCTTAGCGGAAGTCACATCCAGCCTCCAGAACTCCACTTAGGCACGCCCACAGGCCATGGTGGGTCTAGGAGGGTCTTCACACTTCAGTAGACTCCCCACAAGGTCCTTAATCGCTATGATACCACTTGTTAGAGATTAAGGACGGAGTCTATGAAGATTAGGGGCTGAAATATCTCAAAATCGTCAACTACAATTCTGGACAGAAAAGTCGTCGTCACAAGAAACGTCGTCGACGAAAGGTCCACTGTTAGAATTCTTTCAAACTCGAGTATGTTGTAGCCCTTGACCGTGGCTATCTTTCCCAATTTGAATAGTATCAGAATATGGAGTATAACTCGAGTTATGAACTTCGGCGCACTAGGGGGTATGCTGCCATAGAAAACGTAACTCAATCACAATGATCTCACAAGTTCACACAAGAGAATTGGAGTAGCAATAGAACCAGGTAGGAGGGGATAAGGAGGACGAGAGGGAAGGTCCCAAGAGAGTCCCCAACCAAGGAAACCCCATGCCATACAATTCCCTTCCCCATAGGCAACCCAACTTTGACCTTTGTCACTATCCCAACCTCCACAATCCACCTCAACCCAACTTGGCCACACTTGCCAACCTGGTTTGGTTTCTCCCAACCATTTGGCAGCAACTACAGTAGAAAAGACGAATTTCCCAACCCCCAAAAGTCTGTACCCCATATTGAGTCAACCCCACAACTTCCCATAGTCACCACAACCAAATATCAAAAGCATACGAACTCCAACGTTCGTAACTTTCTAGTTCGTGCTCCGATTGAAGCGATACTTGGTTCCTCGGAAAGCTCTTGAGCAGAGGAGTCACTTCAGATATCTGCTCAAGCCAAATAACATTCACACACACACTCAGAAAAACCAAACCGCACAAAGCACAAATTCTTGCACACACTCACAACACGCATGCAACGCACGAAGATATGATGGGAGGCAGACAGACGTGAATGCGAATGGTAGCATCACTCAACACCCATTTGTCTGCTCCCACATGAGTCAAGGCTCTGTTCTTGGCCACACACGCGCTCCGCACCGCATCAGGCCAGAAATAGTCGGGTAGCCCGGCTTCAATGAGCAACCCGCGTGCCGCCTCCGTGATTGTGCGGTTCGCTCGCTCGGCGATGCCGTTCATTGCAGGGGAGTATGGCATGGTGAGGGAGTGCCGAATACCATTCTTCTTCAGCCACAACCCAAACTCCTTGCTCAGGAACTCTCCCCCTCGATCGGTGCGGATTGACTTGACTAGACGGTCTTGTTGCCGCTCCACCATCGGGAACCAATCCGTCTTCAACGTTTCAGCCACGTCGCTCTTCTTGGCCAGCACGTACACCCAAGTCATGCGGGTGTAGACGTCGACAATGGTGAGAAAATACTCAGCTCCAGCAGCTCCAAGCTTCAGGGGGCCCACCACGTCCATCACCACCTCATCAAGCGGTGCCTTTGCCGTTGCCTCCGAACTAGGGAACGGAAACCGGGTGAACTTGGCTTGAATGCACGTCGGGCAGCCAAGCACCTCATCGGGCTCCCCCTTCACACGTATGCCAGCAACCATCTCATTCTTCACTAGCTGCTGCAAGATGGGCAGGGCCACATGCCCCATGCGCCGATGCAAGGTGAGCCAATCACACTCCCCAGTAGCCGAAGTTGGATTGAAGAATGCCGCGCTCGCAATAGCGCCCCACATACTCTCTCCGTAGTCCTCCTCCGCTGCTGCCTCTGGGTTCTCCTCACCCTTTTGCTGCTCCTTGGTTGCTGCACCACTCTCCTTAGGTTCACTGAACTTGCTGGTCCCTCCAGGTTTGCTCTTCTTGAGCTCATTCTCCTTAGCGCGACCGTTCGCGCCATCGTCGCTACCGACCGCTCCATCCTTGGTGCTGATGCTTGCTGCCACTTGCCTCTCCTTAGGCATAGGGACCACTGGGATCTGCCACATCTCGTTGTAGACATCCCTGTCCTCATGAAGGTCCCAAAGAATTCGATCGCCAAGCCTTGCGGTGTAGGTCTTGGCTCCCTTCGAGTTCGTGTCCATGCCGGCCTTTGCCAACCGCCGCACGGAAATCAGGTTTGCAGCAAGGCTGGGCACCCAAAGCACGTTCTTGAGGCCCACCATCTTCCCATCAGCACCCTTGAACATGGCCTTGCCCATGCCTTTCACCTCTGCTCGCTGCCCCAAAGCCGATGTGACATGCTTCACCGGTGACGGCTCGAGTTCGGTGAGCAAGTCCGGGCGAGGTGTCATGCTATAGGTAGCGCCACTATCAATCACCCAATAGTCCAGGGGGTGTAGGGTCACCTTCCCCACAGCTGCTGGCTCCTCAAAGCCTTCATCCTTCTCTGGACCAGCCGGTACTTGCGTCGACACGAAGTAGAATAGACCCGGGTATCGATCGTCGCTCGGGTCCTTGTCGTTGTCTCCGCTCTTCATGTTTGCAGCTCCGCCACCGCGACCGCCACGGCCTCCACGGCTCGTCCTCTCCCTCCTCCTGCTCCTCTACCCTCTTGGCCTTGAGCAGGGGTCCAACCATCAGGGAGTTTGTAGCAGTCGCGCCACATGTGTCCGCTCTTGTGGCAATAGTGACACTCGCCGTCGAATCGGCCGCGACCGCGTCCGTAGCTCTTGTCGTCGCTGCCGTAACCGCCACTCCTGCGGCCTCCGCCGAAGTTGCTGCCACCAAACCTTCCTCCCCCTCGTCCTCTGCCTCTTCCTCGACCATATCCACGGCCGATGCTCGCTGCCCCAGCGCCATCCGCACTCGCCAACTCACGGCGGCGGAAATCCTCTTGAAGGATAGCTCGCTTCACGTCTTCAAGCGAGAGGCGGGGCAAGTCGCGATTAAGGTTGATGATGAGCGAGGACCATGACTCTGGGAGTAAGGCCAGCAACTTGGTCTTCTTTTGGAGCTCACTGTAGTTCAAATCAGCTCCCTCAAGCCGCGTCAACAAGTCGAAGAATTTCTGCACCCCTTCTTCAACCGCTTCGTTTTCTTCAATTCGTAGTGCCGCCATTTGCCGTTCCAACACCACCGCTACCGCCGCTGTTGCAGGAGCATGTACACCCTTGAGAGCAGCCCATGCCTTTGGTCCTTTCTCTGGTTCACGCTGGAATGGCTTGATGTGACGGATCTGACTGCTCCCCAACGCTTGCCCAAGTAAGAGATAGCCTTGTACGCTCTTCCGCACCCACGGGCTCTTCTCCGGGTCGTTCTCGGGGCTCTTCTCGGGTGGGCCAAGACTTGGTTGCATGGGCGCCATGGCTGAATCACGGGGTTGGCCTTGAGCTTGAGCTTCTCCACTGCCACCAGCACCTCTGCCACCCCTTTCCTCAGGTCCAGACATTGTCGAAACTGCTCCAAGGGCTCTGATACCACTTGTTATAGTCACAATAGGCTTGAATGTGCCTAAAACGAAAGATAGAGAGCACAGACGGATTTCTGCACAGCGGCTTCAAACGTTGATAGCGTTCTGCTCACAGCTGCAAAAGACTTGATTCAAATTGGATCTGGAGCGTTCTACAATTAGCAATTTAGATTGCACTATTTGATAAAGAATTGACGACACAGCGTCGGTTTGAACGAACGGTACTATGGCAGCCACTATAGTCTTAGAACACAAGATAGGAAGAGTTACGAGTTGGGAATGACTCCCAGCTCCTACAAACCCCAAGAGCCGAGGTACAGTGATGTGGAACAGTGCCACACTGTCCCCAACCACGAAAGGTCTCGAAACTACCCTTCACTAGGGCCTACACCAAGTGAAATGTTACACTACACAAAGTAATATAACTATCTTCAATATCTTGAGGTGTACCCTTTTGGCAAGCTTCGAAATCACTTGAGGCTTGACACCAAGGCTCGGGCTCTTCATCACAAACTCATCCTTGAGTTCTTGATGGGTCTGCTGCACACACCTGCGACACGCCGAACGTTCGACACAGGACAAAATAGAAACCGCGCACGACAAAATAGAAACCGCGCGCGAGACACAAACGACCACGTAACACGCGTCTAGCGATAACTCGCTATTGAGTCGACACACACACACGACATCATGACTCAACATTCACACACAATTATAAGCATGAAATATATATTATCCCATGCCCTCATACCATTCCATACACACACACATGCACGCACACGGACAACAAGCCGAGTGCAAACCGTAGGGTTGCACCAACACCGCATAGACCCTTTTTTCACCACGAGAAATTCGCAGCAGCTAACAGAGGCTAAGGGCTTCACGCAGGTGTACAACGTCGACTACGACGAGACGTACGCACCGGTTGCAAGCTACGTCACACTGAGGGTCTTCCTCAGCATCGTCGCCGTCCTCGACTTGCACCTGATGCAGCTTGACATAAAGAACGCCTTCCTGCAAAGCAAGCTGGACCGTGTGCTCTACATGCACCAGCCCGACTACTACGACGACGAGACCGGCCGCGTGTGCAAGCTGTTGAAGAGCTTGTATGGGCTAAAGCAGTCGCCGATGTTGTGGTACTCGGCACTCGACGTCGTACTGATCGGCGCCGGCTGGAGCAAGAGCCAGGTCGACGAGGCGCTGTACTTCAAGGTCGATGACGATGGAGTGGCCTGCTGGGTGCTGGTCTACGCCGATGACCTGCTCGCCGCCAGCAGCAGCACCGCGATGCTAAAGGAGCTGCTAGAGGCCGCCTTTGAGCTACGCGAGATTGGCCCGATTGAGAAGTATCTCGGGCTGGAGATCGTGCACGACCGACCGATGAGGAAGCTATGGCTCCACCATCAGACCTACGTCGACAAGCTGCGAAGGCACTTCATCTACGAGGGGCAGACCGGGCGGATTCCGAAGACGACGGTCTCTGTCGACGCCTACGCTGAGCTGGCGTTCGATGATGAGGAGGCCCAGTCGCTCGAAGAGGAGGAATATTGGCTGAAGGTCGGTTCGCTGCAGTTCCCGGCAACGACCACCAGGCCGTACATCGCCTTCGCGTGTAGCAAGCTGGGGAGCGGCTTGACGGTGAGGAGCGACCAGCATTGGCGTGAGGTCGACCACTGCCTCGCCTACCTCGCCGACACCCGTGACGCCGCCCTGAAGTTCGGCGGTGGACCTGAGTTGCTACGTCTGGTCAGCTACACGGACGCCGAAGACGCCAACAATAAGCAGAATCGCAGCAGCACGAACGGTTATGTGCTCATCTTTGGTGGAGCCGCCGTCTCGTGGACGAGTCAGCTCATCAAGTGCATGACGCTCTCGTCAACCGAGTCGGAGTACATCGCCACCACCAAAGATGGCAAGGAGGCACGCCAACTCCACTTCCTCCTCGTCGAGTTCCAGCTTCTCGACGCTGGGAAGCCGACCGTTTTGCATGTGGACAGCCAGTCAGCCATCATGGTCGCTGAGGGCTTTGGGTTAAAATTCAACATAAAGCACATGGAGCGATGCTACGCCTGGCTGCAGCAAATGGTGAAGTGCGGGAAGGTAGCCTTGTAGCACATCTCGACCACCGAGCAGCCGGCCGACTTCCTGACGAAGGCGCTGCACCTTCCGGCCTTCAACCGATGCTCTATCACGATCGGCTAAGTGCGCTTGGCCAACGTCGGAAACCGTGACGATGACGTGCAGCAGTAGGTGCCATGCCTTTCTGCATGGCTGGTGCGGTGAATGGCGTGTTGTGTATTGGGTGCATGCTGACGACGGAGTTTCCCCGTTTATTCTATCCCTTGGGCTCTGGGGTGGACCTTGGGTGGGGTGCCCAAGCGCGAGCGCGGAAAGGGAGTGTTGATGGTAAATGGCCTTGCCCTTGCTTGGGCGAAGCTCACCTTGCAGTCGGGTGCGCGGGAGGTATAGCCGGCTGCCCACGGACCGCGCGGGACGTCTGAGCGGGACGTCGCTGACTAGGGCGTGCAGGTCGACAAAGTTAGTCGACCTGCGCGGGACCCCTGCGAAGCCGCCGACGATGGAAGTCGGCGGCTGACTTCAACTGGCGTGGTCGACGAGGGGATTCGTCGACCTGTGGGGACCTCGACTTGGTGAAGGTCTTCGGGTGGTGCCGACCTGGGCGGTCGTCAAGCACATACACCAGCTTGCGGGTTTACCCGGTCGACCGAGTCACCAGGTCAATGAGGTTCCGCAGAGGTGTGTGATCGTCGTCAAGGTTGTTCTGGCAAATTCGACCAACGCGACAGCACGTGGTCGACGTAGCTCATCATGCACAACCATAGGCATGTGGCCAACTTGGCATCTGGGTGATGTTCGTGACGGTGCACGTCGTGCTCAACCGTCTACCAAAACCTGCGAAGTAGGTGTACGCATGTGTTGTCACATGCAGTTGCAACGCTGGTAGGCAACCTTGCTGCAGCATTGGTAAGCTGCCTTGGTGTAGCACTGACAGGCCACCGACTTGTTACGTTGGCAAGCCGCCTTTTTTGCAGTGTTCGCGCAATGTCGACTTACAGTGCTGGAAGGTCGCAAACTTGCTACGCTGGCGGTCGACCTGCCTGACTGCTAGGCTACCTTGCATCTGATGTTGGCATTGTAACCATTGCATTTCATGTCATTGTTCTCATCTTTTGCTAGTGAAACTCTTGTTGTTTTACCCAGTGACCGCACAAATGCTAGAGAACACGAGCAAATGCTACGATCACTTGTAAAACCCGTGCCTTCCCCATAGTCTAGCTCCCACCGGTGTAGAGTAACTCTTCACACTCTCGCCCACTGTGATTCTTCCACCATCCTGCCCCAGCTACTACACTGGCAACCCGCGCATCCGCGTGCAGGGCATGTGGGGCAAGGTCGGGCTGCTGGGTCTCCTTGTTATGTCAAGAGTGTTCGGGGTGCGACGGTTGTTGTGAAGCAGTCAGTGCTGCTTGAGCTGAGCTGGGAGGTGGTGTGAGCTGAGGTGGCAGGTGGTGTGAGCTGAGCTAGTGGTGTGAGCTGGCACCTGCTGCGAAGAGGCGTGGTATAGAGGTTGTGGGGGGGATGTGCTGCTTACAAGCATACCGGGCAGTGTATCAAACATGCGGTTCGCAGCAGGGATGTCATGATGTGTAGCTTAGACAATCTCTTGCTTGATGGCGTGAGGATTTGCCTTAGTACAAGTTTTAAAGGCTGAGACAAGGCGCATCCTGTCAGCAATGCTGGTACTGGTACGGTACTTATGTTGTCACTTCCACAGCCTAATCGGAACGTTGATGCATGACCATCGTTTCAACAGGAGAAAGGGGCGCCTTTGATCTCAAAGTGTTGGTCTTTGTGTGATAGGCGAAAGGTGTGGTCTGGTCGTGTAACAAAATAGAAAGGGGGCGAGCTCTGGAACATAGAGAAGAGTCTTAGAATATAACTAACTTAGTAGGGATAGCGAGAGAATTATGCATTAGGGTGAAGGGGGAGGGGTACAAGAAGACTATGGAGAGAGTTTGTGTACCCCCTAAAATGCAACCCACTACAGCCTATCTCAACTATAGAACATAGTTTGACACACCCCCATAGACTAAGTGAGGGGCATCAAAGCAAGCAGAGAAAACAAATGGTCACAAGACCAGTCAAGAAGACAAAGCTCAGGGTGGATCACAATGTCACTATACAGTCTGAGCACAAGCAAGCGGCCACAAGGTTGGTGCAGAGCGCGGCCGCTCACCAAGGTCGGTGAGCAAGAAAGTCAACCAACGAAGCTCCTGCGCAGCCATGGTACTGGCGCAGATCTCAGCCTCAACACTAGACGAAGCCATAGACATCGACTGAGTGGACCTCCATGACACAGCTCCAGCGCCCAAGCTGAAGCAGTACCCCTGAGTAGACCGCAGAGTCTCCACGTCGTCGGTGTAGGAAGGGTCGTAGTGACCGGTCAGCACAGCTGGCTGTGTCCCTCCAAGCACAAGCCCCATGCCTGATGTAGTTGCCAGGTACTTCGCCACCCTCACAGCATCTGTCCAGTGAACAGGACAATGTCTCCCAGTCGCAACAAAGCAAGAGAGGATGCTGAGGGGAAAGGCGAGGTCCGGACGAGTACAAGTCATCAGGTACATGAGGCAGCCCACAATCTCTGCGTAAGGACCACTAGACTCAAAGGGCTCGTCGGGAAAAAGGGCTCGTGAGTCTGTGGTCAACGGCAAGAGGAGTGGGCTGTGTGGTAGAGAACTGAAACCCGAACCGCCGAAGGACCTGCTCCACCATGTATGACTCAGTCAGAGTGATGGTGTGAGCGGCTCTGTCCCTGGTGATCTGCAAGCCGAGGTAGCGGCGCTGCTCACCAAGGTCAGTGCACGTGTGTCTCTTCTGCAATTCGGATTTCACCTCAGCCAGAGCGGTCCTGTCTGATGTAGCAAAGACCAAGTCACCGACGTACACAAGAACGAAGAAAGATGTGGGCCCAGAACGAACGAGCAGCGACGGGTCGGCGGACGAAGGACGAAACCTGAGGGCAGCAAGAGTGGTGCGTAGCGTGTCGTGCCACTCACGGGGCGCCTGGCGGAGACCATAGACTGGTCGCCTCAGGCTCCACTGGGTCCTAGGCGGGAAAGTGCCAGTGAAGCCGGGAGGACGGCGTAGCCAGATCTTCTCGTGCAGGCTGCCCTGGAGAAAGGTGGTGGAAAAGTCGAGGGAGTGCAGGTCGTAGTCTCGCTGTGCTGCAACGTGAAGTAACACCCGAAGAGTAATCATCTTCGGGGTCGGTGCAAAGGTCTGAAAGAAGTCAACTCCCACGCGCTGACTGAAGCCTCTAGACACGTACTGTGCCTTGAAGACAGGCGGTGATCCCGGCGGCCGCTTCACCTTGAAGAGCCACATGCCATCGACTACGTTCGCCCTGGGAGGGGGAACTGCGTCGGCGTAGGTGCCTGTGGATCTCCAAGACGCCATCTCTGAGTCCATTGCTGCTATCCACTGAGAGGCCCACTGCCCTGACATTGCCTCATGGTACGTGCGAGGAGTCGGTATGTTAAGGGCGTCGGGATCTCCCTCAAGGGCTAACAGTATGGCACAGAGATGGGGAGAAGTGGCTGCCAAGAACTCCAGCTCAAACGGTCTGTCCTCTAGGACGTCAAAGTCAAGGACACACTCACCTCCAACGGACAGAGGACGGGCAGGCACCACTCGAGTGGCGTAGTCAAGGCGGCGGGTGGCGGCAAAGTCAGCGACAGCAGTAGTAAGAGCCGAGACAGACGACGGAGAGGCACGAGGGTCCGTGACTAGAGAGGCGAGAACATGAGTGACAACAGGACGGGTGGCACAGTAGTAGTCAGTGATAGGGGTAGAGGTGGAGGCTGTAAGAGACGACTCAGGAGGTGACGGGAGAACAAACTGAGGCGGAGAACAACGAGGACTCGAACGAAGTAAGACAGTGCGGAGGTCGTCAAAAGAAGACGAGGGACGTGCACGAGCGGGACAGCGAACCGTCCAGTCGTGCGGGACAACAGGAGGAGACGACTGTGACCGAGGAGGAGAGAAAACAACCGGAGATGGGTCCAAAGGGGGAAACATAGGACCGTAGACAAGAGGAGACATTGAGCGGTTTGGAGGAGGGGAAGGAAGACCAAGGGCCCGAAGGCCACTCACAGTGGAGGCAACGGCTACAAAGGTGGCGGCTGTTGCGGTTGCTGCTGCTGCTACTGCTCCTCTTCCTGCTGCTGCAGCTCCTACTGCTGCCGCTCCAGCCCCAGCCTCTCCTGCTCCAACTGCTCCCGCTCCTCGCGCTCCAGGTGACGAAGCCTCTGGAAACTCGTCGGGTAGCGGTGGGGAGGTGGGGTAGGCGCCGCAGCAGCAGTGCCTCCAGCTCCAGTCTCCTCGGAACTAGCACCTCCAGCTCCATGTCAAATGTTGATATTTGTGATAGGCTGTAGTGAGGTGCTCCTTAGTGAGTACAACTCAGTTAGGGTATGCTATTTGTATCACCCACATTCCTAATCTCACCATTCTGTTGCATTCACTTTCTGAGATGGTATCACGAGTAGGTTTAGCATCCTTGCCTAGCCTAGCCTACCTCGCGCCCGCCTCCGCGCTCTAGAGCGTCTCCGCGTCTTACGCGCCCTACGTCACGTGCCCTAGAGCCCTCCGCGCCCTAGCGCCCTTCGCGCCCTAGCGCCCTCCGCGCCCTAGAGCCCTCCGCGCCCTAGCCTCCCGTAACGCGCCCTCCGTAACGCGCCCTCCGCGCCCTCCGTAACGCGCCATCCGCGCCTCCGCGCCTAGCCCTCCCCTGCGCGCCCTCCACGCCCTCAGTATCGCGCCTCCGCCCCAGCCCGTCGCGTAGCCCGTGCGCCCTACCCTAGCCCGTCGCGTCGCCCGTGCGCCCTGCCCTAACCCGTCGCGTAGCCCGTGCGCCCTGCCCCAGCCCGTCACGTCGCCCATGCGCCCCTGCCCCTAGCCCGTGCGCACCCGTGCGCCCTGCCCCTAGCCCGCGCGTTGCCCTGCCCCTAGGCTGCTCGCCCCCACAGGTATCGTGCCCCGCAGGTAGCGCGCCCCGCGGGTAACGCGCCCCGCAGGCAGCGCGTCGCGCGGGTAGCGCGCCCCACGGGTAGCGCACCCCGCAGGCAGCGCGTCCCACGGGTAGCGCGCCCCGCAGGCAGCACACCCGGCAGGCAGCGCGCCCCGCAGCGCTTTAGCGCCATAAAATAAATTAATTAATTAAACCCTAAAAAACAAAAAAAAGGGGTTCAGGGTGTTGCGCTGCAACTGTCGCTCGCGTTCCTGCTTGCTGGACGACCTGCACAGTTCCCTACATACCGCAGCCGTCAGTAGTGCAGCCCCTACTGTCGCACGTACTTTCCACTGCCAGTGGCTCTGCTAGCGGCAGCCGACAGCCGCGCTTACAGTCTCTAGCTCCAGCCGTTCTCGCTCCAGCCGTTCTAGCTCCAGCCGTGTCTAGCTCCAGCCGTGTCTAGCTCCAGCCGTTCTCGCTCCAGCCGTTCTAGCTCCAGCCGTGTCTAGCTCCAGCCGTTCCTCGCCTAGTTTCACCTGGCGCTCCTAGTTGTTCTCGTTGTTTCACTGCAGCCGTCCCTAGCTCCTAACGCTCCTAGACTTTATCATGGCGTCCACTAGGGTTCTCCAGCAGCAGGGACAGCAGCAGCGGCAGTTTCAGCAGTGGCACCCGCAGCAGCAGTGGCGCCCTCAGCAGCAGCCGTGGCGCCCTCAGCAGCCGTGGGAGCCTGGTGGTGCAGGTGGCGTTGGCTGCAGCAGCTGCCCAGCCAGCTTGGGGGCTCGTCGCGGTGGCCGCGACGTCGGCCCCTGCCAGTACCGGATCCTGACCGGCCCTGGTGCTGGCACTACCTGCTGGCGTCCTGACCACTCTGCACCGCGCTGCTACAGTCGCCTCGACGACCTATACCGTGAGCGTTTTGGGCCTGAGTCGGCTCCCCCGATCTGGCCCGGTTTGTTTCGTAGTGGTTACCCTGTGTTTGATATGTCTATGGATGCTGTTTATTCTGTCACGTACGGATCTCTTGGCTTGCGTGTACCTAGTTTAGGACCTTTGCCTGTTGCTAGTGTCGGTACTTGTGCTTTTAGTGTAGGTGCTTGTGTAGTCACTAGCCCAGCCGTGACGACTGCTGTTGCGTCGCTCTCTTTCACGCTGGACTCCGGCGCGTCCCAGTGCTTCTTTCGCAACCACACCACTGTCACACCTCTTTCGGCTCCAGTCCCAGTTGCCCTGGCTGATCTACTTCAGGACCAGCAGTTGCTCGCAGCTCGACCACTCTCCCGTGCCCAGCTGTCCCCTCCGGTTTCCTCACTGGTCTCTACATCCCCTCGTTCTCTCGGAACTTGGTGGGTGTTGGATACCTTCAGGACCGGGGGTTCACAGTCACTTTTCCTGCGCACGGGAGGACTGCGATCTATACGGACTCTTCCACTGGGGCAGTTCTTGCCACGTTCACCAGAGAGCCCCACTCAGGTCTCTTCGTCCTGCACACTCCGCCCCCGCAGGTAGCTGTGTCCGGTTAGGTTGCTGTGTCCGGTCAGGTTGCTGTGTCCGGTCTAGTTGCTGCGTCTTGCTCGTGTCGGTCTTTCACCCACCGGACCGTCTTGTGGCACCACCGTCTTGGCCACCCGTCGATCCCCCGCCTCCGCACTATGTCTAGTCACCGTCTTGTCTCAGGTCTCCCTCGCGTCTTCCCGTCGCTCCCTCCCTCGCTTGCACCGTCGTGCACTCCTTGCGTCGCCGGCCATCTTCGTGCCACTCCGCACTCCTCCTCCCTTCGTCCGGCCACTGCTCCCTTTTAGACACTCCACTTGGATGTCTGGGGCCCTGCACCTACGCAGGGACCTGAGAGGGAGCGCTACTTTCTGGTGGTCGTCGACGACTTCTCCAGGTACACCACGGTGTTTCCTCTCGCAAAGAAGTCTGAGGTGACTTCTACGCTGATCCGGTGGCTTCTAGCCACTGAGGCCACTCGTGGCCGTCGTGTCTCCTGTCTCCACTCTGACCGTGGGGGTGAGTTTCGCTCAGGCATTCTTGCCGGATTCTGCGGCGAGCAGGGCATCGTATAGTCCAGGACGCTGCCGGAGTCCCCACAGCAGAATGGGGTTGCTGAGCGCCGCATTGGCTTGGTCATGGATATCGCCCGCACGTCCATGATTCATGCGCGTGCGCCCCATTTTCTGTGGCCCTACGCGGTGGGCTACGCCGCCCACCATCTGAACCTCCAGCCGCGCGTCTCGCGGCCAAAGGTTTCACCGACCAGTCTTTGGACCGGGTCCCCTGGTGTTGGGTCAGCTTTTCGTGTCTGGGGCTGCCTTGCGCTTGTCCGCGACACCTCTGCAGACAAGCTCTCGGCTCACGCCGTCCCCTGTTTCTTCCTTGGTTTCCCGGTAGCCTCGGCCGACTGGTCCTTTTACCACCCGCCCCTCCACCAGTTCCTAGACTCCCGTGACGTCCGGTTCGACGAGTCAGTGTCCTACTACACCCGGTACCCCTGTCGAGGTCTCCCGGTTCCCCCTCCCCCCCTTTTCCTCGCACCGACTCTTCCCCCTGCTCCCGCTCCTCCGGTACCCCCACCCCCCCCTGGTCCTGCCCCGTCAGGTGTGTCTCACGCTACCCCTCTTCCCTCGGTCGCACGTCAAGTAGCGTCTCCCTCCCCGCAGTCCTCCTCACAGTCCCCTCAGCAGCCTTCGGTACTTCCGCGACAGGTTACTGTGGACTCAGTTGGTGTTGGAGCTGGAGATGCAGCCACTGGCGGCACTCGGTCTGGGGGTGCTCGTTCGAGGGGTGCTGGAGTTGGAGATGCTGGCATAGGTGCCGCTAGCCCTGGGGGTGCTGGAGCTGGAGGTGCTGGCACTGGAGGTGCTAGTTCTGGGGGTGCTGGAGCTGGAGGGGCTGGCACGGGAGGTGCTAGTTCTGGGGGTGCTGGAGCTGGAGGTGCTGGCGCTGGAGGTGCTAGTTCTGGGGGTGTTGGAGCTGGGGGTGCTGGCACGGGAGGTGCTAAATCTGGGGGTGCTGGAGTTGGAGGTCCTGGCACTAGGGGTGCTAGGACAGGGGGCGCAGGGACTTGGGACCCTGACCTTGGTGGTACCCCCTCTGGGGACACTGGTACTGGGGGTGCTAGTTCTGAGGAGACTGGAGTTGGGGGCACTACGTCTGCGGAGAGCACTCCGCCTCCCCACCACCACGACACGCGTTACCAGGCGGCCTGCCGGCATGCGCGCGAGGAGCAGGAGCGGTTGGAGCGGGAGCGGCAGGAGTTGCGGTAGTTGGACATGCTGGAGCAGCAGCAGCAGTGGCAGCAACAGCAGCAGCAGCAGCAGCCGCCGCAGCCACAGCAGCAGCAGCTCCCTCTGGAGCGGCAGTTGTTCCTGCCCGTGAGTGGCCTTCGGGCCCTTGGTCTTCCCTCCTCTCCTCCTGTCCGTTCTCAGTCTCCCCCTGCGTTTGGTCTTTCGTTTCCTCCTCCTGGTGACCGTCCGGTGGTCTGGTCTTCCCCTCCACCGCAGTCTCCTCCTCCTGTTGTCCGTCACTACCGTTCCCGTCCTTGTCCTCCAAATGCTCGTCCCTCGTCCCCCGTTACCGACCTCGACACTGCCCTCCTTTGTACTTCTCTTCGTCATTCTCCTCCTTCGGTGTCCGTTCTCCCGTCTCCTCCTCCGTCTTCTCTTCCTGTCTCCCCTACTCCTATCTTCGACTACTACCGTGCTGTTCGCCCTGTTGTCTCCCGCGTTTTAGCCACTGTTGTCACCGACCCTCGTTTCTCTCCGTCGTTTGTCTCGGCTCTCACTGCCGCTGTCGCTGACTTTGCCGCCGCCAGCCGCCTTGACTACAGCACTTGTGTGGTGCCCGCTCCGCCCACCCGTCCTCTGTCCGTCGGGGGTGAGTTTGCCCTTGGCTGTGACGTGTCAGAACTACGAGCAGAAGTTTAGAAGAAGAAAGAGGGGTTTCACTAGCAGCAGGTGGGATACATATAGCAAACCCTAACTGGGTTGTACTCGCTATAGAGCACCCCACTACAGGCTAGATAATAACATTCTGACACACCCCCATAGCCAAAGCGGGGTGTAATCAGCACAATGAGCAGGCATAGCAGTAGTTCACAATTATAAGCAAAGCTAGAGGCTAACACAGAGGGCAAGTGAGGAGGAGGAGAGACTGTGGGGGAGAGAAGACGGGAGGCGACGATTGAAGCTGCAGACACACGGGCAACAGAAGCGGCCGGCACAGTGGCTACCGGAGCAAGGGCCCCGGACTACTGGAGTAACAGACTCCGCGGCTACGACGAGCGGCAGGAGCAACGGACCCACGGGCGACTGGCGCAGCAGGCTCGCTGGGCTACCGAGAGCAAGGGCTCCGGACTACTGGCGCTGCTGGCGACTCGACGGCAGCCTCCTCTCAGCCTCCCCACACAGTCCCACCCCCCTGACACACACCCCCTGCTTCACCCCTAACTCCACTTCCACGTCACCCCCCTAGCTCCACTCCCCGCGGCTCCCACACCTCCACCCCCCTCAGCAGCAGCTGCAGCAGTGGGAGACGAACAAGGAGGAGGGGAAAGGGAAGGGAAGCACCCACACCGCGCACCCCCATGCTCGCCACCCCACACCCCCCACCACCGCAGAACGCACGGCAGCACGAGAGTAATGGGCAGCACGGGGGGGGGGGACGGGACAGGAAGGGGCCGCGAGAGCCTAGCCAGGGCGCCGCAACGGACCAGCAGGGGCCGCGCGCGCCTTGCCAGGGCGCCGTGACGGTCCTGCAGGAGCCGCGCACGCCTGGCCAGGGCGCCGCGACGAAACAGCAGGGGCCGCGCGCGCCTGGCCAGGGCGCCGCGGCGAAGCAGCAGGGGCCGCGCGCGCCATGCCAGGGCGCCGCGACGGACGGGCGGGGGCCGCGCGTTGCCCCCGAGGGTGCGACGACGGACGGGCGGGGGCCGAGCGCGCTGCCCCCAAGGCGCCACGACGGACGGGCGGGGAGCGCGCGCGCCTCGCCAGGGCGGCACAACGGACGGACGGGGGGGGCGCACGCGCCTCGCCAGGAAGAAAAAAGGGCCGCGCGCCCCCCGGGCGCGCGCCACACAGGGAAACCGGAAAAAAAAAAATCGCGCGCGCGCGCCTCGGCAGGAAGAAAGGGTAGCGCGCCCGGGGCGCGCGACAGCAGTAGAGCAGCGGAAGCATTAGGTGGTGGGCCCACCCACAGGATCAACCCAAGGGGATCGACCTGCTCTGATAGCATGTCAGAACTACGAGCAGAAGTTTAGAAGAAGAAAGAGGGGTTTCACTAGCAGCAGGTGGGATACATATAGCAAACCCTAACTGGGTTGTACTCGCTATAGAGCACCCCACTACAGGCTAGATAATAACATTCTGACATGACGTCCTAGAGGATAGGCACTCCGAGCTGGAGTACCTGGCAGCCGCTTCTCCCACTCTCTGTGCCATGCTGCTTTCCCCTGAGGAGACCCCGACGCCCTTGACATACCGACTCCTCGCACGTACTCTGAGGCAGTGTCAGGGTCGTGGGCCTCTCAGTGGAAGGCGGCCATGGACTCAGAGTTGGCGTCTTGGAGATCCACAGGCACGTACGTCGACGCAATTCCCCCTCCCCGGGCGAACGTAATCGATGGCATGTGGCTCTTCAAGGTGAAGCGGCCGCCTGGATCACCCCCGGTGTTCAAGGCGCGCTATGTGGCAAGAGGCTTCAGTCAGCGCGAGGGAGTTAACTTCTTTCAGACCTTCGCTCCGACCCCACAGATGACTACACTTTGGGTGTTACTACACGTAGCAGCACAGCGTGACTACGAGCTCCACTCCCTCGACTTCTCCACTGCCTTTCTCCAGGGACGACTGCACGAGGAGATCTAGCTGCGCCGTCCTCCTGGTTTCACTGGTACTTTCCCTCCTGGGACCCAGTGGAGCCTAAGGCGACCAGTCTACGGTCTCCGCCAGTCGCCCCGTGAGTGGCACGACACTTTTCGCTCCACGCTTTGTGACCTAGGATTTCGCCCTTCCTCTGCTGACCCATCACTGTTTGTTCGTGCCAGCTCCACTCCTTTCTTTATACTCGTCTACGTCGACGACTTGGTCTTTGCTACACCAGACAGGGCAGCTCTGGCTGAGGTGAAGTCCGAACTACAGAAGAGACACACGTGCACTGACCTTGGTGAACTGCAGCGCTACCTTGGCCTGCAGATCACCAGGGACAGAGCCGCTCGCACCATCACGTTGACGTAGTCACACATGGTGCAGCAGGTCCTTCAGCGGTTCGGGTTTCAGTTCTCTACCACACAGCCCACTCCGCTTGCTGTAGACCACAGACTCACCGGCCCCTTCCCCGACGAGCCCTTTGAGCCTAGTGGTCCCTACCCAGAGCTTGTTGGCTGCCTCATGTACCTGATGACCTGTACTCGCCCGGACCTCGCCTACCCTCTTAGCGTCCTCTCTCGCTTTGTTGGACCTGGGAGGCACCGTCCTGTACACTGTATGGCTGTCGTGAGGGTGGCGAAGTACCTGGCGACTACATCAGGCATGGGGCTTGTGCTTGGAGGGACTCGGCCAGTTGAGCTGACTGGCCTCTGTGACTCTTCTTACGCTGACGACGTGGAGACTCAGCGCTCGACCCAAGGTTACTGTTTCAGTCTGGGAGCTGGGGCTGTGTCGTGGAGGTCCACACGGTCGTCGTCGGTGGCTTCGTTCAGTGCAGAGGCAGAGATCTATGCCGGTGCTATGGCTGCTCAGGAGCTTCGCTGGTTGACCTTCTTGCTCGCTGACCTTGGTGAGCGACCTCGCCCTGCTCCGACCTTGTTCGCTGACAACAAGGCCATGATTCTCTTGTGTCGCGAGCCTCGACTGGAGACCAGGGTGAAGCACATCGACGTCCGGTACTTCCTCCTGCGTGAGCTACAGCGACGCGGCCAGGTGCGCCTGGACTTTGTGGCCTCAGAGGCCAACACTGCTGACCTCTTCACCAAGGCCTTGCCGCCGGGTGATCACCACTGGTTCTGTGTGCAGTTAGGGCTTGTTGAGGCAGGTCCTCGGTTGCTGTAGTCTTGTTGCTTGCTCTGCTTGTTGTACTTTGCAAATATATATCCTGGTGAACTCTTGAACTGGCCTTGTGGCCGCTTGCTTGTGCTCGGAATTTGTGTGGTGTCCTTGAGATCCACCCTGAGCTTGCTTTGCTTGTTGCATTGACTGGTCTTGTGACCGTTTGTTCACCCTGCTTGCTTTGATGCCCCTCACTTAGCCTATGGGGGTGTGTCAAATGTTGATATTTGTGATAGGATGTAGTGAGGTGCTCCTTAGTGAGTACAACTCAGTTAGGGTATGCTATTTGTATCACCCACATTCCTAATCTCACCATTCCGTTGCATTCACTTTCTGAGACTCCAGCACCCCCAGAACTAGTGTCCCCAGCACGAGCACCCCCAGAACTAGCACCGCCACCACCAGACTAGGCGCATCCTGTCAGCAATGCTGGTACTAGTACCGTCATCGCCCGGATATAAGACATATATGTCTTATCTCGTACACGGGCAAAAATGCTTGAGTTATCTTGTAAACGGGATGGTTTAGGGTGTCTTATAAGTCTTATAAATGGAAACTTTTTAAACTACTTAGAAATATTTTCCGTACTTCTTTAAAAAGAGTTTCTCATAATGCGTGTGGATGTTGCGAAGGTGCCACTTCGACAACCTCTGCCCGAGACGCCACGTTATGGAGAACACCTGCAGGGGCAAATTTGGTAGGTCCTGGGTCAGCGCGTGGAAGAATTCGCGCTTCGCAAGGGTAAAAAAGTACGCGGTACTTCAACTTTCGCTATAATTTATTGAAGTTTCGATTATAAGACATATATGTCTTATCTCATACACACAAATAGGTGTCTTATAATGAGGCTAGCCTGTTTATAAGAGACACCCGTATAGTAGACAACCCCTGTCTACTATTCAACACTGTCTTATATCCGGGTGATGACGGTACGGTACTTATGTTGTCACTTCCACTGCCTAATCGGAACGTTGGTGCATGACCATCGTTTCAACGGGAGAAGGGGGCTCCTTTGATCTCAAAGTGTTGGTCTTTGTGTGACACGCGAAACGTCTGGTCTGGTCGTGTAACAAAATAGAAAGGGGGCGAGCTCTGGAACTTAGAGAAGAGACTAGTTCTCTTGGAAACCAATAAAAGGGGGCTAGCCCTGGAACATAGAAATCTTGCTAGCCCTGTAACAAACTAGGAAGGGGAGGGGACTAGCCCTAAAACATATAAAACGAACTAGTCTCAAAACAGAAAGTAACACCTTAGATCTATTACAAGAGCAGCAGCAGAGCCACAACACAGAAGAGAAAGTTTGTCAAAATCATATGCACCACGCCCTGTTTTATCCTTCCACCAGCCTTAGCAGGCGGCGGTGCTGCTGATGAGGGCAATACCAAGCCTGACTGGTCAGACGCTCCAGATGACACCTGCGCGTACGATTTGCACTCCGTGGGAGCGACCTTGCGCCCAACGAACGCACCGCAAGTCGCATTGTCCTTGAACGGACACCCTGGAATGTCGTTGAGAGGATCGCAGCAGGCAGGGACCGGCGGATACTGCTTGGCCCCGTTGTAACACCCAGTTGGGCCCTATAGGAGGCGGAAATAAGAGGAAGCAGAAACAGAAACAGAGTCAGAAACAAAAACATGTTGTCACAATGTAGATTGCATAGTATCCATCCATATACTGCCTGACCCAGTCGGTCCATAAATGGGGGAGGAAGAAACTGAAACAGATCAGGAACGCAGTGCGGTGCGGTCTCGATAGCGTCAATTGTAAAACCCCTGGTCCCTGGAGAAACGCCTTCTGCATTCGGCGTGGCACAGCACAGCTGTAATGAAGACGTACTTACCTGGAGGCCCTGCTTTCTACCCATATCAAAACACCCAGATTCACTGTTAAAACTCATACTTACTGAAGCCATGTTCACAGTAATGTTTCGCCCGCCTAGCGCTCTGAAAAGTGACCCGAAGAACACTCTGAAGAACACCTCCTTGCTGGTGAGCAGGTTGCCGAATGTGGTTCCTGTGGCCACTGTTGGGTCACATGCCGAACGAAACAGACGGGGAGGAAAACATTATGTGGCAATGGTGATAAGGGCTTCGAGTGAGTGTTGATGGTGGTGGTATAAAGGAGGGAGGTTGTTGTTTTAATGGAGAGAGGAAAAGGGAGAACGAGAGTCCGGGACCATGAAGCGAGCGAAGCGAGAAAGTTTCAAGGGGTTTGACAAAACAAAAAGGAGGGAAAAATCATGTCAAGTAACTGGAGTATATGACAAAATATGATGCAGGTTCACATGTATTATCGACTTACTCGGTAGGCCTTTGCATTCAGAGTAAACGTAAGATGCGTAGTCGTCGCATACAGAGAAGGTCCCCGACCATTCCGAATCAGCAACTACATAGCTTCCACTATCTGCATGGACAAATGCAGTGTAGATACCACAGGTTAGTTCAAAATATATGGAACTCGTATTAAATATGAAATGCACATGTTCTCAATGCATCAGAAGTGTACATCCATCCACGACACTGTCGGTTTTGCAATTGCGCGAAATTCGTGATTTGTGTGTGGTTCCAGCAGATGTGCCTTGAATGTGCACAGCACTGCGGGAAGGTCATTTGGGGTGAAAGTGAGATCGGAAACGCACCTGGGTTGCACATCACGGCGCAATTCATCGCCTCGAGTTCCAGGCTGCACTGATCGAAGCCCACAAACCGCGCGCATTGCTGTGCGGAGTAGAGGGTGGGCGAGAGAGGAGGGGGGGAGCAAAGGAGGGGGCGCGGAGGAGCGGAAAGAAAGGGGAAGGGAAGATGGATGGTAATTTCTGGTAACGCGCTAAACCCTGACTCTCACTCCTTGGACTGAATTGCCCATCAGATTCGTCCAGTTGAATGTTCATTTCGAGCTGCAGCTCAGTTGAACTAGTACCTTGATTAGGGCGGGTCAGACCTCAGCATAAGCGGTGGAGACAGATGCTGTGCACTCTAAAACGGTTTGTCTTCTCCACCGTTTTGAACCGCTACCCACCAGTCTGATTAGTGATGCATGAACTGAAAACGAATTTGACCTGACCCGCTCTTAGCAGATAAAATACTTATCCAGAGCAGCGCAACTCACTCGAACAGCTGATCCCCCCAAGGTTTTCAGAACCGATGGAAGGAGAACTTTGAGCACCGTCGACTCATCGGCGCTAACGGCTTTGAGCGCCGCGAGCATGTCCGTGCAGTCGTCGCAGCACGACCATTCCGCCGCGTCCATGCACCGCGGAAATGTCACGTTCGCTCGCGCTGGCGGGCGCTGGCTGAACGGACAGAGCGGGTAGTCTGTAGGCTGCAGCACAGGCGATGTCGAAGTGTCGAGCTTAGCGGGAGCGTTGGAAATCTCGGAGCCAGCGTTTGTCGCGTCGGTGCCGGAATTAGTAGTTGTAGGCTGTGCGACGTGAATCGGCTGTGCTGCTCGGGCGAAGAGGAGCACGAGGAGGATTGCTGCGTACAGGCGAGACATTGTAAGCCGCGTTAAGTTATTTTTCGTTAGACGTGAGAGAGGCTGAGTTTGAAAGGCGTGTGTTAGAGATGTGATGTCGAGTTTCGACAGACGGTGCTCGAAACTCGAGAAATGATGTCAACACCCTGTGTTAGTATTTGGCTCACCAACTATCCTATTTGTAAGGTTCTCGATTCTGGTCGCGGTGCGATGCGACAACCCAAAATTGATAAACTAGCCATGAGAAGGCAGCGCATTTCTAATCCATAAAATGGTTGGACCCAGTAATGGATAACTAGCCAGCCAATCAGCACAAGTCGTGCTTTGCGCGCTGCCGTCTTGGTTGAAGTCCCCAACTCTAGCCACAAACTGAAACATGCGGCTAGGCAGCACCTTAGGAAGTTCGCTACAGAATTATTCCATAAACCATTCTACCTCCCCCCCCGCTCTTAGGCGGGTCCAAGAATGTACGTATTCGCAGACAACCCTACCCAGCCGTTTTAAGTCTATATCCATAACCTTTTCAACCGCATTCGGACGTACCCTCCGGACACGCCCTGTCTTTCTGTCGCCGAATCAATTTCATTCCCCACACACACACCCCCATAAACTTGCCTTCATTGGGTATGGCGAAACTCGGCAACCGGAGTTATGAAGGCAACTCGGCTCGGCAATTCGTTAAAAAAACGACACTGCAATGTCGTTGGCTGATTTTTATGGGAGGATGCATGACACGGGGAACCGTTGAGGTTTGGCCAGTTTCCCAACCTGACCACATGCTCGCAATAGAACCCTTCAGACACATAACGAATGTCAAGTCGACAAGTGGGCAGAACGCATTGGCCATTTTTTTCCACCATGCGGGAGTGCTTATGCGTGCACACACCCTACATTACAGAGTGTCCGAGTGCGACGTTCACTGACATCAAGCGTTCTTCAAAAAAATCTTATTACAGTACACGGGCTGCTGGACAAGGGTACAGAACCCTGGTCCTCGGTAGAGAACCCTGCAACAGCGGTTGATTGGGCAGTAAGTGAGCAACTTTGTCGGCGAGCAGCGTGTCCGAACTGCAAAAAAAACTCAATTTCGACATCAGTTCGAGATGCGTCGACGAATTGATGTCGAATTGATGTCGAATTGATGTCGAACGGATGTGGAACCGATCCCTCGGCACTTCCTACATGCTACAGTCCTGAATGTATCTGGGTACTGTACAACTTTCCTTTCGTCTTCGTTCGCTTCTGGTACAGTCGATGCTCAGCCTATCACAAAACAATTGCTCCTCTTAATTAGAAATTTTAGTCACTCGCGAACGTTTTGCCCGTGAGTGACTAAATTGACCATTGTGCCGATTTCAGGGTACAGTAACCAAGTTGCGGAAGAAAAACATCTACAGTTCATAAACAACAACGGTTGCCCGTCATCAGAAATGCTTACCTGGTTACGAGATTAAAGCCCTTGACTCGATTCGCATTGCAATTTCATATTAGTCACATTTTTGCCCGTGGCGACAAGGGCGAAAGTGGCGAAAAAACTGAAACACGTTTCACGCACATGCCGCCCGCCTACCTGGTGTTCTCGTAATGAGCACCGACTGTACGGTACTGTGCTGGTTTTGTTCCCTTCACAGAAGATGCAGCAATTGCTGTTGCTGAAGCACCACATGCAGCATTTGCTTGCAAAACCACGGTCTCTTCTGGGGTCTGTCCGTAACGGAGTCTCTGGTGGTGTCTGTCGTGACGAAGTCAAGCATTTTGGAAGGTACATAATGTACAGAACTTCAATTTCCTGGTGGATGCAGCTTTGGCACGTAGCCTGCTGCAGTGGAGGGAGAGAAGCGCCAAGCGAACGCTTCACATCATATCACGAATGCCCTCCGCCGAGAACCTAGAGAAAGGCGGAACAGGGACGGACGGAAGCCGGAAAGCGGAGGGAAGGGAACTCGGCGGACCAGCGAACTTTGGGACTTGAAGGGGGGACTTGCTTGGCATTTGCAGCACCACCGCCACCACGAGTCAGCGCGCAGGCCAGGGGTATGCTGGGGCGGTGCCGACCGGGAGCGGAGCAAAGCAGTGGTACAGCTAGGGGGGGCAGGGAGGGTGTGCGGTGTTCATGCACAACCAGGGAGTCAGGGACTCACACGGGTAGGGTGGGGTATACACCCTAATTCTCGGTCATCTCACCAGCGGGCGTCTGGCAGGCTGATTTTGTCTTATTCAAATTGTCTTAATGAACCATATCGAACCATCTTTAACCGCTCTCAACCATTCTGTTTCTTCCTGCAAGTTCGTATAACCGAGGTCAGTCTAGCGAGAATGAGGGTGTAGTAGAGCGAGAAAAGGCATTCGCCGATGCCAGTTCGTTTCTACTGTATTCATTTTCGAGAGTGAAGCAAGCAAGCCACTTGGACGGTTGCTTGCGTTGCGGAAGAGCAAGAACTCTCGTAAGACGGCTGCGCAGGTCATCGTCGCAAGTACACGACGCGCGCCCAGAGAAGCAGGCGATTGGCCTATGTCGCCGTCTATATTCCCTCTCAACGATAGTGTATTTCGTCCACACACCCCACATGGAGGAATCCAAGGGCGAATTACAAAGGCTCATTTGTGGCGACGAGCTGATGTGCCGTGCGATTGGCGGCACGAGTTTTAATCGCATGCGATCAGAACACCCTTTCCGCTCGACTTACTTCTTTCCCAACGCGCAGAACCGCAGACCACTTCACCCATCCAGCTGTGACGGTTTAGTAAAGGGTCGTCTCGGAACCTCATTGTTATCTCAAGCCATACTTTTACCGTCCTTCCACTGACTCATCCGCTCTTATCTACCTGTCAAGCATCACAAACACCGTGGTACTGCTCGTACCAGCACTACTAGTGCAAGTAACATTCGGCAGCACTGCAGACGACCTGCAAATATCAGTTGTTTTTCGTGCGCTTATAAAGTTTCAACCACTCAGCATTGCGCCGCGATGCCGTTTTTCAAGTGGACCCGACCCCGTCGCGCCGCTGGAAGCTACGCGGACCGCGGCTCGTCTTCTGAGTTAGACGACACTCTACCCGATGTGATTATATCAGTGCCGGTCCCTACCCCCTCGGGGCTGCACCCCGCGCGGCTCGCGTCGTTCCCCGTCAGACCGTATCGCGCTGCTCCCGCTGCAAGCCGCCTTCCACATGCCGACCCCTCGGATGGTTCCGGGAAGCTTCGGGGCGTCGTTGCAGAACGAATCTGCCCGTGTACGAATCGGCGACCATCATCTGCGCGAGAAAACGAATTTGCGCGGGAAACTTCCGCTGAAAATCACACCGACAGAGTCGCGATGACGGGCGGCTCTGAACTTTCGTCGCTGGATGGCGTGTCGAACGGGCGAAACGCGCACGATGCGCGAAATGCGCAAGACTTCGTTGGCGAGTGCCACTCGCAGTGCTTGAAACGGGGACCCGCCGGACCGTTGGCGGCGAAGGAGTGCACGGTTTGCTTGAGTGACTTTATCGAAAGGGATCTGGTTCGCACTTTGCCCTGCGCGCATCGGTTCCACGTCAGCTGCATCGATCACTGGCTCGCCGACAAGACCACGTGCCCCGTGTGTCGAGTAGATCTTTCTACGGCGGCATCGGATGTGACTGTAAACGCCGTGACAGCAGAGGGCCAGATGAAGGAGGCGATTAATTTGGGCTCGTGATTGGGAGCAATGTCCCTGTGTGCGTAATATACCGTGTATTGGTGGCGCCACGGGTTTGGGCTGTTGCACAATTAAGGACAAATTTCAAGGGAAAAACGCGACTGCAATGTAATTATTGGTGCCAGGTCATTGCCTGCAGCAGAAATGGCGGGTGTAATATCTGAACCTCAAAGGTCGATTGAAGTGGAACGAGTTTTCACGGTCTGCGTCCGGAAAATGAGCCGCTAAGGGTGTTGTCACATGTTTGATACAACGTTTCACGGAATCGGTCACAATCAACTGGGAAAATATAACGCGAATGGTCACAGATGAAACTCCCTCCCAAAAAATATAATACCCAAAACGAATCTGGATGCATTTTCGGATGAATCAACCCTAGACACAACTCGCCAGGTGTTTAGGGTTGATCCGTTCCCAAACCTCATCCGATTCCGATTGGGTTTTTGTTTTTTTACAAGTTAGCTTATTGGTTGTTGCGAGCGGGAATTTTGTAGAGTTTCAAGAATTTTTTGCGGAGTTACATGTTTGACCATTCTCGTGATTTTTTACCTGTTGTTAGTGACTGAATCCGTTACCCCACTTACCAAACCCGTCAGCAAACCCGATTCAGTGACCATACGCGTTATTTTTTTACCATTCACGTTATCGAGTCCCATGTTGGTTACTTGTGACATATTTTTGTAAGGAATTTTCCCGAATTCCTTATCGGGGTTGACTGCTACGCGTACAGCCCGATTTTCGGACTTTGCACGTTCGGCCGATTTCAACGCTGCCGAGGCTCCTCGCGTCGCCTTCGGCATTTCCCATCGCCAAACCTGCACCCCAACCTCGCTCGTCCGAGGTTTCCTCCTAGCTAGGATAGCCCCTACATTAGTCTGTGCCTTCATTGTATTCGCAGATCAGTTAAACACAGACTCGTTATTCGTTTACCTGCGCACTCTCTTTTACAACTCATACCACCTGGTATCAGAGCTACTTTCCTAGTTCACCCCGCTTTTCCGAGGGTAGTTTGGTGGCAAAGGGTGTGGCTGGTTTGTTAAAATGAAAGAAACAGGAATGGATGAACTAGCACAAAGTTGGGTACAAGTAGGAAACCCTAAGTTTGTGTACCCCCTAAGGCTAAACCCACTATAGCCTACACAATGTAAACATACAATGTTTGACACACCCCCATAGCCGAAGTGGGAGACAACCAGAGGGTCACAAGACCAGTCAAAGCAAAGCAAAGCAAAGCAAAGCTCAGGGTGGATCTCAAGGATACCACACAAATTCCGAGCACAAGCAAGCGGTCACAAGACCAGTTCACATGCAGTTTGATAATAAACAAGAGGTACAGTGATCACAACGTAGCAAGTGTAAGCATGCAGGTATATATATAGAGATCACAGTACAAGCAAAGTCAAGAAGTGAGCAAGTGAGGGACAGTAGGCACAAGGCCTAGAACAGTACAGAAACGCTGATGATCACAAGGCTGAAGCGCCTTGGTGAACACATCAGCAGTGTTGGCCCGAGTGGCCACGTACGAAAGACGAAGCTGACCACGCTGCTGCAGCTCTCGAGCAAGGAAGTAGCGCAGAGCGATGTGCTTCGTTCTGTGCTCCAGTCTGTGCTCCTGACACAAGGCAAGGGCGGCCTTGTTGTCGACGTACAGCACTGGAGGAGAACGAGGCCGCTCTCCTAGGTCGGTCAGCAGGTAGGTGAGCCAGCGAAGCTCCTGGGCAGCCATGGCTGTGGCGTAGATCTCAGCCTCACAACTGAAGCTGAGAACAGAGGAAGAGCGTGTAGAACGCCAAGAAACTGAGCCAGAGCCAAGGCTGAAGGTGTAACCCTGAGACGACCGCTGTGTAGCCTGGACGTCAGCCCAGGAAGCGTCTGAGTGTCCAGTGAGGACAACGTCGCGCCGTCCTCCAAGCACAAGCCCCATGCCCGACGTACTGCACAAGTAGCGCAACACCCTCTTAGCTGCATCCATGTGCTCCTTCCGGTGACGGCCAGGAGCGACATAGCGTGCTAGGATGCTAAGAGGGTAGGCTAGGTCAGGTCGAGTGCAGGTCATCAGGTACATGAGGCAGCCCACAAGCTCTGGATACGGGCCACTCGGCTCTACGGACTCATCCGAAGGCAGAGCTGAGAGCGAGTGACCGGTAGGCAAAGGAGTGGGCTGAGGCGAGGAGTACGTGAAGCGGAAGCGCTGAAGGACCTGCTGCACCATGTGTGACTGAGTCAAGGTGATGGTGCGCTGTGCTCTGTCCCGGGTGATCCGCAAGCCAAGATAGCTTGTCAGCTCACCCAGGTCTGTGCACGTGTGTCTCTTCTGCAGCTCCGACTTCACGTGGGCGAGTGCCTCAGTGTCAGCAGTAGCAATGACCAAGTCGTCTACGTACACGAGAACGTAGAACGGCGGCAGAGTGGTGTCAGTGCGTAGAAACAGCGACGGGTCAGCAGTAGAAGGAGCAAACCCAAGAGCAGCAAGAGTAGTCCTCAGTGTGTCGTGCCACTCACGGGGCGCCTGGCGGAGACCGTAGACTGGCCGCCGGAGGCTCCACTGGGTACCAGGAGGGAACGACCCAGTGAAGCCAGGTGGGCGGCGCAGCCAGATCTCCTCGTGCAGGGTGCCCTGTAGGAACGCAGTGCTGAAGTCAAGGCAGTGGAGCTCGTAGTCACGCTGAGCAGCGACGTGCAGCAGAACCCGAAGAGTGGTCATCTTCGGGGTTGGGGAGAAGGTCTGAAAGAAGTCAACTCCCTCTCGCTGACTGAAGCCTCGTGCAACGTAACGCGCCTTGAAGACAGGCGGAGAACCCGGCGGCCGCTTCACCCTGAAAATCCACATGCCACTGACGATGTTCGCCCCAGGTGGGGGAACCTCGTCAACGTAGGTGCCAGTGGACTTCCAGGAAGCCATCTCTGCGTCCATGGCTGTCTGCCACTGAGAGGAGTAGAGACCCTCCATCGCCTCTGCGTAGGAGCGTGGGGTCGGGATGTCTGGTGCATCCGGGTCTCCCTCAGGGGCAATCAGCATGGACACGAGATGAGGTAAAGCAGCAGCAAAGCACTCAAACTCCTCCTGTCTGTCCTCAAGGACGTCCGTGCCAAGAGCACACTCACCCCCGACGGACGGAGGACAGACAGACTCAGACTCAGCGACAACGCTAGCGGCGTAGTCTAGACGACAGGCGGCAGCAAAGTCAACAAGCTCAGCGACTAGAGCAGACGCAGCAGAGGACTCAAAGGTAGGCTCAGTGACAACAGTGGCAAGGAGACGCGCGATAGTAGGACTGGCAGCACGAGTAAGGTCTGACGGAAGGTCGGCAACGTCAGGAAGAGAGGACGCAGGAGGAGACGGCAGAGGGACGCGCTGTGGAGCAGTGGACGGACGCAGGGTCATGTAGTGAGTGCCTAGGACAGGAGGAGGACGCTCACGTGGAGCACGACGACCAGTGCGGGCAGTGCGGACAGGCGACTCTGGACGAGACTCAGAAGACGCAGGACTAGACTCAGGCGACGGAGGCCGAGACTCAGGCTCACGACGCTCCGTAAGACTACCCGACGGCGCAGTGTAAGGAGAAGGAGCAGGCAGCGGAGAGGCAGACTGTAACTGTGACTGCGACTGGACAGACGGTGGACTCAGTAGGGGAGGAGAAGGACCAGTAGAGGGGGGGAGACCAAGAACCTGTTGAAGGAGTGGAACGTAGTACGGCCTCGGCCGCTCAGCACCTCCAGCTCCAACCCACTCAGCAGGCTCAGTCCCAGGAGCTCCAGTAGCTCCAGCAGCAGCAGCACCTCCAGCAACGTCAGTAGTACCAGTACCTCCAGCAGCACCAGCACCAGGAGCGCCTCCAGCAGCGCCAGCAGCACCGCTAGCAGCAGCAGCACCTCCAGCAGCTCCAGTAGCTCCAGCACCAGCAGCACCTCTAGCAGTGTCAGCAGCACCAGCACCTCCAGCAGCACCAGCACCAGTAGCACCTCCAGCAGCGCCAGCACCAGCAGCACCTCCAGCAGCGCCAGCAGCATCGCCAGCAGCAGCAGCACCTCCAGTAGCTCCAGTAGCTCCAGCACCAGCAGCACCTCCAGCAGCGTCAGCAGCACCAGCACCTCCAGCAGCACCAGCACCAGTAGCACCTCCAGCAGCACCAGCAGCACCAGGGTCCGCGACGCGAGGAGCGCCACTCCGGAGACTGCAGTGCCGAGCGTACCACTCTCGGAGCTGCTGGGGAGAGGGCAGCGCCCGCCTAGGAGGGGAAGCACTAGCACCAGCTCCAGCAGCGCTCCTAGCTCCAGAAGCACCCCTCCTGAGGCTGCAGTACTATAAGTACCACTCACGCAGCTGCTCTGAGGAGAGAGCTCCTCCAGGTGTAGCACTCCCAGGCTCAGCACCCCCAGACTCAGCACCCCCAGACTCAGTACCCGCAGGCTCCGCACCCCTAGGCTCAGCACCCCCAGACTCCGCAACCCCAGGCTCCGCACCCCCAGGCTCAGCACCCCTAGCAGGACGAGAGTCGACAGCTACCTCGACAGGCTCAACCGGGTCTACCTGGGACACACCTGAGGGAGCGGCACCCTGAGGGGGGAGGGGGTCTACCACAGCAGCACCTGGCGCGAGGAAGAGAGGCGGGGGGGGGAGCGGGGCAGTGCGGTAGGGGAAGAGGCGGTAGTAGGGCACCGACTCGTCAAAAGTGACGTCCTGAGAGGGCAGGACACGGTGCGAGGTGGCGTGGTAAAACTGCCAACCAGACGCGTCCGGGACAAAGCCAAGGAAGACACAAGGAACAGCGCGGGAGGAGAGCTTGTCCGCAGACGTATCGCGGACAAAAGCTCGAGATCCCCAGACCCGAAAACGCGACGCTTCGCCAACCTCCCCCGTCCACAGCAGTGTGGGTGAGGTCTCCGGCAAGGAGACACGGGGCCAGAGGTTGAGCTGATGCGCAACGTATCGGACCGCAAACGGCCACAGAAAGTGGGGGGCAGCCGCATGAATCAAGGAGGTACGAGCGACCTCCATGACCAAGCCAATGCGGCGCTCAGCAACCCCATTCTGCTGTGGAGAGGCCGGAAGCGTGAACGACTGCTCAATGCCGTGCTCCGCACAGTAGGCTGCCAAGAGGTCGGAGGAGAGCTCACCACCTCTGTCAGAGTGCAGACGCAAGACAGGAAAGTCCGAGTGGAACCGCTCACTGAGCTGGAGACGAGAAGCGCGGATCCAAGGGATCAAAACAGCAGGGACCTCACCCTTGGTGCGCAAGGGGAAGACCGTGGTGTAGCGCGAGTAGTCGTCAACAACGATCAGGAAGTACCTCTCCTGACCCTGTCCACGGACGCGGGCTGGGCCCCACACGTCCATGTGGAGCGTCTGCAAGGGAGCAGTCGTCGGGGGAAACGAGGAGGAGTGAGGAGCGGCGCGCTGCCGCCCCTCGACACAAGGAAGACAGGGAGGAGCAGGCGAGGGTGGGAGGGGAGGGAGTACCCGGGGAAGACCAGAGACAAGGTACCGTTTGTGCATGGCACGAAGGCGCTGCACTGACGGGTGACCAAGGCGGTGGTGCCAGAGGACAGTCTTGTGCGCCAGAGAGCGACACGAGCAGGGGGCAGACAGCTGACCTGACGCAGACGCAGACGCAGCTACCTGAGGGGACTCAGTGGTCAGTGTGTACAGGTCCGACCCCGGCTGCCTAGTGAAGGTAGCCAGGTGACGGCCCGTCCGAGCACACGTGCAGTGTGTCACACGCTCGTAGGCAGGGGTGAACTGGTGGACACCCCCGTCCTGGAGGGCACAGCCTGCCACCAAGTTCGTAGAGAACGAGAGGAGGTGGAGACCTGACAGTGTGCCCGACGGAACCGCAGGACAAGGAAGGACAGTGGAGGAGGTCGCAATGACCGGACCCCCAGAGGGGTCAGCAAGGGAGACAGCAACTGGCCGAGCAAGCTGCTCAAGGGCAGTGCGGTCACGAAAGAAACAGCGAGAAGCTCCTGAGTCTAGCGTGAAGGTGTGCAGTGCCTCAGTGGACTCAGTACCAGGGGGCGCAGACTCACTAGCACCTGGAGCAGCAGTCTCACCAGCACCTGGGGCAGCAGACACGCAAGCACCTAGAGCAGCAGCCTCACCAGCACCTGGGGCAGCAGACACGCAAGCACCTAGAGCGGCAGCCTCACTGGTGCGAATGCCCGGGTCGGGCGGAACACGCCGGTACTGATCACCCTTTCCACTAGTAGACAACACATACATGGCAGTGAGAATAGCATCAAAGTCAAGAGCATAGACATCAATGTTCTTCTTGATCAGATCAAACCAGCGGGGCAGCTCAGTGGCAGTAGGGAACTGAGTGCGCCAAGCGTCGTCGAGGCGGGAGAAGCAGCGCTGCGTGGTGTGCGCCCTCCCACACGTCTGGCCAGTGCGGTCACCAGTGCGGATGACGTACGTGCAGCTAAGGCCACCCCCCCCCCCCCCCCCCCGTGCTGAGAGTACCACTCACGAAGCTCCTGGGGCGACGGAGTCTGCTGTCCGCCAGCGCCACCACGACCACCACCCCCGCCGCCACCACCTCGACCACCACCGCCCCTGCCACCTCCGCGTCCACTGCCGCCCCAACCACCGCCCCCACCCCGGCCACCTCCTCCGCTGCTGCCGCCTCCACCCCCACCGCTGCCACTAGCCCCTCCAGCCCCGCCACCACCCCCACCGCCGCCACCGCCCCCACCCCCACCTCCCCCGCCGTCACCTCCACCTCCCTTGCCCCCTTTGCCCTTGCCGCTGCGGCGCCAGCTCGGAGCGGACGCAGTCCCGACCTGCTCAGTACTAACTAGGTCGACAGCAGCAGCAGAGGCGACAGAGGGGAGAAGGGGGGAAGGGGAACACCCCTCGAAGAAAGGGGTGCGGGGGTCGCCACGAGAGGCAGCTACAGCGACTATGCTAGTCTCTGCTGCAAGCAGTTCCTTCTCGAGCAGGTCTATGGTGAGCTCAGTGGGGGAGCGAGCGAGGAAGTGGTCCCTGACTGTACGAAGAGAGTTAGGGAGACGGGTGACAAGGTGGTAGAGAGTGAGCCAGAGCGGGGGGGGGTGGGTGGCAAGAAACTCAGCGGGCATAGCGGCACGGAAGCGAGCCTCACTAGTGCGGAGGTGCGTGGTGAGGTCAGCGACTGTGGCGAAAGCGGACAGGTCTGGGAACAGGTAGGGAAGCGAGAGACGGCCTAGCGCAGCAGAGGCAGGTGAGGAGTAGCGTGCAACTACAGCAGTGTACAGTGCCTGCGCAGTTTTGTGCTGGCCAAAGTGCTCGCGCTCATCTACCGGCAGGGAGTTGCGAATAGCAAAGCGAGCGTGGGCGTCACGAGTCTGCCACTGGGAGCGGGCAGTACTGTCAGCAGTAACAGCAGGGGCAGCAGCGAGGCCTAGTGCGTGATCGTACAGCGAGATGTCCTCCTTGGCAGTGAGCTGGAGGAACAGGTGCAAGTCATCTAGCTAGGTGTCAAACTTCAGTGGGTGGCCCTCAGCATCGAAAGCGAGTACAGCAGGACTAGCCATGCAGGAAGAGCAGTAGTGACAGCAGCAGTAGTAGCAGCAGCAGGAACAGTAGTAGTAGTAGCAGCAGGCGAAACCCTAAAAGCAGCAGGCAGCACGACTCAGGTAGGGCGGTTCGGTCCAGAGGGGGCTGCTCAGTACGGGGAGGGCGGCGCGGCTCGGTTCGGGCGGCGCGGCTCGGCTCGGGCTGGGCGGCTCGGTTCGGGCGGCTCGGTTCGGGCGGCTCGGTTCTGGCGGGGCCGTGGCTGTCGCGTGCGGGGCTGCCGGGGCTGCTAGGTGGGGCGCGCGCGGGGTCGACGGGGCCGACGGGGCCTCTAGGTGGGGCGCGTGCGGGGTCGACGGGGCCGAGAGGGGCCGCTAAGGGGCGGCGCGCGGGGTGGACGGGGCCGTAAGGGGCCGCTAAGGGGCGGCACGCGGGGTCGACGGGGCCGTAAGGGGCCGCTAAGGGGCGGCGCGCGGGGTCGACGGGGCCGTGAGGGGCCGCTAAGGGGCGGCGCGCGGGGTCGACGGGGCCGTGAGGGGCCGCTAAGGGGCGGCGCGCGGGGTCGACGGGGCCGTGAGGGGCCGCTAAGGGGCGGCGCGCGGGGTCGACGGGGCCGTAAGGGGCCGCTAAGGGGCAGCTCGCGGGGCCGACGGGGCCGCTAAGGGGCGGGTCGCGGGGCCTTACAGGGCCGCTAAGGAGGGGCGCACGAGGGCGCTGGGGGGAGGCGCTCGAGGGCGCTCCGACAGTAGGGCGCACGAGGGCGCTAGTAGGCAGTCAGTAGTGGTGGGCCCTAAGAAAAAATCGGTCCTAGCGGAGGACCTGCTCTGATACCATGTTAAAATGAAAGAAACAGGAATGGATGAACTAGCACAAAGTTGGGTACAAGTAGGAAACCCTAAGTTTGTGTACCCCCTAAGGCTAAACCCACTATAGCCTACACAATGTAAACATACAATGTTTGACATGGTTTAGTGACTACACGACGGTTGGCTGCAGGGATTGTTAATTCAATCCTGCCCGACTCCGATAGTTCGTGTTTTCACTTGCCTGAAGGCCACGGGTACCCGACTGCCCACCAGACGTAGCGCTAGGCACATGGATCAGGAGGAGGTTAACAAGATGATGGCGCAAGTGGCAGCAATGCAGGAGAGCATGAAGTCGTTAATGGCGGAAGTGACAACACTGCGTGAAGAAAACGCCGAGCTGCGCCAGACGCGAGGTGAAACGCGTCAGGTGTCGCCCGAGGACGAAGGCGAGGGCAACAGTCAAGCGGTGAGCAATCCTTTGGACGCGCTCACACGTGACTTCGAAGAAGAGGATAGGCAACGAGCAGCGTCAACGCCAGTTGCAGTAACGACGATCAAGATCAAACCCGTCAAACCGCCCCCGTTTAATCCTACGGACAAGACGGTTACAGTAAAAGGGTGGCTGTTCGGGGTCGAGGTCTTCTTCACCGCAGCAGGAGTTAATGACGATGCCACGCGTATTAATTACGCGGTTTCGCTTCTTCAAGGCGCAGCGCTTGAGTGGTGGCGCCGAACCTTGGAAACGGGGACACCGACAGGTGTGACGCATGCGGCAGACGGGACCTCAACAGTGACTAATCAAGTGGCAGAATCAATCTTCGGAGTGACCAGGATACGCACATGGAAGGAGTGGGGCGCAGCCTTACAAGATCGCTTCGAGCACGTATCCGCCTCGGAGCAAGCTCGCATGAAGCTGCATGCATGGTCGCAGATGGCTTCTGTCCAAGACTACACGGCGTCATTTATGGGCCTCGCCGACCAAGTGGATGACATGTCGGAAGCAGAGCGGTTGGATAAATATATCAGCGGCCTCAAATACGAGATACGGTACGAGGTTCGCAGGGGCCGCCCGACATCATTCCTTGAAGCAGTACGGTTGGCGGAGTCTACAGATGCGCTGATGCAGTACGCGAGAACGGCTTCCAGGGATGTGAACCGTTTTCGTGGCCAGACCCATCGGGCCACAATCAACGCCGTCCATACACCCGACCGCCCTCCTAAGGGACCGTGTTACCGGTGTGGGAAGACGGGTCACTACATGAAAGACTGCCGCGAGAAAACGCCGCTGACGGGGAACGACAGGAAGGAGCAGGGAAATGGGAAGAGTCAGTAATTAGCGGGCCCTTTACTGACTGTGCTCCGTCGCCCGAACACCACCATCCCCACCGAGTCGTGGTTCCGATTCATGCAATCGATCGCACTCGGCCGAATAACGGGGATACACATGTGGATCACCCTGTGCTGGTCGCTGGCAAGGTGTTAAAAAATAACTTGAAAATGTTCGTCGATGGAGGGGCCAGCCATAGCCTCTTCAACTTGGCGAGCGCAAAAAAATGCAAGCTGCAACTTGACAGGTGTCTGCCCGAAATCGACGCTCGCCTCGTGGATGGGACGCCTTTGGCGATAACGGAAGAAACACGGACGGTCAGGATCGAATGCGGTGACGATTTCGGCTTCAGCATGAAGTTCCTCGCGACAACACTAGACGGCTGCGACGTGCTGCTGGGACGTCGTGCAGCATCAACAAGCACGAGGGGCCAATTAAGCTGCCCGCATGGACACCTGACTACATCCAAGCCCCGTGCGTCAAAGCTATCACTATAGCTCGCCACTTCAACAAGGGCGCGCATCTGTTCGCTGTTTGCTTACGCGAGCTGGCGGTTGACACCAACGGAAAAGACATCGAGAAGCTGTGTGCAGCTGTACCACCGGATTTAGCGGAGCTGATTCGGAGGTACCCGGACATTTTCCCCGACGATCTGCCACCTGGACTGCCACCCGAGAGACCTGAGGACCACAAAATCCAGCTGGAACCTGGCGCGCAGCCGACTGTTCGGACACAGTGGCGGTTGACCCAGCCGGAACTCGAGGAGCTGCGAAGTCAAATTGACGGACTGTTGGAGAAAGGTTTCATTCGGGCCAGCACATCTCCCTTCGCAGCACCGATCCTGTTCACTCCAAAGAAAGACGGCGGGCTTCGCATGTGCATCGACTATCGCGCGCTGAACCAGGTCACCATCAAGTCTCGTTATCCAATCCCACGTACCGACGACCTCCTCGACCAACTTCGCTGCGCTCGCTATTTCTCAAAGATTGACTTACGTGGCGGTTACCACCAGATTCGAGTCTTCGCCGACGACTGTCACAAGACTGCGTTTCGCACACGCTACGGGAGTTACAAATTTACAGTGATGCCTTTCGGCCTCACGAACGCGCCTTCAACATTTCAACTGACCATGAACAGGGTTTTTCGGGATCTTCTAGACCGATGCGTCATCGTCTACTTGGACGATATCCTGATATTTAGCAAGACACGGGAACAACACCTCCGCGACCTGGATGCAGTGTTTAAGCGGCTGCAGGAGAACCGACTCATCACCAAGGGCTCTAAGTGTGAGTTTTTTAAGCAGGAGTTGGAGTTTTTGGGGCACGTTATCTCGCGAGAAGGCATTAAAATCGACCCGGCGAAAACCAAGACCATACAGGAGTGGAAGTCCCCGACGAATGTTACGGAACTTCAGAGTTTTCTGGGGTTCGTGAATTACGTCAGGCGGTTTATCCCGAACATGGCGGGGATAACCGGCCCGCTAACCGACCTGCTGCACAAGGACATGAATTTTGTGTGGGGGGAGGAGGCAGAAGCGGCTTTCCTGGAACTCAAGAATTCTCTAGTTTCCCCTCCTGTGCTGCGCATCGCCGATCCATCGAAGCCGTTCGAAGTCATCACCGACGCCTCAGACTTCGCCATCGGAGCTGTGCTTCTCCAAGATTTCGGGAACGGGTTGCAGCCGATTGCCTACGAATCACGCAAGCTGCAGGCAGCCGAGCGCAACTACCCGATCCACGACAAGGAGATGCTCGCCATCATCCACGCGTTTAAGTTATGGCGATGCTACCTGGTGGGCGCCGACGTCACTGTTCGCACAGACCACAAGTCCCTACAGTACCTGCGAGCCCAACCCAACCTCAACCCACGACAGATTCGGTGGCTGGACTACATGGAGAGCCACTTCACCTACCGCATCACGTACAAAAAAGGGGCGAATAACATCGCCGACGCCCTAACCCGACCGACAGTACAATCCGCTGCAGTACTCATCACCCATTCGAACCCATTACTTACCGGACTATTCACCCATGGCTACACTACGGACCCATTCTTCACGACTGGAAATCATCAGCAGGCCACGACGCAGAAAGGGGATTATTACCTAAAAGCCGGAACCGACCGGATTTGGGTTCCCGCTTACAGGCTGCTGCGCGAACTCCTTATCCAGGAGGTCCACGATTCAAACTTCTCTGGACACTTCGGGGTTGATAAAACCCAGAAATTACTGCACCGTCAATATTATTGGCCTCATTCCTCTAACGACGTGCAGCGATATGTGTCCTCATGCAGGGTGTGCCAAGCCATGAAATCGACACGTCAACGGCCAGCTGGGCTGCTGCAACCCCTCGAGCCACCCGAACGACCGTGCAGCAAGTGACAATGGACTTTGTCACGGGGATGCCAGCTGGACCGTCCGGCAACGACGCTGTCCTCGTCGTCGTCGATCGCTTCACGAAAATGGCACACTTCGCCCCATGCCAAACAACAATCACAGCCGAAGGAACTGCGCGACTCTTCATCTCAACGGTCGTGCGACTGCACGGAATCCCCTCTGCGATCATCAGCGACCGCGACCCGAAGTTTACATCAAAATTCTGGAAGGAGACGTGGGCGCAGTACGACACGAAACTACAATTCTCATCGGCTTATCACCCACAGACGGACGGCCAGACCGAGCGGACCAATCAGACCATGGAGCAGCTGATCAGGACAAACTGCCCCGACCCTGCCCGCTGGGAAGAATCCCTTGCCATGTTGGAATTTGCGTTCAACAACGCCCCGTCCAGCACGACTAATCACTCCCCGTTTTTCCTGAATTACGGGATGGACCCGACGGTTCCTACAGCGACTTCCCTCGACAACCCGGTCCCGAGATCACAAACTTTTGTGACGGAACTACAGGAAGTCCGGGAAAAAGCCGCCGACGCAATTCGAAAGGCGAATATCACTTCCCGCAAATACACCGACCTTCTACGACGGGAACTCGTCTTGACTACTGGGCAACTAGTGCTACTCGACACGAAAAACCTGCGCCTGCCCGGCCCGTCGAAATTACGACAAGATTTTGTGGGCCTTTCAAGATTATCAAGATGGTGACACCTGTCACCGTGAAGCTGCTGCTACCCGACGACTGGCGAATTCATGACGCCTTCCACGTCAGCCTGCTTCGCAAGTTCGTGCCAGCCACGACAGACATCGCGAGGCAACAAGCTGCCCCAACAGCACGACATGTCCCGGAGCCGACTCTCGACCCTTCGAAGATTCTGGCACATCGGGTTCGACTTGACGCAGCTGGTCGCCACGTGGATTTCTTGGTCCGTTGGACCAATCGCACAAGTGAGGACGACACGTGGGTGCACTCTGACTCACTAACCGCCTCGTCACTTGTTGGTGACTACTTGGCGCGGAAGCGTGTTTCGGATATTGACCGCCTTTCTTAAGGGGGGGGGTAGTGTAAGGAATTTTCCCGAATTCCTTATCGGGGTTGACTGCTACGCGTACAGCCCGATTTTCGGACTTTGCACGTTCGGCCGATTTCAACGCTGCCGAGGCTCCTCGCGTCGCCTTCGGCATTTCCCATCGCCAAACCTGCACCCCAACCTCGCTCGTCCGAGGTTTCCTCCTGATAAGAAACAAGGAATGAATGAACTATGAATGAATTGGGTACAAGTACTAACCCTAATTGGGTTGTACCCCTTATGGGCTACCCCACTATAGCCTACACAATATGCATGAGCTATAATATTCTGACACACCCCCATAGGCAAAGTGGGGGAGAACAAGGGGTCACAAGACCAGTCAAGCAAAGTAAAGCAAAGCAAGCTCAGGGTGGATCACAAAGTCACCACACATTCCGAGCACAAGTTCAAGGCCACAAGGCCAGTTCACATGCAGGAGTACATATATACATAAAGGCTAGACAAGCAAGAGCAGGTATATATATATGTAACAGCACAAGCAAGGTCAAGAGGTGAGCAAGTGAGGCAAGGTAGGCACAAGGCCCAGCTGAGTACAGGAGCGCTGATGGTCACAAGGCGCAAGCGCCTTGGTGAAGATATCAGCAGTGTTGGCCTCAGAGGCCACGTACGCAAGACGCAGCTGACCACGCTGCTGCAGCTCACGAGCAAGAAAGTAGCGGAGAGTAATGTGCTTCGTTCTGTGCTCCAGTCGCTGCTCCCGACACAAGGCCAGCATGGCCTTGTTGTCTACGTACAGCACTGGAGGAGAACGAGGCAGCTCTCCGAGGTCAGTCAGCAGGTAGGTGAGCCAGCGAAGCTCCTGTGCAGCCATGGCTCCTGCGTAGATCTCAGCCTCACAACTGGAGCCGAGAACAGAAGACGAGCGGGTAGCCCGCCACGAAACAGAGCCGGAACCAAGGCTGAAGGTGTAACCCTGTGACGACCGCTGCGTAGCCTGGTCGTCAGCCCAAGAAGCGTCTGCGTGCCCAGTAAGGACCACTGGACTCTGCCCTCCAAGCACAAGCCCTATGCCCGACGTACTGCACAAGTAGCGCAACACCCTCTTCGCTGCAGCCATGTGCTCCGGTCTGTGTCTCCCAGGAGCAACATAGCGTGCAAGAATGCTAAGAGGGTATGCAAGGTCAGGTCGTGTGCAGGTCATCAGGTACATGAGGCAGCCAACAAGCTCTGGGTACGGGCCACTCGACTCTACGGACTCATCCGAAGGCAGAGCTGAGAGCGAGTGGCGAGTAGGCAGAGGAGTGGCCTGAGGCGAGGAGTACGTGAAGCCGAAGCGCTGAAGGACCTGCTGCACCATGTGTGACTGAGTCAGGGTAATGGTGCGGCGTGCTCTGTCCCGAGTGATCTGCAAGCCAAGGTAGCTGCGCAGTTCACCCAGGTCAGTGCACGTGTGTCTCTTCTGCAGCTCGGACTTCACGTGGGCTAGTCCAGCAGTGTCAGCTGTGGCAAAGACCAAGTCGTCGACGTACACGAGGATGTAGAACGGCGGCAAAGAAGTGTCGGTGCGCAGAAACAGCGACGGGTCGGCAGTAGAGGGAGCAAACCCAAGAGCCGCAAGTGTAGTCCTCAGTGTGTCGTGCCACTCACGCGGTGCCTGGCGGAGACCGTAGACTGGCCGCCGTAGGCTCCACTGGGTGCCAGGAGGAAAAGACCCAGTGAAGCCAGGTGGGCGACGCAGCCAGATCTCCTCGTGCAGGCTGCCCTGCAAGAAAGCAGTGCTGAAGTCAAGAGAGTGTAGCTCGTAGTCACGGTGAGCAGCTACGTGCAGCAGTACCCGAAGAGTGGTCATCTTCGGGGTGGGAGAGAAGGTCTGAAAGTAGTCAACTCCCTGCCGCTGACTGAAGCCACGAGCCACGTAACGCGCCTTGAAGACAGGCGGAGAACCCGGCGGTCGCTTCACCCTGAAAATCCACATGCCACTGACGATGTTCGCCCCAGGAGGGGGAACAGCGTCAACGTAGGTGCCTGTGGACTTCCAGGAAGCCATCTCTGCGTCCATAGCTGCCTGCCACTGAGAGGAGTAGGGACCCTCTATCGCCTCCGCGTAAGAGCGCGGAGTCGGGATGTCAAGTGCATCCGGGTCTCCCTCAGGGGTAAGCAGTACGGACACGAGATGAGGTGAAGCAGCGGCCAAGCACTGGAACTCCTCCTGCCTGTCCTCAAGGACGTCCGTGCCAAGGGCACACTCACCCCCGACGGACGGAGGACAGACAGACTCAGACTCAGCAACAAGACGGGCGACGTAGTCTAGGCGACAGCGAGCAGCAAAGTCGACGAGCTCAGCAACTAGGGCAGACGCAGCAGTGGACTCAACGGAAGGGTCAGTGACAACAGTAGCAAGGAGACGCGTGACAGTAGGACTGGCAGCACGAAGAGAGTCCGACTCCGGGTCGGCAAGAGCAGGAAGAGAAGACTCAGGAGGAGAAGGCAAAGGGGCACGCAGAGGAGCAGTGGATGGACGCAGAGACATCCGGTGCGTGCCAGGGACAGGAGGAGGACGCTGACGCGAACCGCGACCACTAGTGCGAGCAGCACGGACAGGCGACGCAGGGCGAGACGCAGGCTCACGACGCTCAGCAAGACCTCCAGTAGGACCAGTGTAGGGAGAAGGAGCAGGCAGTGGGGAGGCCGGCTGTAACTGTAACTGCGACGGGACAGGCTGTGGACACTTTAAGGGAGGAGGAGGACCAGTAGAAGGCGGGAGACCAAGAACCTGCTGAAGGAGCGGAACGAAGTACGGCCGAGGCCGCGCGGCGACTCCAGACACAGGAGGGACAGCACCAGCACCCCCAGTGGCAGCACCAGCACCAGTAGCAGCTCCAGCTCCAGAACCCCCAGCAGCACCAGTAGTACCCCCAGCAGGACCGCCTCCAGGACCGACAGCAGTAGCCTCCGCGCCAACACCCGCAGCAACTCCAGCTCCAGAATTACCCGCAGGTCCAGCAGCTCCAGTACTCCCAGTACGAGCACCTCCGGGACCCGTGGCACCAGCTCTCTCAGCAGCAACAGAACCTCCAGTACCCGCAGCACCTCCAGCTCCAGCAGCTCGCCTCCAGCGCCGGGCAAACCACTCACGCAGCTCCTGGGGAGAGAGCGGCTCCCGGCGAGGAGGAGCACCCGGAGAACCGCCAGGCACAGCACCACCAGGCGTAGCACCCCCAGGCTCAGCACTTCCAGGCGTAGTACCCCCAGGCTCAGCACCCCCAGACGCAGCACCCCCAGGCTCAGCACCTCCAGGCGTAGCACCCCCAGGCTCAGCACCCCCAGACGCAGCACCCCCAGGCCTAGCACCCCCAGTCGTAGTACCCACACACTCAGCACCCCCAGAGTCAGCACCCACACGCTCAGCACCCCCAGAGTCAGCACCCCCAGGCTCAGCACCCTCAGCAGCACCAGAGTCACCAGCGACCTCGACAGGCTCAACAACGTCTACCTGGGACACACCTGAAGGGGCAGGACCCTGAGGGGGGAGGGGGTCTACCGGGGGGGGACCTGGTACAAGGAAGAGCGGTGGCGGGGGGAGGGACGGAGTGCGGTAGGGGAAGAGGCGGTAGTAGGGGACCGACTCGTCGAACGTGACGTCCTGGGAGGACAGAACACGGCGAGAGGTGGGGTGGTAGAACTGCCACCCTGGGGCGTCAGGGGGGAAACCCAGGAAGACGCAAGGAGCAGCACGAGGGGACAGCTTGTCCGCAGACAAGTCGCGGACAAACGCCCGAGATCCCCAGACACGGAACGCAGACGCATCGCCAACCTTCCCTGTCCACAGCAAGGCTGGGGAGGTCTCCGGCATGGAGACCCTGGGCTGAAGGTTGATCTGATGCGCCGCGTACCGAACCGCAAATGGCCACAGAAAATGGGGGGCAGCCGCATGCATCATGGACGTACGGGCGACGTCCATGACCATGCCGCGAAGGGCGACGGATCGGGGCCGCGAGGGCGGCGGAGCGGGGCCGCGAGGGCGGCGGATCGGGGCCGCGAGGGCGGCGGATCGGGGCCGCGAGGGCGGCGGAGTAGGGGCCGCGAAGGGCGGCGGAGTAGGGGGGGGGGGGCCGCGAGGGCGGCGGATCGGGGCTGCGAAGGGAGGCGGCCGGCGCCGCGAGGGTGGGGCCGCGGGGTCGCTAGGGTAGGGCGACAGAGCCGCGAGGGCGGCTCGAAGGGACCGCGAGGGCGGCGCGAAGGGGCCGCTAGGGCGGCGCGAGAGAGGGGAGCGCGACTCGGGCAGGGGCTGAGTGCGCTCCGGGCAGGAAAAAAACCGGTGGGCCCTAGGAACAGTTCCCACGAGGGAACCTGCTCGATACCATGATAAGAAACAAGGAATGAATGAACTATGAATGAATTGGGTACAAGTACTAACCCTAATTGGGTTGTACCCCTTATGGGCTACCCCACTATAGCCTACACAATATGCATGAGCTATAATATTCTGACACCTCCTAGCTAGGATAGCCCCTACATTAGTCTGTGCCTTCATTGTATTCACAGATCAGTTAATCACAGACTCGTTATTCGTTTACCTGCGCACTCTCTTTTACAACTCATAACAATTTTCCCCGCTAGGGGAAAATATGCCACTCGTAATCAACAAGGGTCTCGATAATATGTTTGGTAAAAAAATAATGGGTACGGTCACTGCAAAGGGTATTTTCACATGTTTGATACAACGTTTCACGGAATCAGTCACAATCAACTGGGAAAATATAACGCGAATGGTCACAGAAGAAACTCCCGCCCAAAAAAGATAATACCCAAAACGAACCTGGATGCATTTTCGGATGAATCAACCCTAAACACAACTCGCCAGGTGTTTAGGGTTGATCCGTTCCCAAACCGCATCCGATTCCGATTGGGTTTTAGTTTTTTTACAAGTTAGCTGATTGGTTGTTGCGAGCGGGAATTTTGTAGAGTTTCAAGAATTTTCGGCGGGAGTTACATGTTTGACCATTCGCGTGAATTTTTACCTGTTGTTAGTGACTGAATCCGTGACCCCACTTACCAAACCCGTCAGCAAACCCGATTCAGTGACCATACGCGTTATTTTTTTACCATTCACGTTATCGAGTCCCATGTTGGTTACTTGTGACATATTTTTGTCAAGATAGCGTTAGAACCTAGGAAGCTAGATGAGGGTGTTGAAAGTAGCGAGAGGAATAAGGGGTTCAATAAAGAGAGAAGGTACAAGGATATAGGCAAAGCAAGCAAGGTGCACCACCAAACAAGATCAGCACTACACTAAGTCTACACTACAGGCAGTTACAATATAATGCATACAATTATATTTTGACACACCCCCTAACTGCCTGCAGTGAGGAGCCAATTGCAGAAACACCCCCTGAAGAGGTACACCACGCGCAGCGGAATACACAGAGTGCTAAGTGAGGAGGAGGAGGCGGGAGAGAGAGATGAGGAGAGGAGGAGGGGGGAGCCACGCGGCGAACCCCTCTTACGAACCCCCGATTTACCAAGGAGGAGCTGAGAGAGAGAGATGAGGAGAGGAGGTGGGGGGGAGCCACGTGGCGAACCCCTCTTACGAACCCCCCATTTACAAAGGGGGAGGTGAGAGAGGGAGGAGAGGAGGTGGGGGGAGCCAAGCGTGGCGAGCCCCTCTTACGAACCCCCAAGTCCACACCCTCTTTCAGCCACCCCCCTAAACCTCACCCCCCTTGTTTAGCCGCCACCCTGAACCGCACCCCTTCCGCCACCCCCTCACCCTCCCCCCACAGCGGCACGTGCGGCAGTGAGAGAGAGAGGAGGAGGAGGAGCAGCGGACAGAAAACTGGAGAGAGGAGGAGGAAGGAGGAGGTGGCTGCGGCTGGTGCTGAAGCCACGCTCCCGCCACCCCCTCACCCTCCCCCCCCACAGCGACATGCGCTGCAGGGAGAGAGAAGAGGAGGTGGGCAGCGGCTGGCGCTGCAGAGTTCCTCTCGCCACCCCTTCACCCTCCCCCCCACAGCAGGACGCACGGCCGAGCGGCAAAGGGCAGGAGCGGCGCTGGCGGCTGGTGGTAGCGCTGGCGCCACGCACCCCCTGCCTCCTTTCCTCCCCACAGCAGGTGGCGTTGTGCGCTGGCGTCCGCGCTGGCGCTCGGCGCTGGCATCCGTGCTGGCGCAGTGCGTGGGCCTCCGCGCTGGCGCTCGGCGCTGGCGAGCTCGCCACGGGCAGAGCGCGACGGGCAGACGCAGGTGCAGCGAGAGGGACGCATGCGACGGTGCGACGAGCAGCGCGACGGGGAGGACGCGGACAACTCGCCCCCGCAACCGTCGCGACCGTCACCACGGGGGTCGCAACGAGCGCCGTGAGAGGACGCGTTAGGTGGGGCCGCGAAGAGTGGCATACAGGAAGCGATATCCGGTGGGCCCATGACCGAAAAAATAAATAGGTCTTAGGATGACCTAGCTCTTAATACCATGTCAAGATAGCGTTAGAACCTAGGAAGCTAGGTGAGGGTGTTGAAAATAGCGAGAGGAATAAGGGGTTCAATAAAGAGAGAAGGTATAAGGATATAGACAAAGCAAGCAAGGTGCACCACCAAACAAGATCAGCACTACACTAAGGGTACATTCCTGTGGGGACACTTGTGTCTCAATCCCCGTTTTCCCGAGTCGCGCCTGTTAATTTACCCAATGCGTGTCACAAACATCGAATGTACCGCGACGTAGGGCGACAGATTGGCAGGTTCAGTTGGACACTTTTCATTGGCTGCGATCAAAGAGAAATGTACAGTTGTGTGCATTGGATTGGGTGACAACAGTACACCCGTTTTTTCAACCTCCGAGCAGGGGCGTGGTTTTTATGCGCGGGATCTTTTTCCCTCGCAAAATTGGCATTTCCGGGTGTCTAGGTGCATGTGGTCGTGTCGGACATTTCGAGTCGCGTGCGATTCTTTAACAATGACGGGTCGTTTCGCAATTCGTCAACGACGTCAGCGCGTTTTGTCGAGACTAAGGCAAGAATGATGTCATTAGGTCAAGGTTGGGGTACAAAACTAGAGTGTCGAGAATATGTCTGTACCCCCTAAGGCTAGCCCCAATATAGCTTAGATAATAATATGCATATGTTTTGACACATCCCCATAGGCGAAATGGGGGATAGCCAGAGCAAGCAATGGTCACAAGACCAGTCAAGAGAAGAAACAAAACACAGCTCAGGGTGGATCACAACGTCACCACACACACTAAGCACAAGCAAACGGCCACAACGCCAGTCCACATGCAGAGGTATATAAACAACAAGAACAGCACAGTGATCTCTATCTAGCAAGAGCAAGCATGCAGGTATATATATATAGATCACAGTACAAGCAGAGACTACAGCAAGTGTGGAAATGTAGGCACAAGGCCCAACAAAGTACAAAAGCGCTGATGGTCACCAGACGGAAGTGCCTTGGTGAATATATCAGCAGTGTTGGCCCGAGTGGCCACGTGAGCAAGGCGAAGCTGACCCCGCTGCTGCAACTCTCGAGCCAGGAAGTAACGCAGCGCGATGTGCTTCGTTCTGTGCTCCAGTCTGTGCTCCTGGCACAAGGCAACGGCGGCCTTGTTGTCTACGTACAGAACTGGAGGAGAATGAGGCCGCTCTCCCAGGTCGGTCAGCAGGTAGGTGAGCCAGCGTAACTCCTGTGCAGCCATGGCTGTGGCGTAGATCTCAGCCTCACAACTGGAGCTGAGAACAGAAGACGAGCGTGTAGACCGCCAAGAAACAGAGCCGGAGCCAAGGCTGAACGAGTAACCCTGTGACGACCGCTGTGTAGCCTAGTCGTCAACCCAAGAAGCGTCTGAGTGCCCGGTGAGGACAACTGGACTCCGCCCTCCAAGCACGAGCCCCATGCCCGATGTACTGCACAAGTAGCGCAGTACCCTCTTAGCAGCATCCATGTGCACCTTTCGGTGCCGACCAGGAGCCACGTAGCGAGCCAGAAGGCCAAGAGGGTACGCAAGGTCAGGACGAGTGCAGGTCATCAGGTACATGAGGCAGCCCACGAGCTCTGGGTAAGGACCACTCGGCTCTACGGACTCGTCCGAAGGTGGAGCTGAGAGCAAGTGACCTGTAGCCAGAGGAGTGTGCTGTGTTGAGGACCAGGTGAAGCCGAAGCGCTGAAGGACCTGCTGCACCATGTGTGACTGAGTCAATGTGATGGTGCGGCGTGCTCTGTCCCGGGTGATCTGCAAGCCAAGGTAGCTGCGCAGCTCACCCAGGTCTGTGCACGTGTGTCTCTTCTGCAGCTCCGACTTCACCAGGGCGAGAGCCTCAGTGTCAGCAGTGGCAAAGACCAACTCGTCGACGTACACGAGGATGTAGAACGGCGGCAGCGAAGTGTCGGTGCGCAGAAACAGCGACGGGTCAGCAGTCAAAGGAGCAAACCCAAGAGCCGCAAGTGTCATCCTCAGTGTGTCGTGCCACTCACGTGGCGCCTGGCGGAGACCATAGACTGGCCGCCGGAGGCTCCACTCGGTACCAGGAGGGAACGACCCAGTGAAGCCGGGTGGGCGGCGCAGCCAGATCTCCTCGTGCAGGCTGCCCTGTAAGAAAGCTGTGCTGAAGTCAAGCGAGTGAAGCTCGTAGTCACGCTGAGCGGCAACGTGCAGCAGCACCCGAAGAGTGGTCATCTTCGGGGTAGGGGAGAAGGTCTGGAAGAAGTCAACTCCCTCTCGCTGACTGAAGCCTCGTGCAACGTAACGCGCCTTGAAGACAGGCGGAGAACCCGGCGGCCGCTTCACCCTGAAGATCCACATGCCACTAACGATGTTCGCCCCAGGTGGGGGAACCTCGTCGACGTAAGTGCCTGTGGACTTCCAGGAAGCCATCTCTGCGTCCATGGCTGTCTGCCACTGAGAGGAGTAGGGACCCTCAATCGCCTCTGCGTAAGAGCGCGGGGTCGGGATGTCTGGTGCATCGGGTCTCCCTCAGGTGCAATTTGCATGGACACGAGATGAGGTAAAGCAGCTGCAAAACACTCAAAGTCCTCCTGCCTGTCCTCAAGGACGTCCGTGCTAAGAGCACACTCACCCCCGACGGACGGAGGACAGACAGACTCAGACTCAGCAACAAGACTAGCAGCGTAGTCTAGACGACAGGCAGCAGCAAAGTCAACCAGCTCAGCGACAAAGGCAGACGCAGCAGTAGACTCAAACGACGGGTCAGTGACAACAGTGGCTAGCAGACGCGTGACAGTAGGGTGCTCAGCACGAAATCGGTCAGACTCAGGGTCCGCAACGACAGGCAGAGAAGGCGCAGGAGGAGACGGCAGAGGAACACGCTGCGGAGGAGAGGAAGGACGACGGACTACGAAGTGGGTGTCGGGGACAGCCGGCTGACGCGGACGAGGAACACGACGACCGGAACGACCAGAACGAACAGGCGAGACAGGACGCGACGCGGGCTCACGACGCTCAGTAACACCCCCTGTCTGCTCAGTGTAAGGAGAAGGAGCAGGCAGCGGTGAGCCAGGCTGTAACGGAAGACCAGTAGACGAAGGGAGACTGAGAACCTGGCGAAGCGCAGAGTCAGGTGGTGGCTGAGACGACGGAGACGGCGGAGCGAAGAACAGGCGTGGCTGGGCAGTGCCACCAGCACCAGCAGCTCCAGCACCTCCAGTAGCTCCAGTACCCTCAGCAGCTCCAGCACCTCCAACAGCTCCAGAACCCTCAGCGCCAGCTCCTCCAGGACCAGCTCCACTAGCTGCAGCACCCCCAGAACCGGCACCTCCAGTCCCAGGGTCTCCAGCCGCAGTGCCTCCAGCAGCAGCACCCCCAGACCCAGGGTCGCCAGCAGTAGCACCCTCAGACACAGCACCTCCAGCCCCAGCAGCTCCAGTACCTCCAGTACGAGCACCTCCGGGACCAGCGACTCCAGCACCTCCAGTAGACAAAGGACCAGCACCACTCCCAGCTCTAGCGACGTCAGCAGAAGTACCTCCAGCAGCAGAGCCCCGAGCTCCAGAAGCGCGACCCTGACGGCGACCGTACCAGTCGTGCAGCTGCTGGGAGGTGAGAGGCACACGCGGACGAAGACGGCTACTCCAAGGAGACCGCGTAACAGCAGTCTCAGAACCCTCAGGCGTCGCACCCCCAGACTCAGCACCCCCAGGCTCCTCACACGCAGGCTCAGCACCCCCAGACGCAGCACCTCCAGGCTCCTCACGCGCAGGCTCAGCACCTCCAGGCTCCGCACCCTCAGGCTCCTCACGCTCAGGCTCAGTGCCCCCAGACTCCGCACCCCCAGTCTCAGCACCTCCTGGGTCCTCACGCTCAGGCTCCGCACCCCCAGGCTCAGCACCCCCACACTCCGCACCCCCAAACTCTGTACCCCCAGGGACAGCACCACCCCCAGCAGGACCTGAGTCACCAGTGACCTCAACAGGCGCAGGTACGGGAGGGTCTACCTGAGAGACACCTGAAGGAGCAGGACCTGGCGCGGGGAGGGGGTCTACCTGGGGAGGACCTGGGGCGAGAAAGAGCGGCGGGGGGGGGCGAGGGGCAGTGCGGTAGGGAAAGAGACGGTAAAAGGGAACTGACTCGTCAAAGGTGACGTCCTGAGACGGAAAGACACGGCGCGAGGCGGGGTCGTAAAACTGCCAGCCAGGCGCGTCAGGGACAAAGCCAAGGAAGACGCAGGGAATGGCGCGAGGGGAGAGCTTGTCCGCGGTGGTATCGCGGACAAAGGCACGAGAACCCCAGACCCGGAAACGCGACGCATCGCCAACCTTCCCCGTCCACAGCAGCGTGGGCGAGGTCTCCGGCAAGGAGACACGGGGCCAAAGGTTGAGCTGATGCGCGGCGTACCGGACCGCAAACGGCCACAGAAAATGGGGGCCAGCCGCATGGATCATGGAGGTACGAGCGACCTCCATGACTAAGCCAATGCGGCGCTCAGCAACTCCATTCTGCTGCGGAGAGGCCGGAAGCGTGAAAGTCTGGCGGATGCCGTGCTCCGCACAGAAGGCTGCCAAGAGGTCTGAGGAGAACTCACCACCTCTGTCAGAGTGCAGACGCAGGACAGGAAAGTCCGACTGGAACTGCTCGCGGAGCTAGAGACGAGCAGCGCGGATCCAGGGGATCAAAACATCAGGGACATCCCCCTTGCGATGCAAGGGGAAGACCGTGGTGTAACGCGTGTAGTCGTCGACAACCAGCAGGAAGTACCGCTCGTGGCCCTGTCCACGGACGCGGGCTGGGCCCCACACGTCCAGGTGGAGAGTCTGAAGTGGAGCCTCTGTGGGAGGGAACGAGGAGGAGTGAGGAGCGGCGCGCTGCCGCCCCTCGACGCAAGGAATGCAGGGCGGCGCAGGCGAGGGAGGGAGGGCAGGAAGAGACCTGGGAAGACCAGAGACCAGGAGGCGAGAGTGCATGCTACGAAGGCGAGGCAGGGAGGGGTGACCAAGGCGGTGGTGCCCCAGGAGAGTGTCGTGCGACAGCCGGCGACACTCACACTGGGTAGCTACCTGAGCAGACGCGTGTAACTGGGGAGACAAAGGGGCGGAGCGCGACGCAGTGGTGAGGGTGTACAGACTGGACCCTGGCGCACGAGTGAACGTGGCCAGGTGGCGGCCGGTCCGGGAGCACGTGCAAATCGCCACACGCTGCCGGCCAGGGGTGAAGGTGTCAACCCCCGCATCCTGGAGGACAGCGTTGCTCACCAAGTTCGTAGAGAACGAGGGGAGGTGGAGACCAGACAGCTCACCAGACGGGACCGCCGGACACGGAAGCACAGTGGAAGACCGTGCAAGCACTGGGCCCCCAGAGGGGTCAGCCAGTGAGACAGGAACAGGTGCAGGGAGGGGAGTGACTGTGGTACTGTCACGAAAGAAACAGCGGGAAGCACCAGAGTCAAGTGTAAAGGTGTGCAAGGCCTGTGCAGGCGCAGTACCAAGGGGAGCAGACTCACAAGCACCTAGTGCTGCAGGCGCTATACCAGGGGCTATACCAGGGTCCGGTGGCACACACAAGTAACAGTCACCCTCAGCACTAACAGACAATGCATACATGGCAGCAAGAATAGCCTCATAGTCAAGATCAAAGATAGGCACATCACGCCTAAGCAGGTCTGCCCAGTTGGGGAACTCAGGAGCATCAGGAAACTTGACGCGCCAGGCGTCGCTAAGTCGAGCGAAGCAGCGCTGCTCAGTGTGAAACCCTGTGCACTGGCGACCAGCGCGGGGACCTGTGCGAATGATATAGGGGCAGCGACCAGGACCCCCAGAAGCCCCACGCCCGGCATACCAGTCAAGAAGCTGCTGGGAAGTGGGGGTCTGGCGCTGACGCTGCTGCTGCTGCTGCTGCTGCTGCTGCTGGCCCTGACCACCACTGCCACCACCGCTCCCTCCTCCCCCACCGCCGCTGCTGCCACTTCCACCACTCCCAGTGCCTCCGCCGCCCCCACCACCACCTCCACCACCTCCACCCCCACGACCACCTCCACCACCTCCACCTCCCCCGCCGCCTGCACCACCGCCACCTCCACTGCCACCCCCACCTCCCCTGCCACCCTTGCCGCCCCTGCCGCTGCGACGCTTCCCACTAGGAGCGGAAGCAGCCCCGACCTCCTCAGCACCAAGGTAATCGTGAGCAGCAGCTGCGGAGACGTAGGAGGGGGTGAGAGGGGAGGGGGAGCACCCCTCAAAGAGGGGAGAGCGAGGAGTGCCACGAGCAGCACCTACAGCGAGGATGTTCTTCTCTGCTACGAGGAGGTGCTTCTCGAAGTCGTCGACAGTGAGAGTGGTGGGGTCTAGCGCTAGGAAGTGGTCCCTGACGGAGCTAAGAGTGTCAGGGAGGCGGGTGACGAGGAAATAGAGAGTGAAGTACATCGGGGGGGGGTTTGCGGCGCAGAACTCGGCTGAAAGGGCAGCACGAAAGCGAGTGTCAGTAGCGCGCAGGTGGGAAACGAGGTCCTCAGCAGTGGTGAACGAGGAAAGGTCGGGGAACAGGTAGGGTAGCATGAGCCGACCTATGGCTGCAGTGGCCGAGGAGGAGTAGCGCGCAACTACAGCGTCGTACAGCGTCTTAGCATTTTTGTGCTGGCTGAAATGCACGCGCTCAGTAATCGGCAGATGGTTCCTAATAGCTAGGCGTGCAGCAGCATCGCGAGTCTGCCACTGCGAGCGTTCGAGAGCAGGAGCATCGGCAGCAGGAGCAACGGCAGTGCCAGACACGTAATCGAATAGTGAAACTCCCTCTTTGGCATCGGTTAGAAGGAACAGTTGGAGGTCGTCTAACCACACAGCGAACTCTATGGGGCGACCGTCAGGCTCGAACGCGAGAACGTTAGGCGTCGTCATAATGGCAGCAGGCAAAGGCAGTAGGCAGCAGGCAGCAGACAAGAGGCAGTAGGCACCAGGCCGCAAGCAAGGACAGAGGCAGCAGGCAGCAGGCAGGAGGCAGCAGGCAGTAGGCAGCAGGCAGTAGCGGCCGCACGCGAGCTCCTAAAGCAGCGCGCTAGGCAGCAGCGGGCCGCGCAGGCGGCCGACGTGACGCGCGGGCGGCGGACGCGGCGCGCGGCGCGGCGGCGGGCCGCGCTGGCGACAGACGCGGCGCGCGGGGCAACGGCGGGCTGCACGCGACGGCGGGCTGCGCGCGGCGGCGGGCTGCGCGGGCTCGACGCGGGCCGGCGCGCGGCGCTGCAGTAGTGGCGCGCGCGAAAAAGGGACGCGCGCGCGAGCAGCAGGCAAGGCAGGCAGGCAGTAGGTGAGGTAACACAGTTACGGGTGGGCCCTATTCTTAGGTCCTGGAGACCTCCTGCTCTAGATACCATGTCGAGACTAAGGCAAGAATGATGTCATTAGGTCAAGGTTGGGGTACAAAACTAGAGTGTCGAGAATATGTCAGTACCCCCTAAGGCTAGCCCCAATATAGCCTAGATAATAATATGCATATGTTTTGACACGTTTCACGCTGACCAATAAAAAATACAGTACAAGTTGCTGAAAGGCGACTCGCATTTGGGACACAACACAGTTTATGTTGTTTTTGGGTGTCACAAAGTGATTGAGACACAAGTGTCCCCACAGGAATGTACCCTAAGTCTACACTACAGGCAGTTACAATATAATGCATACAATTATATTTTGACAATTTTCCCTTCCGAGAGTAACCAATCGGAGGCAGTTGGGACTAGCAACATGGGACTCGATATGGGAAAAGGGAAAATATGTCACAAGTAACCAACATGGGACTCGATAACGTGAATGGTAAAAAAGTAACGCGTATGGTCATTGAATCGGGTTTGCTGACGGGTTTGGTAAGTGGGGTCACGGATTCAGTCACTAACAACAGGTAAAAAATCACGCGAATGGTAAAAAATGTAACTCCCGCAAAAAAAATCTTGAAACTCTACAAAATTCCCGCTCGCAACAACCAATAAGCTAACTTGTAAAAAAACTAAAACCCAATCGGAATCGGATGCGGTTTGGGAACGGATCAACCCTAAACACCTGGCGAGTTGTGTTGAGGGTTGATTCATCCGAAAATGCATCCAGGTTCGTTTTGGGTATTATCTTTTTTGGGCGGGAGTTTCATCTGTGACCATTCGCGTTATATTTTCCCAGTTGATTGTGACTGATTCCGTGAAACGTTGTATCAAACATGTGAAAACACCCTTTGCAGTGACCGTACCCGTTATTTTTTTACCAAACATATTATCGAGACCCTTGTTGATTACGAGTGGCATATTTTCCCCTCTCGGAATGTGCAGATTCATGGGTTTATGTATGTAGGTACTACGACATATTTACAATCTTCTGTGTTTTCTTACACCTGCTTTTGAAAGCCAGTCTGTGAAGATTGTTGATCAGAAAGAAAGATAGACCTTCACAAGAACAGATCTATTATCCTAAAATTACATATACCATTCCGGAATGAAATACATCAAGCAGGCGCATCTTTCCATTGCCGGCAAGCTTTAGACATCCCAAACTGATACTCCACCTAGCTTCCCACTATTCTAGAACCCATTGAAAATACTCCACACCTCAGCATCGTTGCCCTGCCCCGATTGAGTAGCCCACATAGTTATACCACTGCCTCTCTACCATCCGAACCACACCACCACCACCTCACATATGTTTGCTGTATCGTCCAGACCAACGGTCCTGGAATGGCAGCTGCAATCTCCGAAGCAGCAAAACAGGTACGGCAGTGATACCCACCAGACCACTAGTGAAGGATCAGCAGTCTTATACCTTCCGAACCACAATTTACACCTTCCGAACCACGACCACAGGGCAAGCAGCATGATGCACACAGTAGTCGCTCACACTGCCCAGGAACGCCCTGGTAGGGGGAGGGAGGCGAGGGGGAGCGGGGGGGGGTGGGAGGGAAGGGGAAAGGGAGGTTGCAGCATGGAGCATGGTGCACACAGTAGTCGCTCACACTGCCCAGGAACGCCCTGGGGGAGGAGGGAAGAGTGTGAAGAGAGGGGGGAGAGGGCAGTGGAGGTTGGAGGTGAACTCAGTAGTCGCTCACACTGCCCACGAACGCCCTGGTAAGGGGAAGAAGGGGGTGAGGGGGCGAGGGAAAAGAAAAAAGGCAACGGGGTTGTTGCAAGCTGTGAAGACCCCAGGGTCGAAGGGACCAATGTAGCATGCAGTATGGTGCACACAGTAGTCGCTCACACTGCCCAGGAACGCCCTGTGAGGGGGAGGAGGGGAACGGGGTTGTGGGGAGGGAAACAACAAGGGAGGCTGTAGCATGCAGCATGGAGCACACAGTAGTCGCTCACACTGCCCAGGAACGCCCTGTGAGGGGGAGAGGGAGCGGGCGGGGGTGGGGTGGGGGGAGGAGAGGGAAAACAGGTGGGGAAAGGGCAGAGAAGGTTGCGGCGTGGAGCACACAGTAGTCGCTCACACTGCCCAGGGACGCCCTGTGAGGGGGGGTTGTGGGGAGGGGAACAGCAAGGGAGGTTGTGTTGTGGCATGGAGCATTGTGCACAGCACACAGGAGTCGTTCACACTTCTCGAGCACACATGAACATTGCATTACGTGGAGCAACAGTCGCATACACTGCTTAATAATGCTCGGCAGTGCTCACACTGTTAAGGAACTCACGTGCGTATGTCTCGTAACATTTTCCACATGATTCACGAAATGACTTTTGGGAAGTCGCCAACCTTGACGCGTGCAACAGCATCCTGCACTTCCTACTCAATAAATTACTGCCTGAATGCGTCCGCGCACTGGAATTCCCCTCCTCGTCTACGAAATTTCGCAAACTCGAGGAGGGAAACTCGAGAGCGCGGACGCTTTTAGGCAGCAATTTCTTTAGTGAGAAGTGCAGGATGTTGTCGCACGCGTCAGGGTTGGCGACTTCAAACATGTTCAAACCAAGACAACTATTGGATGCGACCTTATCCTTTTGAAAGCTGTGATGGAATTTCTATTTATTTCTGAACCCTTTCTGGATGTGAGCATCCGGATTTATAACAAGATCTCTCACACCGACCTTCGCTCCACTACTTGACTCTGCCGCAGCCATGGCTGCCAATCACCAGCAACTGCACGCCCAGTTGCTGGCAATGTGTGGAGTGGAGGACTGTTGACAGCACCGCTGCCACAACACTCACATATACTGACAGCCCCACCAACACGCACCTCTTGACGGTGCCGTAGCCATGGCTGCCGATGACCAGCAGCTGCACGCCCAGCTGCTCCACGGCGTCACAGATGGACTCCCTGGGCTCTCCCTCTATCACGTCCGCCTCTGCTGATACCTGTGGGATGCGGTGAAGAGGGGTGAGGAGGCATGCAGAGGCATTAGAGGCATGGAGAGGCATGGAGAGGGATGGAGAGGGATGGAGAGGGACTGGGAAGCATGAGTACTGCAGCTCTCCACGCCCACCTGCTCCACGGCATCACTGATGGACTCCCTGGGCTCGCCCTCTATCACGTCTGCTTCCGCTGATACCTGGTGGGGTGGGGAGGGGTGGAGAGGGATGGAGAGGGGTGGAGAGGCACTGGGGGCCATGAGTGCTGCACCTCTCCACGCCCAGCTGCTCCACGGATCACAGATGGACTCCCGGGGCTCGCCCTCTATCACGTCTGCTTCCGCTGATACCTGGTGGGTTTGACCGTTGATGATTAGGGGCTTGAAAACGCGCAGCAGAGAGGTATGGGAGGCATGCGAAGGAACGGGGAGGCATGGGGGGGGATGGGGAGGAATGATGGGACAAGAGGTGGCATGGGGGGGGATGGGGAGGAATGATGGGACAAGAGGTGGCATGGGGGGGGATGGGGAGGAATGATGGGACAAGAGGTGGCATGGGGGGGGATGGGGAGGAATGATGGGACAAGAGGTGGCATGGGGGGGGATGGGGAGGAATGATGGGACAAGAGGTGGCATGGGGGGGGATGGAGAGGAATGATGGGACACGAGGTGGCATGGGGGGGGATGGGGAGGAATGATGGGACACGAGGTGGCATGGGGGGGGATGGGGAGGAATGATGGGACACGAGGTGGCATGGGGGGGGATGGGGAGGAATGATGGGACAAGAGGTGGCATGGGGGGATGGGGAGGAATGATGGGACACGAGGTGGCATGGGGGGGGATGGGGAGGAATGATGGAACACGAGGTGGCATGGGGGGATGGGGAGGAATGATGGGACACGAGGTGGCATGGGGGGGGATGGGGAGGAATGATGGGACAAGAGGTGGCATGGGGGGGGATGGGGAGGAATGATGGGACAAGAGGTGGCATGGGGGGGGATGGGGAGGAATGATGGGACACGAGGTGGCATGGGGGGGGATGGGGAGGAATGATGGGACAAGAGGTGGCATGGGGGGGGATGGGGAGGAATGATGGGACACGAGGTGGCATGGGGGGGGATGGGGATGAATGATGGGACAAGAGGTGGCATGGGGGGGGATGGGGAGGAATGATGGGACACGAGGTGGCATGGGGGGGGATGGGGAGGAATGATGGGACACGAGGTGGCATGGGGGGGGATGGGGAGGAATGATGGGACACGAGGTGGCATGGGGGGGGATGGGGAGGAATGATGGGACACGAGGTGGCATGGGGGGGGATGGGGAGGAATGATGGGACACGAGGTGGCATGGGGGGGGATGGGGAGGAATGATGGGACACGAGGTGGCATGGGGGGGGATGGGGAGGAATGATGGGACACGAGGTGGCATGGGGGGGGATGGGGATGAATGATGGGACAAGAGGTGGCATGGGGGGGGATGGGGAGGAATGATGGAACACGAGGTGGCATGGGGGGATGGGGAGGAATGATGGGACAAGAGGTGGCATGGGGGGGGATGGAGAGGAATGATGGGACACGAGGTGGCATGGGGGGGGATGGGGAGGAATGATGGGACACGAGGTGGCATGGGGGGGGATGGGGAGGAATGATGGGACACGAGGTGGCATGGGGGGGGATGGGGAGGAATGATGGGACACGAGGTGGCATGGGGGGGGATGGGGAGGAATGATGGGACACGAGGTGGCATGGGGGGGGATGGGGAGGAATGATGGGACACGAGGTGGCATGGGGGGGGATGGGGAGGAATGATGGGACACGAGGTGGCATGGGGGGGGATGGGGAGGAATGATGGGACACGAGGTGGCATGGGGGGGGATGGGGAGGAATGATGGGACAAGAGGTGGCATGGGGGGGGATGGGGAGGAATGATGGGACACGAGGTGGCATGGGGGGGGATGGGGAGGAATGATGGGACAAGAGGTGGCATGGGGGGGGATGGGGAGGAATGATGGGACACGAGGTGGCATGGGGGGGGATGGGGAGGAATGATGGGACACGAGGTGGCATGGGGGGGGGATGGGGAGGAATGATGGGACACGAGGTGGCATGGGGGGGGATGGGGAGGAATGATGGGACACGAGGTGGCATGGGGGGGGATGGGGAGGAATGATGGGACACGAGGTGGCATGGGGGGGGATGGGGAGGAATGATGGGACACGAGGTGGCATGGGGGGGGATGGGGAGGAATGATGGGACACGAGGTGGCATGGGGGGGGATGGGGAGGAATGATGGGACACGAGGTGGCATGGGGGGGGATGGGGAGGAATGATGGGACACGAGGTGGCATGGGGGGGGATGGGGAGGAATGATGGGACACGAGGTGGCATGGGGGGGGATGGGGAGGAATGATGGGACACGAGGTGGCATGGGGGGGGATGGGGAGGAATGATGGGACAAGAGGTGGCATGGGGGGGGATGGGGAGGAATGATGGGACACGAGGTGGCATGGGGGGGGATGGGGAGGAATGATGGGACACGAGGTGGCATGGGGGGGGATGGGGAGGAATGATGGGACACGAGGTGGCATGGGGGGGGATGGGGAGGAATGATGGGACACGAGGTGGCATGGGGGGGGATGGGGAGGAATGATGGGACACGAGGTGGCATGGGGGGGGATGGGGAGGAATGATGGGACACGAGGTGGCATGGGGGGGGATGGGGAGGAATGATGGGACACGAGGTGGCATGGGGGGGGATGGAGAGGAATGATGGGACACGAGGTGGCATGGGGGGGGATGGGGAGGAATGATGGGACAAGAGGTGGCATGGGGGGGGATGGAGAGGAATGATGGGACACGAGGTGGCATGGGGGGATGGGGAGGAATGATGGGACACGAGGTGGCATGGGGGGGGATGGGGAGGAATGATGGGACACGAGGTGGCATGGGGGGATGGGGAGGAATGATGGAACACGAGGTGGCATGGGGGGATGGGGAGGAATGATGGGACACGAGGTGGCATGGGGGGGGATGGGGAGGAATGATGGGACAAGAGGTGGCATGGGGGGGGATGGGGAGGAATGATGGGACACGAGGTGGCATGGGGGGGGATGGGGAGGAATGATGGGACACGAGGTGGCATGGGGGGGGATGGGGAGGAATGATGGGACACGAGGTGGCATGGGGGGGGATGGGGAGGAATGATGGGACAAGAGGTGGCATGGGGGGGGATGGGGAGGAATGATGGGACAAGAGGTGGCATGGGGGGGGATGGAGAGGAATGATGGGACAAGAGGTGGCATGGGGGGGGATGGGGAGGAATGATGGGACAAGAGGTGGCATGGGGGGGGATGGGGAGGAATGATGGGACACGAGGTGGCATGGGGGGGGATGGGGAGGAATGATGGGACACGAGGTGGCATGGGGGGGGATGGGGAGGAATGATGGGACACGAGGTGGCATGGGGGGGGATGGGGAGGAATGATGGGACAAGAGGTGGCATGGGGGGGGATGGGGAGGAATGATGGGACACGAGGTGGCATGGGGGGGGATGGGGAGGAATGATGGGACACGAGGTGGCATGGGGGGGGATGGGGAGGAATGATGGAACACGAGGTGGCATGGGGGGATGGGGAGGAATGATGGGACAAGAGGTGGCATGGGGGGGGATGGGGAGGAATGATGGGACACGAGGTGGCATGGGGGGGGATGGGGAGGAATGATGGGACACGAGGTGGCATGGGGGGGGATGGGGAGGAATGATGGGACACGAGGTGGCATGGGGGGGGATGGGGAGGAATGATGGGACAAGAGGTGGCATGGGGGGGGATGGGGAGGAATGATGGGACACGAGGTGGCATGGGGGGGGATGGGGAGGAATGATGGGACAAGAGGTGGCATGGGGGGGGATGGAGAGGAATGATGGGACACGAGGTGGCATGGGGGGGGATGGGGAGGAATGATGGGACACGAGGTGGCATGGGGGGGGATGGGGAGGAATGATGGGACACGAGGTGGCATGGGGGGGGATGGGGAGGAATGATGGGACACGAGGTGGCATGGGGGGGGATGGGGAGGAATGATGGGACAAGAGGTGGCATGGGGGGGGATGGGGAGGAATGATGGGACACGAGGTGGCATGGGGGGGGATGGGGAGGAATGATGGGACACGAGGTGGCATGGGGGGGGATGGGGAGGAATGATGGGACACGAGGTGGCATGGGGGGGGATGGGGAGGAATGATGGGACAAGAGGTGGCATGGGGGGGGATGGGGAGGAATGATGGGACACGAGGTGGCATGGGGGGGGATGGGGAGGAATGATGGGACACGAGGTGGCATGGGGGGGGATGGGGAGGAATGATGGGACACGAGGTGGCATGGGGGGGGATGGGGAGGAATGATGGGACACGAGGTGGCATGGGGGGGGATGGGGAGGAATGATGGGACACGAGGTGGCATGGGGGGGGATGGAGAGGAATGATGGGACACGAGGTGGCATGGGGGGGGATGGGGAGGAATGATGGGACAAGAGGTGGCATGGGGGGGGATGGGGAGGAATGATGGGACACGAGGTGGCATGGGGGGGGATGGAGAGGAATGATGGGACACGAGGTGGCATGGGGGGGGATGGGGATGAATGATGGGACACGAGGTGGCATGGGGGGGGATGGGGAGGAATGATGGGACACGAGGTGGCGGGGGGGATGGGGAGGAATGATGGGACACGAGGTGGCATGGGGGGGGATGGGGAGGAATGATGGGACAAGAGGTGGCATGGGGGGGGATGGGGAGGAATGATGGGACACGAGGTGGCATGGGGGGGGGATGGGGAGGAATGATGGGACAAGAGGTGGCATGGGGGGGGATGGGGAGGAATGATGGGACACGAGGTGGCATGGGGGGGGATGGGGATGAATGATGGGACACGAGGTGGCATGGGGGGGGATGGGGAGGAATGATGGGACAAGAGGTGGCATGGGGGGGGATGGGGAGGAATGATGGGACACGAGGTGGCATGGGGGGGGATGGGGAGGAATGATGGGACAAGAGGTGGCATGGGGGGGGATGGGGAGGAATGATGGGACACGAGGTGGCATGGGGGGGGATGGGGAGGAATGATGGGACACGAGGTGGCATGGGGGGGGATGGGGAGGAATGATGGGACACGAGGTGGCATGGGGGGGGATGGGGAGGAATGATGGGACACGAGGTGGCATGGGGGGGGATGGGGATGAATGATGGGACAAGAGGTGGCATGGGGGGGGATGGGGAGGAATGATGGAACACGAGGTGGCATGGGGGGATGGGGAGGAATGATGGGACAAGAGGTGGCATGGGGGGGGATGGGGAGGAATGATGGGACACGAGGTGGCATGGGGGGATGGGGAGGAATGATGGGACACGAGGTGGCATGGGGGGGGATGGGGAGGAATGATGGGACACGAGGTGGCATGGGGGGATGGGGAGGAATGATGGGACACGAGGTGGCATGGGGGGGGATGGGGAGGAATGATGGGACAAGAGGTGGCATGGGGGGGGATGGGGAGGAATGATGGGACACGAGGTGGCATGGGGGGATGGGGAGGAATGATGGGACAAGAGGTGGCATGGGGGGGGATGGGGAGGAATGATGGGACACGAGGTGGCATGGGGGGGGATGGGGAGGAATGATGGGACACGAGGTGGCATGGGGGGGGATGGGGAGGAATGATGGGACAAGAGGTGGCATGGGGGGGGATGGAGAGGAATGATGGGACACGAGGTGGCATGGGGGGATGGGGAGGAATGATGGGACACGAGGTGGCATGGGGGGGGATGGGGAGGAATGATGGGACACGAGGTGGCATGGGGGGGGATGGGGAGGAATGATGGGACACGAGGTGGCATGGGGGGGGATGGGGAGGAATGATGGGACAAGAGGTGGCATGGGGGGGGATGGGGAGGAATGATGGGACAAGAGGTGGCATGGGGGGGGATGGAGAGGAATGATGGGACACGAGGTGGCATGGGGGGATGGGGAGGAATGATGGGACAAGAGGTGGCATGGGGGGGGATGGGGAGGAATGATGGGACACGAGGTGGCATGGGGGGATGGGGAGGAATGATGGGACACGAGGTGGCATGGGGGGGGATGGGGAGGAATGATGGGACACGAGGTGGCATGAGTGCATGCACTCCCCGCCCAGCTTCTTCAGGGCAGCACAAGTGGACTCCCAGGGCGCGCCTCTGCTGATACCTGGTGGGGTTGACCGGAATGAGGGCTTGAGAATGGGGGATAGGAGAGACAGGGGGTGGCACGAATGCAAGCTCTATCATATCCGCCTGGTGGGGATGGCGGATGAATAAGGGCTTGAGAACGGCCAACAGGGAGGCACGGGGGGGCACGGGGAGGCACGGGGGGGCACGGGGAGGCACGGGGAGGCACGGGGAGGCACGGGGAGGCACGGGAAGGGAAGTAAGCGGGTGGCATAAATGCATGCACTCCCCGCCCACCCTTTCCACGGCATCCAAGTGAACTCCCTGCACTCTCCCTCTATCACGTCCGCCTCTGCTGCAATGCAACCTGTTCAGTTGAACAGGGGAGCGCGATTGATACCACAGGACAGGGCATGACGGGGTGCCGCAGGGCGTGAAAGGGCGACCCACATGCGTGGGTGCATGCATAATTACATGCATGCCTCCTTCTTGGGACGACTCAGATAATGACCCATATAAAGTGCAAACACATTAACATGCATGCCTCCTTGGGACGACTCAAATAGTGACCCATATAAAGTGCAAACACATTAACATGCATGCCTCCTTCTTGGGACGACTCAGATAATGACCCATATAAAGTGCAAACACATTAACATGCATGCCCCCTTCTTGGGACGACTCAGATAATGACCCATATAAAGTGCAAACACATTAACATGCATGCCTCCTTCTTGGGACGACTCAGATAATGACCCATATAAAGTGCAAACACATTAACATGCATGCCTCCTTCTTGGGACGACTCAGATAGTGACCCATATAAAGTGCAAACACATTAACATGCATGCCTCCTTCTTGGGACGACTCAGATAATGACCCATATAAAGTGCAAACACATTAACATGCATGCCTCCTTCTTGGCCTGCTCTGCTCCTCTCTCGACCATCTCCATAGCTTCCGCTGCTCACTCCTGGCTTTGGATGGTCACCGTGTAGATTGTAATACCTTAGTCTGCTATGCTGGTGTTTTTTTTGGGGCGTGCGTGTTTCTTCTTTCTCTCACTGCCCCTCCTTTCCCCCCCTCCCCCAACCCTCTCCTCCCCCCCCCTCTCCCCTCTCCTTTTCGCACCTTGAACTGCTCGCATGTGGCCTTGACAGCGCACATCACCTGCCGGCTCACCGCCTCCTCCTGCTTCTTCCATGGTCACGGTTTGCTCCTGCCACCCGCCCCTCGTCCTCTCCCCGCCCCTCACCCTCTCCCCTCCCCTCGTCCTCTCCCACCCCCCGTCCGCACCTTGAACTGCTCGCATGTGGCCTTGGCAGCGCGCAGCACCTGCCGACTCACGGCCTCCTCCTGCTCCCACGCTAGGCACCCTTCACTTCTATCCCCACACCTCGGTCCTATACCCGCCCCTCATTCGCACCTTGAACTGCTCGCACATGGCCTTGGCAGCGCGCAGCACCTGGCGGCTCACGGCCTCCTCCTGCTTCTTCATTGTCTCCACCACCTCCGGCGGCACGTAGAACCCTGTACCAGCGGAACCGAACCGGGCTAGGGGGGCATTGGTGAGTTGCCTTCAAATACACAAGAGGATTGCTTTGCATGATGGACTAGAGCCTGACGGCCTCCTCCTGCTTCTTCATCGTCTCCACCACCTCCGGCGGCACGTAGAACCCTGTACCAGCGGAACCAAACCGGGCTGGGGGGGAATTGGTGAGGGAGGGAAGGGACTAGCCAGTAGAGGCAAGCGGCGTGTTGCCTTCAACCACACACGGGGCTTGCTTTGCACGGACCATAGCATGACAGCCTCCTCCTGCTTCTTCATTGCTTCCGCCACCTCTGGCGGTGCATAAAATCCTGCAGCAGCGGAACCAAACCGAACCGGGCTGGGGGGAATTGGTGAGTTGCCTTCAAATACACAAGGGTTTGCATCTACTATAGACTCCATCGTTTCCACCTCTGGCGGCACGAGGAAGCCTGCACCAGCGGAACCGAACCGGGCTGGGAGGGGGGGGATTGGTGAGTTGCCTTCAAATGCATCGCGTGCAACTTAAAGCATAAGAGCTGGGGGGAAAGACTGTTCTCTGATGCACTTGAATCGCTTTTGAGAATTTGCACCTCAGAGCATAAGGCTGTTACTCCAAGGACTGTTCTCTGATGCACCTGAATGCGCTGTGAAAACCAACCCCCTCCATCCCCTTGCTGCCTGTGAAGCAACTTCTGATCCCCTCCCTCCACGCCAGAACCTTACCTGGACCCGCGGGTCCCGCGTAGACTTTCGGGTACGGCTGTGCGTGTAGCAGGTGAACCTTGTCCTCCGCCTGTATCACATTCTCGAGAGCCCACTTTAACGCGTACGAGCTCTCGTCGCTCGGATCCACCGCTACGAGAATCTTTCGCGATTTCTTCAGCGGCGCGCTCTCGTCTCCGGTAGTCCCAACGGTCACCTCGTCCGGCTTTGTGGCAGCAGCGTCGGTCGACATGCTTGTCCTGCGCGACACGGCTGGCGTTCGATATAGGTATGCGTAACAGATAAACGATTTTCGAAATCGTTGACGAAACCGGCAGAGGCGATTGAGAGAAGGCGATTGAGGCCTTTCTGATTAGGAACGTCACACTCGGTACTAGGCTGAAACAATTTTCCCACGTCGCAAAAGACAAACTAAGAAACAAATGCGAAATCAAGCAGGAAACTCGCAAGAAAATCAAGCAGAGGTAAGCTCGTCGGTTGGCATGTAATCGAAGGTCGTAGAAGCTAAAGAATGAGCAAGAAAAAGACGATTCAGGTAAGAATTCGGAGGTTCGTGCTCGCCTGCTGCGTTGGAACCACGAATCCAATTCCTGACATGAAAATGTGAGAGATGTCCGTCACTAGCTTTCTCTGAAACCTTTCCCGACCGTTTTCACGGAGTAACAAGCCGTACAGTAGACTTCTGAACCGGACAATACAGTGTGCTCCATTGACACACCCAACAGTAAGTGCTGGCAGATCATGTCTTGTTGTCCGCACAGCTCAGCGCATGCACAGCTCAAACCGACGCTTATCCAGCGCATTTGCTTATGTAAGCGCGAAACTCTGGCTGCTTTTACAACGTGGTTGACGCAAAATGCAAGATGCGAATCTGGTTACTGGTCGGTCGAAAGCAGAGACGTTGGTGAAATGCGAACACGTGGCCACATATGACTCGAACTTTCTTCGTTACACGAAGGCAAAGCAGGGGGCTCACGTGAAATGGTCCGTTGGACTGAACAGAGGAGCTTCGGGACCGTTATAGCTTGACCGACATTATTACATTTGGTAAACAAATCCATTATCTGAATAAACTATATCCATTGCGGGGATTGATGACCCCATGACGCACACCATTCTCCAACCAGGACACAACTCATCAAGTGAACTGATCTTTCAAACCAATGCGAATGGGGCCCAGGTGAAGCTAAAGCTTGCGTCAGGAACTACATACTCCAGCACACATCACACGCTGGTAGTCCACCCACATCCACCTGGATTCCTATCCTAGCACCATAGCTTCACCAACTATCCAAGACGTCCCCATCACTGCCCAGAACCCCGCTTCTGCTCGTATTCCTGGCAAATGCAGTGACCCACATCATTACCCGAACTTAAAAGCCCCCCTTCACTGCTCATACCCCTGCTGCATGTACTGATCCAGGTCCTTATCCAAGTCCACTTCCGACACCTTCCCTTCACCACGTCCCCCCCTACCTCCCCTTCCTCGCCCGGTCCCTCTTCCGCCTCCCCTTGCCCCCCCTCTAGCAGCAGTATGCGCTCTGGTTACTGTACCAGGCCTCCCCGCCCCCCTGGGCCCCAACCCGAACATGGTCGCCCCAAACGCGGTCCTCGCAGCAGCAGCGCGCGTCCTCACACCCGCCGCCGCAACAACCGCACCCCCACGCCTTCCCATGACAATCCCCCCCCTGCCCACTCCTGCTGCTCCCCGCCCGCGCGCACCCCTCCCCGCAACTGCGCCTCCGGACCCCACGGCAAAGCGCAGGTTCGGGGGGACCTGAACCCCCTGCACTGGAGGCTGGTTACCGGGAAACGTCAAGCGCGAGCGGACCGAGCCTGCACCAGTTGCACCCGCCGCAGCTCCCGCCTTCCCCTTCGCGGCGCCAGCCCCGCCGGGAAAGGTGAGACGCGACTGAATGGGCTGGGCCGCCGGTGCCGCTACGACAGCGGCGGGCTTTTTCGCCGATGACGTGGCAGCTGCGGGTTTGCTCCTCAATTTAGATCCGTTCGCTGCAGTGCTGCTGGGGCGAGTGCTCCCTCCTCCCCCTGTTTGCTTTCCGCCTGCGCGCGCGGAGGCTGACGGGGGAGCGGAAGGAGCGGCGGGGGAAGATACTTTCCGCTGCGCAGCTAGAGCCGATTGCCGTGCTTCGGCTTGGCGCGCTTTCGCCTCCGCGCGACGGACGCTTTGACTGCGCTGGGCGGATAGAGCACGAAACCGTTCGTCGAGAGTCTTCGTGATGTCGTTAGGGTTCGCGAACGGGGCTTGCGTGGCGAAGGGAGGCTGTGCGACAACCACACGACGTGCGGGGCCGTGTTGTGCGATTGCCATGCCTGGTGGTGCAGAGAAGTGAGACAGTGGAACCGCCATCGGCTGTGTCGCGTCGTCAGGGCCGTTACGAACGGTTACGAACATGGCGGCGAGATTACAAGCGAAGCGCGAGGGAGATTGCGAAGCAGTAATATAATGGCAAAACGCGAGGTGAGGGGAAACACTAAAACCGATCGGCCTAATAACAATATGCTAAGACACATAAACGACTAAAACACGTCTACAAAGCTCCGCTGAGAAAATCTACGGACGGCCGTTCCTGCTCAAGCGAAGGCGAAATTCGAGGAAACTAGGCTCGATGAAGAAGCAACTAAATCGGAGGCGCACTAGAGAGGAAGAAACCGAGGCTAGAGTGATGGACATGGGAGACCAAGGGCAAAGGAGGACCGATTTTCTCGACGTGGGACAGGAATGACCCAATCAGATGGAAGTGGAGTTCGGTCTAGTGCGGTGGTAGCTGGTATAATCCCGATTGTTGCGACTGGGCTGTTGTTTCAAGTTATACACTTTGTCCGCGTTGGGGTCAGGCGAGGGGTTGGTGGGAGAGCATGGACGTGGTTCGTTCTGGCGAATTGACGAAAAGGGACGTCGCGATGTGGGATTTCGTGGGGATCCTTCTTCACAAACGAAGCGACTTGAAATCTGGTTTTGTAACTTGAAATCTGGTTTTGTAACCACTCCCTTCGCGAACCCATTTGTTACAATCGTCGGAAACGCGCGAGACGTGAAAACTTTCGCGCGCTCGAATGTGTCAGAAGGCGTCAGAACAACACCCAAACACAAATCAGGCACATCCGCTTCTATCACACAAAACCATTCCCTAAGTTCTCTTCCTCGTCTTACAGTCACAGACACTCTTGGAGTCGGTTGTGTGCTCCTCCAGAATCTAACTCTTCAGCAAGTTCGTTACAAAGGCGTAGCCGCGACGTATCTGCTCTGTAACAACGAAAGCGCTTAGCCTCTGTTTTCGACTTAGCAGTGTGTGCAAGAACCACAACGTTAGGTTGTCACGGTCCAAGAGACTGTTCCATGTGATTGATGCGTAGGAAGCCCGAGCATTTGGTTTTGGTGATTCAGTCATCATGCTATCGAGTCATTGCTAGCACGCCCGGACTTGTGCCAACTTAGGAATGGCCGCATGGGGTTCCATGACGGCTCGAAGGACGTCGCCGGTAGGTCGAACGGCTGGGCGCCTCTAGTCGATTCGCCTTTCGTTAGAGTAATCGGCGAGAACGGATCAGGCAGTGCGCGTTCTTCTACCACACACGCCGGACATTCGATACAATCACGTTCGTTACAAGGTCATACTCATCACTCGAATCCAACAGCCAGCTACGGCAAGTCTTCCAAGGCCGGGTCTTTGGGAGTGATTCGTCGAGGGGAAAGCCGCGATAACCTCAATAAATCCACCACGCCGACTGCATTTGTCACAACTTTTTGTAACCAACAGCCTTGGTTCGCGAACTTCGCCAAGGATAGGAAACGCTTCGGAATTGTCGCAGCCATGGTCGCATGGGCTCGCGGTGCGACAGCAGCCGTGTTCGGAATCGGTAAAGGTCGGCATTCCCAAGGCGGAGCCGATGGCGGGAAAATCGGGTTACCACTAACATTTTCGGATAGCGATCGGTGGAAGACGAGCAATGGGTGCGGTTCCGCCGTGCTGGTAACCCGACGATGGGAGTCGCTGCTGGTGTGGGCGAGCACTGGCGGAATTCGGTGGCTGGTCGCATGCTTGGCTGTCGCCATCATGGTCTCCAAGGCCCTTGCCGTGTGGCTGCAAACGGTATGTGACTCTAACGAGCTCGCTTGCTGATTTCTAAGCTCGTTGCGGAGTGCGCAGACGTTATTGTATGGAGCGGTTGAAGGGCGGGGGTTGGGGGGGTGAGGAGGGAGGGGAGAATGTGATAGTATCCTACATTGATTGTGTTACTGTATGTGCCATTGATTGCAAATGCGCGTGTTATTGTATGTCACAGTCCAGGTGATGCTCAGACGTCTCGTATCCACATGTCTCAACTCAACCCTCCTCCGTTTTCTTCTCCCCTTCAGCTTCTTACTGGTCCATTCCCTTCCCGTACGCCCCCAACTCCTCCCTTGTGGCGTGTTTCGACCATACCTCCCTGCCACCTCCCCTCGTCTCTCTCTCCCCTCCTCTCTCCCTCCTCCCCTCCTCTCTCCCTCCTCCCCTCCTCTCTCCCTCCTCCCCTCCTCTCCCTCCTTTCAAATCCCTGCTTTCGTTTCCTATCTTCCCTTTCTCCCTTTCCTTCCCTCTCCACCTCAGCTTCTGATCACCCCCCACTGCATCCTTCGGATCTGATACCACCAACTTCCCTCCCTTCGATCGCCTAATACCCACCCTCTTCCTACCCTCCACTATCTCTTGTCTTACTCTTTTCCCCTTTCATCTTCTAATCGGCCCCACAGCATCCTCTGGATCAGACACTGCCAAATTCCCTCTCTACTCCGAGTTGGCTCGCCTTTGAAACAACCCTCTCCCTGCCCTCCACTCCCTCTTCTCTTCCCTTCTTCCCCCCCTCAGCTGCTGATCGGCCCCACTGCATCGTTTGGGTCTGACACTGCCAACTTCCCCCTCTACTCCGAGGTGGTTTCTCAGGTCCAGGCCTGCTTCACTTTCTCACCACCCCTCTCTCTCCCATCCACCCGCCTTTCTCTTCCTCAGCTGCTGATCGGCCCCACCGCATCGTTTGGGTCAGACACTGCCAACTTCCCTCTCTACTCCGAGGTGGCTCGTTGGTATGCGAGCGGGGTCACAGCCGTGCTGGCACTCATCGCCACTAAGGTGGGTTGGAGTGGGTGTGTTGAGAGTGCAAGGCTAAGTGTACCGGCATGTGCATCTCCAGGTGCACGTATGTATGTGAGTCTTCTCCCCTCTATTCTTATCCAAGGTGGCTCGCTGGTATGCCAGCGGGGTCACGGCCATGCTGGCACTCGTGGCCACCAAGGTGGGTTGGCGAGTAGGAGTGAGTGTGTGTGTGTGTGTGTGTGTGTGTGTGTGTGTGTGTGTGTGTGTGTGTGTGTTGGCATGGCATGAGTGTGAGTAACTGTCCCCTCTACTCCGATCCGAGGTGGCTTGCTGGTATCAGAGCGGAGTCACAGCTGTGCTTGCACTCCTTGCCACAAAGGTGGGTGAGGGGGAGAAGTAGCGTGCTGGTTGTGATTTTAAGATTAAGCATGCTGGCATGTGCATGTGCATGCTGGCATGTGCATGTGCATGTGCATGCAGGCATGAGTATGTGCATGTGCATGTGCATATGCATGTGCATGTGCATGTGCATATGCATGTGCATGTGCATATGCATGTGCATGTGCATGCTGGCATGAGTATGTGCATGTGCATGTGCATATGCATGTGCATGTGCATATGCATGTGCATGTGCATGCTGGCATGTGCATGTGAATGTGCATGCTGGCATGTGCATGTGCATGCTGGCATGTGCATGTGAATGTGAATGTGCATGTTGGCATGTGCATGTGCATGTGCACAGCATTTCCTCCCCTTACTGCCGCCCATCCCATCAGTTCCTGGGTGCATCCCCCCGTTCTCCCCTCCCCAAGCAGCTTTTGGGTCGCCCCATACTGTCGCCAGTATGCCAGTGCCCATCTTCGCCTCTCTTTCATCTCTCCCCTCCCCTTCCCCTGCATCCCCCCCGTTCTCCCCTCCCGAAGCAGCTTCTGGGTCGCCCCATACTGTCGCCAGTGCCCGTCTATTCCTTTGCTGGCGCTGGTGCTGCCATCACCATCACTGCAGTGTGCATACGAGAGGTACGATGCAGTTAAGAGGCGGATTCGAGAGGTGCAGTGCGGTTGAGAGAGGTAAATAAGAGAGGTGCTGCGGTGTTGAGAGGTGTGCATGAGGGAGTACAGTGCGGTGGAGAGTGATGGATCAGAGAGGCGTAGTGCGGTTGAAAGAGGTGGATCAGAGAAGTGCTGTACGGTTGAGAGGGGTGGATCATGGAGGTGCAGTAGGGTGGAGGGGATGCATAGCTGCTGTGCTGCCACTGCCATCACAGCAGTGTGCATTAGAGAGGTGCAGTGCGGTTGAGAGAGATAAATCAGAGTTGCAGTGAGATCGAAAGAGGTGGGAAAGGGTTGTGTATCTGAGAGAGGTGGATGGAGGGGATGCATCGCTGCTGTGCTGCCATCACCATCATCACAGTATGTATCAGAGAGGTACAGTGCGGTTGAGAGAGGTGAGTAAGAGAGGTACGCGGAGGGTTTACGTGGCTGGTGTGCTGCCAATGCCATTACAACAGCGTGCATCAGAGGGGTGGAGTGCGGTTGGGGAAGGCACAGTATGGCGAAAGAGGAGTATCCGAGCGGTTCAGTGCGGTTCCAAAAACTATATTCAGCCAACGGGTACAGCGCGGTTGGAAATAATACATGGGTGCATGAGTGGGTGGGAGTAGGTAACCATCCGTATTCAAACCACCCACGCATGCATGTCAAACCACTCTTACATGCATGTTCAAACCACCCACGTGCATGTCAGGCCACCCATACATGTTTTTCAGCCCCCCCTCCCCACCACTCCCCCTGCCCCCCCCCATGCATGTTGCACCGCAAATGGCAGTTGAACGGGCGCATTGGCATTGGAGCCACGTGCATGGTCTATGCCGTGTGCACGCTCTCACTGCTTGTAAGCCCTTCCTCTCCTTCTCGTATAAGCCCCTTCCTCTCCCTCTTGTATAAGCCCCTTCCTCTCCCTCTTGTATAAGCCCCTTCCTCTCCCTCTTGTATAAGCCCCTTCCTCTCCCTCTTGTATAAGCCCCTTCCTCTCCCTCTTGTATAAGCCCCTTCCTCTCCCTCTTGTATAAGCCCCTTCCTCTCCCTCTTGTATAAGCCCCTTCCTCTACCTCTTGTATAAGCCCCTTCCTCTCCCTCTTGTATAAGCCCCTTCCTCTCCCTCTTGTATACGCCCATTCCCCTCCCCTCCCACTCGTCAACTCAAAAGCAACCTGCATGGTCCATGCCGTGTGCACGCTCTCACTGCTTGTAAGCCCCCATCCTCTTCCTCTCATGCACCCCGGCGTTTGAGTCGACTCAGAAGCAACCTGCATGGTCTATGGCCTGTGCACTCTGTCAGTGCTCGTAAGCCAATTCCTCTCCCACTCTGTCAGTGCTCGTAAGCCAATTCCTCTCCCACTCTGTCAGTGCTCGTAAGCCAATTCCTCTCCCACTCTGTCAGTGCTCGTAAGCCAATTCCTCTCCCACTCTGTCAGTGCTCGTAAGCCAATTCCTCTCCCACTCTATCAGTGCTGGCATGGACTGCACTCCCATCGCGCATGGACTGCACTCCCATCTCGCATGGACTGCACTCCCATCTCGCATGGACTGCACTCCCATCTCGCATGGACTGCACTCCCATCTCGCATGGACTGCACTCCCATCTCGCATGGACTGCACTCCCATCTCGCATGGACTGCACTCCCATCTCGCATGGACTGCACTCCCATCTCGCATGGACTGCACTCCCATCTCGCATGGACTGAACTCCCATCTCGCATGGACTGCACTCCCATCGCGCATGGACTGCACTCCCATCTCGCATGGACTGCACTCCCATCTCGCATGGACTGCACTCCCATCTCGCATGGACTGAACTCCCATCTCGCATGGACTGCACTCCCATCTCGCAATACTTTGACAAGTGAACCTCAACCTCACATCCCCCTCACTTCCGCTCTGCAGCTCTGGCAGTCGATACTGAGTGGGGCGCCCATGCTCGTGGGCTCCTGCAGCGGCTCTTCCCCCGTGGCAGCGGTGGGCTGGCGGCGAGTGCACTGGCTGCGGCTGCTGGGGTGTCTGCTCGCGTTCCTGGTCGCCTACAGCTGCTGGGTGGGTGTGAGGGAAGGGGGGAGTGAGTGAGGGAGGGAGAGAGAGGGGGAGTTAGAGAGGGAGAGAAAGGGGGAGTGAGGGATGGAGAGAGAGGGGGAGTTAGAGAGGGAGAGAGAGGGGGAGTGAGGAGGGAGTGACCCCCATGGCAGCGTTGGCGTGGTGGTGAGTGCACTCGCTGCGACTCTTGGAGTGTCTGCTCGCCTGCTTGCTTGCCTACAGCTGCTGGGTGGGTGGGAGGGAGTGAGGGATGGAGTGAGGGAGTGAGTGGGGTAAGGAGGAAGGCAGGGAGGGAGGGACGGAGGGAGGGAGTAACCCTAGTGGCAGCGGTGGCGTGGAGGCGAGTGCACTGGCTGGAGGAAGGGGGGTGTCTGCTCGCCTGCCTGCTCGCTTACAGCTGCTGGGTGGGTGCGAGGGAGTGAGACAGTGAGTGTGAGGGAATGAGTTAGGGAGGAACGGGGTGAGGGAGTGAGTGAGGGAGTGGCCCAAGTGGCAGCGGTGGTGTGGCGGCGAGTGCACTGGCTGCTACTGTTGGGATGCCTTCTCACTTACGACTTCTGGGTGGGTGTGAGTGAGTGAGGGAGTGGGGTAGGGGTATTGTTTTCTGAGCTAGTGGTGCTCTTGCGATTTGTTGTAGTGAACCCACCCTGCCTCGCATTGCCATCATGACCCATGCCATCATGACCCATGTCATCATGACCCATGCCATCATGACCCATGCTTTCGTCACTCCCTGTCTCACAGTATCACAGTCTGCCTCTACCCGACCTCCCACCACCAGCTGTGGTCCCCCCGTCGTCCGAGGCGGCGCGAGTCAACATGGATGTTTGTGCCTTATCCGTCTGTATCTCGTCTCACATGCTCCTCTGTCGACCTGTACCCTCCCCTGCCTCACCAGCTCTGGTTCCCCCCGGCCTCCGAGGCAGCGCGGGTGCTTCTTCCCTCCGCCACGCCACTCTACCTCTGGCCGCCTGCCATTCCCACCTTGCCATCATCACACTCCACCCCACCCGTTCTCCTGGCCCCTGTGTCCCTCTCCCCTTCCCACCAGCTCTGGTTCCCTCCAGCCTCTGAAGCAGCGCGGGTGCTGCTGCCCTCTGCCACGCCACTCTACTTCTGGCCGCCTGCCAGCATGGGCGTGCGCTACTGGTGGTGGATCGGGCCACTTGCTGTGCCCATATTCGCGCTCCTCTTATTCTGGTGAGGCTTACGCATGCCCATCTTTGCGTTTCTCCTCCTCTTCTGGTGAGTGCAACTCTAAACCGTGCTGGCCTGCCAGCATAAGCTGCTAGCTGTTCCCATCTTTGTCAGGCGCCTCCTGCCACGCCGCTCTACCTCTGGCCGCCTGCCAGCATGGGCGTGCGCTATTGGTGGTGGATTGGACCCCTAGCCGTGCCCGTATTTGCGTTCCTCTTATTCTGGTACGTGCTGCCACTATTGGTGTTGATGCCTCTTCAAACATGACAACCCGCCAGCATGGGCGTGCGCTACTGGTGGCGGATAGGATAGGGCCCCTTGCATTGCGTGCGAATCTTAGCCCTTCTCCTGTTCTGGTAAGGTCCCTCGACAATCCTATCATTGCCGTCATGCTATTCAGATACGGCTGGGGCATTAGCGATTCTATCTGTGAGTGCACCTTGTGCAATCCCTCTCCCCCCTGCCATCCCCTGTCAATTCACACTCACTCCTCCATCTCTGACGGGCTACCAGTGGCCCTGCAGGAGCGAGTCTATCTGCAGTGCGACCTGTCTGTCACCTGTCATCCCCTTATCTCCCTCCCACTTCCCTCTCTGCCCTCTCTGCCCTCTTTGCAGCTCTGACGGCCTAGTAGTGGCCCTGCAAGAGAGAGTCTATCTGCAATACGACCTGCCAGTCACCTCCCTGGTGCTATACGTTTCCACATCCGCCTTATTCGTCGACTTCTGGGATAAGCACCCCTGCTTCCTATTGCGTGAATTACCCTTGTTTTTGGTCACCATTCTCGTCAACCAAGCCACACCCATCTTTCCCTTCCCCTCCCTCCATACCCTACCCCCCCAGAAGTCACTCCCATCTTCCCCGTCCCAGCATTTCCCTCATCAGTGCTCTCTCTGCATGACCTTATCGCCCGAAGCCTTTCACATGCACCTTATCCAGCCTTCGCCTTAAGTGACCCCTCATACCGCGCCTTTGGCTTCGATTGCCTGCAGTGTCTGAGCACTCTTCCTCCATGTCCCCCACCCTGACAACCCCTCTATGCACCAAACCCCCATTGCAGCCTTCGCCTTCAGCGACCACTTCGACCGCGCCTTTGGCTTCGTCTTTGACTGCCCACATCAATCCATTAACCCTCTTCAACACTCTCCCCCCATGCATCAACCCTCATATGCCAGCATTCGCCTTCAGTGACCACTTTGACCGCGCATTTGGCTTCGTCTTTGATTGCCCGCAGTGCCTGCTCTACCTCGTGCTCGCCTCCGTGGTACGTGCTGCTATGCCTCTATGTGCTACTGTGTGTGTGTGTGTGGGCTATGCGCCTTTGGCTTTGACTGCCCGCAGTGCCTGCTCTACCTCGTGCTCGCCTCCGTGGTACGTGCTGCTATGCCTCTATGTGCTACTGTGTGTGTGTGTGTGTGCTATGCGCCTTTGGCTTCGTGTTTGACTGCCCGCAGTGCCTGCTCTACCTGGTGCTCGCCTCTGTGGTACGTACACAGTGCACGTGTTGCTATGCCTCTTCCATTGAGACTGTGTGTGTGAGTTGATGAGCCTTTGGCTTCGTCTTTGGCTGCCCGCAGTGCCTGCTCTACCTGGTTCTCGCCTCTGTGGTACGTATGTGTGACCCGCACATGGTGATGTGAAACACATGCCGCACATACCACATACACCACAGATACCTCACACATGACACATACCACACACATCCCTTCACCTTCCCTCCATCCCTTCACCTTCCCTCCGTCCCTTCACCCTCCCTTCATCCCTCCATGTTTCATGCCCTATCTATGCCCGCACCATGACCCACCCTCGTCCCCTTCCCTCATATCCCCCCTCCCTGCCTCACCGCCTACCCTCACCGTCCCTTATAAATGCACCCCTTGCTGATGCCCCTTCCATCCCCCTCCCACTCTCCCTTTCATCCGCCCTCATTCCTCTCCTCCGCCTTCCCCTCTCTCATTCCTTTCCTCCAACCCCCCTCTCCAACTGCAGCCATCAGCGCTGGCAGCCTTTCTAACAGCGTTGCTGCTGAGAGTCTCAGGCGGGCTGGTCTCTTCTCTCGTCTTGCGGGTGAGCCCTCCACCCTCGCATTGCTACTATCCTCTCTTGCTTCCTCCCTCTGCTCCCTTCCCTCCCTCTCCGCTCCCTTCCCTCCCTCTCCGGCCCCATCCCTACCTTTCTGCCCCCATCCCTTCCTCTTTGCCCCCATCCCTTCCTCTTTGCCCCCATCCGCCCCTCTCTGCCCCCATCCGCCCCTCTCTGCCCCCATCCGCCCCTCTCTGCCCCCATCCGCCCCTCTCTGCCCCCATCCGCCCCTCTCTGCCCCCATCCGCCCCTCTCTGCCCCCATCCGCCCCTCTCTGCCCCCATCCGCCCCTCTCTGCCCCCATCCGCCCCTCTCTGCCCCCATCCGCCCCTCTCTGCCCCCATCCGCCCCTCTCTGCCCCCATCCGCCCCTCTCTGCCCCCATCCGCCCCTCTCTGCCCCCATCCGCCCCTCTCTGCCCCCATCCCTCCATCTCATCTTCTTCCCCATGCAGATACTCTCGCTCCTCTTGCTCTTCCCTCTGGACGTCGGCCCATGCTTTAGCTTTCTCTCTCCGCTCCCTTCCCTCGCTTTCTGTCCCCATCTGTCTCTCTCTTCTTCTGCCCCATGCAGATCATAACGATTCTCCTGCTCTTCCCTCTGGATCCCTTTGCACCGCTCTGGAAAGTGCCTCAAATCCTTACAGGCGTGGTAAGCATGATCCGCCCTCTACCATCATCGCCCCTCTACCATCATCACCCCTCTACCATCATCACCCCTCTACCATCATCACCCCTCTACCATCATCACCCCTCTACCATCATCACCCCTCTACCATTATCACCCCTCTGTCATCCGCCTAACCCCTCGATCATCCTCCCAACCCCTCTATCATCCTCCTAACCCCTCTAACATCCTCCCTCCTCCTCCACCTCTTCCTCCTCATCTCTACTCCTTCCTCTTTCTTCAAAGCAACATTACGGTGATGCTCTTTCCTCATATATGGCATCCCTCACTTCCTCGCCTCCCCCTACTCACCTCCACACGCTTTCTCATTCCCATCCCCCCCCCTCCACAATCTCCCTTTCGGCTGCCCCTACTTCAGTGCAAAATGGCAGCCATGCTCTCTCTCTCTCTCGGACTGACGTCCCTCACTTACTCTTTGCCCCCTGCTCATCTCCACGCCCTTTCTTACCTCCCTCCTTCCACCACAATCACCCCTCACCCTCCCCCTTTAACAGGGTATAATGGTAGTGATGGTTGCCCTCTTCATAACCGACGTCCCTCACTTGCTCTCCTCCTCTTCCTCCTCCTCCTCGGCCATCCTCACATCATCCACTGCTGTTCTGCCTGTTGGTAGTGGAGGTGGCGGATCAGGGTCCGTGGTTACCAGTCCGGGCAAGGGCGGTAATGTGGTTACCATCGAGGCCCCCGATGAGTGAGCTGCTCTGCTGCTGCTGCTGCTCCTCGTGCTCCCCTGGCGGTGGGGGTGTCGGATCAGTGTCGTTGGATACCAGTCCGGGCAAGGGCAGAGGTGTGGTTACCATTGAGGCTCCCAATCAGTAAGCTGCTCTGCTGCTGCTGCTGACGATTTTGCTGGCGGTGGGGTTGTGGTTTGGACTGAAGCCTGCTGTTGCTGCATGATCCTTACCTAATCTCTCAGTGCAGTTTCAGCTGCAGGCTGGATGATATCAGGGTGCCTAACCCTTGTGGCTCATACTTTATTGCTGGGTTTTAAGTTGCACCCATGGTATTAGAAATGCTAATTTTATCTAGGGCTTCGATGTTTCACATGAGAGGAGTTATTATATGATCACGCTGATTTCCAAGAATTCACACAGCTTGGTTCCGGCATAGTGATTGCTCAATATCTTGCAAGACAAGCGGATATGTTGATTCACGCCTTCAATGTTTAGAGTGCAAATGGGTTTGTGTACTGGAGTTGGTTGAGAAACAATTTCTATGAAGGATATGAGAAGATTGTTCATACCCAAAAGTGTACTCGTAGCCGGTTGATTTCAAGTATTGCACATATTGCTGACGTTCTGACTCTCGAGGCGCTAGCGCTTCGACAACTATTATCTGACGTCAGCTGGGCCAGCCGCGCCGTCGCTGGCAAGCAGGGAAAGGGAGAATGGAATGGACGTGGCGGCCGACACTCGCTGGCCACGGTTTCCGCTCCCCATGTCAACAACTTGCCACCTCAGCAAGTTTTACTCGCGGTTCGCAATGTCACAATTGGCGCTTGCTGTGAAACTGTGATTGCGAGCCACAAAAACAAGCTTCTGCGAGGAAACATCGATTACACAAGAATCTCCAGCTGTGGAAATCTTTCTTTGCAGTAGTATTAGTGAGTGACGCGTGAGGATTCAGCTGTGAAAAAGAATGTCGTTCAAGCCTGAACAACGCAGCAAAGGGCTTTTGCCCCAAGGAGTGACTGGAGAATGCCATTTCTGGCGGAGTCGCAATCGCAAACAAGACAGCCATCCGACCCGCATATTACCTTCTCTGCAGCTCACCATTGCCAGCTCCGCAAGCATTGGGCCGTTTCTCGAGTGCCTGCGTATAAAGCAAGCGGGGCTTGCGCGTTTCTCAGCAACGATCGGTAGCCTGTTCTCCTGATAAGGACGACTGACACAATTTTCAGCAACGATACGTAGCAAGCATTTTTGCAGTGTCTGAGACTAGTTTTTGTCAGCGACTCTCATTAGTTTCCCTCGATTATATGATTCCGTTAGTTCTCCGTAAGCAGCGACAATGACGTTCCTCTCGCTCGTCGTCCTAGTTTCACTCGTAGCCTCCGCCGCGATTCCCCCTTCCAGCGCCGTCCCCCTGCTCCCCTCGCAAGAGAAAGCGCTACTCTCCCTGAAAACCGCTTGGCGAAACTGCGTGGTAACCAAGACATGGATCGCCGGCACTGACTGTTCGAAATGGTCCGGCATCCTTTGCAACGACGGCGGGATGGTAACCCAGGTTTCCATCAGCGACCTCTCCTGCACCGGCTCGTTGACGGAATCCGTTGGAAACCTGACGGAGCTGACGCTGCTGGACGTTTCCAATAATTGGCGCATCGGCGGCAGCTTACCGAAAAGCCTCGCAAAACTGCAGAAGCTCGAGTCGCTCGGCATGATCGACAATATCCATGGAAGCCTCTCCGGCGGTCTCCCGAACTTCCTCGGGAAACTCGCGCGGCTCACGTACCTCGGCCTCCGCGGAACGGGCCTCACTGGGAGCATTCCGCGGAGTCTTGCGCGGCTGAGCCGCATCGAGTACTTCGATCTGCAATGGAACCGTCTCGAAGGCGAAATTCCCCCAGAATTGTCCAGCATGGCGGCACTTGGAGCGGCTGATTTCGGCGGGAATCGGTTGACCGGATCGATTCCTCCGACCTTCGCGAAAATCAAGGGCCTGAAGCGGCTGCTTCTCGGAAATAACAAGCTTTCTGGTGAACTCCCCGTGTCCGTTATACTCGCTATGAAGCGCCTCGAAGAGGTGGATTTGGGTAACAATCGCTTCACTGGTTCGTCTATCGCCGCGCTTGCCGCCCATCCGAATCTGACAGATATAAACCTCAGTTGGAACCTTCTTTCGGGCAAGGTCCCGTCCCAGTTCGGGCAGATGAAAAAGCTGGGGGGCCTGCGATTGGCTGGAAATAGGCTGAAGGGAACAGTCGCCGGGGCTCTACTAAAGAATATGCCGAACTTGCATACCTTGGACCTTTCGTTCAACAGGCTAGGAGGGGAGTTTCCCTGGGCACATTTGAAAACCACCCCGCTTATGGAGCACCTTGACCTGCAACGCAACGCGTTCATCGGCGCGATTCCCGCCGACGCGTTTCAGAAGGTCCACGTGGCGAGCTTCAACATATCCTTCAACCTCTTCTCCGGGCCCATGCCGAATCTAGGGTTCATGGGAGGAGAGGAGGAGCCGCCAGTAGACGTTCGCGGAAATTATTTCTGGGGCAGTCCGGAGTTTATAATGTCCAATCAGAAGGTCTGCCCGGAGGAAGGGCAGGCGGATCCAGGCTCAGGCGACAATGAGTATCTCGCGGCTCTGAACTGCCTCGGAAAGAGCGCCACGTGTAACATGAAACAGCAGCGCAGCTCGGCGGCGTGCAGTAGGTTTTGCGGGACGAGTGCGACGAATGGGCCGTGCTCGGGACATGGTGTGTGCGTTCCAGCAGGGAAGGGGCTATTCAAATGCAGGTGTGCGAGTGGGTACAAACCGGTGCAGGGAAAGCCGCACCAGTGCGTGAAGGCTTGAAGTTACTACTGTAGATCTTGATCTAGTAATAAGGCGCGTGGCGTGGGTGCGCGCTATGGTTGCTTAGGACTGTGATTGTCCTGAGCGGTTTTTGGAACATGCAGTTCCTTGTATATGTCAGAATAACGTAGAAACCTTGAAAGTTTAGCATGAGTGGCAGGGAGTTTGAAGCAGTTTGCTGTGCTCGCTTACGTGGATTTATGAGTAGCCAAATGAGGGTCGGTTTTGATGTTACCTCATATCGGGGTTTCATGTTGATGATTGTAGTATACTGTGCCATGATTCTCGAGGTTTAACGCTCCATTAGGTGCCGTAAATGGCATCAATTGTATGTCTAGTGGCCCTTATGAACTTCACATATGTTCCTTGTCTAAGTATGGACCGGCTAAAGGAAGGGCGGGGGAGTAGAGAGTGAAGAGGAGAGGAGGTACTTGCAAACGTTGGGGAGAAAGAGGGGAGAGTTTCAGCACTTGGTTGGTGCAGGCTTGCAATATATATCTACATTTGTGGGGCCACTGCATACGATGGTAAGGAGAGAACAAAGAGTGAGACAACAAAACACAAAATGAAGGCGGTTGTTAAGAAACTGAAATATGGTGCTCTGAGATTGCATCATGCCTTACTAATTACTTTCATGGGTGGTTGATGCTGCACAATCCGCTGCTTGAATACGCATATGATCTGGTTCTTCCCCTTATACACCACCGTCGCTATGCCTTCCCCGTCAGCCTTGCTACGGCCAAATCTGCACAGGAAAAAAAGGCAGATGTTGCGAAAGATGGAGCCTCTCGTGGACATTCGTCCTTGGATGACCGACAACATTTGCACTTGGGTCTTAAGTAAACGAGGATGGAATGGAAGATTGTGAGAAGAATATTCCATTCCATTCCATCTACGCGCCATCCTCACTTACACACCACTCACTCTTCATTCTCACAAACTCGCACACTCACTACTTGTTATCCCGCACCCCACCCTCATCACTACCACCCCTCATTATATTGAGGTACTTCATGATGACGCCGTTGGATGACGCCAGGTGCTTTGGCTGGCTAATGGCCAAGCGTGATGTGATTCTGATATTGTCTGCACTGTTCAAAATGTGGCGTAACTCTCTACATGCAACATGCCTTCCACGTTGACAATAATGACGTCTGAAAGGACCATAGAGCTGCAGCCATACCACCCCAAGAAAAATGCATCCCTGATGTGCCAAGCTGCCGGTTTTCGCCTCTACCGCCAACGCCACAATGGTATCAGATGTCACGTTCATGTGAAGAAGTCTGTATCCAGGGCAGAGTAAACGCGTGCATGGAGAGACACGGCATGAGGAAGCTAATGACTGTTGTGGCTCCGGTCTTCAACTGCAACAGAGGAGGAAATGTTATAAGGAAAAACATCGGAGGTGTAGCAAGCCGGAGTCTCTACTCCCTTTGCCTCCCTCGCTTCTCCCTCTCTGCTGCCCTCCCTCCCTTTCTGCTCCCTTCCATCACTCTCTGCTCCCTTCTATCACTCTCTGTTCCCTTCCCTCCCTCTCTGTTCCCTTCCCAGCCTCTCTGATTCCTTCCCCTGCTCTTTCACCTGCTGCTGCCGCTCCTCCTTGCGGACTGCCACTCTACACCAGGAGCGAGACTACGGGGGAAGGCACAGGTGGTACGAGTGATCATAGCGTTTGCTCGTATTCTCTCTACTTGCGCATTCACAATGCGAATTCTCAAGAGTTTCACTATGAAAAGGTTGAGAACAACAATAGAATGGCAGCCATAAAAGGTGACTACATCTGGGACCTAGCAAGCCTAGCAACAGGCAGGTCGGTATCCTGCGCAACACGGGGGCGGATTGCCAGCACGGCAAGTCGGAGGCGTGCTAGCGCAGCTCAAAGGCGGCTTGCCAACACTGCAAGTCGGCGACCTGCCAGCGGCGCACCAGCGCGGCCCAGCGGCGCACCAACGCGGCTTGCCAACACTGCAGCAAGGCGGCTTGCCAACACTGCAACAAGGCGGCTTGCCAGCGTTGCAGCCGCAGTGTGACCATACCGCACATGCGCGCACCCACTTCGTGGGTGCAGGTAGATGGTTGAGCACGTTGTGCATCGTAACGCACATTGCGGAGGTGCCAAGTCAGCCACGTGGTGACGGTTGCGCCGGATTTGCCATGCCGACCTCGTGCACATGTGATGCTGCCACGTAGGTCGGCTTCGCAAAAACCACATGGACGACGTTCGCTCACCCCCGCACAACTTCGTCGACCATGTTACTAGGTCGACCGGAGGCCGCTGACGACCACAGGTCGGCGCCGACAAGTCGGCGTCATGTCGACGAACACCTACGTCGACCGTTGAATTTACTTCGTCGGCCTACTCCATGGCCGCCTTCGCCGAAGTCGGCTCCGCTGTGGTTGACTTCCCGAAGTTGGCTAACCATGGAAGCTGGCTAACCAAGCCGACTTGACCTTAAAATCGGCGCCGACCATGAAATCGGCTCCGCCGTTCGTTGGTGTCGGCTTTGCAGTGGTCGGCTTCACCAAAGTCGGCTAACCGCCGAAGTCGGATCCGCCGATGTCAGCTCCACCGAGGTCGACCAATCAAGCCGACTTTCTCCTCCAAGTCGGCGCCGACCACAAAGCCTAGCCGGCTGCAAACCTTGCAAGCCGGACGTCGAAGTGGCTTTGCCAAACGAGGGCAGGGCCTACTCTTGTAATCACTCCCCTGCCCAGCTCACGCTTGGGCACCCAAACACGAGGTCTACCAAGAACCCAAGGGATTGAATACAAGCGGAAAGTTCGTCGGCACGCACACAACACACAGCACGCCGGTCACTGCACCAGTCATGCTGAAGGGCATGGCGCCTGCTGCTTCACGTAAATGTTGCTGTCGAGGACGTCGGCCAGACGCACTTGGCCAATTACGACAGAGCACTGGTTGAAGGTCGGAAAGTGCAACGCCTTCGTCAGGAAGTTGGCCGGCTGCTCGGTGGATATACTGCATTGCATCACATCACCTAAGTAACAGTGGACAATGCGCACATCATCATCATTATCATGATTGTTAAAGGGCAAGCATGAGGTCAGCGGAAGAGGGACCGCGTTTGCACGTTGTTGGCAATCTCCGTCTCCCATGCATTTTTCCCGTCCTTCACCATCTGCTACAGCCAGATGTAGCGTCACTCCTCGTGCTTGATGTTGCGCTCCAGCCCCAAGCCCCCGACGACAGCAATGGCCGACTGATCGTCCACGTTCAGGATGGTCGTCGTCCCAACGTCGAGCAGCTGGAACTTGGCGAGGAGGAAGCGAAGGCGGCAAGCCTCCTTTTCGGCTTTGGTAGCTGCGATCTACTCCGACTCGGTCGACGAGAGCGTCACGCACTTGATGCGCTAGCTCGTCCATTAGACCGCTGCACCGCCGAAGACGAAAACGTAGCCGTTCGTGCTACTCCGGTTCTGCTTGTCGCCAGCGTCGCCTGCTTCTGCGTGGCTGACCAGACACAGCGACTCTGGTCCGCCCCCAAACTCCAAGGGGGCGTCACGTGTGTCGGCGAGGTAGGCGAGGCAGTGGTGGACCTCACGCCAGTATTGGTCGCTCCACACGTTTAGGCCAGACCCCAGCTTGTTGCACGCGAAGGCGATGTCGAGCCTTTTCGTCGTGGCAATGAAATGGAGCGAGCCGATCTTCTACCGGTATTCCTCTTCCTCGCGCAACTGAAACTCATCGTCGTCGAACGTCTGCTCGGCGTAGGCATCATTATGTTTTCATATATTTGATATAACTGTTTGTAGGTTAGAACAGTGTAGTTATTTAATTCCTTGTTGGTGGTGTACCTTTGCCTTGTTCTTGTTTCTCGACTATATCTTGTATTTGTACTCATGGTGAAACACCTTTTTGCCGATTCTCTCACTCGCGCTACTCTCGATATTGAGGCCATGGCTATCTTAAGTTCCTAAGTTCCTAGCCTACGATTCATAGCTTGACAATTGTTGGAGACCGGCGTCTTAGATACTCGCCCGGTCTGCTCTTCATCAATGAAGCGCCTGCGGAGATTGTCGACGAAGGTGTGAGGATAAAGGATTGAGTTCAGAAAATAGATTATGAATCCTGGGTGTAACTACGGGGCTATATATAGGCACGAAACAAGGCCAGTAACCAGGATGTTACGCGAAGGTTCCGCGGGTCGAGAAGCGTCCCGAACGGGTCCTTTCCGAATTCAGTAGAAGCCTCTCGGTGGCAACCGAAAGCACAGAATCCGGTGCACATAACTAGTTCGGTGCCTATAAATATAGTTCAGCAACGAAACTAGGAAAAGAAGCAAAACCAAGCATAAATATATAAATAAGCAAGGTTATGCAAGGTATGTTATAGTCACAATAGGCTTGAATGTGCCTAAAACGAAAGATAGAGAGCACAGACGGATTTCTGCACAGCAGCTTCAAACGTTGATAGCGTTCTGCTCACAGCTGCAAATGACTTGATTCAAATTGGACCTGGAGCGTCTTCACGTCGTTTACAATTAGCAATTTAGATTGCACGATTTGATAAAGAATTGACGACACAGCGTCGGTTTGAACGAACGGTACTATGGCAGCCACTATAGTCTTAGAACACAAGATAGGAAGAGTTACGAGTTGGGAATGACTCCCAGCTCCTACAAACCCCAAGAGCCGAGGTACAGTGATGTGGAACAGTGCCACATTGTCCCCAACCACGAAGGGTCTCGAAACTACCCTTCACTAGGGCCTACACCAAGTGAAATGTTACACTACACAAAGTAATGTAACTATCTTCAATATCTTGAGGTGTACCCTTTTGGCAAGCTTCGAAATCACTTGAGGCTCGACACCAAGGCTCAGGCTCTTCATCACAAACTCATCCTTGAGTTCTTGATGGGTCTGCTGCACACACCTGCGACACGTCGAACGTTCGACACAGGACAAAATAGAAACCGCGCACGACAAAATAGAAACCGCGCGCGAGACACAAACGACCGCGTAACACGCGTCTAGCGATAACTCGCTATTGACTCGACACACACACTCGACATCATGACTCAACATTCACACACAATTATAAGCATAAAATATATATTATCCCATGCCCTCATACTATTCCATACACACACACATTCACGCACACGGACAACAAGCCGAGTGCAAACCGTAGGGTTGCACCAACAAACTCCCCCTCGGATTGTTGGCCTTAGGATATGTTGCTCTCTCAGTTCAGAGCCATCCCAGCCAGCTTGCAACACTTCCAATGCTGCTGCTCCACCAGCCTCTTGGTCATCATGTCAGCCGGCTGCCCCGTGGTCTTCACGTAGCGCAACTCAACTTCACCCGCGGTTACCATGCTCCTCGTCCAATGCCACTTCACCCTCATGTGCTTCGTGAGTCCATGCAACACAGGGTTCTTAGCAAGAGCAATGGCACCCTGGCTGTCACAGTACAGTGGGGTAGGTCCTTGCTGCTCCTCCCCCAATTCAGCCAACAAACGCCGCTGCCACACAATCTCCCGTACGGCACGGAAGAGTGCCATGTACTCGGACTCCACCGAGCTCAAAGCTTGGTCAACCTGCTTCTTGCTCTCCCAAGCAGTTGGGCCTCCACCAACACAGCATATGAAGCCTCCCACACTTGTCATGTCCTCTGGTTCTGATGCATATGAAGCATCCGAGTAGGCGGTGAGGAACAAACGCCCGGGTTCAACACCATCCGCGCCCTTTTGGCGCCTTTGTGCCGCCGCCGAGTATTGCAGCCCAACGGTCGGTGTTTGGCCAAGATACTTGGCCACCCTCATTCCAGTTGCTACCTGCTCCTCATTAGGGCATTGCACAACCCTAGCCAGCTGCCCGGTAGCAAACGCGACGTCCGGTCGGGTGTTTACCGCCGCATACATGAGGCTGCCCACCAACGAGTGAAATCGGCGCCTCTCCTCTTCACCAACGCTCTCCTCCTCTGGTCCCTTCACACACTTGAACCCAGAGGGAAAGGGTGTAGCCACATGGCCTTCACTCTGCCCAAAGTTGGCAGCCAATGCCTCCAGGTACTTTCGTTGATGCACCCGCATGCACCGCTTCTCCACATCTCGTTCGATGTGGAGCCCAAGGTAGAAGCTCACGTCACCAAGGGCCTTGCACTTGAACTTGTCTTGAAGCTTCAGCATCACCTCCTTCACAAGGTCAGAAGAGGGTGAGAAAATGAGGATGTCATCCACATAAACCACCATGAAACTCCTCTGCTCCCCCTCGCCAAGCATGAACAAGGAGTGATCGGCCGTTGAGGGAGTGAAGCCGATCCCCTCCAACACTTCGCGCAGCTTCATGTACCATTGCCTAGGGGCCTGCTTCAGCCCATAGAGGGCCTTCTTCAGCTTCCACACTCTGCCACTACCATCATCAAACCCCTCTGGCTGCGCCATAAAAATCTCCTCCTCAAGGATGCCGTTAAGGAATGCCGTTACGATGTCCATTTGCTTTACTACCCATCCTTTGATGGCGGCTCCCGCGAATAGGGTTCGCAGCGTCGTCGGCTTCACCACAGGGGCAAACAGCTCCTTGAAGTCCACCTTCTCCTTCTGCTGGTACCCCTTGGCTACAAGCCTAGACTTGTAGCGCTCGATCTTGCCGTCGGCATCCGACTTGATTTTGAAGAGCCACTTGGACGTTATCGCCGTACGCCCCTCCGGTAGCTCCACCAATTCAAACGTGTCATTCTCCTCGATGCTCTTCAGCTCACTCTCCATGGCCTTCTTCCACTCCTCAGCATCACTACTCTCCAAAGCCTTCTTGACAGCCCCACCGGAGAGAAGAACGCGAAGGCACACTCCTCGTAGTCACTCTCCTCGTCGTCTCCGACCATCATTGCCGCTCCGGCCAGGGCTGTCTTGCCCTGCTTTCCCGGCGCATCATAGGTCAGCCTATTAGGGGGTTGAACTCTCCTCTTCCCCCTTCCTTCCTCCTCAGCTGCAGGGACTTGAAGGCCTTGGCGTTGCTGCGGTGTGGCTCGAATCCATGGAGCACTCGTAGTACGGGAAGGGAGTGACGGTGCACGCTCGCTCACTTGCTGCACCTCCTCCTCTTCTTCCTCTGCATCATTGGCCTCCTCTCCCCCATTCACAAGGGAGGATTGCCTTGTGGTTGTGCTGCCGCTGCTCAGCTCCAAAGGCAGCTCCACATGCTCCAAACCGGAACTCTTCACCTCCCCAAACCGCACGCCTATCTTCGCCTCATTCTCCGCCTTCCAATCCTTGTACATGAAGTTCTCCATGAACTTGCAGTCCCTGCTCACCAAGAACTTCTTGGTGAATGGGTCCCAAAGAAGCCATCCCTTGCTGTTTTGAGCCATGCCCAAGTGCACGGCCCACACCGCCTTGGCACCAAGCTTGTTGTGCCGAAGATGCTTAGGCACGAGCGCCATGCACATGCACCCGAACACCCGAAGCATATCCACCTTTGGCTTCCTTCCTAGCCACTCCACATAGGGCACCCATTTGTCTGCTCCCACATGAGTCAAGGCTCTGTTCTTGGCCACACACGCGCTCCGCACCGCATCAGGCCAGAAATAGTCGGGTAGCCCGGCTTCAATGAGCAACCCGCGTGCCGCCTCCGTGATTGTGCGGTTCGCTCGCTCGGCGATGCCGTTCATTGCAGGGGAGTATGGCATGGTGAGGGAGTGCCGAATACCATTCTTCTTCAGCCACAACCCAAACTCCTTGCTCAGGAACTCTCCCCCTCGATCGGTGCGGATTGACTTGACTAGACGGTCTTGTTGCCGCTCCACCATCGGGAACCAATCCGTCTTCAACGTTTCAGCCACGTCGCTCTTCTTGGCCAGCACGTACACCCAAGTCATGCGGGTGTAGACGTCGACAATGGTGAGAAAATACTCAGCTCCAGCAGCTCCAAGCTTCAGGGGGCCCACCACGTCCATCACCACCTCATCAAGCGGTGCCTTTGCCGTTGCCTCCGAACTAGGGAACGGAAACCGGGTGAACTTGGCTTGAATGCACGTCGGGCAGCCAAGCACCTCATCGGGCTCCCCCTTCACACGTATGCCAGCAACCATCTCATTCTTCACTAGCTGCTGCAAGATGGGCAGGGCCACATGCCCCATGCGCCGATGCAAGGTGAGCCAATCACACTCCCCCGTAGCCGAAGTTGGATTGGAAAATGCCGCGCTCGCAATAGCGCCCCACATACTCTCTCCGTAGTCCTCCTCCGCTGCTGCCTCTGGGTTCTCCTCACCCTTTTGCTGCTCCTTGGTTGCTGCACCACTCTCCTTAGGTTCACTGAACTTGCTGGTCCCTCCAGGTTTGCTCTTCTTGAGCTCATTCTCCTTAGCGCGACCGTTCGCGCCATCGTCGCTACCGACCGCTCCATCCTTGGTGCTGATGCTTGCTGCCACTTGCCTCTCCTTAGGCATAGGGACCACTGGGATCTGCCACATCTCGTTGTAGACATCCCTGTCCTCATGAAGGTCCCAAAGAATTCGATCGCCAAGCCTTGCGGTGTAGGTCTTGGCTCCCTTCGAGTTCGTGTCCATGCCGGCCTTTGCCAACCGCCGCACGGAAATCAGGTTTGCAGCAAGGCTGGGCACCCAAAGCACGTTCTTGAGGCCCACCATCTTCCCATCAGCACCCTTGAACATGGCCTTGCCCATGCCTTTCACCTCTGCTCGCTGCCCCAAAGCCGATGTGACATGCTTCACCGGTGACGGCTCGAGTTCGGTGAGCAAGTCCGGGCGAGGTGTCATGCTATAGGTAGCGCCACTATCAATCACCCAATAGTCCAGGGGGTGTAGGGTCACCTTCCCCACAGCTGTTGGCTCCTCAAAGCCTTCATCCTTCTCTGGACCAGCCGGTACTTGCGTCGACACGAAGTAGAATAGACCCGGGTATCGATCGTCGCTCGGGTCCTTGTCGTTGTCTCCGCTCTTCATGTTTGCAGCTCCGCCACCGCGACCGCCACGGCCTCCACGGCCTCGTCCTCTCCCTCCTCCTGCTCCTCTACCCTCTTGGCCTTGAGAAGGGGTCCAACCATCAGGGAGTTTGTAGCAGTCGCGCCACATGTGTCCGCTCTTGTGGCAATAGTGACACTCGCCGTCGAATCGGCCGCGACCGCGTCCGTAGCTCTTGTCGTCGCTGCCGTAACCGCCACTCCTGCGGCCTCCGCCGAAGTTGCTGCCACCAAACCTTCCTCCCCCTCGTCCTCTGCCTCTTCCTCGACCATATCCACGGCCGATGCTCGCTGCCCCAGCGCCATCCGCACTCGCCAACTCACGGCGGCGGAAATCCTCTTGAAGGATAGCTCGCTTCACGTCTTCAAGCGAGAGGCGGGGCAAGTCGCGATTAAGGTTGATGATGAGCGAGGACCATGACTCTGGGAGTAAGGCCAGCAACTTGGTCTTCTTTTGGAGCTCACTGTAGTTCAAATCAGCTCCCTCAAGCCGCGTCAACAAGTCGAAGAATTTCTGCACCCCTTCTTCAACCGCTTCGTCTTCTTCAATTCGTAGTGCCGCCATTTGCCGTTCCAACACCACCGCTACCGCCGCTGTTGCAGGAGCATGTACACCCTTGAGAGCAGCCCATGCCTTTGGTCCTTTCTCTGGTTCACGCTGGAATGGCTTGATGTGACGGATCTGACTGCTCCCCAACGCTTGCCCAAGTAAGAGATAGCCTTGTGCGCTCTTCCGCACCCACGGGCTCTTCTCCGGGTCGTTCTCGGGGCTCTTCTCGGGTGGGCCAAGACTTGGTTGCATGGGCGCCATGGCTGAATCACGGGGTTGGCCTTGAGCTTGAGCTTCTCCACTGCCACCAGCACCTCTGCCACCCCTTTCCTCAGGTCCAGACATTGTCGAAACTGCTCCAAGGGCTCTGATACCACTTGTTATAGTCACAATAGGCTTGAATGTGCCTAAAACGAAAGATAGAGAGCACAGACGGATTTCTGCACAGCGGCTTCAAATGTTGATAGCGTTCTGCTCACAGCTGCAAATGACTTGATTCAAATTGGATCTGGAGCGTCTTCACGTCCTCTACAATTAGCAATTTAGATTGCACAATTTGATAAAGAATTGACGACACAGCGTCGGTTTGAACGAACGGTACTATGGCAGCCACTATAGTCTTAGAACACAAGATAGGAAGAGTTACGAGTTGGGAATGACTCCCAGCTCCTACAAACCCCAAGAGCCGAGGTACAGTGATGTGGAACAGTGCCACACTGTCCCCAACCACGAAGGGTCTCGAAACTACCCTTCACTAGGGCCTACACCAAGTGAAATGTTACACTACACAAAGTAATGTAACTATCTTCAATATCTTGAGGTGTACCCTTTTGGCAAGCTTCGAAATCACTTGAGGCTCGACACCAAGGTGTCAGAATGTTATCTTATGCTCTAGCCTGTAGTGGGGTGCTCTATAGCGAGTACAACCCTTCTAGGGTTTGCTATTTGTATCCTCATTCTTGCTAGTGCAATCCTCTTCTTTCTTCTAAACTTTGTCATGCTATCAGAGCAGGTCGATCCCCTTGGATCGATCCTGTGGGTGGGCGCACCACCCTGTTGCTTCCGCTGCAACTGCTACTGCTACTCTCTGTGCCGCACGCCCCGTGGCGTGCGGCAGTTTTTCTTCCCGCCGTGCGCCCCGAGGCGCGCGGCGGTTTTCTGCCCGCCGTGCGCCCCGAGGCGCGCGGCGGTTTTCTGCCCGCCGTGCGCCCCGAGGCGCGCGGCGGTTTTCTGCCCGCCGTGCGCCCCGAGGCGCGCGACGGGTTTCTGCCCCGTCACTCGCCGCGTCGCCCCCGGGAGGCGCTGCGACGGGCGACGGGGACCCGCACGTCGCCCCGTCGCGCGGCCCCTGCAGCCCCGTCGCGCCGCCCAGGGGAGCCGCGCGCGGCCCCTGCTGCCCCGTCGCGCGGCCCTGCTGCCCCGTCGCGCTGCCCAGGGGAGCCTTGCGCGGCCCCTGCTTCCCCGCCCCGTCCCGGACCTGCCCCGGCCCCGACCTGCCCCGGCCCAACTCCCGTCGACCGTCGAGGCGACCCTGGGGGGCCGCGCGTTGCCCCCCCCCCCTACCTCCCTACCCTGTTTTTAGGGTTTGGGGGGTGGCGGTTGGGGGGTGGCGGTTGGGGAGTGGCGGGTGTGTGGCGTCGCCTGCTCCTCCTCCTCCTTCGTCTCCCACTGCTGCAGCTGTCGCTGAGGGGGGTGGATGTGTGGGAGTGTACGGAGTGGTGCTATGGGGGTGGAGTGTGAGTAGAGCTAGGGTTTGAACAGGGGGTGTGTAAAATGGGGGTGGGACAGTTGGGGGAGGTTGAATGGAGGCGGTCGTCGTGTCGTCAGCAGCAGCAGCAGTCCGGAGGCTACAATCTCCGGTAGTCGCCAGTCGCCCGTGGGTCCGTTGCTCGTCTGCCGCTACTTTTAGCCGCGGGGCCAGTTACCCCAGTAGTCCGGAGCGCTGTTCCGGTAGCCACTGAGCCAGCAGCTCGTCTGTGTGTCTGCAGCGTCAGCAGTCGCCTCCCATCTTCTCTCCCCCACAGTCTCTCCTCCTCCTCACTTGCCCTCTGTGATAGCCTCTAGCTTTGCTTACATTTGTTAACTATAAAACTGCTACCTCTTGTACTTGTGCTCAGAATGTGTGGTGACATTGTGATCCACCCTGAGCTTGTTTTCTTTTGCTTGCTCTGCTGATTACACCCCACTTTGGCTATGGGGGTGTGTCAGAATATTATGCTCTAGCCTGTAGTGGGGTGCTCTATAGTGAGTACAACTCTTCTAGGGTTTTGCTATTTGTATCCCCATTCTTGCTAGTGCAATCCTCTTCTTTCTTCTAAACTTTAACACAAGGCTCGGGCTCTTCATCACAAACTCATCCTTGAGTTCTTGATGGGTCTGCTGCACACACCTGCGACACGCCGAACGTTCGACACAGGACAAAATAGAAACCGCGCACGACAAAATAGAAACCGCGCGCGAGACACAAACGACCGCGTAACACGCGTCTAGCGATAACTCGCTATTGACTCGACACACACACTCGACATCATGACTCAACATTCACACACAATTATAAGCATGAAATATATATTATCCCATGCCCATACACACACACATTCACGCACACGGACAACAAGCCGAGTGCAAACCGTAGGGTTGCACCAACAAGGTAAAGTAAATATATGTAGGCAGAGCTGTCGTACTCTCACAATAGGCCTGCTGGTGGAGCCACAGCTTCCAAGCAGGTCGGTCGCGCACGATCTCCAGCCCGAGATACTTCTCGACTGGGCTGATCTCGCGCAGCTTGAAGGCGCCCTCTAACACCTCGCGTGGCACCTTCAGCATCGCGGTGCTACTGCTGGTAGCAAGCAGGTCATCAACGTAGACGAGCACCTAGCACGCCGGCCTTGAAGTAGAGAGCCTCGTCGACCTGGCTCTTGCTCCAGTCCGGGCCAGAGGAGGCATACGGGAGGTCAGCTCTGGTCGACTGCTTGATGTCCAGACCGGCGGCGACTTCATGCTTCGCCGATCTCTTGATCGTGTTGACGCTGACGTGTGCGAGCCTCGCGTTCCACATGTCCAGTGTCCACTTCGTCGCTGAGGCGATCGTCTGCAGGACCACCGTCTCCGCCGAAGTCGACGTCGACTTCGTCGTGCAAGGGTGAAGGTCGGTGCGGAGGACCAGGCTGGTGTACCTTGCCCGACCAAGCACATCACCCACCGCCGAGACGAGCAGCATCTCGTCTCCATCGTCCTGCAACTTCACGTCGATGTCCTTCAGCTGGCCGCCCAACAACAAGTTCGTCTGCACGACCGGGACATAGAGCACGTCGGGGACGGGGATCTGCTTCCCGACCTCCCCTTGCAGAGCGACGGTGCCGCAACTTTGGATGACCTGAATCGCCCTATTGAGGCCGCGCTCATGGCTGACATCTCCGCCCGGCTGCTTGTCGACAAAGGCATCCCGCGTTCCCATCAGGTGATGAGAGCAGCTGTTGTCGAGCAGCACCACTGTCAGGTTTGTCTGAACAGCGGCGGCGTCCGCCTTGAAGTCCTCGCCGGCCTCCACCGCCAGCGAGATCGTCCGCTCCACCACGCCGACCATCGAGCACGAGGAAACTTTATCGCCACATGCGTTGCTGCCAGAGGAGTCGGCGTCCTTCGCCGATAACGTCGGCTTCGCCACGTGATTTTCCTTGTACGACTTGTTGTCCCGACGTTGGCGACCGCCGTCGGACCTCCCGCGGCCTCCCTTGTGGCCGTCGTCGTCGGACTCCTCCCGGTCGGAGCAGTCGTAGGAGAGGTGGTCAGTTTCGCTATAGACTTAATACACTTGCCATCCTTGGTGCCGACCCCTGAATCCGCATTCGCTGTCTCGAGCCCAATTCGTATGGTCGACCTCTGCTACCACCTCCACCCGACTCTTGTTCAGGATTCGTCATTTTGAGAACTTACGACAAATTCATTTCTCAACTAAACGCAAATCCGCTTGGCATGATTATGCGTCTTAGGCTTAGCTACCATCCCCAATTCGAATCACTTAGAAAGATGGTCTAGAGAGTGAGAACGACTTAAAAACGTCCAGCAGCTGCATCACGAGAATGGTGGAGGAAGTACAAGCATTAAGGCATAGAAAGTTGGGAGTTGGGGACTCCACTCCAAGAGAACCATGAGAGGGAAGGGATTCTCCAAGAGCTAGGGAAGGATTGTAGGAACCTTCCTAGCAGCAAGGACGCAACCCTGATCATGAGGTCCTTGAGGTGTCACATGCAAAATCCAATCTAGTTTGATTTTGCATAGGTGTTACAGCATTTGCAACCCATGTTAGAAACTTCTAGCCACCCCAATCCAAGAGTCAAGGTTGCCTTCCTAACCACCCAACCAAAGATCCCTTTATAGCCATGTCCAAGTAATCGCCCAAATTAGATATAACCCCAAAAGGAAACAAGAAATCCAAGTCTTGGAGATCTTGTAACTTGGGCGATCTTGGTTGGAATAAGGCGATCTTGGTATCGTTGGAAAGCTCTGGATTTTTCCTGCATGATCAGGCATTTAAACTTGGAGAAAAACACAGAGATTATAATATCCAACAGCCATGCACAATGACATATGCTCATGCAAACAATGCACGTATGAATAGCACGAACACTCGGCAGGACGTTAGGATGACATGCACTCAGAATGATGTGCATTCAACAAACTCCCCCTTACACTAACAAACTGCGTGCACACACACACTCGCATCCATGCAAAATCTTATGAAACTCCTGCCCACACTAGTGCAATGCCATTCCATACATATTAGCACACTTCCAATGCGCGCTCTCGGGAAGTCTCTTGGTGAGAAAATCTGCCGCCTGCTTGCTGGCCTTCACATGATGAAGCTCATTAATCCCCTCCTTCACCATCTGCCTCACCCAATGCCAGTTAAACTTCATATGGTTGTTCAGCCCGTTCAGGATAGGATTAGTGGCCATGCCAATAGCACCCTCGTTGTCCGAGAAAAGTGGTGTAGGTCCCTCCTGTTCAGCTCCCATGTCCTCCAGCAGCTTCCTCAGGAGCACAATCTCCTTGATGGCATGGTACATCGCCATGTACTCTGCCTCTGCCAAAGACTGAGCAATCACTCTACTTCTTGGACCTCCAGCTCACTGGTCCACCTCCAAGCATGCACACAAAGCCACCAACAGATGAGTGATCCTCCTCTTCCGAGGCCCACGTAGCGTCGGTGAAGCACGACAACTTCAAGGTTCCAGGCGTGATTCCATCTTCTCCAAACTGTTTCAGCTGGCCCCCAGCTGAAAACTGAACACTAGTAGATGCTGTTGAACCAAGGTAGCACACCATGCGCTTTGCCACCTCCAAATGCTCCTCAGTGAGCCGCTGCACAACTGCCCCATTCCGAATGAAGCATCAGGTCACGTATGAACAGCAGCATAAATCACACTCCCAATGAGTGACTGGTACTCATTCTGCTGCTCATCCTCGAGTACATCATCCTCCTCAGCCGCCTTCTTCCGTTTGAAGCCTGCAGGGAACGGTGTCATCACAGTGCGACACGTAGTCACATCATAGCCCTCCATCACACCAAAGATGTAGTGTGACTGATGCACCTTCAGCCACCTCCTTTCCAGCAGCAAGAGCAGCTGCTCTCCCTCTCCAAACAGGAACAAGCTGTGATCCGCTTGGGACGTCTTGAAGCCTCCACCCAGCAGCACCTCCTCCAGCTTCTTGCTTAAGGCCATAGATTGCCTTCTTGAGCTTGCACACCCGGCTGGTCCCATCCTCATAGCCGTCAGGCTGCGCCATGTAGATATTCTCTAGCAGCACTCCATTGAGGAATGCAGTGGTGATATCCATCTGCTTCACGTACCATCCCTTCACAGTTGCGCTAGCCAGCAAAAACCTCAATGTAACTCGCTTAGCAACGGGAGTGAATATCTCCTTGAAGTCGACCTTCTCTTTCGACTGAAATCCCTTAGCAACCAAGCGGCTCTTGAACCGCTCCAACGCACCATCAGCTCCATTCTTCACCTTGAAGACCCACTTGCTGCTGATCGGCCGTCGACCCTCGGGTAACTCAACAAGCTCCCAAGTCCCATTCTCAATGAGACTGTTAAACTCCGCATCCATGGCAGCCTTCCACTCCTTCTTCTAGGGTCCACTCAGTGCCTCCTCCAATGTGGTTGGTTCTCCAGGCAGAGGTGTGTAGAAAATGAAGGCCATCTCCTCGTCCTCTCCCTCATCCGCCTGAACCACATAGCAGCTTGCTTGGGTCCTCCCAAACGGCTGTACTTCAGCCTTGAAGGTGGCGCTGCCACTCTCTTCCCGCCTGTTGCAGTCTGCTGCCCATGTGGTGAAGCTCCTCTCTGCACACTCCTCTTTGTGACCTTGGCTGATGCAGTAGGCTCGGGCTGAGATGGTGAGTCCACAGGTGCTGACTCATCCTCCAACCCCTCCTCCATAGCAGGACCAGAAACTTGTTGCTCACCACCGCCTCTGTGGTCACTGGTCAACTCTGACCCATGGAGATCATCGAGGTGCAACTGAACCTCCTCCACTGCAGACCGCTCAATCTTCTACAGGTGCAAGCCAATCTGCACCTGCTGCTGCTGCTGCTGCCATTCCTTGCACATGACGTCCTCCACAAACTTGACGTCACGACTGACCAGCGTCTTCTTGCTCTTGGGGTCCCACATCAGCCACCACTTCCAGTCAGGAGCCATCCCAAGATGGACAGCCCACACAGCAGCAACTTGCAGCTTGTGTCTCTGCTCCATAGGCACCATCACAAGCCCCATGCAACCCCACACCCGCAGCATGTCAATGGATGGCTTCTTCCCAAGCCAACGCTCTTACGGCACCCAATGCTTGTCGCCAACATGTGTCAAGACCCTGTTCTTGACCGTGATGACATGGCGGACAGCATCAGGCCAGAACTTGTAGGGCATCCCGACAGCCCCCAACATGGTCTTAGCCGCCTCGCCAATGGTCCGGTTGGCACGCACAGCAATGCCGTTCTTCTTGAGGAACTTGGTGAAATATGCTCTAAAGAAATCTCCACCTCGATCACTCCTCAGCACCTTCACCAACCGTACGACTGCCACTCCACCATCGGCAACCAATCCTCCTTCATCGCCGCTGCAGCGCCGCTCTTCTTGGACAAGGGACGAGCCCATGTGTGTCTGCTCCATTCATCCATCATTGTGAGGAAGTACAGCACTCCCCCAGTCCCCTCCGTCCTCATAGGACCCACCAGGTCCATGTTCACCACCTCGAATGGCGCCTTCGCCGATCCCTCCACACATGGAAACATGAACCGTGCAAACTTGTTTTGCATGCACGCCTCACAGCTGCCAAGGGAAGCAGCATCTCCTTGCAGTTGCAGCGTATGCACGCACTTCTCCTTGTGCATCACCTCCAATGTAGAAACAGCCACGTGTGCGAGCCGCTGATGCCAAGTCTCTCAAGATGCTTGGCCTGAGGTAGCCGACGCCTTCACCGCCGCACTTCCTCCAATCAGCTCCTCTCCTTGCACACCTTGCTGCTCCTCCTCAGTGACGCTCTCCTCCATTGATGCCGCAGCTGCCGCCTTGCCCGATTTCTGCCAAGAGAGGACCGGGATCTGCCACATGCGCTTGTGGACATCTCCCTTCCGCTGCAGGTCCCAAATGAGGCGCTCGTCCTTGTAGGCACGATAGCGCTCTGAGCCAATCGTCACGGTCTTCACACCCGCATCTCCCAAACGGCCGGTAGAAATCAGGTTTGCGCACAAGTCCGGCACCCACAACCCGTTCTTCAGCCCTACGAGCTCTCCATCCGCTCCCATGAACTTGGCGCATCACATGCCCATAACCTCGACCTTGGCGCCCATCGCGGATGTGACTGTAGAGATCGGTGCAGGCTGAATCTCATCGAGTAGGTCCGCGCGAGGAGTCATGTGCCAGGAGCTTCCCGAGTCAATCACCCAATGGGTGAGGGGGTGTAGGAGAACCTTGGCAGCCATGGCGGGGTCGGTTGCACCTTCATTCACGAAGAAGAACCTGGCCTTTTGCTCCTCAGATTTGCCACATTTCTCCTCATCCTTCTCCTCTCCACTTGCTCACATGACTTCCCCACTCCTCTTGCTCATGCAAACAATGCACGCATGAATAGCACGAACATTCGGCAGGACGTTAGGATGACATGCACTCAGAATGACGTGCATTCAACACCGACTTCCCGCGTTGCCCTGTTGACGTCAATGCTTTGTCGGGGTGATGTAGTTCGCTTGCGGAAGGAGCTACGTGGGCCTCTCATACTCCTGAATGAACTCGTCTTTAATGATGTGGCTTGACAACGACTCCTCGTTGAGCGACTCACGCACTCCGGGCATCGCCAGCATCCAGAGCATCGTGTTGTAGCCCGCCAGGAGACCCTTAACGACATGCGTGATGTTGTACATCGTCGAGTAGTCAACGCTGGCCATCTGTAGGTCGGCCAGAATCCGCCGAGCATAGTTGCAGTACTCGGTCGCTCACTCCTGCTCACCCATCTTGATGTTGGTCAGCCGCTGCTCCAGCTGGCCGATGTACAGGTCGTTGGTCGACTTGTACGTGCGCATGATGAACTGCCACACTTGGTGGCCGGCGTCCACCCGAAGTCGACATGGCTTCAAAGCGACCTGTACCATCGGCGAGGAGCAATGCGAGATAACCATGAAGGTCAGCAAGTGGGCGGTGCGAAACTCCGTCCAAAGTTCGACGTCCTCTTCGTCCAGCGCCTCCACGTCGTCGTTGACGAAATTCTTTAAGCCGATAATCTCCAGTTCTGGCTCGATCAAGTCTGTCCATGTGAGAGGATCAGGCCGACCTTCAAGCAGCTTGGGCACGACGATTTTGTTTGGCAAAAACTTGAAGTAGCCATGCGCAGTACAATCCCTCCATCATGACCGGCTGAAAAGTGGGTCGCCGACGTCGGCCCGACTCCACTCTGCTGGGGTGAGCGACGTCGTCCACCGACGTCGCCTTGCGATCTGTCTGCAGACGCCGTCGACCGCAGCCCTCGCGCCTGCATCCCGCCGACCCCGACATCGGCGGTTCTGATCACTCTATGAGTCACCCTCGTGCCTACACAGTCGACTTGGTTGCCGCCGCCGACCTGCTCGTTGACGCCTCCTTCATTGTGCATGGGTCGGGGGGAAGCAGATGCTCCGTCCACTTCTACACGGGGAGGGGGATGCTCGCTCGCCTACTGCGCACGAGTTCCTAGGACCAGAATCTCCTAGTTTGCCTTGCCATACTCGCCAGCCATGTGGCGCCGCCGACCATCGGCCTCCCTCGCCTGCTTGGTATCCGCTACGCCTGCTTCAGCCTCGTGGCCTACCATGGCGACTAAGACGGCTGTCGGCCTACTAACTACTTAGCTAAACGATAAGTGTTGCAACCAAAGGTGACTATAGCGCACATGCGCACACCCACTTCGCAGGTGCAGGTAGACGATTGAGCACGTCATGCACCTTCACGCATATTTCACAGGTGCCAGATCGGCCACGTGCCAACGATTGCGCCGGATGTGCCACGCCGACCTCGTGCGCACGTGATGTTGCCACGTAGGTCGGCTTCGCCAAAACCACATGTACGACGTTTGCGCACCCCGTAGAACTTCGTCGACCAGGTTCCCAGGTCGACCAGAGGAGGCCGCCGACGACCACAGGTTGGCGCCCGCAAGTCGGCGTCATGTCGACGAACACCTACGTCAACCGCCGACATTACTTCGTCGACCTACGCCATGGCCGGATTCGTCGAAGTCGGCTCCGCTGTGGTCGACTTCTCGAAGTCGGCTAACCGTCAAAGTCGGTTAACCTAGCCGATTTGAACTTCCAAGTCGGCGTCAACCACGAAGTTGGCTCCGCCGTTCGTTGGTGCCTGCTTCGCAGTGGTTGGCTTCACCGAAGTCGACTCCGCCGGTGTCAACTCCACCGAGGTTGGCCAATCAAGCCTAGTTGCTCCTCCAAGTCGGCGCCGACCAAGAAAACTAGCCGGCTGCAAACCTTGCAAGCCGGACGACAAAGCCGACTTCGCCCAAGCGAGGGTGGGGCCTTCTCTTGTCAACACTGTCAACGGGAGTTGTTAGTTGGCTCTGTCCTCGCTTGGGCGGAGCCGACTTCGTTGTCGGGTGTGCGGGGAGCGCAGCCGACTTGCTGCAGTGGGCGACGCCGTCTTGAGCGCCTGCACGGCGTCCTGGGCGCCTGGACGCCGACCTGGGCATCTGGACGGCGTCCTGGGCGTCTAGATGGCGTCCTGGGCGCTTGGACGGCGTCCTGGGCGCCTAGACGCCGACCTGGGCGTCTGGACGTCGTCCTGGGCGCCTGGACGCCAACCTGTTTGGCCGGTCGACTCAGTTACCCGTGCGACGGGCGCTGCGGGGTGCGCGAGAGTCGCCCAGGAGGATCTTGCGAAGCCGACCACGGTGTGGTATCCCGAGGTCGACGTGGAGGATCAGGTGCAACCGTGGGCACATGGTCAGCTTGGCGTCTGCGCTGTGAACGTGATGGGGCACAGCACGCCAACCAGCTGCGAGCACCTACGAAGTAGGTGTGCTGCTGTCCTGTGGGTGCAACGCTGTGCAGCCGCCTTACTGCAGCGTTGTCACGCCGCCGACTTGCAGCGCTGGCAGACCGCGACTTTGCCCTACTGGAACGCGGTCGACCGTGCTGCGCTGGCTATCGGCCTGCATGCTTGCTAGCATCTGATGTAGTTCATTGTTGCTTTGCATTGTGTACCATTGTTGTTTATCTTTGCTCGTGAAACTCTTGCAAAATTTCCCCGTGAACGTGCAAGCAGTGAGAACATAAGCAAATGACTAAGGAACGCAGAGATCACTCCTAACACCCGTGCATCTCCCGTAGTCTAGCTCCCGTTGATAGGAGGAGAGTTATCTCCCGTTGATAGAGTTATCCGAAATGGTGGCCATGCTCTATTTTTATAACTGAAAGATTCTACTTTCTCATTGTAGCATGTTCATCCTCGCACCTATTCTTTCTTCCCTCTTCTTCTTTTCCGTAATATCCCTACTCCCTCTTCCTTCTTATCGAGTTATGGTGGTAGCAATGGTTGCTCTCTTCGTAACTGGCGTCCCTCACTTGCTCTCCTCCTCCTCATCCTCCTCCTCGTCCATCGTCACATCTTCGTCTGCTGCTCCTCCTCCTACTAGTGGTGCGGGCGTCGGCTGGTTCGATGGTTACCACTTCTGGCAATTGCATTGTTGTGGTTACCATTGTACCTCTTGATAAACGAGCTGCTCTGAGCTGCTACTACTGCTGGTGCTGCTCATGCTCCTCTTTCTGGTGTTGGGGATTTCGGATCAGGGTTGGTGGTTACTAGACCTGGCTTGGGCAGTGGGGTGGGTGCCGTTGAGCTCCCGATTAGTAAGTTGCTATTGGTTGCTTCTGCTGCCAATTCTTATGGTGTGGCTGTGGTTTCGGCTGTTGCTGTCAAAGTACATTTCATGTTTGTGGGTGTTACATATGTTGGCCTGGGCTAGGATTAGTTATTTGTATCACCCTACTACTTAGCTCACATCATTCCGCTGTTCACACATGTGACATGGTATCACCGTAGGTTCGTTCCTGGACTCTAGACCGCCTACCTAACTAGTCCCTAAACCATCCGCTGGCCAGCCAACCTGTCACGCCAGCCCTAGCCAGCCAACCAGAGCCAGCCAGTAGCCAGCCAGTCGCCAGCCCACTAGCGCACGCAGCCAGCAACGCGCGCCGCCAGCAAAGTGCACCCCCGCTAGCAAAACGCGCATGCCATCAGCGCGTGCCTTGCCTCTAAAACGTGCACGCCAACACTGTGCATCGCCAGCGCACACCTCGCCAACAAAGTGGCGCGTCAACAGTGCGTGCCCCCAGCACACGCCCCACCAGCAAAGCGAGCACGCCAGCAGTACGCATTGCCAGCTCGCGACCTGCTAGCGGATGCCTCTCCAGGCAGCATGCGCCCCTACTAGTGTGCACCCTGCCAGCTAGCAGAGCGCTCGCCAACCAGAGAGCAGAGGAGGCGTCACGACTGCAGCAGCAGGTGCAGTTGACGCCGCTGCAGGAGAGAGTAGAGGAGGAGTCACGAGAGCAGCAGTGGGTGCAGTTGCAGTCGCAGCAGGAGAGAGTAGAGGAGGAGTCACGGCCGCACCAGGAGAGGGTAGAGCAGGAGTCCCGCCCGCAGCAGCTGGTGCAGTTGCAGCCGCTACAGGAGAGGGTAGAGGAGGAGTAATGAATGCAGCAGCGGGTGCAGTTGCAGTCGCCGCAGGAGAGAGTAGAGGAGGAGTCACGGCCACACCAGGAGAGGGTAGAGCAGGAGTCCCGCCCGCAGCAGCTGGTGCAATTGCAGCCGCTGCAGGAGAGAGTAGAGGAGGAATCACGAGTGCAGCAGCGGGTGCAGTTGCAGCCGCAGCAGGAGAGAGTAGAGGAGGATTCACGGCCGCACCAGGAGAGGGTAGAGCAGGATTCCCGCCCGCAGCAGCAGGTGCAGTTACAAACACAGAAGGAGAGAGTAGAGGAGTCACGACCGCGGCAGGAGAGGGTAGCGCAGGAGTCCTGGTCGCAGCAGCGGGTGCAGCTGCAGCCGCAGCAAGAGAGGGTAGAGGAGGAGCCACAGGAGCAGCATCAGGGGCAAGTACTGTCGCAGCAGACGCCAGAGGAGGCGGAGCAAAAGTGACTACGACTGCGTGACCTGCCCGACCCAGCACCTGCACGCTTGGTTCGTGGTCCCCTACCGTGCCCTCCTGTTCCCCCCGTCCAATCCCTTTCCTCGTCCCAGTGGACTCGTCGTTCTCCCCTCAGTCGTGCTGTGTCTGCAGAGCCCCGTCGATCTCGTTACCGTGCAGACGGCCCGTTTCACCTTGTTCTCTGCTCTCGTGTTCCATCTCCTCTGGTCCTTCCACAGCCTCCTGAGTCGTCCCTCACTGTGCTTCACGACCCGTTGTCCAACTAACTCCATGCCTCCCGTCATGTCGTCTCCCGTGTTTTGTTCGCGTTGGACACTCACCTGACTGCACCACTGTTGTCTGTCTCACCTCTTGTTTCCACTATCGCTGGGTTTGCATCTTCCCACCACCTTGACTACGCCGCTCACCTGGTGAGTGGCCCTGCTCGTTCTCCGTCCTTTGGGGGTGCTCCTGTCTTTCCCTTGGAGGACAGGCAGTTCGAGCTTGGTTTCCTTGCGGCCGCTGTTCCTCATCTCTGCGCCATGCTGCTTGCCCCTAAGGGGGATCCAGACGCCCTTGACATCCCGATCCCTCGCACTCACGCTGAGGGGGTCTCGGGACCGTGGGCTTCGTACTGGATAGCAGCTGAGGAGGCAGAGATGGCATCTTATAGGTCCACAAGCACCTACGTCGACGCCGTCCCACCACCTGGGGCGAACGTTGTCAGTGGCATGTGGCTCTACAAGGTGAAGCGGCCGCCTGCAGCACCACCGGTGTTCAAGGCGTGTTCCGTGGCGAGAGGCTTCAGTCAGCGAGAGGGGTTAGACTTCTTCTAGACCTTCGCTCCCACCCCGAAGATGACCACTCTTCGGGTGTTGCTGCATATTGCAGCACAGTGCGACTACGAGTTGCACTCTTTGGACTTCTCCACTGCGTTCCTTCAGGGGAGCCTACACGAGCAGATCTGGCTGTGTCGTCCGCCTGGCTTCACTGGCACTTTCCCTCCTGGGACCCAATAGCAGCTGTGTTGACCGGTCTACAGCCTGCGCCAGGCTCCCCGCGAGTGGCACGACACGCTACGTACGACACTTGCAGCGCTTGACTTCTTTCCGTCGTCTGCCGACCCGTCGCTGTTCGTTCGCCGTGGCTCGACCCTGTTCTTTGTTTTGGTTTACATTGACGACCTGGTCTTTGCCACTCCAGACCGACGCGCACTGGCCTCCGTGAAGGAGGAACTATAGAGGAGACACACTTGCACTGACCTTGGTGAGCTGCAGCGCTACCTTGGCCTGCAGGTCACCAGGGACAGGGCAGCTTGCACCATTACGCTGACTAAGTCGCATATGATCCTCACGCAGTTTCGCTTCCCGTTCTCCAAGGTACAGCCCACCCCTCTTGCTGTGGATCATGGGCTCACGGCTCCACCTTCGGACGAGCCATTTGAGTCCAGTGGTCCATATCATGAGCTGGTGGGTTGTCTCATGTACCTTATGACCTGTACTCGCCCTGACCTAGCTTACCCTCTTAGCATCCTTGCGCGCTTTGTTGCGCTTGGGAGACACCGACCTTCCCTCTGGTACGCTGCTAAGAGGGTGGCGAAGTATGTGGCGAGTACATCAGGCATGGGACTTGTCCTTGGAGGGAAGTAGCCAGTCACACTTACGGGTTTCTCAGACTCGTCGTGGGCCGACGACGCAGAGTCGCTGCGGTCTACACAGGGTTACTGCTTCAGCCTTGGAACCGGAGCTGTTTCGTGGAGGTCGACTCGGGCGTCGTCCGTCTCTAGTTCCAGCTAAGAGGCAGAGGTGTACGCTGCGGCCATGGCCGCCCAGGAGCTTCGCTGGCTGTCTTTCCTCCTCACCAACCTTGGTGAGCGACCTCGCTCTCCCCCTGTCTTTTTCGCCGACAACATGTTTCCTATCCTGTTTTGCGACGAGCCCCGACTGGTTGGGAAGGCGAAGCACATCCAGCTTCGTTACTTCCTTCTACGAGAGTTGCACCAGCGTGGCCATGCACTCATGCGACGTGTGGTCTCTGAGGCCAACACCGTAGATATCTTCACCAAGGCATTGCCGCCTTATGACCACCAGCGTTTGTGCACCCAGCTAGGCCTTGTGTCTACCGGCCCTCACTTGCTTGCGTAGAGATGCTTGTCATGCATGTCTTGTATTCTTGCATCTCCTATATTTTCTATGTCCTTGCATGTGGACTGGACGTGTGGCCTCTTGTATGTTCTCGGACTGTGTGGTGATCTTGAGATCCACCCCGAGCCTTGTTTTGTTCTTGTGAACCGATCTTGTGACCGTTGCTTGCTCTTGCTGACTGGTCTTGTGGCCCTTGCTCGTAGACTGTTTGTTGCTTTACACAGGACTACCGTCACCTAGACTATGGGGGTGTGTCAAACTATAATTGTTATACTTTGTTAGTTTAGTCTAGGTGTTCTCCATTGAGTTACATTTGTCCTAGCACTAGGGTTAGGGTTTGCTATATCAACCCTTGTATGCCCTTGATTTCATCACTCATTCACCAGTTGTTACTCTGACACCTGTGGCCGCGTGTCTCGCGCCCACATGATTCACCGACCCCTTTCTAGACTGAGTTCCCTGGTGCAGCGTATGCTTTTCGTGTCTGGGGTTGCCTTGCGCATGTCCGCAATCCTTGTGCAGCACCCTTCGTTGCGTCTTCCTTGGTTTCCCGGTTGACGCCCCTGACACCCAGGGGCGTCTAGGAGTTCCACCTTTCCACCCACCAGTTCTTTGATGCCCGTGACGTCACTTTTGACGATTCAGTCTACTTCTACACACGCTATCCCCACCGAGGTACCCCGGTTCTCCCTCCTCCCCTCTTCCTCACTCCCTCTCCTCCTCCTGCTCCTGCTCCTTCGGTACGCCCATCCCACCCGCGTCCTGCCCCGTCTTGTGTGTTTCTGGCTACCCCTCCTCTTTCGGTAGTGCCTCATGTGTCGTTTCCAACACCATGGTCCCCTACGTCGTCCTCACTGTCACTGCAGCAGAGTTCGGTGCTACTGCAGCAGGTGGCAGTGGACTCCGGGGGTGCTGATACTGGGGTGCTGGTGCTGGAGGTACTGGTTCTGGGGATGCTGCCGTCGGAGATGTTGGTGCTAGAGGCACTAGAGCTGGAGGTACTTGCACTGGAGATGCTGGTCCTGGGGGTGTTGGAGCTAGGGATGCTCGTTTTGGAGGTGTTGGCGCTAGAGGTACTAGCACTAGAGGTGTTGGTTCTGGGGATGCTGCCGTTGGGGGTGCTAGTTCTTGGTGTGTTGCTGCTGCAGCGCCTGCTCCTTTGACGAGGTTACAACTTCTATGGCACCAGCAGCAGAAGCAGCCGCCGCAGCAGCAGCCGCTGTTGCAGCAGTCGCCGCCACCCCTCAGTGGTCTCCAAGCTCTTGGTTTTCCTTCCCCTTATCCCAACCGCTCGTCGTCTCCTGCTTATGGTCCCACGTTTCCTCCTCCTGACACGTCTCTGGCTCATTCTCCTCCTCGGTCACGGCCATCTCCTCCTCTGCTTCCTTCTTCGTCTCTAGCCTCCACACCCTGGACCCGTCGTCCTCCGGGTGCTTGTTCCATGTCCCCTTTTCAGGACCTCCACTCATTGTTTCTTCGTATTCTCCCTCCTTGTGTTCCACCTGCGTCTGTCCTCGCGTTACCTCCTGCGTCGTTGTCTCTCACCGTTTCTTCACAGCCTCCTTCCGACTACTTTTGTACTAATTGCCCCGTCATCTACCGTATTCCATCCTCTTTTGTCACTGACCCTATTGCCTCCCCATCCTCTGTTTCAGCTCTTGTCGCCGCTGTCACTGACTTTGCCTCCACCCGCCACCTTGACTATGCCACCCATTTGGTGACTTCTGCTTCCCGTCCTCTGTCCAGCAAGGGTGAATTTTCTCTTCGTTGTGACGTTCTAGAGGACAGGCATTTTGAGCTAGAGTTCCTCGCGGTCGTTGCTCCTCACCTCTGTGCCATGCTGACAGCCCCTGGGGAAGACTCTGGCGCTGTTGGCATCCCGACTCCTTGCACGTACGCTGAGGCAGTTTCGAGTCAGTGGGCCTCTCAGTGGATGGCAGCCATGGACTCAGAGATGCCATCTTTGAGATGCAGGGATAGATCCCAGCTCGTTAACCATCTGGGATAAAAGGGCATGTTTCCTTGGTGGATCAGCACACCCATACCCCCCCATGATGAAACCTGTAGCCCTTGGGGAGACCACTTAGGGTCATTCCGGTGTCAACATCCAACACTCCCCTCACTGGGACGGCCCACCAGTAGGGCACATCAGTACTAGAACCCTGGTCCTCAACGATCACTGCACCATGCAGGGATAGATCCCAGATCGCTAACTTGCTGGGATAAAGGGGCATGCTTCCTTGCTGGGTCAGCGCACCCATACCCCCCCAGGACGACCTGTAGCCCTTGTGGAGACCCATTAGGGCCATTCCAGTGTGAACTTCCAACAGGAGATCCACATGCACTTACGCCAATGCAGTTCCTCCTCCTTGGGTGGACGTAGTCGATGGCATGTGGATCTTCGAGGTGAAGCAGCCACCTGGATCTCTGCTTGTCTTCAAGGCGTGCTGGGTGGCAAGAGGCTTTAGTCAGCAAGTAGGGATAGACTTCTTCCATACTATCTACCCCACCCTGAATATGACAATTCTTTGGGTTGTGCTGCACATCGCAGCACTGCGTGACTACAATGTCAAACTTATATGCTATAGCTTGTTTAGGCTGTAGTGGGGTAGTCAATATGGGGTACAACACTTTAGGGTTTCACTACTTGTACCCAACTTCCTGCTAATGCAATCACTTCTTGTTTCTAGTTTTAACATGGTTTCAGAGCAGGTCCTCCGTTAGGACCGGTTTTCTTAGGGCCCACCACACTGTCACTGCTGACTGCCCCTGACTGCCCTTGCGCCCTCGTGCGCACTGTCCTGCCCGCGCCCTCGTGCGCTCTACTTTGCTCGCGCCCTCGAGCGCCACCCTGAATAGCGCGCTGCAGCCGATCGCGCGCCGCCCGTTAGACGCGCACGCAGCCCAGCGCGGCCCCGTGCAGCTCCGCGCGCCGCCCGTCAGCCGCCCACGCCGCCCGCTAGCAGCCCGCGCGGCCCCGTGCAGCTTCGCGCGGAGCCCGCACGCCGCACACGCAGCCCGCACGCCGCACGCGCAGCCCGCAAGCCGCTCGCGCAGCCCGCTAGCCGCCCGCGCGGCCCCGTGCAGCCCGCCAGCAGCCCGCGCTAGCCGCACGCAGCTCGCTAGCCGCACGCACGCCGTCGTGCAGCCCCGCGCGCAGCCCGCAGGCCGCCCGCGCTAGTCGCAAGCAGCCCGCGCGCGCCCGCAAGCTGCCCGCGCACAGCCTGCAAGCAGCCCGCGTGCGCCCTGCCTGCTCGCACCGCGCCGCCCTGCCCGAGCCGCGCCGCCCTGCCCGAGTCGCGCCGCCCTGCCCTATCGAGCTGCGCTGCTGCTACTGTCTGCTACTGCAGCTGCTGCTGTTACTACTGCTACTGCTACTGTTACTGCTGTTACTACTGCTACTGCTACTACTGCCAGTATGGCCAACCCCACCGTTCTCGTGTTCGATACTGAGGGCCGCCCTATCCAGTTCGATGCATGGCTCGACGATCTGCACCTGTTCCTACAGATTACAGCCAAGGACGATATCTCACTGTTCGATCACACGTCTGGAGCCTCCCTCGCACCTGCTGAGACCGCTGACAGCTCGATTCGCTCACAGTGGCAGACCCGTGACGCTCACGCTTGCCTAGCCGTTCGCAGCCACCTGCCGATAGACCAGCGTGCGCACTTTGGCCAGCATAAGACCGCTAAGGCGCTGTACGACGCGGTAGTTGCACGCTACTCTTCCCCTGCCACTGCTGCGATCGGTCGCCTCTCGCTGCCCTATCTTTTCCCCGATCTAGCTGCTTTTACCACAGTCGCTGACCTCATCACTCACCTCCGTACTAGTGACACTCGCTACCGAGCTGCCCTTCCTGCCGAGTTCCTAGCCAAGAACCCCCCCCCAATGTACCTCACCCTTTATCACCTCGTCGCTCGTCTCCCTGACTCTCTTCGTCTAGTCAGGGACCACTTCCTAGCTCTCTCCCCCACCGAGCTCACCGTTGACCTGCTTGAGACACAACTGCTTGCAGCTGAGGCTAGCATTAACGCAGTAGGTGCCTCTTGTGGCGAACCCCGCACCCCGTTCTTCGAGGGGTGTTCCCCCTGCCCCCTGCTCCCCTCGTTTGCCTCTGCTGCTGCTGTTGACCTTCTTGGTGCTGAGAAGGCCGGGACTGCGTCTGCACCTAGTGGGACGCGCCGCAGCGGCAGGGGCAAGGGGGGCAAGGGGGGCGGAGGTGGAGGCGGGGGAGGTGGTGCTGGAGGTGGCGGAGGCGGTGGGGGTGGTGGCGGTGGTGGGGGTGGTGGCAGGAGTGGGGGGGGCAGTGGCAGCGGCGGGAGTGGTGGTGGCAGCGGTGTGGGAGGAGGCTGGGGTGGAGGCGGTGGTGGTGGCGGCAGTGGGCGTGGTGGCGGCGGCGGTGGCGGTGGTCGCGGTGGAGCGGCGCAGCGTGGAGGTTCTGGTAGTGACCAGCGCCAGCAGTAGCAGCGTCCCCGAGAGACCCCGTCGTCCCAGCAGCTTCGTGAGTGGTACTCTCAGTGAGGTGGGGGGTCTGGGGGTGGGGGTAGCTGCCCGTACGTCATCCGCACTGGTGACCGCGCTGGCCAGACGTGTGGGAGGTTCCACACGCAGCACCGCTGTTTCTCTCGCCTCGACGACGCCTGGCGCGCACAGTTTCCTGACGCCACTGAGCTCCCTCGCTGGGCTGATCTACTTAAGAGCAACATTGATATCTTTGCTCTTGACTTTGATGCTATCCTTGGTGCCATGTATGCATTGACTGTTAGTGTTGAGGATGACTGTTACCTGTGTGTTCCGCCCGACCCGGGCATTGAGCCCAGTGAGGCTGCTGCTCTAGGTGCTATTGAGTCGGCTGCCCCAGGTGCTAGTGAGGCTGCTGCTCTAGGTGCTAGTGCGTCTGCTGCTCCAGGTGCTAGTGAGTCTGCGCTGTCTGGTACTGCGCCTGCTGAGGCCCTGCACACCTTTGTTCTTGACTCAGGTGCTTCTCGCTGTTTCTTTCGCAACCGTACTGCCCTCACACCGCTCCCCCGGCCTGTTGCTGTCTCCCTGGCTGACCCCTCTGGGGGCCCGGTCCTTGCGAGTTCCTCCACTGTCCTCCCGTGTCCGGCGGTTCCGTCTGGCTCACTGTCGGGTCTCCACCTCCCCTCGTTCTCTACGAACTTGGTGAGTGGCGGTGTCCTCCAGGATGAGTGGGTTTCCCAGTGGACTCCTGGAGGGCAGCGTGTGACCCGCTGTACGTGTGCGCGGACGGGTCGTCACCTGGCCACGTTCACTCGTCGGCCAGGGTCGAACCTGTACACACTGACCACTGAGTCTCCTCAGGTTGCTGCGTCTGCGTCCGGTCAGTTGCGTCAGGTCGCTGCGTCTGTGTCAGCGTCAGGTCAGCTGTCGGCCCCCTGCTCGTGTCGCGCTTTGTCGCACGAGACCGTCCTTTGGCACCACCGCCTTGGGCACCCCTCGGTGCAGCGCCTTCATGGCATGCACCGCCGTGTTCTTGTCTCTGGTCTTCCCAGGGTACTCCCTCCCCTCCCACCCTCGCCTGCTCCTCCCTGTCTTCCCTGTGTCGAGGGGCGGCAGCGCGCCGCTCCTCACTCCTCCTCGTTTCCCCCGACGACTGCTCCCCTGCAGACCCTACACATGGACGTGTGGGGCCCAGCCCGCGTCCGTGGACAGGGTCACGAGAGGTACTTCTTGATAGTTGTTGACGACTACTCGCGCTACACCACGGTCTTCCCCTTGCGCACCAAGGGTGAAGTCCCTGATGTTTTGATCCCTTGGATCCGCGCTGCCCGTCTCCAGCTCAGCGAGAGGTTCCACTCGGACTTTGCTGTCCTGCGTCTGCACTCTGACAGAGGTGGGGAGTTTTCCTCCGACCTCTTGAGGGACTTTTATCGTGGGGAGGGCATTGAGCAGTCGTTCACGCTTCCGGCCTCTCCACAGCAAAATGGGGTTGCTGAGCGCCGCATTGGCTTGGTCATGGAGGTCGCTCGTACCTCCTTGATCCATGCGGCTGCCCCCCACTTTCTGTGGCCGTTTGCGGTCCGATACGCTGCGCATCAGCTCAACCTCTGGCCCCGTGTCTCCGTTCCGGAGACTTCGCCGACACTGCGTTGGACAGGAGAGGTTGGCGATGCGTCGGTGTTCCGGGTCTGGGGATCTCGTGCCTTTGTCCGCGATACGTCCGCGGACAAGCTCTCCGCCCGCGTTGTTCCCTGTGTCTTCCTTGGCTTTCCTCCGGACGCGCCTGGCTGGCAGTTTTACCACCCCACCTCGCGCCGTGTCCTGCCCTCCCAGGACGTCACCTTTGACGAGTCTGTTCCCTTTTACCGTCTCTTCCCCTACCGCACAGCCCCGCTCCCCCCCCCGCCCCTCTTCCTCGTACTAGGTCCTCCTCCGGTAGACCCCCTCCCCCCTCAGGGTCCTGCTCCTTCAGGTGTGTCTCAGGTAGACCCGGTCGAGCCTGTCGAGGTAGCTGTCGACTCTGGTCCTGCTAGGGGTGCTGCGCCTGGGAGTGCTGAGCCTGCGGGTAGGGGGCCTGGGGGTGTTGAGCCTGAGGGTGCTGAGCCTGGGGGTGCTGAGTCTAGAGGTGCTGAGCCTGGGGGTGCGGAGCCTGCGGGTGAGGAGTCTGGGGGTGCTGAGCCTGCGAGTGCGGAGCCTGGGGGTGCTGAGCCGAGAGTTGGTGCTGCTGCGGGTGTTCGTTCACGCCGGGAGCTCACTCCACTGCAGCTGCGCGAGTGGTACTCCTGGCGCTCCCGCCTTCGGAGTGGTGCTGTTGGTACTGCCCCTGGGAGTGCTGGGCCTGCGGCAGCGGAGCTTGGGAGTGCTGAGACTACGCGTACGCAGCCCCGAGGTGCCTCACTGAGGCGGTCCTCGGCAAGGGAGCTTCCCTCTCCCCAGCAGCTCCGCGAGTGGTACGCTCGTCTCACCCCCCTTCGGAGTGGTTCTGCCGGAGCTGGAGACCCTGCCCCTGGAGGTGCTGAGACTGCCGGGGCTGAGGGTGCTGCTGCGAGTGGTGGTGCTGAGGCTGGAGGTGGCGGAGGTACTACTGCTGCTGGAGGTGCTGGAGCTACCGGAGCTGAGGGTGCTGCTGTGACTGGTGGTGCTGAGGCTGGATGTAGCGGAGGTACTACTGCTGCTGGAGGTACTGGAGCTGCCGGAGCTGAGGGTGCTGCTGCGACTGGTGGTGCTGAGGGTGGAGGTGGCGGAGGTACTACTGCTGCTGGAGGTGCTGGAGCTGCCGGAGCTGAGGGTGCTGCTGCGACTGGCGGTGCTGAGGCTGGAGGTGGCGGAGGTGCTACTGTTGCTGGAGGTACTGGAGCTGCCGGAGCTGAGGGTGCTCCCGCGACTGGTGGTGCTGTGGCTGGGGGTGACGGAGGTGCTGCTGCTACTGGAGGTGCTGAAGCTGCTGACGGTGTTGGAGCTGTCGGAGCTGGTGCTGGGGGCTCAGTGCGGCCACGGCCGTACTACGGTCCTCTACTTCGCCAGGTTCTTGGTCTTCCGCCAGCTACTATCCCTGCTCCTTCCTCTTCCACTGAGCAGCCAGACTCACTTACAGAGCGTCGTGAGTCTGTGTCTCATCCTGTAACGCCTGTTCGCGCTGCTCGCACTGGTCGCCGTGTTCTTCGTCCGCGTCCTGACCCTGTCCCTGGCACGCACTATATGACACTCCGTCCTTCCTCTGTTCCACTGCGCGTCCCTCTGCCGTCTCCTCCTGCGTCCTCTCTTCCTGACGTCGCTGAGCCGCCGTCAGACCTTGCTCGTGCTGCCAGTCCTACAGTCACGCGTCTTCTCGACACTGTTGTCACTGACCCTTCGTTTGCGTCCACTGCTGCGTCTGCCCTTGTTGCTGAGCTTGTTGACTTTGCTGCCGCCTGTCGTCTAGACTACGCCGCTAGCCTTGTTGCTGAGTCTGAGTCTGAGTCTGTCTGTCCTCCGTCCGTCGGGGGTGATTGTGCTCTTGGCACGGACGTCCTTGAGGACAGACAGGAGGACGTTGAGTGCTTTGCCGCTGCTTTACCTCATCTCGTGTCCATGCTGCTTGCCCCTGAGGGAGACCCGGATGCACCAGACATCCCGACCCCGCGCTCTTACGCAGAGGCGATAGAGGGTCCCTACTCCTCTCAGTGGCAGACAGCTATGGACGCAGAGATGGCTTCCTGGAAGTCCACAGGCACCTACGTCGACGAGGTTCCCCCACCTGGGGCGAACATCGTCAGTGGCATGTGGATTTTCACGGTGAAGCGGCCGCCGGGTTCTCCGCCTGTCTTCAAGGCGCGTTACGTTGCACGAGGCTTCAGTCAGCGACAGGGAGTTGACTTCTTCCATACCTTCTCCCCTACCCCGAAGATGACCACTCTTCGGGTTCTGCTGCACGTTGCCGCTCAGCGTAACTACGAGCTTCACTCTCTTGACTTCAGCACTGCTTTCCTACAGGGCAGCCTGCACGAGGAGATCTGGCTGCGCCGCCCACCTGGCTTCACTGGGTCGTTTCCTGCTGGTACCCAGTGGAGCCTCCGGCGGCCAGTCTACGGTCTCCGCCAGGCACCCCGTGAGTGGCACGACACACTGAGGACGACTCTTGCTGATCTTGGGTTTGCTCCTTCTACTGCTAACCCGTCGCTGTTTCTACGCACCGACACCACTCTGCCGCCGTTCTACGTTCTCGTGTACGTAGAGGACTTGGTCTTTGCTACTTCTGACACTGAGAGACTCGCCCACGTGAAGTCGGAGCTGCAGAAGAAACACACGTGCACAGACCTGGGTGAGCTGACAAGCTATCTTAGCTTACGGATCACCCGGGACAGAGCACAGCGCACCATCACCTTGACTCAGTCACACATGGTGCAGCAGGTCCTTCAGTGCTTCGGCTTCATGTACTCCTCGCCACAGTCCATTCCTCTGCCTACCGGTCACTCGCTCTCAGCTCCACCTTCGGACGAGTCCGTAGAGACAAGTGGCCCATATCCAGAGCTTCTGGGCTGCCTCATGTACCTGATGACCTGCACTCGACCTGACCTTGCCTACCCTCTTAGCATTCTAGCACGCTATGTCGCTCCTGGCAGACACAGGAAGGAGCACATGGATGCTGCTAAGAGGGTGTTGCGCTACTTGTGCAGTACGTCGGGCATGGGGCTCGTGCTTGGAGGACGGGCGCGAGTTGTCCTCACTGGTCACGCAGACGCTTCCTGAGCTGACGACTTGACTACGCAGCGGTCGTCACAGGGTTACACCTTCACTCTTGGCTCCGGCTCTGTTTCTTGGCGGTCTACCCGCTCTTCTTCTGTTCTCAGCTCCAGTTGTGAGGCTGAGATCTACGCCACAGCCATGGCTGCACAGGAGTTACGCTGGCTCACCTACTTGCTGACCGACCTGGGAGAGCTGCCTCGTTCTCCTCCAGTGCTGTACGTCGACAACAAGGCCATGATTGCCTTGTGTCAGGAGCACAGACTGGAGCACAGAACGAAGCACATCGCTCTACGCTACTTCCTTGCTCGAGAGTTGCAGCAGCGTGGTCAGCTTCGTCTTGCGTACGTGGCCACTCGGGCCAACACTGCCGATGTCTTCACCAAGGCACTTCAGCCCTGTGATCATCAGTGTTTCTGTACTGTTCTAGGCCTTGTGCCTACTGTGCCTCACTTGCTTACTTCTTGACTTCGCTTGTACTGTGATCCTTATATATGTATACCTGCATGTTTACACTTGCTAGGTTCTGATCACTATACTGCTTGTTGTATTATCAAACTGCATGCGAACTGGTCTTGTGGCCGCTTGCTTGTGCTCGGAATTTGTGTGGTATCCTTGAGATCCACCCTGAGCTTGCTTTGCTTTTCTTGATTGGTCTTGTGACCTCTTGTTCTCCCCCACTTTGCCTATGGGGGTGTGTCAAACTTATATGCTATAGCTTGTTTAGGCTGTAGTGGGGTAGTCAATATGGGGTACAACACTTTAGGGTTTCACTACTTGTACCCAACTTCCTGCTAATGCAATCACTTCTTGTTTCTAGTTTTAACATACAAGTTGCACTCAATGGACCTTTTCACTGCCTTTCTTCAGAGGAGTTTGCATGAGCATATCTGGTTGCGCTGTCCTCCTAGATTCACTAGCTCTTTCCCGCTTGGGACCCAGTAGAGCCTGATACGACCAGTCTACGATCGCCGCCAGGCACCTCATGCGTGGCACGACACTTTGCGTACAACTCTTGCTTTCCTTAGGCTCCGCCCTTCTTTAGCCGATCTGTCACTATTCGTTCGTTCTGGGTCCACTCCTTTCTTCATCCTCGCTTATGTCAACGTCCTGGTCTTTGCTACTGGCTCTGGCTTTGATAAAGGCTGGATTCAGATAGGGTTGCTCTGGCTTTATTGAAGGCTAAATTGCAAAAGGGACACATTTGCACTGACCTTGGTGAGCTGCACAACTATCTTGGCTTGCAGATCACCAGGGACGGAGCAGCACGCACCATCACTCTAACTCAATCACACATGATGCAACACGTCTTCAGTGGTTCAGCCTTTATTTCTTCTCCACACAACCCACTCTTGCTGTTGACCATAGGCTTACAGGTCTTGTTCACGACATACACAGAGCCCGTGGGGTGCCTCATGTACTTTATGACTTGCACTCGACCAGAATTTGCCTATCCTCTTAGCATCCTTGCTCGCTTTGTTGCGATTGGGAGGCACCGTCTTGTTCACTAGACGGCAGCTAAGAAGGTAGCGAAGTACCTGGCGAGCACATCAGGCATGAAGCTTGTACTTGGAGCGAGGCAGCCATTGCGACTTACTGGTCATACTGACGCGTCGAGGGCGGATGACGACGAGACTTGCGGGTCAACTCAGAGGTGTTGTTTTAACCTGGGCTCTGGGGTTGTGTTGTGGAGGTCAACGCGAGCATTGTCTGTGGCTTCGTCCAGTGCTGAGGCTAAGATCTATGTCGGTGCTATGGCTGCTCAGGAGCTCGGCTGGCTGACTTTCTTGCTCACTGACCTTGGTGAGCGGCCTAGCTTTGCCCTGAACCTGTTCGCTGACAACAAGGCCATGATCCTCCTGTGTCAAGAGCCTCAAAAAGAGAGCAGAGTGAAGCATATCAAGCTACAGTACTTCTTGATACGAGAGCTGCAACGACGCGATCAAGCATGCTTGGTGTTTGTGGCCTCAGAGGCCAACACTTCGGACATTTCAGCAAGGCTCTCCCGCCTTGTGACCATGACATGTTCTGTTCACAGCTTGGCATTGTTCACACATGTCCTTGTTTAGTGTAGCCTTATCTCTTATGCTTTGTACATCCTGTGATTTTGCTTATATATGCATTTCTGAACTGGCCTTGTGGCTGTTTGTCTTAGAGGTTGGCCAGTCATACCACCCTGAGTTGTATCACTTGCTTTGTTGGTATAGTTGACCAGACTTATGACCACTTGTGTCAGAGGTTGGACGAGTAGTGCCACCCTGACTTGCTTCTTGCATGCTTGGCACAGCTCCCCTTACCTAGCCTATGGGGGTGTTTCAATTTTTACATTTCATGTTTGTGGGTGCTAAATTGTTAGCCTATGTTAGGGTTAGCTAATTGTATCACCCTGTTGCTTAGCTCACATCATTCCGATGTTCATACTTCTAACACTTGCCTTCTGTTGCTGTGAGGTTTTTTTTTTTGTACAAATTGAGGATGTCGAAGAGAAAGGCCCCGCCTCGCTTGGGCACAGCCGATCTCGCCGTCGACGAGAAGTTCGCGACGGATTGGTCGACGAAATGGGCTTCCGCAGTTCGACGGAAGTTGCGGCCGAGCAGGCTCTGCTCGACAGAATCTGGTCGGCGAGCTCTGTGCGACAAGCTCGGGTCGACGATCTCTGCGCGACGAGCTCCCGTCGAAGAGCGCTGGTCGACGATCCTGGTCAAGGAACTCTGGTCGAAGAGTTCGGGTCGAGGAACTCTGGTCGAAGAGTTCGGGTCGAGGAGCTCTGCTCGGCGAACGCTGCTCGACCGAGCGATGTCGAGCTGATCGACCGGATTCGCAGAGGTGTGTGAAACTCTGCGGAGGTGTGCGAACTTTCGCCCAGGAGGTTTTGGCGAAGTTCTACCTGCGGAACGTGTTAGAATGTAGAACTGAACGAGAATGAATGAACTAGGCAGCAGGGTGATACAAGTAGGAAACCCTAGCAATGTTGTACCCCCTAAGGCTAAAACCACTATAGCCTACACAATATGAACATGTATAATGTTTGACACACCCCCATAGGCGAAGTGGGGGACAACCAGATGGTCACAAGACCAGTCAAAGCAAAGCAAAGCAAAGCAAGCTCAGGGTGGATCTCAAGGAAACCACACAAATTCCGAGCACAAGCAAGCGGTCACAAGACCAGTTCACATGCAGTTTGATAATAAACAAGAGGTACAGTGATCACAACCTAGCAAGTGTAAGCATGCAGGTATATATATAGAGATCACAGTACAAGCAGAGTCAAGAAGTAAGCAAGTGAGGCACAGTGGGCACAAGGCCGAGAACAGTACAGAAACGCTGATGATCACAAGGCTGAAGCGCCTTGGTGAACACATCAGCAGTGTTGGCCCGAGTGGCCACGTAAGCAAGACGAAGCTGACCACGCTGCTGCAACTCTCGAGCAAGGAAGTAGCGCAGAGCGATGTGCTTCGTTCTGTGCTCCAGTCTGTGCTCCTGACACAAGGCAATGGCGGCCTTGTTGTCGACGTACAGCACTGGAGGAGAACGAGGCCGCTCTCCCAGGTCGGTCAGCCCGTAGGTGAGCCAGCGTAACTCCTGTGCAGCCATGGCTGTGGCGTAGATCTCAGCCTCACAACTGGAGCTGAGAACTGAAGACGAGCGTGTAGAACGCCAAGAAACTGAACCAGAGCCAAGAGTGAAGGTGTAACCCTGAGACGACCGCTGCGTAGCCTGGTCGTCAACCCAAGAAGCGTCTGAGTGCCCAGTGAGGACAACGTCGCTCTGTCCTCCAAGCACAAGCCCCATGCCCGACGTACTGCACAAGTAGCGCAACACCCTCTTAGCGGCATCCATGTGCTCCTTCCGGTGACGGCCAGGAGCGACATAGCGTGCTAGGATGCTAAGAGGGTATGCAAGGTCAGGTCGAGTGCAGGTCATCAGGTACATGAGGCAGCCCACAAGCTCTGGATACGGGCCACTCGGCTCTACGGACTCATCCGAAGGCAGAGCTGAGAGCGAGTGACCGGTAGGCAGAGGAGTGGACTGAGGCGAGGAGTACGTGAAGCGGAAGCGCTAAAGGACCTGCTGCACCATGTGTGACTGAGTCAAGGTGATGGTGCGCTGTGCTCTGTACCGGGTGATCCGCAAGCCAAGATAGCTTGTCAGCTCACCCAGGTCTGTGCACGTGTGTCTCTTCTGCAGCTCCGACTTCACGTGGGCGAGTGCCTCAGTTTCAGCAGTAGCAAAGACCAAGTCGTCTACGTACACGAGAACGTAGAACGGCAGCAGAGTGGTGTCGGTGCGTAGAAACAGCGACGGGTCAGCAGTAGAAGGAGCAAACCCAAGAGCAGCAAGAGTAGTCCTCAGTGTGTCGTGCCACTCACGGGGTGCCTGGCGGAGACCGTAGACTGGCCGCCGGAGGCTCCACTGGGTACCAGCAGGGAACGACCCAGTGAAGCCAGGTGGGCGGCGCAGCCAGATCTCCTCGTGCAGGCTGCCCTGTAAGAAAGCTGTGCTGAAGTCAAGCGAGTGAAGCTCGTAGTCACGCTGAGCGGCAACGTGCAGCAGCACCCGAAGAGTGGTCATCTTCGGGGTAGGGGAGAAGGTCTGGAAGAAGTCAACTCCCTGTCGCTGACTGAGGCCTCGTGCAACGTAACGCGCCTTGAAGGCAGGCGGAGAACCCGGCGGCCGCTTCACCCTGAAAATCCACATGCCACTCACGATGTTCGCCCCAGGTGGGGGAACCTCGTCAACGTAGGTGCCTGTGGACTTCCAAGAAGCCATCTCTGCGTCCATGGCTGTCTGCCACTGAGAGGAGTAGGGACCCTCTATCGCCTCTGCGTAAGAGCGCGGGGTCGGGATGTCTGGTGCATCCGGGTCTCCCTCAGGTGCAATCAGCATGGACACGAGATGAGGTAGAGCAGCGGCAAAGCACTCAAACTCCTCCTGTCTGTCCTCAAGGACGTCCGTGCCAAGAGCACTCACCCCCGACGGACGGAGGACAGACAGACTCAGACTCAGCAACAAGGCTAGCGGCGTAGTCTAGACGACAGGCGGCAGCAAAGTCAACAAGCTCAGCAACTAGAGCAGACGCAGCAGTGGACTCAAAGGAAGGGTCAGTGACAACAGTAGCGAGAAGACGCGTGACAGTAAGACTGGCAGCACGAGCAAGGTCTGACGGCGGGTCAGCAACGTCAGGAAGAGAGGACGCAGGAGGAGACGGCAGAGGGACACGCTGTGGAGCAGTGGAAGGACGCAGAGTCATATAGTGAGTGCCAAGTACAGGAGGAGGACGCTGACGCGGAGCACGACGACCAGCGCGGACAGCGCGGACAGGCGACTCTGAACGAGACTCAGGACGAGACTCAGGCGACGCAGGACGAGACTCAGGCTCACGACGCTCCGTAAGACCTCTAGTCGGCCCAGCGTAAGGAGAAGGACCAGGCAGTGGAGAGGCAAGCGGTAACTGTGACTGCGACTGGACAGGTGGTGGACTCAGTAGGGGAGGAGAAGGACCAGTGGAGGGCGGGAGGCCAAGAACCTGCTGAAGGAGCGGAACGTAGTACGGCCGCGGCCGCTCAGCACCTCCTGAACCAGCAGAGACAGCACCAGCACCCTCGGCCCCAGGGTCTCCAGCTCCAACTCCCGCAGCACCACCAGCAACCCCAGCAGCTCCAGTACCTCCGGCTCCAACCCCCGCAGCAGCTCCAGCACCTCCAGTACGAGCACCTCCAGAACCAGCGGCTCCAGCAGCTCCAGCACCAGCAGTACCTCCAGTAGCTCCAGCACCAGCAGCACCTCCAGCACCAGCAGCGCCTCCAGCAGCTCCAGCACCAGTAGCGTCTCCAGCAGCTCCAGCTCCAGCAGCACCTCCAGCAGCACCACCAGCAGCTCCTGCGCCAGCAGCACCAGCACCAGCACAAGCTCCAGCTCCAGGGTCCGCGGCACCAGCCGCAGCTCCAGCTCCAGGGTTCGCGGCACCAGCACCGGCTCCAGCTCCAGGGTCCTCAGCACCAGCAGCAGCTCCAACTCCAGGGTCAGCGGCACCAGCAGCACCACTCCGGAGATTGCAGCGCCGAGCGTACCACTCTCGGAACCGCTGGGGAGAGGGCGGCTCCCGCCTAGGCGGGAAACCACGAGCACCAGCTCCAGCAGCACCCCTAGCCCCAGAAGCGCCCCTCCTGAGGCTGCAGTACTGCGAGTACCACTCACGCAGCTGCTGGGAAGAGGGAGCGCCTCCAGGCGCAGCACGGTCAGTCGCAGCACCCCCAGGCTCAGTACCCTCAGACGTAGCACTCTCAGGCTCAGCACCCCCAGACTCAGCACCCGCAGGCTCAGCACCCCCAGACTCAGCACCCCCAGGCTCAGCACCCCCAGGCTCCGCACCCCCAGGCTCAGCACCCCTAGCAGGACGAGAGTCGACAGCTACCTCGACAGGCTCAACCGGGTCTACCTGGGACACACCTGAGGGAGCGGCACCCTGAGGGGGGAGGGGGTCTACCACAGCAGCACCTGGTGCGAGGAAGAGAGGCGGGGGGGGGAGCGGGGCAGTGCGGTAGGGGAAGAGGCGGTAGTAGGGGACCGACTCGTCGAAAGTGACGTCCTGAGAGGGCAGGACACGGCGCGAGGTGGCGTGGTAAAACTGCCAACCAGACGCGTCCGGGACAAAGCCAAGGAAGACACAAGGAACAGCGCGGGAGGAGAGCTTGTCTGCGGACGTATCGCGGACAAAAGCACGAGATCCCCAGACCCGGAACACCGACGCATCGCCAACCTTTCCCGTCCAACGCATGTGTCGGCGAAGTCTCCGGAACGGAGACACGGGGCCAGAGGTTGAGCTGATGCGCAGCGTATCGGACCGCAAACGGCCACAGAAAGTGGGGGGCAGCCGCATGGATCAAGGAGGTACGAGCGACCTCCATGACCAAGCCAATGCGGCGCTCAGCAACCCCATTCTGCTGTGGAGAGGCCGGAAGCGTGAACGACTGCTCAATGCCCTCCCCCTGACAGAAGGCCCTCAAGAGGTCGGAGGAAAACTCCCCACCTCTGTCAGAGTGCAGACGCAGGACAGCAAAGTCCGAGTGGAACCTCTCGCTGAGCTGGAGACGGGCAGCGCGGATCCAAGGGATCAAAACATCAGGGACTTCACCCTTGGTGCGCAAGGGGAAGACCGTGGTGTAGCGCGAGTAGTCGCCAACAACTATCAAGAAGTACCTCTCGTGACCCTGTCCACGGACGCGGGCTGGGCCCCACACGTCCATGTGGAGGGTCTGCAGGGGAGCAGTCGTCGGGGGAAACGAGGAGGAGTGAGGAGCGGCGCGCTGCCGCCCCTCGACACAGGGAAGACAGGGAGGAGCAGGCGAGGGTGGGAGGGGAGGGAGAACCCTGGGAAGACCAGAGACAAGGTACCGGGAGTGCATGCCACGAAGGCGCTGCACTGACGAGTGACCAAGGCGGTGGTTCCAGAGGACGGTCTCGTGCGCCAGGGAGCGACACGAGCAGGGGGCCGACACCTGACCTGACGCAGACGCAGACGCAGCTACCTGAGGGGACTCAGTGGTCAGTGTGTACAGGTCCGACCCCGGCTGCCGAGTGAAGGTAGCCAGGTGGCGACCCGTCCGAGCACACGTGCAGTGTGTCACGTTCACGTAGGCAGGGGTGAACTGGTGGACACCCCCGTCCTGGAGCGCACGACCCGCCACCAAGTTCGTAGAGAACGAGGGGAGGTAGAGACCTGACAGTGTGCCCGACGGGACCGCAGGACAAGGGAGCACAGTGGAGGAGGTCGCAATGACCGGACCCCCAGAGGGGTCAGCGAGGGAGACTGCAACCGGCCGAGCAAGCTGCTCAAGGGCAGTGCGGTCACGAAAGAAACAGCGGGATTCACCTGAGTCCAGTGTGAAGGTGTGCAGTGCCTCAGTAGACGCAGTACCAGAGGGCGCAGACTCACGAGTACCTAGAGCAGCAGCCTCACCAGCACCTGGGGCAACAGACACACTAGCACCTAGAGCGGCAGCCTCACCAGCACCTGAGGCAACAGACACACGAGCACCTAGTGCGGCAGCCTCACCAGTACCTAGAGCAGCAGACTGGATACCGGGGTCAGGCGGCACACTCAGGTGACAGGCACCCTCAGTACTAGTAGACAATGCATACATGGCAGTGAGGAGAGCATCATAGTCAAGAGCAAAGATATCTACCCTCTGCCTAAGCAGCTCCAGCCAGGAGGGGAGCTCAGCGTCGTCGCCAAACTCTGTACGCCAAGCGTCACTCAGACGGGCGAAGCAGCGGGACTCTGTGTGACTAGGTGTCCCACAAGGCTGACCAGTCCGGACACCTGTGCGAATGACGTACGGGCAGCGAGCAGGACTCAGTGACCCGCTACTCTGAGCGTACCACTCACGAAGCTGCTGGGGCGAAAGAGCCTCGCGGGGACGACGCTGCAGCTGCACCTGGCCACTACCAGAAGCTCCCGAACGACCCACTCCAGAGCGACTCCCACTACGGCCACCCCGACAGCCCCAACTAGCGTACCACTCACGAAGCTGCTGGGGCGAAAGAGCCTCGCGGGGACAATGCTGCAGCTGCACCTGTCCACTACCAGAAGCTCCCGAACTACCCACTCCAGAGCAACTCACATTACGGGCACCCCGACAGCCCCAACTAGCGTACCACTCACGAAGCTGCTGGGGCGTGAGGGACTCACGCGCACGGCCCTGGAGCTGCATCTGGCCACGCCAGGAGCAGCAGTAGCAGCAGTAGCGGCAGTAACAGCAGTAGCAGCAGGAGCAGTAGCAGTGGGAGCAGTAAAAGCAGTAGCAGCAGTAGCAGCGGTAGCAGCGCGGGCAGGGCAGTGCTCACCAGTGGTGGGAAGGGCAGGCGCAAGACGGCGGCGACAGCGGGGCCGCTACAGCTGCAGGGCGGGGCCGGGCCGCGGCAGGGAGCTCCGCGGCAGCTGCTGCAGGGCGGGGCCGGGCCGCGACGGCAGCTGCTCCAGGGGCCAGGGGCGGCTGCTGCAGGGGCGGCTGCTCCAGGGGCCAGGGGCGGCTCCTGCAGTGGCGGCTGCTCGAGGTGGCCAGGGGCGGCTGCTGCAGGGGCGGCTGCTCCAGGGTCCAGGGGCGGCTGTAGGTGCGGCTGCTCCAGGGGCCAGGGGCGGCTGCTGCAGTGGCGGCTGCTCCAGGGGCCAGGGGCGGCCGTCCCAAGGGCGGGCGCAGGGTAGGGCAGGGCGCCGCGGCGAGCAGGGGCGACTCCGCGCGGGTCCCAGTGGCGACGCGCGGGTCGCGCGGGGGCGTCGCGACGAGGCAGGGGCGACGCGCGCGGGTCCCGCAGAAGCGCCGCGACGAGGCGGGGGCGACGCGCGGGTCCCGCAGGGTCGTCGCGACGAGGCAGGGGCGACGCGCGGGTCCCGCAGGGGCGTCGCGACGAGGCAGGGGCAACGCGCGGGTCCCGTAGGGGCGTCGCGACGAGGCAGGGGCGACGCCCGGGTCCCGCAGAGGCGTCGCGACGAGCAGGGCGACGCGTCGCGGGGTCCAGGGGCCGCGCCTCGGGGTCCAGGGGCGGCTGCGCAGGTGCAGAGCAGGCACGCGCGCGGCCTGCAGGGCAGGGCGGCAGGGTGGCGCTCGAGGGCGCGGGTAGGAAGGCGCTCAAGGGCGCGAGTAGGCAGGCGCTCGAGGGCGCGGGTAGGAAGGCGCTCGAGGGCGCGGGTAGGCAGGCGGACGGCACACGGGGCTGCACGGGGCCGCGAGGGGCTGCGTGCGAGGCTAGTGGGCAGCGCGCAACTAGCAACAGGGCGCACGACGGCGCTAGAAGGGGCGCTCGACGGCGCTAGTAAGGGCGCTCGACGGCGCGGGTAGGGGCGCACGACGGCGCGAGGTACTATCAGACACGGTCGCGCAAGGGCGCGGCGGAACGGTGGGCCCTAACCAACGTCGGTCCTAGGTCCTGACCTAGGCGTCGGATACCATGTTAGAATGTAGAACTGAACGAGAATGAATGAACTAGGCAGCAGGGTGATACAAGTAGGAAACCCTAGCAATGTTGTACCCCCTAAGGCTAAACCCACTATAGCCTACACAATATGAACATGTATAATGTTTGACAGAACGGCATCACGTGGTCGACGGTGCGCACCTGGCGAAACCGACGACACGGTTTCTACCTGGCACCTGCGCAATGTGCCTGGCGGTGAAACCGTCAACCTGCACCTACTTGGTAGGTGCGCACATCTGCGCAGATAGACAACCTGCGACTGCAGATAGTTACCTGCGACTGCAGATAGTCACCTGCGACTGCAGTGCTGGCAGACCGCGGGCAGTGCAACGCTGGCAGACTACTCTGCTGCAGCGTTGGCAAGCCGCTCTTCTGCTGCGCTGGCAGATTTCCCCCTTGCTAGGTGTTGCATGCCATTCTAGTCCTTTTGTTCTGCATGCCTCAATTGTACTATCAACTTTTCAATGCAAATTGTTCTTTCAACTTCCTTCAAGGAATTCATGCCAAACTTCTCTGTGAACACAAGCAAGAAGTAAGAACGCTAGTGAAAGCTACTATCACTCGCACAACCCCGTGCCCTACACCGTAGTCCACTCCCGTTGTGTAGTGACTCTCCGCATGGTGCGGTGAGCGTGGACGGCCCCGCGTTAGAACCTTCAGATTAGCCGACTTCTGCGTTCATCACCTAAGTCGTTGTAGGCCGGCAGCCGTCTTAGTCGCCATGGTCGACCCTGTTGTCGAAGCAAAGGGGCTTGTTCTTGTTGTAGTAAATAAATTGACTTATACAATTTAGTAGCACTACATTAGTATCGTAGTATTATCATGTGTGTATGTTGCTGTAGCAGGTGTCTCTTCGCATGAGTTACATGTGGTAGCGCGAATAGTCTCGTGAATGTTTGCGTGACACAGGAAAAGCATCGCTTCATAGAGTCGACTCGAGATTTAGCTCGTCTAGTGAACATGTACATTACCGAATATGTACTTTGCTGGACTATATATTTCATGTACTTTTTCATTATAATCAATTATTGTTCTCACACTTAACCAGTACAGGAATTCAAGTCTTCCGCTGCAATATTCTGTTAAGGACTAATCTCTAAAATATCCTAAGGGCATTTCTCAGCCCAACAGTTATATTTATTATTGTTACAATCATAAGGGGGACTTAGTTAGGATCTTGCCCATGGTTGATCGCAGGGTGATGCATAGCGGAAATTATTAATTACTCAGATCAGAGTGGATGTAGAATGACAGAAGTTATTATAACGAATACATATATGGGTTTTTTTTATGGATTTCAAGGAATAAAAAACGTCATAGCGAGCCATCTACTCTAAGTGGTACATTCCTTTATTACAGCGAATCTCAACCGTGTGGCGAGGGAATCCGTTTTAAATATGCCCCGCCAATTTCCTCACATATGATTATGCCTGCATTGGTCTTGGCGTTTCAACCGTCTTCGTCGCTTCAGTTCATCTATACCCTTGGTTTCCGTCTTCGGTAGTGATTGCTTTTGTTACGTACTTGAATGCTCAAGTCAACTCTGTATTGTAACAATAATAAGGATACTCATCCTCGGGTATTGATATTTCACGTGCAAGTGGTTTAGTGTCGCACTGCTTGGCCCCAAATTATAGAGGAAAGATACCTTGACATATGTTGGCTTACCTCCTCCGGATGTCTATTACTGGCCGACAAATAACCCTCAAGCGCCCCTCAAAACGGGGCGGACACCAAATACTGAGCCTCCACCTACAGAGCTTCCCATAGACGACGCAGCACGAAGCAGGATCACCCAAGCCTGAGCACGCTGCAATGCCACCCCAATCATAGCCTTCAAGGATCCCATCAGATATGAAGAAAATGACTGCGCGTCCCCCTGCTGCCGCAGCCAACACTGAAAAGGCCCACCCAGACACCCCCACGTCTCGACAATCAGAGGGGTGAACTGCACTCCCCGGTTCCGCGTTAACAGCTGCGCGTAATCTCCCGTCTTCCTGCGCTCCCACTCCTTGGCCATCACTTCTATGGACCGCTTGTACTGCCCGACCAAGGCCGGAGACAGAGACAATGGGTCAGCAACACTAACCTCCAGAGCATGCGCTTCCCCCGCCGTTGGTCGGCGCACCGCGACATCCACCCGCTTCTCTATCAACATCGAGTCGTCCTCCATCGACACCACCCCTCCCGACGCCTTAGCGATCATAGCCACTGCAAACTTCACCTCGTCGTGCACCTGACACGGTCCATGCTGGTGCTTGCAGCGCAATGCATGGTGTGGGTCCGCCGGGTCCGTATACCCAGTGCCGCAAACGCAACGGCCCGCGACGTGCAACTGCTGAATCGGAAGGCCGAAGCGCACAGCCGCGGAAATGCCCCACACAGAGGCCGTGAAAGTCAAATCGGAATGTGCAGGCACCGCCAAGACCCATGCACTAGCTCCCGGGCCCTGAAGGGATGTGAAACGGGCCAGGGTAGCATCATCACGGGCCATACAACGGAGGGCCTGGAGCTCCTCCACAGCTAACAACCGCAGCCGGGTGTGGAAAAGCCGAACACGTGGTGCCGCTACGCAGATATGGAGACCCGGCATCTCCTGGCGTACAGCGTCAGGCAGCTGCTCGAGGCTCTTGGAGAACCACGGGTCGAGAAAGTCCACCCCCCTCTCCTGAGGTGCTAAGGTAGTCGGAAAACATCGCCTCCTTTCCTACTATCTCCAGCTGAGCCACACCCCGCGCCGCCTGCGCCTATCCACAGGCGTAGGAGAGTGGGCTCAAAGACACCGCAGCCCGTACACTGAAACCACCTAGGCGAACTGGGAGGTGGAACTGCAGGCGCGCCAACCTAGACCGGCCTGGGTCGTGCTCCCATGTGCGAGGAAAAAGCTGCTCAAAGCAGTCCGCTACACTTCTGCCCCATTCCCTAAACGCCTTCACCACCGCCGGTCGTGGTGGCACCGTCCAAGAAAGTTTCGTGCAGACACTGCAATGGCCAGAAGGTGCGCGGCCATCTGGGGGTGCTAGGCCAAAGTAATTTTGTCATGGGTAAGGATGATTGGCCATTCTTTAGTGATTCTTACCGTGTTGTTCAGTGTACTCGTAGCTGGTTGATTTCAAATATTGCACCGGCTGTGTTGCTGACGTGCTGACCCCCAAGCTGCTAGCGGTTCGATTTCCATGATCCGACGTCAGCTGAGGCAGCCGCGCCGTCGCCTACGCGGGTACATCTCGGTGTTCAAGCAGCGAATGGGGAGAATACAGTAGACGTGGCGGCGGACACTCGCTGGCCACGGTTTCGGCTCCCCATGTCCACCCATCAGCTACCTCAGCAAGTCGTACTCGCGACGCGACTCGCAATTTCTCAATTTCCGCCGGTTGCAAAATTTGCAATCCGCTGGCGCCCGAAATTTTGCTTCTGGAGGGTTTTGAGTCTGACTCTCGTTCCGAAAGGAAAACGGCATTGAGGAACCAGTTTGTCCGGTTGCAGTTGAGTTGGTTCAGGATGGTGAGGTGGTTCAAGGCGGTGAATCTCAGACATTGTTCTTGAGTGCATACTATCGTACCAGAACTGAACCAGCGATGATCCACGTTTTCAGGGTTTAGGAGCAGCTTCGTCCAAACCTGAACAACACAGGAAGAGGGCGTTTCGACAGGACGACAGAGGAACTGTCGCTGTCACTTTTCTGGAATGAGCTTTTTGCAAACCAGACAGCACTTGAAATGCGACCCGCATGTCCTACTTTCCCTGCAGGTCATTATTGCCAGCTCCGCAAGCACCGGGGCGCTGCTCGAACTACGGAAGGGTTCGTGCATATAAAGCAAGCTGGGCTTGCTCGTTTCTCAGCAGGAATAGATAGATTGTTCTCCTGACACGCTTTCCAGCAACAACTTTAAACAGCTAGTCACTCCAGTGCCTGATGCAGGATTCAGCCAACGACTATCGTTAGTTTCCCTCGATTTTATGATCTCGTTAGCTCTCGTTTAGCAGCGACAATGACACCGTTCTCGCTCGTCTTCCTCGTCTCACTCGTCGCCTTCGCCGCAATCTCCCCGTCCAGCGCCGTCCCCCTGCTCCCCTCGCAAGAGAAGGCACTACTCTCACTGAAAACCGCGTGGGGAAACTGCACAGTAACCAACACATGGGTCGCCAGCGTTGACTGTTCGAAATGGTCCGGCGTCGTTTGCAACGACGGCGGGATGGTCACCCAGGTCTACATCAGCGATTACACGTGCACCGGCGCGCTGACGGAATCCGTCGGAAATCTGACGGAGGTGACGCTGCTCGACTTTTCCAACAATTGGCGCTTCGGCGGAAGCTTACCCAAAAGCCTTGCGAAACTCCAGAAGCTCGAATCACTCAGCATTCGCGACAATATCCATGGAAGCCTCTCCGGCGGCCTTCCGGATTTCCTCGGGAAACTCGCGCAGCTCACGTACCTCGGGCTCCGCGGAACGGGCCTCGCGGGGAGCATCCCGCGCGGGCTTGCGCGGCTGAACCGCCTCCAGTACCTCGACCTGCAATGGAACCGTCTCGAAGGCGGAATCCCCCAGGAATTGTCCAGCATGGCGGCGCTCAGCGTGCTTGACTTGAGCGGAAATCGGTTGACCGGATCGATTCCGCCGACCCTCGCGAAAATTAAGGGCCTGAAGCGGCTGATTCTCGGGAATAACAAACTCTCCGGTGAACTCCCCGTTTCCGTTATACTCGCTATAAAGAGCCTCGAGGAGGTGGATCTGCGTAGCAATCGGTTCACTGGTTCGTCTATTGGCGCCCTTGCTACCCATCCGGCTCTGGCAGACATAAACCTTAGTGGGAATATTCTTTCGGGCAGGATTCCGTCCAAGTTCGTGCAGATGAAAAAGCTGGCGAGTCTGCGCTTGGCTGGGAATAGGTTCAAGGGATCAGTCCCTGCGGCTCTGCTGAAAGACATGCCAAACCTGCATACCTTGGACCTTTCGTTTAACAGGCTAGGAGGGGAGTTTCCCTGGGCGAACTTGAAAACCACCCCAGTTATCGAGCACCTGTACCTGCAGCGCAACGCGTTCATCGGCACGATTCCCGCCGACGCGTTTCAGAAGGTCCACGTGGCAAGTTTCAACATCTCCTTCAACTTCTTTTCAGGGCCCATGCCAAATCTGGGGTTCATGGGAGGAGAGGAGGAGCCGCCGGTAGACGTGCGCGGAAATTATTTTTGGGGCAGCCCGGAGTTCATAATGTCCAATCGGAAGGTCTGCCCGGAGGAGGGGCAGGCGGATCCAGACTCAGGCGACGATGAGTATCTTGCGGCTCTGAACTGCCTCGGTAAGAGCGCCACGTGTAACATGAAACAGCAGCGCAGCTCGGCGGCGTGCAGTAGGTTTTGCGGCACGAGTGCGACGAATGGGCCGTGCTCGGGCCATGGTGTGTGCGTTCCAGCAGGGAAGGGGCAGTTCAAGTGCAGGTGTGCAAGTGGGTACAAACCGGTGCAGGGAAAGCCGCACAAGTGCGTGAAGGCATGAAGATACCAGTTACTTTGATCGACTAATAAGGCGTGTGCGTGCGCGCGATAGCCGCTTAAGGCTGTGAAGTAGGCTACAATGCGGTTCGTGTAACATGCAGTTTGTTCAGTGTACATAGGTCCTCTAATAATCTGAACACTACAGCACGAATGTAGTAGAGTCTTAAACGGGATGAACACCAGGAAGAACTTAGCCTTGGGGACATGCACGTCCGGAACATGTTTCATTGTATGTTGATTATTGGAGGAGTTTACAACGCTTTTGTACTCGAGAATCAACACTTTATTAGGTGCCGTAAATGGCACCAAGTGCATCTCCAAGCCTATCCCTTTTGAGCTACACAAATGTACCATTTCTAAGTAACCATGGGCTAAAAGGAAGAGGTGGACGGGGGTGGTGAAGGGAGCGGGAGAAGGAGACGAGATAGAGGTACTTGCACGTTGGGGAATAGAGGAGGGGTTTCACCACTTGGTTGGTGCAGGCTTGCACGAGAAGTCCACAGTTGTGGAGCCACTGCACACGGTAGGAGAGAGAAAGAGGGAGGGAGGGGGATATATCAGCCAAAGAAGAAACCAAAGGCACTACCTCTCATATCCCCCAAATTCTTGACACGTTGAAGTAGACATGCGAGGCTGTTGAGAAGAATGTGAAATGCGGTTTAGTAGGTTTGTTGCGACTTACTAGTTATCCTTGTGGTCGTCAATGGTGCGCGATCCGCTGCCCGAATACGCCCAGATGATCTTGTTCTTTCCCTTGTACACCACCGTCGCTATGCCTTCCCCATCAGCCTTGCTACGACCAAACCTGCAGAGGCAGAACAAGAAGATGGTTATGTGAGGAAGACACCTCCTGGGTACTAGAAACAGGAGGTTGGAATGGAAGACCGCGGAGCACATTCCCCCATCATGCTCACATTCTCAACACTCACAAACTCACACGCGCATTCGTTATCCTCCTCACACCCCACCCTCATACGAACGTACTTCATAACGACGCCACTGGTTGACGTCAGCAGCTCTGGCTGCCCAATGGCGAAACGTGAAGTGACTGAGATCTTGCTCGCACTGTACCCCGATACAGCGTAGCTCGCTACAGGCAACAGGCCCTTCACGTTCCCAAGAACGGCGTCAGAAGGAACCATAGAGCTGGAGCCAGACCATCCCACACCAAACCAGCCCTTCTCCGCCCCGCTGCCTGTTTTCGCCTCAACCGCCAGAGCTACACTGGTATCAGAGGTCACTTTCCAGTGAAGACGCAGTCTGCAACGGGAACAGGGTAGAAGTGCACATGGAAAGACAAGGCATGAGGAAGAATGTGGCTTTTGTGACACCTGTTTATCAACTGCAGAAGGAAAGAATGGAGGATTTGACATGTATAAGCTTACCCTTTGCCATTTAAGTCGACATAGGAGGTGTAGCCAGCCAGAGTCGACGCTTTGCAGGAGCTGCTGCTACTACCGGAGGTGCTCTTACAGGGGGTGCTCACTGGGTTCATCACATCAGAGGGAGGTGGGGGCGAGGGCGAGGGCGGGGGCGGGGACGGCTTGGGGGACTTCGGGGGGGATTTTGGAGATTTGGGGGGAGATTTGGCGGGAGATTTGGCGGGGGAGGGGGACTTGGCGGGGGATGAGGACTTGGCGGGGGAAGGGGTTTGCGTGGCGGAAGGTGCTTTGGAGGGGGAGGAGGGTGTGGGGGAACTAGAAGCGGAAGAGGAGCCAGGCTTGCAGGAGAAGTCGACAAGGACCCATCCCCTGGGGTAGGGGCGGCGCGGAAAAAAGGGAGGGGGCGGAAGAGGGGGAAGGGGCGGAAAAGGGGGAGGGGGCGGAAAAGGGGGAGGGGGCGGAAAAAGGGGAGAGGGCGGAAAAGGGGGAGGGGGCGGAAGAGGGGGAGGGGGCGGAAGAGGGGGAGAAGGCAGAGACGGGAGAGGGGGACAGGGGGGGGGATCTCTGTAAGTATGAACGAGATGCGATTAGGCTACGACGTAATGCGGGTGGTGGGGAGGGGAGTACAAGGCGGTGCAGAATGGTGTAAATTGGTGGTAGAAGCTTTTGCCGATATTTTACTGGATTGAAAAATAGATGCGAAAACGTATTATTTCATTCTTGCAGGATCTTGAGTCGTCTTGAAAAGGGACGCGAGGGCGAGTTGTTACCTCTTGCCGGCGTGGCCCTTGACCTCCTGGCTTCCCTTGGGCGCGTACGCGAATATGATCTGATTCGGCCCGTTGTAATTGACGGGCACGATTCCGTCGAACTTGCTCCGAGTGAACCTGATCCGACGGCAGGGCCATATGGGAAACGAGAACACTTGGTATGAGATAATCATGCTAGTATTCGTTGGCGAAACGGGAGTGCGGAGGCGGGGATATCTGTGATGATACTTAAAAAGAGGACGCACGAATGTGAGCTGTCCGACTTCATTCGGCGTACGCAATACTTTGTGACGAATGAATGGTGCGGAGGCAAATGCGTGACAGATTTGACTACGACAAAATGGCAGCGTAAACTGTAGTTTGGACGGATTCCGGCACGAGCAGCTGTGCTCACCTGACGAGAATGCCGGCGCTAGTGTTGGACGTGAATTCCGTGTTCGTTATAGCGAACCTCGATGTTGGCTTTACGCCCGACTCCTCGCGCTTCGACAACGCGAATGTGCCCAATGGCGGTGTAGTGTCGCTATCGTCGGATTTGAAATTCATTATAACGGCATCCGCGGGGTACATTAGGCCGGACTTGGACCAGCCTATAGCGAACCAGCCCCTGGCGACGCCGCTGCCGGTCTTGGCCTCGACGGCAATATCGATGCTCTGACGGCTTGTAACCTTCCAGTGGAGGTTGAACCTGGAAAAAAGAATCACGGAACAGTTTTTGTTCTTGGAACGCACTTCATCGAGAATGAAGACGACTGACAGTCAAAACGAGATTTGTTCTCTGGTGTATCTGCCTTGTAACCATAAGCTCCCTCCCCGTACTTACAATCAGCTCACTCGCGTCGCAGTGTTTCCCACGTGTCGCGTCCATTTTTCAGGCTAGTGAAGCGCATATTGGCAGACTGTTTCTATTAGTAAACCCACATTCGCCTCCTTACCCCATTCTGTTGAATCCGATCGATGACGTGTATCCCCCCAACGTGGACGCGCGGCATGGGGCCGCTTGCGCCAAGCTCCTCGGGCTGCCACGGATTAGAGTGGCTGCTACGTCACCGTGTACGCTTGATGGCGCAGCATTCACGAACGCTGGTAATATCAGGAAGAGAAACAGAGCTTAACAGCGGAGAGCCATAGCTCTATTACGGACAGCAATATGTGGGGCTGTTTGCAGAACTACACAAGCCGCTTAATCACGGGGCTAGATCACAAACAGGTTTCCGTCTTCTCGTATGCGCGCACTTCTGTCAGTATCTCCGAAGTGGAATGAGGAGGTATGAAAGCAACGTGGGACTACCGCAGGTACCAAAGCTATCGAGAGCAAGACTGTTTTCTAGCTCAGGGCAGAACTCGTCGTAGGTCATAAGGTAACAAGTCCCGCCTTTGTGCCAGCACGATGGAATGGAACCCAGATTGTGGTGAATTGTGAAATTGGAATGACATTTTGCTTTCCCTCCCCCGATCCCCACAAATTGCGTCGCGCCTCGTTGACGCGGCTTGTGGATTTGCGCGGCTTGTGTGTCGATCAGTTTCACCGCGAAACTCCTTGTTTCGCGCGAACAGCCAAAATTTCGTATTGTACAACCTTCAACATTCGGAGCTCCGGTTTCAAAGAAAATGCCATTATATGTGGAGCATTGGAAAAAACGAAAAACGTTTTAAAAAATGAATGACATTTGCCTTGACAATGAATGTGGACGAGTCGAGTGCCGGACACGCGTTGTGGGTTTGATCTGGCGGGAAAGCAATTCCTCCTTACAACAAAACAACAAAACAAAGAATATGCTAATGAACAGAAAGAAAATGTCAACTAATAACATGAAAATTGAAGATGCTATGCTTATTTATGCTATGCTCATTTTATTGACGTTGAAAATTGACTATTATTGTTACGAGTGCAATTGAATGAACGAGCGAGAATTGCACTATCGAAGCAAGAGTACAATGAGCGAAGGCATGAGCGAAGAATATATAGCGAAACTATAGTGGTAACGGTAATGTGTGAAAAATGGGGTGCGCGACGGGCCTAATGCCGAGGTTGGGAGATGTCGAGGCAGAGGTCCGGAGCGCGGGTTACCAACCGAACCGTGAGGCTGGGTCGCGTCGTGAACGGTGGCGGGAATGGTGTCGAAGCGAGTGTCGCGAGTGGTAACGGATTACTGTTGGGTGCTGCTGGCGGGAACAGTGGTGTACGCGCTGAGCAGGGACGCGAAGTAAGGAAAAAAGATTTTCCTTACAATTATAATGATATAATGATATGAAAGGTCAGTTCTAATTTAGTATCCTCATTTAATTAGGGTTTGTAAAAAATATTGCAAGCATAATTAGGCTTTCAGCCAGTACCCTCTTCTTTTACAGCAGCAGCAGACGCAGCAGCATGCGCATTACAGATTCATATTCTAACATATAATGGTATCATAATGGTATCCTAACCCATCTACAACAAAAAATAGCATCGATTTCCTCCTACCTATTGCTGGACCGACTATCAGAGATCATTTTCTGACTGCACCATCCTCTGTAGAGGACCTGTCAGTGAACGTGCAACTGATATGTTATTAGTGTAGTGACGGATGTCACATGAACTTCTTAATACCCGGTTGGTCTTGCTCTTGCTGCTGCTGCTGCTGCTGCTGCTGTTGCTGCTGCTGCTGCTGCTGTTGCTGCTGCTGCTGCTGCTGCTGCTGCTTCCATTGCCACTGCAAGTCAGTCTGGGGGTTAGACGACTAACAGAAAGAATTGCGCAGCTTATTTCCGGCTCCCTTGAGAGCATGCTGACGCGAGCTGCAATGCCCTCTTGTCAAGTGCCGCCATGTGTCTTTTTGCTGATTGGTGCACTAGTCAACCTCATGCAACCACGTGGGTACACAAATGAGGGACTCGCACTGATGAAAGCCGTGGCTTTAGCTGATGAAGCCACGGCTTTTAACTTATGAATTGAATCGTCGTAGGGGGTCAGCGGCAAGCTGCCTTGAGGCGCGTGATGAACTCCCGCTGCTTGGCGTCACTGTGTGGGGGAAATTGAGAAGGAAGTAGAGGGAGAGAAGGAGATAGTGAGGAGAGAGAGGGAGGGGGAGAGGAAATCAGATGGAGGAAGGGTGGGGAGAAAGGGAGAACCAAAGTGAAAGCAGGGAGATAAATACTTCTAATGTGTGCCTACAGGAAGAAACAGAGAGAGGTAGCGACAGGGAGAAAAGAGGGAGAAACAAGGTAGTGCAGAGAAAAGTATTTGCGTGAAACTTGTGTGCACGTGATTTATACCTGAAGAGTATTTGCGCATGGTGGTACCCGTCGTTGTACATGACATCCACTGGCGTGTTGGCCAGGTAGCTGCGGAGAGAAGGGAGGAAGGGGTGAGAGAAGGGGAAGAAGGGAGGAGGAGAGTGACAAGTCGAGGCATGGTGGTAACCATCGTTGTACGTACATCACATCGAAGGTAGGCAAGGGTTCCACATTCAACATCCCAATGAGTGGTGAAACCCCGCTGGTATAGCATGGTAGTAGCAGCGTCACCAGCACTGCCAGCATCACCACCACCCACAACCCCCCCCCCCCCCCCCTCCACCAGTAGCCTCGGATGTGCCAGCCACCAAGTGATGCAGCAACCCCAACAGCGAATTTGTTTTCCTTCTCATGCATCATAGGCTCACTCACTTACTAATGTGCTCTGAGGGAACGATCTGGTCCTGCTCTGCCAGCATCACCACCGAGCGATGCACCTACCCCAACGGCCCACGCATCCTCCCACCACCACCACCACTGGGAGTATCACACCAGCGACCCCCCTCCACCTCTAGGCTCACTCACTTCCTGATGTGCTCTGAGTGCACCATCTGGTCCTGCCCTGCCAGCATCACCACCGAGAGTGCCAGCAACCCCAACGACTAATTACTTTCTCCCCCATGCACCCCACCCACCAGCTGGTTCACTCACTTTCTAATGTGCTCCGAGGGGACGATCTGGTCCTGCCCTGCCAGCATCACCACCGAGCGATGCACGGGAATGTCATCCGCCCACACCTGGTAGGAGTGCCTGCGGAGAGAGGGGGGTCAAGAAGGGTGAGGGCATAGGGGCAGTGGAAAGGGATGAGTGGGGAGGGGCAGGGCAATGCATGGGCATGTCACCCGCCCACTCCTGGTACGTGTGCCTACAGAAGGGAGAGAGGGGGGAAGATGAGAGGAGGCGTGAATGAGAGGTGATTAGAGAAGAGAGGCTAGATGCCCGGGCATGCCACCCACCCACTCCTGGTATGCGTGCATGTAGAGGGGGGCCAATAAAGGGGAGGGGGAATGGGGAAAAGAGGGGATGGGGGAGGGGGGGCGACTGGGATGAGATGCAGAGAGATGCACAGGAATGTCGTCCGCCCACACCTGATAGGCGTGCCTGCAGAGGAAAGGGGGGAGTGGGGGAGGGGGATGGACGGGAGTGATGGTGGCAGGAAGCAGATGAGTCTGCAGCACAGTGCACACTCCACCAGCACCACCTGATTCAGATATCACCTACCCCAGGTGACACCCGGCAGGTGCACTACCCACCAGTTGAATTCGCAACAAAGAGCACGCACCACCACCACCTACACCGGGTAATTTAATTACCACCACCCAAAGCAGAGAGCAGGGAGTGAGGCTCACCAGTTGAAGCCGCGGCAGAGAGCACGCGCCACCTGCAGCTCCCTTCCGCACAGGAACCACCTCACGGCCTCTGCTATGGTGTCGCCTATTGAGGGGGAGCCGGGGACCCTGCAGGGCAATGGGACACAGCAATGGGAAAGCAGTGGGGCAGTGGGGGCAAGTGGGGCAGTGGGGGCAAGTGGGGGCAAGTGGGGGAGAGAATGAGAATGGGGTAGCTGGGGGGAGGTGTTGCCACCTGCAGCTCTCCCTCCCACACAGGAACCACCTCGCCACCTCTCCTATTGTGTCGCCTTGTGAAGGGGAGCCGGGGACCCTGGGGAGTGGCGGGGAGAGGCGGGAGAATTGGGGGCAAGCAACGAACGAGGTGGGCGTGCAGGAAGAGAGGACAACAGGAACGAAACGAACAAGCATGACATGGGAGAGGGAAGAGAAGGAGGCGCGAGGAGGCAGGCACTAGGTAAATAAAGCACATATGCATACGCGGCAGGAGCCAAACTTAAAACCCGGAGAAGTAACTCGGGAGACGGGCAGGAAAACACGCAGATGGTACATGGGAAGTCGTATTCAGGAAATTTACGTACTTATAAATAAAATTGAAGAGCACTTTAGGGAGGCAGAGCAGGAAGCATGCGGGATCCACAAAGCCCATGGCGCTCACAGTCTCTGGGTGCTTGCGCACTTGCTGAGGGGGGCGCGGGAGTTGGGGGGAGTGGGGGAAGAGGGGAAGGGATTTGGGGGGGCATGGGAGAGAATGGAATGGAATGGGTTAAGATAGGTGAAGGCGAGGGTCCACAATGCCCATGGCGCTCACAGTCTCGGGGAACTTGCGCACTTGCTGGGGCGGGGGGGGAGGGGGGGAGGGGGGAAGAGGCGGGGAGAAAGGGGAGAGGGGGGGGAGGGGAAGAGGCGGGGAGAAAGGGGAGAGGGGGGAGAGGGGGGAGAGGGGGTAGAGTGGGGAGAGAAAAGAGGGGGGAAGAAAGGGGAGAGATGGGAGAGGGGGGAGAGGGGGAGTGGGGTTGGTGGGGCCCGGGGGAGGTAGAGTGACTGTGATAGCACGCAATGAATAACGCCTTCCGAAACCTATCGCTGTAGTAATCAATACATGTAAAACCTTGATATATGTTAATTATTTTCACATGCAACCTTTTTATTGTAGAAACGTACCCGAGCGAGCACGAGAGCACCGTACGAGTGTCCCACGAAGATGGCTGATTGCATGCCGTGAACCGCCATCGCATCAGTTAGCCCGTCTGCCACGTCATCAATGGTGGGTGATGACGTGGCCAGGCGCACTGCTAGATGTGCCAGCTCCACCACTATAAGCTTCTGCAGACGAGCATAAAAAAAATACATTAAAAAGAATCAGTTAATGGCTGCAGGAAAAAAAAAAAAAAAAAATGGTTGTAATAGAAGGCTAATACGGGAGGAGAACATGGAGAGAAATAAGGGGTGGCAAACACTTGTTTCTGACTGCTACGGTGCATAGGAACACATACAGCAACGTTGAAATGCAGCGAGCAGTATGGGATTGATTACCTTGTTCGAGTAGCTTCTTGAAAGCATGTGCACGAACGAGAGGTAGGGAGTGAGGCCGAGCCCTAGCCCGTGCACCAGCACCACGCCCTCCTCCCCCTCCGCCTCCTCCCTTCTCACGCGGGCCCCCGTCGCCCCAAGTAGCGGTGATGTTGCTGCCGCTGACGTGGCGCCTGCTGCTGACGTGTCGTCGAAAATCGGCACCACTGCTGCTGCTTTGTGGGACTTCCGCTGCGACAAGGGGAAGCGGGGGCAATGGGGGAAGGCGGATGGGGGACGGGAAGTTGGGGGAGGAGGGATGCGGGAGTGGCGTGGATGGGGGAGTGGCGTGGGAAAGGGGCGATGGGGGGATAGAGGAATGGAGGGGACAAGAGATAGGATAAAAGTATCACAGGGAACATGTTTGCACCAGGGGAAGTGGATTCTTTAGTTGGTCAGCAGGAAAACGCAACGATAAGTGGGGTCAGGATCAGGAGAGACAAGTTAAAGGCTTTCCACGTCAGCACAGAAAACACACCTTTGGCGCCGATTTTCTGGGAGCGCGGAACCAGTAGTGAATGCCGTTGGGCGCGGTGTGCCTGGTCAACGCAAGTCAACGGGGTGGGGGGGTGGAGTCAAGGCGAGTCAAAGGGGGTGACTCGAGGCTAGTCAACCGGGGTCAACAGAGACCAAGAATGATAAAGAGAGACGAACAGAATCGAGAGGGATCAACGCAGTCAACGGAGGTCAACGGAGGTCAACGGAGGTCAACGGAGGTCAAGGGGGCGCGTACTTGGAGAATCCGAGGAGGCGCATGGCGGCGGCGGTGAGGAGCCCGACGATATGGCCCCTGCAAGACACACGGACAGGGGGAGACAGGGATGGGGGGAGATTGGGATTCCGAGGCGCCTCACAAGTCGCACAGCGGCAGCGGTGAGGAGCCGGACGATATGGCCCCTGAAGACACGCGGACAGGGGGAGATGGGGGGAGAAAGGAGGTGCGCGAGGTGAAGGAGAGAAAGCGGGACGGGGAAGCGAGGCACTGTAAAGGCGGGGCAGGAGGAGATTCTAGAGGGAATTGGGGCGCACCAGACGTAGAAGGCGAGCGGGTGGATGATGGCGCGGAGGGGCTCGCGCGTGTGTGCCATGAAGCGCACCGACTCGTCTACCCCCTTCTCCTTCTTCCGCCCCTCCCCTATCCCCTCCTTCCCCTCGTCTCGGCTCGACTCAAATCCCGCCTCGACTTCCCCTTTTCCATTTCCCCCGCTCTCCGCCTCTTCCTCTTCCCCCTTTCCGCAATCCGCGCTGCTCCCGCTCGTTCGCGGAAGCTGCTCGTCGCTCCAGCTCCGCCCGAGGCTCCTCGAGGACGCCGCGATTGCCGCCGCTTCCAGCGGTCCGCAGACGGCGGAGCCGCCGACAGCGGCGTCAACGGCGGTACGCCTTGGTCTTGCATCCGCTTCGCTCTCACTCTCGCTCTCACACCTCTCGCCCCCCTCGCTGTCGGAACCGAAGGACAGCAGGTCGGGGGGAGGTGGAGCCGGCGCGTCGGGGTCTTTAAAGTGCATTCCTAGGTCGGCTTCGGCTCGGTCAACAAATTCTGGAGAGCACGAGGGGAAAAAGACAGGGTACTCGAGTTGACGTGAGTTGACTGGCGTTGACAGGGCACTCGAGTTGACTTGCATTCGGTTTGGGATGAGAAGGGAACAACACGAAGGTTTGTACGCATTAGAGGCGCCTCGTTACCTTCAACTGCTTCTTGGTATTCGCTCGAGAGCTCGTTGTAGAAGCGGTGGAAAAAGCCGTGCGAGATGAACTGACGAATGTTTGTACGCGTTAAAGAATCGAGAGACGCTCCCATGAACCAGCCCCCCACGAAATCGTTATAATCCGCTTGCTTCCTGATAACGCGGAAAATGGAAGGGTCAAGGCCGGACGACGGAGAAGGGTAGGGGGGTTGTGGAGGGAGATTAGGAGTGGGAGGAATGGAGGTGGGGGAAATCAGGCGGAAAGAGATTCGCAGCCCGATCGCAAGAGCCTCGTCGTTGAGTCATGCAACAGCATTGACTCATGGGACGGGCGTTGACGGCCAGGACGCGGTCGAGAAGGGTGGGACATTTTGGCGGCTTCACTAGGTGCAAACGAAGGGGGCTATGCACCTGCATTGACGGCGTTTACTTACGCGACGGCCAGGACCCGGTCGAGAAGCGCCGAGATCTCCTCGCGCGATGGGAGCGGGAGCTCCACATACTCGTCACTGATTTGCTTTAGTTGCTTAGAACGAAACACGAAAAACACCGACTCTATAACGAGCCACACGGCGAGCAGCACGAGCACGGCGTTTGACGGCAGCAGCAGCGCACCGATGAGGCACGTCGTTCCGGGTACGGATGTGAAAACGAGCACTGCTAGCCCCCTGATATGGAGGAAACGAGGGAGAGAGGGTGAGGGATACGGTATTTGGCTGGTGCTGACGCAGCTGCAGCGCGCCGATGAGGCACGTCGTTACGGGCACGGGCGTGAAAATGACAATTACAACTTCCTCGCAGAACAGAAGGGGGAATGGGGGGAAGTCAGAGGGGGAGAAGGGGAAGGAAAAGCAGGGGAGGGCGTGGTGGAAAAAGGGGTTTTTGGGGAGAATCGGAGGGACAAGGTGAGGGATGGGCGCGGCGTGCAAGAAAACGGGCGGCACAAGGGGTAGGGCAGGGAACGGGCGGTTGCGTCAGCGAGGGAGAATGCTTCCAAATTACTCGATTTGACTCGAGCGAGAGCTAGGAATAATCAATGGGCGGCACGCCACGTCCCTCATTATTGAGTGACTCTACCCGCATCGCGTTATCAGTTCCACACGGCTTACCATTTCACTCAAAGCAAGTCACCTCCACGGATACGGCTTGCCATGTTCGAGGTATCTCACCACAACATGGCACACAATTTAACGAGGGGTACCAAAGCACGGAATTTAGCTTACACCTTAAGCACAAGCTTTATTAAACAACATAACGTCAAACTTACCATGTCACTGAATAAAGCTTATCCACTGCAGTTTGCTGAAACTGTTGCCAGCGCGCCTTGCGAAACGACTTAGTGGCGTTGCACGACTCCGAGTCGTGCAATTTCGCGCGCTTTTCCATGACCGGCCTACTAGGAATGTCTATTCGCTGGGACTGCGACGCGTATCTCGACTGTGATTGGCTCTGCGGCTGCGCGTGGGGCAGCGGGAGCGGTCGCGGGCGTAGTTGCTGCATGTCGGCTTCGTCGGCTCCCTGCAGTTGGCGGGACAGAAAAGGCTCCTCCGTGTTGCTCGGGAGGTGCGAGGGTGGACCCTCGCTCTCTAATGTGAACTTATGAAGACAGCTCTGACAGAAAAACGTATAATTAGCTGAACAAGAAGCTGCCTTGTGCATATATCTGCTAAGAGCCCTGGAAAGGTAAGGACGGCATGTGGAATGGTGTGAACGAAGGAATGCGTCACGGGGTTACGGGATTGAGATCCTGTCTCCTGTTGAACCAGGAATCTAGCATGTACTCTGAGGCATGGTAGGTGAACTACTTCTAATCGAACCGCGTCCTCCGAGGGTGCTTGCTCACTAGTGGATGGTTTGAGATGGCTGTGGCCGCGCCCTGCTTCTAGCGTTTCTTTTGATGCTTTTGTTCTTGCTGCTGCTTCATCTAGTGAAACAGCTGTGGGGGAAGAAAGCATGAGGCGCTAATTTCGTGCTGCTGAGAGGGTGTGCGATTCGAGCCGCGCTTTGCTGGAGGAGAATTCGGGAATTGGTGAAAGGTTGGGCGCAGCGTGCACTGTTCATTTGCACTTCGATCCCCACGTTTCTCCGCTGGCCTGCGCCCTTGTCGCAACAGAGAGACAATCCACTCTCGCCACGTGTCCCAGCTCGCACAGACCCCCTTCCACGCCAGCTGTGACGAAACGCTGAAGCTTCGTGAAACAAGCGAATCGAGCCAAACCAGATGCACGACGGAGCTTGGTGGTTGCCAGACCAAGACGCAACCGACTTTTGGCGACCTGTCGTTTGTGGTGCCCAAAGTGGACGGCGCTTGAAAGGCTGCCCGCGAATGATTTACGTGTGGAGCAACTGCCCAAGCGCGCAGCCGTCATGTCGAGTTGTGAAAGTGTGTTGTAATTGGTTGAGTTACAACTTTTAGCACCCTGACCGCCCGTTTCGTGTCTGGATGAGCAAGGTGTGTCAGGAAAGACTTGCTGTTCCTGCCTGAACTGCCGTGTGCTTTTCTGCTTGGTGTGGTGTTGCGAGCAGGTACTACGCTACAATCACGTACTGAAGGTATACTCTTACAGAAAGTCAACCAAAACATAACTACAGCTAATTAAGGTATGATATTGTTGAGTCTCGCATTGGCGCCTCTAGTGGCTTTGTGACGTCAGGCAAACATGGATACGAATTTGGTGTATTTGGCGTAGGATGGGGTGGGGAAGGAGATAGAGGAAGGGGGTTTGGAGTCGGAGGTTCCAAGAGCATCTCTTGGAAAAACCAATGATTATTATAACATTCCCGAAGGTTCTCCTTAGTGCACCGCTTCATAACGAAGCAGCGCACTTGTACTAGTACCGCGTTAGCTCGTATATAGCACGCGAAGGTCAATAGCCACGAGAAGTTCAACAATCGCAGGGAAGTCAATGGTCGCAACTGTTGACCACCTCGCAACTGTAATCGGAAGTTACACGCTGCAACATGGTAACTGTCGAGTATCGCAATAGTCGTGATTACTGTAGCAATGCAAAACAATTAATAAATGAATGTACCCCTCAGAGTACATGGCTAGCTAGGAATGCTATATATTTCCCTTGTCATGTTGTCTTAATTCTCAGAATAGGAATGCAACGGAATGATGAAACTAGAAAGTGTGGAAGTACAAATATGCAACCCTAACAACTGTACTCCCTATTGTGCTACTCACTGTAGCCTACAAGCATAGAATTACATTTGACACACCCCCATAGGCTAAGTGAGGGGCATCAAAGCAAGCAAGGTGAACAAACGGTCACAAGACCAGTTAAAGCAAGAAACAAGGCAAGCTCAGGGTGGATCTCAAGGACACCACACAAATTCCGAGCGCAAGCAAGCGGCCACAAGGCCAGTTCAAGAGTTCACTAGGATATAAATAGGAAGCACAACAAGCAGAGCAAACAACAAGACTACAGCAACCGAGGGCCTACCTCAACAAGCCCCAACTGCACACAGAACCTGTGGTGATCACCAAGCGCCAAGGCCTTGGTGAAGACGTCTGCAGTGTTGGCCTCTGAGGCCACAAAGTCCAGGCGTGCCTGGCCGCGTCGCTGCAGCTCACGTGAATATGCTTCACTCTGCTCTCCAGTCGAGGCTCTCGACACAGGAGGATCATGGCCTTGTTGTCAGCGTACAAGGTCGGTGCAGAGCGAGGCCGCTCACCAAGGTCGGCGAGCAAGAAGGTCAACCAGCGAAGCTCCTGTGTCGCCATGGCACCTGTGTAGATCTCTGCCTCTGCACTGGAAGTAGCCACAGACGACGACCGTGTAGACCTCCACGACACAGCACCAGCTCCCAGACTGAAGCAGAAACCCTGAGTCGAGCGCTGAGTCTCCACGTCGTCAGCGTAGGAAGAGTCACAGTGACCAGTCAACGCCACTGGCCGAGTCCCTCCAAGCACAAGCCCCATGCCTGATGTAGTCGCCAGGTACTTCGCCACCCTCACAGCAGCTGTCCAGTGGACAGGACGGTGTCTCCCAGTCGCAACAAAGCGAGAGAGGATGCTGAGGGGAAAGGCGAGGTCCGGCCGAGTACAAGTCATCAGGTACATGAGGCAGCCCACCAGCTCTGCGTAGGGTCCACTGGACTCAAAGGGCTCGTCAGGAAAGGGGCCCGTGAGTCTGTGGTCAACAGCAAGAGGAGTGGGCTGAGTGGTGGAGAACTGGAAGTCGAACCGCCGAAGGACCTGCTGCACCATGTGTGACTGCGTCAGTGTGATGGTGCGAGCGGCTCTGTCCCGGGTGATCTGCTGTCACGAGACGAACTTAGCTAGGAACGGGTTTAACTAAGGGCCTAGGCTTAGTAGCCTAGGCCAAGCGGGTGTCGAGGGAGTTGTGCCAAGAGAGAATCGAGAATGTGTATTGTTCACTATAGCACACAAGATACATATAGCAAACTAGCAAAGGTGCACCACCAACAAGGAAACATAACTACACTTGAGCTAAAGCTACAGGCAGTTATAAATATATATAAATATATATCGCGACACACCCCCTTAACTGCCTGCAGCACATAGCTAGAGTAAGTCACACCCCCTGAAAGGGTATTGCAGGCGTTGAGAAAGACGGTAGAGAGGTGAGGAGGAGGCGAGAGAGAGACAGGGGAGGAGAGGAGATAAGAACAAAGGAGGAGGTGAGTGAGGGATGAGGAGAGGAGGTGGGGGGGTGGCCGCGGCATCCCCTCTTACTAACCCCCTTTTACACAGGGGAGGTTGAGTGGGGGATGAGGAGTGGAGGTGGGGGGGTGGCCGCAGCGTCCCCTCTTACTAACCCCCACATCCCCACCCTCATTTCAGCCACCCCCTGGAACCGCACCCCCTCCCTCCCTTCCTTCCTCCACACCCCTGCCCAACCCACAGTTGTCTCTGCCCTGTCCTTCACACTGCAGCCAGCCCTCCCACCCCCCCGCTCCCGCCACCTACCCCCCACAGTAGCAGCCGCGGGAGGGGAGAGGCAGGGCAGAGGGTGGTGCTCTGCTGGCGGGGTTCTCTGCTGGCGGGGTTCTCTGCTGGCGGGGTTCTCTGCTGGCGGGGTTCTCTGCTGGCGGGGTTCTCTGCTGGCGGGGTTCTCTGCTGGCGGGGTTCTCTGCTGGTGGGGTTCTCTGCTGGTGGGGTTCTCTGCTGGCGGCTGGCCCTGGAGCTGGTGCTGGTGCTGGCGGCTGGCCCTGGAGCTGGTGCTGGTGCCGGCGGCTGGCCCTGGTGCTGGTGCTGGTGCTGGCGGCTGGCCCTGGAGCTGGTGCTGGTGCTGGCGGCTGGCCCTGGTGCTGGTGCTGGTGCTGGCGGCTGGCCCTGGAGCTGGTGCTGGTGCTGGCGGCTGGCCCTGGAGCTGGTGCTGGTGCTGGCGGCTGGCCCTGGAGCTGGTGCTGGTGCTGGCGGCTGGCCCTGGAGCTGGTGCTGGTGCTGGCGGCTGGCCCTGGTGCTGGTGCTGGTGCTGGCGGCTGGCCCTGGAGCTGGTGCTGGTGCTGGCGGTGATCGCTGGTGTTCCGCCGCCACTCCCTTCCCCCTTTTCCTCTCTCTCCCCCACAGCATTCCGCCGCCACTCCCTTCCCCCTTTCCCACTCCCCCCCACAGAGTTCCGCCACCAATCCCTTCCCCTCCTCCCTCTCCCACCCACAGCGACCGCCGCTGCACACGCGAACAGTCGCGTCGGGGTGGGTGACGGGCAGGGGGCCGGGGGAGTGCGACGGGCGGAGCGAGGCGACGGGAGGGAAGAAAAATGGACGGGGGGAGGAAGGGCCGCGACGTCCGCCACGGACGCCGTCCCCTTCATTCCCGATGCCGCCCCCCCCCCTTTTCCCCACTCTCGCGCAAACTCGGCTGCAGGCGTAGGCGCGGGCAGAGGTGGTGACGGGGGGGAAAAGCGACGGGCTGACGACGAGGGAAACGCGACGGGCTGGCGACGGGGGGGACGCGACTGGCTGGCGACGGGGGAAAACGCGACAGGCTGGTGACGGGCAGGCGACGAGGGAAAAAACGACGGGCTGGCAACGAGGGAAACGCGGCCAGCTCGCCGCCGCGCCCGTCGCAGCGAGCGCCGTGCCGCGAATGGGTGGGCCCATTAACTTAGGTCAGGATTTTAATCGCTCTATACCATGTCACGAGACGAACTTAGCTAGGAACGGGTTTAACTAAGGGCCTAGGCTTAGTAGCCTAGGCCAAGCGGGTGTCGAGGGAGTTGTGCCAAGAGAGAATCGAGAATGTGTATTGTTCACTATAGCACACAAGGTACATATAGCAAACTAGCAAAGGTGCACCACCAACAAGGAAACATAACTACACTTGAGCTAAAGCTACAGGCAGTTATAAATATATATAAATATATATAAATATATATCGCGACATCTGCAAGCCAAGGTAACGCTGCAGCTCACCCAGGTCAGTGCACTTGTGTCTCTTCTGCAGTTCGGACTTCACCTGAGCCAGGGGTGCCCTGTCTGCGGTAGCAAACACCAAGTCGTCGACGTAGACAAGGATAAAGAAAGGAGTAGAACCCGCTCGAACAAACAGCGACGGGTCGGCGGAGGACGGGCTGAACCCAAGGTCACGAAGCGTGGAGCGAAGAGTGTCGTGCCACTCACGGGGCGACTGGCGGAGACCGTAAACTGGTCGCCTCAGGCTCCACTGGGTCCCAGGTGGGAAGGTGTCAGTGAAGCCAGGAGGACGGCGCAGCCAGATCTCCTCGTGCAGTCGGCCCTGGAGGAACGCAGTGGAGAAGTCGAGGGAGTGCAGCTCGTAGTCTCGCTGCGCTGCTATGTGAAGTAGCACCCGAAGAGTAGTCATCTTCGGGGTCGGGGCGAAGGTCTGGAAGAAGCCAACTCCCTCACGCTGACTGAAGCCCCTAGCCACGTAGCGCGCCTTGAACACCGGCGGTGCTCCAGGCGGCCGCTTCACCTTGAAGAGCCACATGCCATCGACTACGTTCGCCCTGGGAGGGGGAACTGCGTCGACGTAGGTGCCTGTGGATCTTCAAGACGCCAACTCTGAGTCCATAGCCACTTTCCACTGAGAGGCCCACGCCCCTGACACTGCCTCGCGGTAAGTGCGAGGAGTCGGTATGTCAAGGGCGTCGCGGTCTCCCTCAGGGGAGAGCAGCATGGCACACACAGAGGGAGAAGCGGCTGCCCAGTACTCCAGCTCAGACTCTCTGTCCTCTAGGACGTCACAGCCAAGGGCAAACCCACCCCCGACGGACAGAGGACGGTAGGGAGGAGCTGGCACCACACGGGTGGCGTAGTCAAGGCGGCTGGCGGCAGCAAACTCAGCGACAGCGGTAGTAAGAGGCGAGATAGACGACGGAGGGAAACGAGAGTCGGTGACAAGAGTGGCGAGGACACGTGCGGCAACAGGACGAACAGCGCGGTAGTAGTCAGAGATAGGAGTGGGGAGGGCTGGGAGAGAGGACGGAGGAGGAGACGGGAAAACGGACACAGGAGAACGACGACGAGACGAACAAAGGAGGGCTGTGTGAAGGTCAGTTACAGGGGACGAGTGACGAGCACGCGGAGGACAACGAGTGATCAAGTCGTGACGGACAGAAGGAGGAGGAGACTGGAGAGGAGGAGAAGACCAGACCGCCGGACGGTCGTCAGGAGGAGGCAACGGAGGGACAAACACAGGAGGAGACTGGGAGCAAACAGGAGGAGAGGAGGAAAGGCCAAGGGCCCGCAGGCCACTCACAGGTGGGAACAACCGCCGCTCCAGAGGAAGCTGCGGTGGTGGCTGCGGCTGCTGCTGCGGCTGCGGCGGCTGCGGCTGCGGCTGCTGCTGCTGCGGCTGCGGCTGCTGCTGCTGCTGCCGCTGCTGCTCCAGAAGGTCCAGCACCCGCAGCTCCTGCCGCTCCCTCTCCAACCGCTCCTGCTCCTCACGCTTACGCCGACGGGCAGCCTGGAGTCGTGTGTCGTGGCGGTGGGGAGGCGGAGTGGACTCCGCAGAACCAGGGTCTCCAGCGTCAGTCTCCTCAGACTCAGCACCCCCAGAACCTGCACCTCCAGTGCCAGGACCTCCAACTCCAGCACCCCCAGAACTAGCACCGCCAGTGCCAGCACCTCCAACTCCAGCACCCCCAGAACTAGCACCGCCAGTGCCAGCACCTCCAGCTCCTGCACCCCCAGAACTAGCACCTCCAGTGCCAGCACCTCCAGCTCCAGCACCCCTAGAGCTAGCGCCACCAGTGCCAGCACCTCCAGCTCCAGCACCCCCAGAGCTAGCGCCACCTGCGCCAGCACCTCCAGCTCCAGCACCCCGCGACCGAGTACCCCCAGACCGAGCACCGCCAGCGGCTGCACCTCCAGCTCCAACACCAATCGAGTCCACAGTAACCTGTCGCGGAAGTGCCGAAGGCTGCTGAGGGGACTGTGAGGAGGAGTGCGGGGAGGGAGACGCTACCTGACGCGCGACCGAGGGTAGAGGGGTAACGTGGGACACACCAGACAGTGCAGGTCCAGGGGGGGGCGGGGGTACCGGAGGAGCGGGAGCAGGAGGAGGAGAGGGTGCGAGGAAAAGAGGGGGAGGGGGTACCGGGAGACCTCGACAGGGGTACCGGGTGTAGTAGGACACGGACTCGTCAAACCGGACGTCACGGGAGTCTAGAAACTGGTGGAGGGGAGGGTGGTAAAAGGACCAGTCGGCAGAGTCCACTGGGAAACCAAGGAAGACACAGGGGACGGCGCGTGCCGAGAGCTTGTCCGCGGAGGTGTCACGAACAAGCGCAAGGCAGCCCCAGACTCGAAAGGCCGACCCGACACCAGGGGAACCAGTCCAAAGACTGGTCGGTGAAGCCTCGGGCCGCGAGACACGCGGCTGGAGGTTCAGCTGGTGTGCGGCGTAGCGAACCGCGTGGGGCCACAGAAAATGGGGCGCACGGGCATGGATCATGGACGTGCGGGCGATGTCCATGACCAAGCCTATGCGGCGCTCAGCAACCCCATTCTGCTGTGGGGACTCTGGCAGCGTCCAGGACTAGGTGATGCCCTGTTCGTCGCAGAATCCGCCGAGAATGCCGGAGCGAAACTCGCCTCCACGGTCGGAGTGGAGAAAACTGACTCCACGACCACGAGTGCCCTCAGTGGCTAGAAGCCACCTGATCAGCGTAGCAGTCACCTCGGACTTCTTCGCAAGAGGGAACATTGTGGTGTACCTGGAGAAGTCGTCGACGACCACCAGAAAGTAACGCTCCCTCCCAGACCCCTGCGTCGGGGCAGGGCCCCAGACGTCCAAGTGGAGAGTCTCGAAGGGAGCGGTGGCCGGACGAAGGGAGGAGGAGTGAGGAGTGGCGCGTAAGCGACCGGCGACGCACGGAGAGCAAGGAGGGGCAAGCGAGAGAGGGAGCGACGGGAAGGTGCCTGGGAGACCTGAGACAAGTCCCTGACTGAGCATGCCACGTAGGCGAGGGATCGACGGGTGGCCAAGGCGGTGGTGCCACAGGACGGTGCTGTGGGCGAGAGAGCGACAGGAGCAAGACACAGCGACTGGACTGGACACAGCGACCGGACCGGACACTACTACCTGGCTAGACACAGCAACTGGACTAGGGACCTGGGCCGGAGGGGACGCAACGACCTGAGGGGAGGACGCGACCGGGGAGCGCTCGGTGTGGAGAACGTAGAGACCGGAGCGGGGCTCCCTGGTGAACGTGGCCAGAACAGCACCTGTGGTAGCGTCTGTACAGACTGCAGTCCGCCCACCCCCCACGAAGGTAACCGTGATCCCCCTGTCCTGGAGGTATCCAACACCCACCAAGTTCCGAGTGAACGAGGGGATGTGGAGGCCGCGCAGGACACCAGAGGGGACCACAGGGCACGGGAGGGTGGTGGAGCTACGCGCAACGGCTGGTCCAGAGGTAGGATCAGCCAGAGCCACTGACACAGGAGTGAGGAGTAGCGTAAGGGTCGTGTGGTCGCGGAAGAAGCACTGAGACGCGCCCGAGTCCAGCGTGAACGACAGAGAGGCCTCAGCCGGAGGGTCACCTGACCCAGTCGCTACACAAGCACCTAGAGCAGCAACACAAGCACCTAAGCTAGACAGGCACAAGGCTACACTAGCAGGAGGCAAGCAGGCTAAACTACGAACACGCGAGCACACAGATCCATCAGCACTAAAGTCAGCATCAACATACAAAGCATGCTGACGCGCATCGTCCATGGACAAATCAAAGACATCAATCTTACGGGTTAACAGACGAGACCAGCGAGGCGTGACCGCCAGGGGGCCCCCCAACGAGCCCGGTAGAGGTCGTCGAGGCGGCGGAAGCACCGCGCGGCAGAGTGGTCGTTGTGACCACAGAGACAGGGGCTGCCCGGCCCGGTGAGGCACCAGTGGGTGCAGGGGCCAGCGTCACGGCGAGGGGGGCGAGGGGCCCAGCTGGAAGAGCTGCTGCTGCGGCCGGTGCTCCCAGGGCCTCCCGGACCCCACTGCGGCGGGGGACCCCAGTGCTGCTGCGGACCCCACTGCAGCGGGGGCCCCCACTGCTGGAACTACTGCGGTGCCTGCTGCTGCTGCTGTCCCTGATGCTGCTGGTGCTACTGTGGCTGCTGCTGCTGGGGGGCAGCACCCCCACCGGTCGGGCCACCACCTGTAGGTGGACCTGTCTGTCCTGCGCCTCCTCCAAGGCCCCCTCCCCCTGGTGCACCACCGCCGCCGCCGCCGCCGCCGCCTCCACCACCACCGCCGCTCCCACCTCCACCGCCCCCTCCACCGCCACCTCCTCCGCCCCCACCTCCCCCCTTCCCGCCCTTCTTGCCACTCTTGCCCCGTTTCTGCCAGTCTGCGGCAGAAATGGCAGCGGTGTCCTCAGAGACCGACACAGCAGCAGAAGCGCGGGTAGCGGTGAAAGTGGGAAGCTGAGGGGCGGCACACCCCGCAAAGAGACGGGGGGCCACCGCATCAGTGGCGGAGGCAACGGTGAGGAGGCTGCTCTCGATGGTCCCGAGAGCAGTCTGAAGGAGGTCTATAGTGAGTTCAGTGGGGTGCTTCTGAAGAAGCGCATCGCGGGCAGTGGCAAGGCGGTCAGGGAGGCGGGTGACTAACCAGTGCACAGTGAGCCACATGGGGGGGGGAGCAACAAGGAGCTGTGCGTCGGTACAGGCCGAACGAAAACCGGCGTCAAGCGAGCGGAGATGAGTCACTAGGTCGGAAACAGTCGCAAACGAGCCTAGGTCGGGAAACACGAACGGCATGAGGAGGCGACTGAGGGAGGCGGAGGGGGGGGTGGAATAGCGAGCCACAATAGCATCCCAAACCCCCTTGGCTGTCTCCACCTGGTCAAAGTGAGCGGCCTCAGTCGGGGGGAGAAGCTCCGATAGCGTGAGGGCGGCGGCCGCGTCACGAGAGAGCCACACGTCCCGAGCCAGGACCCGACGGTCGTAGTCCGCCTGGGCCGTAGGAGTCGGCTCCGGGGCGGTCGGCAGGGCGGCGGGGGACGGGGGTGCCGCGAGAGCACCTGACGCGTGGGCCCACAGAGTGGCGCCGTCCTGACGCTGGCTGGTGAGGAAACGTGTGGTCTGGCGCTGCCAGGTACCGAACTCGATCGGGCGTCCCTCAGCATCGAAACGGAGGCGACGGGCCTCCATAGCGGAGCCCATGCTAGAGGCGACTGGAGCACGGCGGAGGCGAAGCTAAGAACGAGGAGGAAAACTACGGAGGGCTAGGGACGCCAGCGGGGAAAACGACGAGAGACAGTCGGCGAGAAAATAGTCGTGGGGCAGGGCTCTAACCGAACCTAGGTGGCGCTACCGGAGGGAAGAGCGGCTGCCAGCCGCCGGCTGCCAGCCGCTGAGCCGGGAGCCAAGTGCAGTAGGAATGGCGTGGGACCGGTGCACAGGTGAAGGGGAGAGAGATGCAGTAAGCGCACAGAGTGATGCGGTAAGTGTACGCAGGTGTGCGGTAAGGGCACGCAGGTGTGCGGGAAGCGCACGCAGGTGTGCGGGAAGCGCACACAGAGTGATGCGGTAAGTGCACGCAGGTGTGCGGTAAGCGCACGCAGGTGTGCGGTAAGTGCACGCAGGTGTGCGGTAAGCGCACGCTGGTGTGCGGGAAGCGATGACGGAGGAGGGCGCGCGACAGGCGGAGGGGAGGGCACGCGACGGTCTAAGGAGGGCGCGCGACGGTTGGAGAGGGCGCGCGACGGTGGGGGAGGGCGCGCGGCGGTCTAAGGAGGGCGCACGATGGTTTTGGAGGGCGTGCAACGGTGGGGGGAGGGCGCGCGGAGGTCTAAGGAGGGCGCGCGACAGGCTGGACAGCGCGGGAGGGCGCGGGCTAGGCGCGAGGAGGGCGCGGAGGGCGCGGAGGGCGCGGAGGGCGCGGAGGGCGCGGAGGGCGCGGAGGGCGCGAGAGCACGGAGGGCGCGTAGGGCGCGGAGGCTAGCTAAAAACGAACGAGGATCTAACCTACTCGTGATACCATCTCAGAATAGGAATGCAACGGAATGATGAAACTAGAAAGTGTGGAAGTACAAATATGCAACCCTAACAACTGTACTCCCTATTGTGCTACTCACTGTAGCCTACAAGCATAGAATTACATTTGACATTAATTATCTTGTTCCCTTTCAACTTATTATAAACAATGTCACTCAAAGACCTCATTGTCTTCCTTCATACGCTTGGCTGGCTTTATTCCATCCACTACGATTCCTTCGGTATATCAACATGGTAAGAGAGCACGGTTGGATTATAATGCCTGCCAAATTCTTGTTCTTCCTATAACAACTATTCTTTAAATGACTCATTACAACACCTGTTACAGAGTCTGCATCACTATGGCCCCTAAAGGGAAAGCTACTGCAGACTCCCCGGGCCCACCACCAGGAACAACAACCAATATGCCGTCAGCAGTGACCTCCGTCAACGCCAACGTCGTTGAGCAGCTCATCGCTCACATCAACGCCCTTGAGAGCCATCAAGCTAAAAGCATTGACGGCTCAAGCTACGCCCGAGGAGTTGCTGTCAAAATCCCAACCACTAGACCACTGGGATAAAATTGTTTTTTTGTGTAGCAGGTGAGTGCGCCCATACCCCCCCAGGCCAACGTGCCTGTAACCCTTCCCTAGGATCAATCGGGGATCTCCAGTAGACCTCTAACACCCCCCCGCACTGGGATGCCCGAGGTGCACACACTGGGATTCGAACGCGAAACCTTACTCTGATACCATGTCAGAATCCCAACCACTAGACCAATGGGATAAAAGGGCTTTTTTGTGTAGTGGGTTAGTGCGCCCATAACCCCCCAGGCCAACATGCCTGTAACCCTTTCCTAGGATCAATCGGGGATCTCCAGTGGACCTCTGACAGTTGCAGGACTTCCTCTTGTCAAACTGTAATTGTATGCTCTAGGCTGTAGTGGGGCATACTCTAGTGAGTACAACCCCATAGGTTTCCTACTTGTACTCACAACCCTAATCATCCACACTTTACTTCTTTACATGGTTTCAAAGTAGGGTCCCGGTTATGACCGTTTGTTTTTTTTTGGGCCCACCGTTAGTTCTGCTCGTTCCTGCTCGTAGCGCCCTTGCGCTGTCCTGCCCTGCCCGAAAAGAGTCGCGCTGCCCTGCTGCCACGCACTCTGCCTGCCCTAACGCGCTGCCTGCTGCACGCGCTGCCAGCCTTAGCGCGTCGCGCTGCCCTGCTCGCGCTGCCTGCAAGCGCGCTGCCCGTGCTCGCTGCGCGCCCTGCCTGCACGCTGCGCCCGCTGCTCACGCGCTGCCCCTGCTGCTCGCGCGCTGCATTTGCTGCCCGCGCGTTACTCGCCCTGCCCGCGAACTGCCCGCGCGCTGCTGCGCCTGAGCTGCTGCTGCCGCACACGCTGCTGTGCTGTGCCCTGCCAACCGCAATGCCGCGCGCCGCTGCGTACGCTGCTGCTGCTGCGCAGCTCCTGCCCACCGCGCTGCTACTGTTGCGCTGCTGCGCCTGAGCTGCTGTTGCCGCTCGCGCTGCGCTGCTGCTGCTGCTGCGCCTGAGCTGCTGCTGCTGCACGCGCTGCTGCGCTGTGCCCTGCCGAGCTGCGCCGCGCCGCGCCGCCCTGCCCGATCCGCGCTGCGCCGCGCCGCCCTGCCCGAGCCGCGCCGCTCTGCCTGAACCGCGCTGCCCTGCCCGAGCCGCGCTGCCCTGCCCCTACAGAGCTGCACTGCCTTACTGCTGCTGCTGCTGCTGCAGCTGCTGCTACTACCGTTCTACTGCTATGGCGACACCTACTGTTCTCACCTTTGATGGAGAGGGTCACCCGGTAGACTTCGAGTCCTGGTTAGAGGATCTCCACTGGTACCTGCAGAGCCAGACTAGGGAGGATGTCTCGCTTTTTTAGCATACCTCTGGGACCCTAGACGCCCCTGCTGCCACAGCTACTCGTGTAGACAAGTCCAGGTGGGCTTCTCGCGATGCTACTGCCGCTCTTTCTGTCCGTAGCCACCTTCCGCTAGACCAGCGCTCCCACTTTCGCCAGCTTAAGACGGCCAAGGCGGTTTACGACGCTGTAGTCACGCGCTACTCGTCCCCGTCGTCTGCCACTGTAGGTCGTCTAGCGCTGCCGTTCCTCTTTCCCGAGCTGTCGGACTTCACCACTGTAGCCGACCTCATGACTCACCTGCACTCCCTTGAGACCCGCTACGCTGCCGCCCTCGAGCCCACCTTTAGGGCTGAGAACAAGCCACCCATTTATCTCACCCTTTACTTTCTCACGACTCGCCTCCCTGACTCCCTTCGTGCTGTACGCGACCACTTCCTCGCCCTAGACCCCACGAAGATCAACCTCGACTCGTTTGAGTCCCGCCTCTTAGAGGCTGAGTCCGCTGCCCTAGCTGTCGCTGCCTCTCGCGGCACTCCCCACCCCTCTGTCTTTGAGGGGTGCTCCCCCTCCCTGCTCGCGTTGTCTATTGCTTCTACTGCTGATGTTGACCTCTTCGGTGCAGAGGAGGTCGGTGCTGCTTCTGCTCCTAGTGGGAAGCACCGCAGCGGCAAGGGCAAGGGTGGCAAGGGTGGGGGTGGCGGGGGTGGTGGGGGTGGCGGGGGCAGCGGTGGTGGCGGTGGAGGTGGTGGGGGAGGAGGAGGTGGAGGCGGCAGGGGAGGAGGAGGGGGTGGATGGAGCAGTGGGGGTGGTGGCGGGGGTGGGGGTGGCACTAGGGGTGGAGCTGGAGGAGGAGGGGCTGGAGGTCCGGCCACTCGTTCAGCTGCGTCTGGTGGTGCAGCGGGGGGTGGAGGTGGCTCTGGGGGTGGCCAGCAGCAGCAGCCGAGCCGCCAGGCGCAGCTCTTGCCGCAGCAGCTTCGTGAGTGGGCGATCCGCCGTGGCAGCTCAGGTGGCCCACCTCACTGCGGGTACATCCGTCGCACAGGTCAGCCTGGAGCGACCTGCACTCGCACCGACCACACCGAGTCTCGTTACTTCTTTCGCCTCGACGATCTGTATCGTGCGGAGCATGGTGGGCACATGAAGACTCCTGACTGGCTCGCTTTGCTGAAGCAGGACATAGATGTTTTTGCTTGTGACTGGGCTGTGATCCATGCTGGCATGTATGCGATGTATGCTGCTTCTGCTAGTGTTGAGGAGGACTCTTACTCGTGTGTGCCTAGAGTTGCTAGGGTAGAGGCTGCTAGTCTTGGTGCTTTTGACTCAGCTAGCACAGGTGCAGAGCCTGAGGAGGCCTTGCACACTTTTACTCTCGACTCAGGCACGTCTCGATGCTTCTTCCGCGACAGCACCACAGTCACACCGCTCACCGTCCCTGTCCCTGTCACACTGGCCGACCCCTCCAGGGGGCCCGGTAGTCGCGCGTGGCGCCACTGTTCTCCCTTGTCCGGCGGCCCCTTCCGGACTCCTCACAGGTCTCCACCTCCCCTCGTCGCTAAGAACTTGGTGGCTACCTCTGTCCTCCAGGACCAGTGGGTCACTGTCACCCAGCCTGCAGGCGAGCTAGTGGCGATCTGTACAAACTCGCGCACTGGTGAGCACCTCGCCACGTTCACTCAGAGGCCTGGGTCTGGCCTGTACACACTGACCACTGAGTCTGCACTGGTAACTGAGTAAGGTCAGGTAGCTGCGTCGGCTGAGGTCGCTTTGTCTTGTTCGTGTCGTCTCCTCACACACCAGACTCTCCTCTGGCACCACCGTCTTGGCCACCCCTCCTTGCCACGCCTGCGTGGCATGCACTCCCGTCTCCTTGTGTCTGGTCTCCCCAGGTCCCTGCCCCCGCTCCCGAGGTCGCTTGCACCGCCGTGCCTTCCCTGCATCGAGGGGCGGCAGCGCGCCGCTCCTCACTCCTCCTAGTTTCCTCCTACCACTGCTCCTCTGCAGACCCTGCACATGGACGTGTGGGGCCCCGCCCGCGTCACTGGACACGGTGGCGAGCGCTACTTTCTGCTGTTTGTCGACCACTACACGCGCTACACCATGGTCTTCCCCTTGCAGAGCAAGGCGGATGTCCGCGGTGTCTTGATCCGCTGGATCCGTGCTGTCCGTCTCCAGCTTTGCGCTCGGTTCCGTGAGGACCTCCCAGTCCTGCGACTGCACTGTGACCGAGGTGGTGAGTTTTGCTCCCGCCTCCTCGAGGACTTCTGTGGTGCTGAGGGCATCGTCCAGTCGTACTCGCTTCTGGCCTCTCCACAGCTGAATGGGATTGCCGAGCACCGCATTGGTCTAGTCATGGAGGTTGCTCGCACCTCCATGATCCATGCGGCTGCTCCCCATTTTCTGTGGCCGTTTGTGGTCCGATACGCCGCTGAGCAGCTCAACCTCTGGCCCCGTGTCTCCCACCCGGAGACCTCCCCCACTTTGCGGTGGACGGGCGAGGTTGGTGATGCGTCGGCGTTTCGGGTCTGGGGTTCCCTCTCTCTTGTCCGCGATTTGCCTGCGGGCAAGCTCTCTCCATGCACTCTTCGGTGCGTGTTCCTTGGCTTTCCCACCGACGCACCGCCCTGGCAGTTTTACCACCCGAGCTCTCGTCGTGTGCTGTCCTCCCGCGACATCACCTTTGAGGAGTCCGTCTGCTTCTACCGTCTTCACCCCCACCACAGTTCCTCGGTACCCCTCCCGCCTCTCTCCCTGGTGGACGACCCCCCCCCCACCCCCCCCCGGTAGACCCCCTCCCTCCTCCCGGTCCCGCTCCCTCAGGTGTGTCTCAGGTAGACCCACCCCCCTTGGTTGAGCCTTTGGAGGTCTCCTCAGACACCTCTGGACCAGCTGAGGTGGGTGACCAGACTGCTACCGACACCGTGGCCCCTCGCCGCTCGGCGCGCTTGGCGATCCCTCCTGGCTTTCCGCCCCACGACAGGCGCCCCACGAGTGGCACGACACATTAAGGACTACACTTGCGGCTCTTGGCTTCGCTCCCTCGACTGCTGACCCTTCGCTGTTTCTGCGCACAGACACTTCTCTGCCGCTGTTCTACGTTCTCGTGTACGTTGACGACTCGGTTTTTGCTACTGCTGACACTGAGGCTGTGGCCTTAGTGAAGGCGGAGCTGCAGGAGAGACACATATGCACTGACCTGGGTGAGCTGCGGAGCTATCTTGGCTTGCAGATCACCCGGGACAGAGCACGCCGCACCATCACCCTCACTCAGTCACACATGGTGCACCAGGTCCTTCAGCGCTTCGACTTCTCGTGGTCCTCGCCACAGCCCACTCCTCTGTCTACCGGCCACTCGCTCTCAGCTCCACCTTCGGACGAGTCCGTAGAGCCGAGTGGTCTGTACCCAGGGCTTATGGGTTACCTCATGTACCTGATGACGTGCACATGACCTGACCTCGCGTACCCTCCCAGCCTCCTGGCTCGTTACGTGGCTCCCGGTAGACACCGAAAGGTGCACTGGGATGCTGCGAAGAGGGTATTGCGTTACTTGTGTAGCACATCGGGCATGGGGCTTGTGCTTGGAGGACCGGGTTCAGTTGTTCTCACCGGTCACTCATACGCTTCTTGGGCTGACGACCAGACGACTCACCGGTCGACACAGGGGTACAGCTTCAGCCTCGGCGCTGGTTCTGTCACGTGGAGGTCCACTCGCTCGTCTTCTGTACTTAGTTCCAGCTGTGAGGCCGAGATCTACGCTGGGGCTATGGCTGCACAGGAGCTCCGCTGGCTGACCTACGTGCTGACCGACTTGGGTGAGCGGCCTCGTTCTCCTCCAGTTGTGTACGTCGACAACAAGGCCATGATTGCCTTGTCTCAGGACCAGAGACTGGAGCACAGAACGAAGCACATTGCTCTCTGTTACTTCCTCACGCGAGATCTGCAGCAGCGTGGTCCGCTTCGTCTTGCTTACGTGGCCACACGGGCCAACACTGCTGATGTCTTCACCAAGGACCTTGGGTCTAGTGATCATCAGCGTTTCTGCACTGCACTTGGGCTTGTGCCTGCGGAGAGTCACTCTACAACGATAGTGAGCTAGACTACGGGGGTTGGCATGAACTACTAGGAGTGATCGTAGCTTTGCCTAGTTCCTTTGTGCTTGCGCATACACGGGAGAAATCGGCAAGAGTTTCACTAGCAAAGTCGAAATTAAAGAATGGTTGAACAAGCAATGGCAACAATGACTACATCAGGCACCTAGCAACTCTGCAGCTAGACTGGTCGACCGCCAGCGCAGCTTGGTCGACCGCCTGCCAGCGTTGCGTAGAGGAGCCGCGCCAGCACTGCAGAAGGGCGACCTGCCAACACTGCAGGTCGACGGCGTGCCAACGCTGCAGCAAAGCGGCTGTCCAGCATTGCCCCGTAGAAGACAGCAGTGCGCACGCTCGCAGGTGCGCGCAGACGATTGGGCCGACTTGCACCGTTGTGCATCCGTCGGCTGTTGTCTGCGCCTGACGAGCCACATCGACTTCGGGATACCATCCCGAAGTCGCCTTCGCCATCGCGACCTTGACGACGTTCGCGTGCCTCCGCAGAACTCATCGAGCAGGTTACCCGGTCGACCTGGTCGACCACCAGGTGCTACCGGTCGACCACCACTGCCTCTGGTCGACCACCATGTGCCTCTGGTCGACCACCAGTGCCTCTGGTCGACCACAGCTCCCGTCGAGCTACCCCCTGGTCGACGGACCCCTTCCGTCGACTGGAACTGTCAGCTGTTGTCGCCGAGCTCCCCTCGTCGACCGCTGCTCACTTGTCAGGTCGACGGACTGACGGACTGCTCCGTCGACCTCCCCGTCGAACTGCCCCTCCTGGTCGACAGGCCACCCGTCGCCCAGACCAGTCAGTTGCAGCTGTCGAGCTCCCTGGTCGACAGCAACACCACAGCGGTCCCCTGCAGCTCGACGAAGCCTGTCGAGTAGCTCTCCCACTGTGAACGGTCGGCTGCTACTCCCGTACATCCGACCAAGTCGTCGGCGTTGCCCAAGCGAGGGCGGGGCCAACACTCCATTCCCGTTAACAGTGCCCACTCTGCCTCACTTGCTTGTCTATTGATCTTGCTCTTGTTGTACACTGATATATATGAGTATAACTGCATGCTTACAATTGCTAGGTTGTGATCAGTGTACTGCTCTTACTATTATAAACTTTGCATGTGAACTGGCCTTGTGGCCGCTTGCTTGTGCTCAGAATGCGTGGTGATCTTGAGATCCACCCTGAGCCTTGCTTTGCTTTGTTCTCTTGCTTGACTGGTCTTGTGACCATTCGTTGTGTTTGCTATCCCCCACTTTGCCTATGGGGGTGTGTCAAACTGTAATTGTATGCTCTAGGCTGTAGTAGGGCATACTCTAGTGAGTACAACCTCTTAGGGTTTCCTACTTGTACTCACAACCCTAATCAATCCACACTTCACTTCTTGACACCTCTCACAGGAGAAGACTGACGCGTCAACTCCTAGAGGTCCTTCACCTTTGACAATCGGCAAGGCTCAGCTCCTGAACAAGACAACCAACAACGTGCACAAACAGAGGTTTGGCATCAATGCAACAGAAGTTTCTCACATCAAAACTGAAGACATCAATCTTGTTCGAGCAGCTTGGCATCCGCTCCTTCAAGATGGAGTGGGCTCCCGCGCAAGTGTCTTAGGAATACCTGCGCAACGCAACACATACATGGCGATAGACCCAGTGACAATGAGTTGCTTGTTAAGCCAGCTGACATCTGCCCTCTGCGCCACACTCCTCTCCGACCAGCAGGGGATCGATATGTACAATGAGAGAAACAACAAAAGGGAAAAAATGGTGTTCTACGCTGGAGCAACTGAAGGGGAGTCACATGAGAAAAATGGTATTTCTGCAAGTACTGCAAGAAACTGGGCCACACGATGGATCGTTGCTTCAAGCACAAAGCTGCCAACGAAAGGCGCAACAACAACTCACCCGGTCACCAGCATCAACCCTCAGTGCCTCCTTTAACGCCAACTGCAACGACGACCATATCGCCACCTGCCGTCGCAAGTACCTCGCAAGCTTCTGCACGCATCTCATCCAAGGATAAAGGAAAAGGGACGATTTTGAGCTGCATGGCACATCACAGAGGTACTCGATACTACGACAGGGTTCCCTTTCCAACAATCGCACCGATTGAACCCATCGCACCGAGCCCAAACAACAAACCTTCGATCAGACTCTGGAGCAACAGGCCGACGACTCTCTCACCTGATTACGAGTTGCCTCCGAGCACGCCCGAGTCCCCTCCCGGGTTTCTCTCGACTCACGAGAACATTCTCTCGTGTCAGAAATAGGAAAGAAGAATGACTAGAATGACAGCAGTACAAGGTTTGTATAGCAAAACCTAATTGGGCTGTACCCCATAAGGAGTGCCCCACTACAGCCTAGAGCATATAAATGCATAGTTCTGACACACCCCCATAGGCAAAGTGGGGGACAAGCAAGAGAGCGAAGCAAGGTCAAGCTCAGGGTAGATCACAACGTCACCACGCATTCTGAGCACAAGTAAATGGCCACAAGGCCAGTTCACATGCAGAGTTATATATAAAGGAGAACAAGCATGTCAAACTAATATGACATAGTCTGTTTAGGCTGTAGTGGGGTAGACCATATGTGGTACAACACATTTAGGGTTTCCTACTTGTACCCACCTGCTTGCTAGTTCATCCATTCCTCGTTCTATCTTTCACATGGTTTCAGAGCAGGTACGTTTTTTTTTAAGGGCCCACCACGATCGTTTTTTTTCCTGCCCTGCCCGAAGCGCGCCTCGCGCCTGCCTCACCTGCGCCGTCGCGCGCCCTGCCCTACTGCCGCCCGTAGCGGCCCTGCACTCTCGGCCCGTCGCGGCCCTGCCCTAACGGCCCGTCGCGGCCCTGACCTAGCCGCCCGTCGCGGCCCTGCCCTGACGCCGCCCCGTCGCGGCCCTGCCCTGCTGCCGCCCCGTCGCGGCCCTGCTCTGCCGCCGCCTCGTCGCGGCCCTGCCCTACAGCCGCCCCGTTGCGGCCCTGACCTAACCGCCCATCGCGGCCCTGCCCTGCACCCGCCCCTGGTAAGCGCCCATGCTGCCCGTCGCTTTGCGCGCCCCTGCTGCCCGCCGCGCCGTGCGCCTCTGCAGCCCGTCCCGTCGCGCGCCCCTGCAGCCCGTCGCATCGCGCGCCCCTGCAGCCCGTCGCGTCGCACGTCGGCCCTGCCCGTGCCCGTCACGTCGCCAGAGCGGGCTGCCCCAGCCCGCCGCGACGCCCGTCCGCCCTGCCTGCCTGCGCGCCGCCCCTGCCCGCCCCACGTCGCGCCGCCCCGTGCAAGCCGCCCGCGCGCAGACCCTAAAAAGAGGAGCCCTAGGTGCTGCTGCCCTAGGAGCTACTGCTTGCTGCTGCCTGCTACTGCCCTGCTCTGGCCGCATGCCGCCCTTCTGGCCGCGCGCCGCCTTTTCCTGACAGTGCGCCGCCTCGACCTACCCTAGTGCCTGTTCGCCGCCCTGCCTTTCCACTATGACGTCTCTTCGTGGTAGCAGTGGGAGTGGTGGTGGCAGTGTTGGCAGCAGTGGGAGTGGTGGCGGCGGCCGCAGTGGCAGTCTAGGCGGAGCTGCTCGGTGGGGAGGTTCTGGCGGTGGCCAGATACAGCTCCAGCGACGTCCGCACCAGACCCTTACGCCCCTACAGCTGCGTGAGGGGTACGCTCAGAGTAGAGGGTCTCGGAGTACTGCTCGCTGCCCGTACGTCATTCGCACAGGTAATCGGGCTGGTCAGACTTGCGGGACGATAGGTCATACACAGTCCCGCTGCTTCGCCGGTCTGAGCGACTTCTGGCGTACAGAGTTTGGTGACGCGGCTGAGCTCCCCAGCTGGGTGGAGCTGTTGAGGTAGAGAGTGGATATCTTTGCTCTGGACTTTGATGCTATTCTATCTGCCATGTATGCATTGCCTGTTAGTGCTGAGGGTGACTGTTACTTGTGTACACCGCCGGACCCAGGTATAGAGTCTGCTGCCTCAGGTGCTGGTGAGGCTGCTGCTCTAGGTGCTAGTGAGGCTGCTGCTCTAGGTGCTAGTGAGTCTGATGCTCCAGGTGCTGGTGAGTCTGCTGTCTTTGGTACTGCGCCTGCTGAGGCCTTGCACACCTTCACACTTGACTCAGGTGCTTCCCGCTCCTTCTTTCGCGTCAGCACCACACTCACGCCGCTCAGTCGGCCGGTTGCAGTCTCCCTGGCGGACCCCTCTGGGGGCCCGGTCCTTGCGCACTCCTCCACGGTTCTGCCGTCTCCGGCAGTTCCGTCTGGCTCACTGTCAGGTCTTCACCTCCCCTCGTTCTCTACGAACTTGGTGAGTGGAGCTGACCTCCAGGATGTGTGGGTTGACCAGTTCACTCCTGGAGGTCAGCGTGTGACCCACTGTACGTGCTCCCGGACTGGTCGGCACCTGGCCTCGTTCACCCGAGCGCCTGGCTCGAGTCTGTACACACTGACCACTGTGTCCCCTCAGGTAGCTGCGTCTGCGTCTGCGTTTGCGTCAGGTCAGCTAGCGGCCCCCTGCTCGTGTCGCGCTCTGTCGCACCAGACCATCCTTTGGCACCACCGTCTTGGTCACCCCTCGGTGCAGCGCCTTCGTGGCATGCACCGACGTTTCCTTGTCTCTGGACTTCCAGAGACTCTGCCTCCTCTACCACCCTCGCCTGCCCCTCCCTGCCTTCCCTGTGTCGAGGGGCGGCAGCGCGCCGCTCCTCACTCCTCCTCGTTTCCCCCGACGACTGCTCCCCTGCAGACCCTCCACGTGGACGTGTGGGGCCCAGCCCGCGTCCGTGGACAGGACCGCGAGCGGTACTTTTTGCTGGTCGTTGACGACTACACGCGTTACACCACGGTCTTCCCCTTGCGCACCAAGGGTGAGGTCCCTGATGTTTTGATCCCTTGGATCCGCGCTGCCCGTCTCCAGCTCCGCGAGCAGTTCGAGACGGACTTTCCCGTCCTGCGTCTGCACTCTGACAGAGGTGGTGAGTTTGCCTCTGACTTTCTGCGGGACTTTTGTCGTGGGGAGGGCATTCGCCAGACGTTCACGCTCCCGGCCTCACCGCAGCAGAATGGGATTGATGAGTGCCGCATTGGCTTAGTCATGGAGGTCGCTCGTACCTCTATGGTCCACGCGGCTGCCCCCCATTTTCTGTGGCCGTTTGCGGTCCGATACGCTGCGCATCAGCCTCTGGCCCCGTGTCTCCTTGCCGGAGACCTCGCCCACACTGCGGTGGACGGGGAAGGTTGGCGATGCGTCGGTGTTCCGGGTCTCGGGTTCTCGTGCCTTTGTCCGCAATACTACTGCGGACAAGCTCTCCGCCCACGCTATTCCCTGCGTCTTCCCTGGCTTTGTCCCTGACGCGCCTGGCTGGCAGTTTTACCACCCCACCTCGCGCCATGTCCTGCCCTCTCAGGACGTCACGTTCGACAAGTCGGTTCCCTTTTACCGTCTCTTCCCCTACCGCACTGCCCCTCTCCCCCCCCCGCCGCTCTTCCTTGCACCAGGTCCTCCTCCGGTAGACCCCCTCCCCCCTCAGGGTCCTGCTCCCTCAGGTGTGTCTCAGGTAGACGCTGTCGAGCCTGTCGAGGTAGCGGTTGACTCTGGTGCTGCTACTGGGGGTGGTGCTGCTGGGGGTGCTGAGCCTGAGCGTGCGGAGCCTGGGGGTGCTGAGCCTGAGCGTGTGGAGTCTGGAGGTGCTGAGCCTGGGGTTGCTAAGTCTGAGGGTGCGGAGCCTGGGGGTGCTGAGCCTGGGGGTGCTGAGTCTGAGGGTACTGAGCCTGCGGTTGCTGAGCCTGGGGGTGCTGAGTCTGGACTTCCTGCAGGTGCCTCGTCTCGGCGGGAGCCTCTCTCTCCACCGCGGCTGCGCGAGTGGTTTGCTCGCCGCTGGAGACTCCAGCGAGGAGCTGCTGGAGCTGGGGGGCCTGCCGCTGGAGCCCCTGGATCTAGGGCTGCTGGTGCTACTGGAGCTGGAGGTGCTGCCAGCGTTGGAGCTGGAGCTGCTGGAGTTGCTGGAGCTGGGGGTGCTGCGTCTCCTGGCGGTACTCGTGCTGCCTCCCTGCGGCCGTCTCCCCGGCGGGAGCCTCTCTCGCCACAGCAGCTTCGCGAGTGGTACGACTGGCGCTGCCGACTTCGGAGTGGTGCTGCTGGAGCTGGAGACCCTGGAGGCGCTGGTGTTGCTGGTCCTGGAGGTGCCGGAGCTGCTGGAGCTGGTCCGGAGTCTAGGGGTGCTGAGCTCGGTGGTGCTGCGTCTCCCCGGCGGGAGCCTCTCTCGCCACAGCAGCTTCGCGAGTGGTACGCTTCCTACTCCCGCCCTCAGAGTGGTCCTGCAGCTGCCGGTGGTGACGGAGGTTCTGGAGGTGCTCGTACTGCGGGTGCTGGAGCTGCCGGGACTGGTGGTGTTGGTGCTGCTGGAGGTTCTGGAGGTGCTAGAGCTGCTGGTTCTGGGGGTGCTCGTCCTTCGAGTACTGGAGCTGCCGGGTCTGGTGGTACTGCTGCGACTGGAGGTCCTGGAGGTGCTCGTACTGCGGGTACTGGAGCTGCCGGGGCTGGAGGTGCTGGAGCTTCTGGAGGTGCTGGAGCCGCTGGTCCCGGAGGTGCTCGTACTGGAGGTACTGGAGCTGCTGGAGCTGGTGGTGCTGCAGGAGTTGGAGCTGGAGGCGCTGGTGCTGTTGCTGCTGGAGGTGCTGCTAGAGCTGGAGCTGCTGGTGGTGTTGGAGCTGGTGGTGCTACAGGAGTTGGAGCTGGAGACCCTGGAGCTGGGGGTACTGGTGCTGTCTCTGCTGGTTCTGGAGGCGCTGCGCGGCCGCGGCCGTACTTCGTTCCACTCCTTCAGCAGGTTCTTGGTCTCCCGCCTTCTACTAGTCCTACTCCTCCCTTACTGTGTCCACCGCCTGACCAGTCGCAGTCGCAGTTACAGCCAGCCTCCCCACTGCCTGGTCCTTCTCCTTACACTGGGCCGACCGGAGGTCTTGCGGAGCGTCGTGAGCCTGAGTCTCGTCCTGCGTCGCCTGTTTGCGCTGTTCGCACTGGTCGTCGTGTTCCGCGTCAGCGTCCTCTTCCTGTCTCCGGCACACACCAGATGGCACTTCGTCCTTCCTCTGTTCCACAACGTGTCCCTCTGCCGTCTCCTCCTGCGTCCTCTCTTCCTGACGTCCCTGACCCGCCGTCAGACCTTGCTCGTGCTGCCAGTCCTACTGTCACGTGTCTTCTCGCTACTGTTGTCACTGACCCTTCGTTTGAGTCCACTGCTGCGTCTGCCCTAGTTGCTGAGCTTGTTGACTTTGCTGCCGCCTGTCGTCTAGACTACGCCACCTGTCTTGTTGCTGAGTCTGAGTCTGTCTGTCCTCCGTCCGTCGGGGGTGAGTGTGCTCTTGGCACGGACGTCCTTGAGGACAGACAGGAGGAGTTTGAGTCTTTTGCCGCTGCTTTACCTCATCTCGTGTCCATGCTGCTTGCACCTGAGGGAGACCCGGATGCACCAGACATCCCGACCCCGCGCTCTTACGCAGAGGCGATAGAGGGTCCCTACTCCTCTCAGTGGCAGACAGCCATGGACGCAGAGATGGCTTCCTGGAAGTCCACAGGCACCTACATCGACGAGGTTCCTCCACCTGGGGCGAACATCGTCAGTGGCATGTGGATTTTCAGGGTGAAGCGGCAGCCGGGTTCTCCGCCTGTCTTCAAGGCGCGTTACGTTGCACGAGGCTTCAGTTAGCGAGAGGGAGTTGACTTCTTCCAGACCTTCTCTGTCAAAGCATATGCTTGTCATATATGTGTAGGCTGTAGTGGGGTAGCCAATATGGGGTACAGCCCTTTTTAGGGTTTCATACTTGTACCCAACTCTTTCATAGTTCAATCATTCCTGCTGCTAGATTCTAACATGGTTTCAGAGCACTAGGTCCGTAGGACCGTTTTTTTTTTCAGGCCCACCTACCGTTGCGGTTACCGCGTTACCCCACGTGTTGGCCTGCCTGCCTGCCTTGCCTTGTGACGTGCTGCGCTGCGCGCGCCGTCCTGCAGCCCTCGTGCTGCCTACTGCTGCCCTAGGCCAGAGCGCCGCCCCTACAGGCCCGTAAGGCCCACACGCCGCGCCTGCAGACACGTCACGCCTGCGAGCCGCCCCTGCAGGCCCGTCAGGCCAGGGCGCCGCCCCGCCAGGTCGCTGCCCCGCACGTCGCGCCCACACCCCGCGCGTCGTGCTGCAGCCCCGCGCGTCGCGCTGCAGCTGCCCCTTGCGTCGCGCTGCAGCCCCGCGCGTCGCGTTCGCTGCCCGCGCGTCGCGCTGCAGCCCCGCGCGCCGCGGCTGCCGTCCTCGCGCAGCCCGCGGCGGCTTCGCGCGTCGCGCTGCAGCCCCGCGCGCCGCGGCTGCCGTCCTCGCGTAGCCCGCGGCGGCTTCGCGCGCCGCGTCTGCGGCTCGCGTAGCGCGCTGCAGCCCACCGCTAGTCGCACCCGCAGCTCCGCGCTAGTACGTCGTAGCCGCGCGCACGTGCAGCCCACCGTCGTAACCGGCCCCCAGACCTGAAATCCCCCTCAGAACCGCACAGAACTGCACATAACTGCACAGAACCGCACAGAACCGCCGCCTTAACAGCTTCCCCACCTGAAAACCACCGCCCCAGACCTGACAACCGCCGCCCCACCTGGAAACCTGCTGCCCCACCCGTTCCAGGCACCTCACCCGGAATCAGCTGCCCCACCCAGTCCTCTCCACCGCATTGAACCTCACAGAACCGCACAGTACTGCACATAACCGCACAGAACTGCACAGAACCGCCGCCTCACCCGTAGCCCGCTGCCTTAACAGCTTCCCCACCTGAAACCTGCCTCCCCACGATCTACCACACCCGCCGTCAGTAGCCCCAGCCGATTACACTGCCGCCAGCTACACCAGCAGCAGCATAGGCTGCCCCCAGCGCACTAGCAGCAACGTAGGCTGCCCCCAGCAGAACCAGCAGAACCAGCAGAACCAGCAGAACCAGCAGAACCAGCAGAACCAGCAGAACCAGCAGAATCAGCAGAACCAGCAGAACCAGCAGAACCAGCAGCAGCATAGGCTGCCGCCAGCACACTAGCAGCAGCATAGGCTGCCCCCAGCGCACCAGCAGCAGCGTAGGCTGCCCCCAGCAGAACCAGAAGCGGCATAGGCTGCCACCAGCGCACCAGCAGCAGCATTGGCTGCCCCCAGCAAAACCAGTAGCAGCTAAGGCTGCCCCCAGCAGAGCCAGAAGCAGCATAGGCTGCCCCCAGCGAACCAGCAGCAGCATAGGCTGCCGCCAGAGCACCAGCAGCAGCAGCATAGGCTGCCCCCAGCGAACCAGCAGCAGCATAGGCTGCCCCCAGCGCACGAGCAGCAGCTTAGGCTACCGCCAGCGCACCAGCAGCAGCTTAGGCAACTGCCAGCGCACTAGCAGCAGCATTGGCTTCCCCCTGGAGAACCAGTAGTAGCCTAGGCTGCCTCTCAGCAGAACCAGAAGCAGCACAGGCTGCCCCCAGCGCACCAGCAGCAGCTTAGGCTGCCCCCAGCAGAACCAGCAGCAGCATAGGCTCACATGGCATGTACTAGGGTTCTACAGCAGCAGGGCCAGCCGCAGCACTCCCGTCAGTGGGGGCCTGCGGGTCCAAAGTGTGGCGCCCCCAGCAGTGGCTCAGCTAGCAGTGGGCGAGACGTCGGCCCCTGCGGGTACCGGGCCCTGACAGGCCCTGGTGCTGGCACTACCTGTTGGAGTCCTGACCACACTGCGTCCAGCTGCTACCGTCGACTCGACGACCTCCACCGTGAGCGTTTTGGTCCTCACGCTATTACACCGCACTGGCCTTCGCGCCTTCGCCAGCGCACTACTGCACCAGTTGAGTCTCACCTGCCTGGTCTAGGACCCTTTCCGGCTGCACGAGTAGAGACCTGTGTTTCCAGTCTTGGTGCGTGTGTTGTTTCCAGTCCCGGCGCCTCTGAGGGTCTTTGTGTAGAAGCTGCAGCTACCACTAGTCTAGCACTAGCCTTTGTAGCTGGTTCGGGTGCGACCCCACAGACTGCACAGCTTTCCTTCACCCTAGATTCTGGAGCGTCCAGCTGTTTCTTTCGCGACTGTACCGACCTCACACCACTGCGCACTCCAGTCACTGTCGCCTTGGCTGACCCCTCTGTGGGACGTGTAGTTGCTAGCAGCACCACCACTCTTCCGTGTCCGGCGGCTCCCTCAGGTTTTCTTACAGGTTACTACACCCCCTCGTTCTCTAGGAACCTGGTGGGTGTCAGTCACCTTCACGACCTAGGCGTAGTCACTACTTTCCCACTGGACGAGCCTGTTGCCTCCTGCACTGTCGGTGCCACTGGGGCGCCCCTGGCCACATTCCACAGAGAGCCGGGATCTGGTCTGTACTCACTACACACTGGGTCCCACCACACTGAGTCGGGTCAGGTCAGGTCAGGTCAGGTAGCTGCTGTGTCGTGTGACTGTCGGTCCCTCACCCACCCGTCGGTCCTCTGGCACCACCGTCTAGGTCACCCGTCGTTCCCGCGTCTCAGTAGGATGGCACGTTACCGTCTGGTCTCAGGTCTCCCAGGGTCGCTTGCACCGCTTCCCCGCTCGCCTGCGCCGCTGTGCACTCCTTGCGTCGAGGGTCGGCAGCGCGCTGCCCCTCACTCCTCCTCGTTCCCCCCCACCACGGCTCCCTTCGAGACCCTGCACTTGGACGTCTGGGGCCCCTCTCCAGTCCTTGGCCCACGTCAGGAGCGCTACTTCCTGATTGTGGTGGACGACTACTCCCGCTACACCACGGTTTTCCCCTTGCGACGGAAGGCCGACGTGCCTACCGTCCTCGAGCCGTGGCTACTAGCGTGGGGTGGCGCCCAGGGCCTGTGTGGGCTTCGCCTACACTCGGACCGTGGTGGTGAGTTTTCTTCCACTCGCCTGGAGACGTTCTGTCAGGGTCGGGGGATCATCCAGTCTTACACGCTACCAGCATCACCACAGCAGAACGGGGTAGCCGAGCGACGCATCGGCCTGGTCATGGAGGTTGCCCGGACCTCCATGTGCCATGCCGGTGCCCCCCAGTTCTTGTGGCCCCAGGCAGTCCGCTACGCCGCGCACCAGCTGAACCTGTGGCCCAGTGACGCACGGCCAAGGGTGACGCCGGTCTCCCTTTGGACAGGTTCTCCGGGCGTAGCAGCTGACTTCCGCGTCTGGGGTTGTCTGGCTCACGTTCGCGCCCCTGGCGCGAACAAGTTGTCTCCGCGCACTCATGCCTGCGTCTTTCTTGGCTTCCCTTTGGACGCCTCCGGCTGGGTGTTCTACGACCCGGTCACCTACCAGTTCTTCGCTTCGCAGGACGTCACATTCGACGAGTCTGTCTGTTACTACAGGAGTCGCCCCCACCGAGGTACTGAGGCCTTTTCCCCCCCGCTGTTCCTCACCCTTGAGCCCCCACCAGTCGCCCCGGTAGCCCCCCCCCCTTCGCGTCCTGCCCCGTCAGGTGTGTCGCACGTCACTCCGCAGTCTTCCCCCCCGCAGTGTCCAGTCCCTGTCGTGTCTGGGGGTGCGGGAGGTGCAGTTGCGGAGGGTGAGGGTACTGGGGCTGCAGGAGCTGGTGGTGTCGGCTCTGGGGGTGCAGGGGTTGTGGGCGTGGAGGTCACTCCTGTGGAGGACACGGCAGCCTCGACTCGGCGGCCTCGCCCTGCCTCACCCCCTGGCTTCCCGTCCGTCCCGCAGTTTCCTCTTCCTTCTTCTCTGCGGTCGGTTGCTGCGGAGCCTGGGGGTGTTCCTGCGGGAGGTACTGGAGGCCCCGGGGGTGTCGGTGGTGGAGGTGCTGGTTCAGGGGGTGCTGGAGCTGGAGGCACTGGCACTGTGGCGCCTACACCGCGCACTGTACGTTTCCTGACCCGTGAGCAGCGTCTCCTCCGGTTGGAGAGGGAGGAGCGTGAGCGATTTGAGAGGGCACAGCAGCAGCAGCAGCAGCAGCAGCAGCAGCAGCAGCAGCAGGAGAGAGTAGAGGAGGAGTCACAGCAGCAGCACGAGAGGGTAGCGCAGGAGTCCCGGTCGCAGCAGCGGGTGCAGCTGCAGCCGCAGCAGGAGAGGGTAGAGGAGGAGTCACGGCCGCGCCAGGAGAGGGTAGAGCAGGAGTCCCGCCCGCAGCAGCAGGTGCAGTTACAGACACAGCAGGAGAGAGTAGAGGAGCAGTCACGGCCGCACCAGGAGAGGGTAGAGCAGGAGTCCCACCCGCAGCAGCAGGTGCAGTTACAGACGCAGCAGGAGAGAGTAGAGGAGGAGTCACGGCAGCAGCAGGAGAGGGTAGCGCAGGAGTTCCGGTCGCAGCAGCGGGTACAGCTGCAGCCGCAGCAGGAGAGGGCAGAGGCGGAGCCACAGGAGCAGCAGCAGGGGCCGGTACCGTCGCAGTAGACGCCAGAGGAGGCGGAGCAGCAGCGACTGCGACTACGCGACCTCCCCGACCCAGCACCTGCACGCTTTGTTCGTGGTCCCCTACCGTCCCCTCCTGTTCCACCAGTTGAGTCCCTTTCCTCCTCCCAGTGGACTCGTCGTCCTCCCCTCAGTCGTGCTGTGTCTCCACAGCCCCGTCGGTCCCGTTACCGTGCAGACGGTCCGTTTCACCTTGTTCTCCGCTCTTGTGTTCCACCTCCTCCTGTCCTTCCACAGCCCCTGAGTCGTCCCTCACTGTGCTTCACGACCCGTTGTCCGACTACCTCCGTGCCTCCCGTCCTGTCGTCTCCCGTGTTTTGTCCGCGTTGGTCACTCACCCGACTGCACCTCTGTCGTCTGTCTCAGCACTTGTTACCACTGTCTCTGGATTTGCCTCTTCCCACCGCCTTGACTACGCCGCTCACTTGGTGAGTGGCCCTGCACGTTCTCCGTCCTCTGGGGGTGCTCCTGTCTTTCCCCTGGAGGTCGTAGAGGACAGGCAGTTCGAGCTTGGTTTCCTTGCGGCCGCTGTTCCTCATCTCTGCGCCATGCTGCTTGCCCCTGAGGGGGATCCAGACGCCCTTGACATCCCGATCCCTCGCACTCACGCCGAGGCGGTCTCGGGACCCTGGGCTTCGTACTGGATAGCAGCTGAGGAGGCAGAGATGGCATCTTATAGGTCCACAGGCACTTACGTCGACGCAGTCCCACCACCTGGGACGAATGTCGTCAGTGGCCGATGGCTCTAGAAGGTGAAGCGGCCGCCTGGATCACCACCTGTGTTCAAGGCGCGCTATGTTGCGAGAGGCTTCAGTCAGCGAGAGGGGGTGGACTTCTTCCAGACCTTCGCTCCCACCCCGAAGATGAGTACTCTTCGGGTGTTGCTGCATATTGCAGCCCAGCGCGACTACGAGTTGCACTCCTTGGACTTTTCCACCGCGTTCCTTCAGGGGAGCCTGCACGAGCAGATCTGGCTGCGTCGCCCGCCTGGCTTCACTGGCTCTTTCCCACCTGGGACCCAGTGGCAGCTGCGTCGACCAGTCTACGGCCTGCGTCAGGCCCCACGTGAGTGGCACGACACACTTCGCTCGACCCTTGCAGCTCTTGACTTCTTTCCGTCGTCTGCTGACCCGTCACTGTTCGTTCGCCGTGGCTCGACCCTGTTCTTTGTCCTGGTCTACGTCGACGACCTAGTGTTCGCCACTCCCGACCGACGCGCGCTGGCCTCCGTGAAGGAGGAACTGCAGAGGAGACACACTTGCACTGACCTTGGTGAGCTGCAGCACTACCTTGGCCTGCAGATCACCAGGGACAGGGCAGCTCGCACCATTACGCTGACTCAGTCGCATATGGTCGAGCAGATCCTCACGCGGTTTCGCTTCCCGTTCTCCAAGGTACAGCTCACCCCTCTTGGTGTGGATCATGGGCTCACGGCTCCACCTTCGGACGAGTCATTTGAGTCCAGTGGTCCATATCCTGAGCTGGTGGGTTGTCTCATGTACCTGATGACCTGTACTCGCCCAGACCTAGCTTACCCTCTTAGCGTCCTTGCGCGCTTTGTTGCGCCTGGGAGACACCGACCTTCCCACTGGTACGCTGCTAAGAGGGTGGCGAAGTATGTGGCGAGTACATCAGGCATGGGACTTGTCCTTGGAGGGAAGCAGCCAGTTACACTCACAGGTTACTCGGACTCGTCGTGGGCCGACGACGCGGAGACGCGTCGGTCTACACAGGGGTACTCCTTTAGCCTCGGGGCAGGTGCTGTTTCGTGGCGGTCGACTCGGGCGTCGTCCGTCGCCGGTTCCAGCTGTGAGGCAGAGGTGTACGCTGCGGCCATGGCCGCTCAGGAGCTTCGCTGGCTGTCTTTCCTTCTCACCGACCTTGGTGAGCGGCCTCGCTCTCCCCCAGTCTTGTTCGCCGACAACAGGTCTGCTGTCCTGTTGTGTGAGGAGCCCCGACTGGTTGGGAAGGCGAAGCACATCCAGCTTCGTTACTTCCTTCTGCGTGAGTTGCAGCAGCGTGGACAGGCACTCGTTCGACGTGTGGTCTCTGAGGCCAACACGGCAGATATCTTCACCAAGGCGTTGCCGCCTTGTGACCACCAGCGTTTCTGCACCCAGCTTGGCCTTGTGCCTGCCCGTCCTCACTTGCTTGCTTAGAGATGCCTTGTCCTGCATGTCTTGTACTCTTGCATCTCTTTATATTTGCTATATACCTGCATGTGGACTGGCCTTGTGGCCCCTTGCTTGCTCTCGGAGTGTGTGGTGACTTTGAGCTCCACCCTGAGATTTGTCTTGTTCTTGTAGACTGGTCTTGTGACCGTTGCTTGCTCTTGTTGTTTCTACAGGACTTCCGTCACCTAGACTATGGGGGTTTGTCAACATATATTTTATATGTGTTGTTTAGGTTAGTCTAGGTGTTACATTTCTACTTACTTGCATGATTAGGGTTTGCTATATCTAGGGTTGTACTTCACATTTTCTATCAATTCATTCTTATCGTAACAGCGGCTGCCCCTGGACGCCACCGTCGCTCCTGCAGCAGCTGCCGCGGAGCGCCCTGCCACAGTAGCGGCCCCGCCCTGCAGCAGCTGCCGTGGAGCCTCCTGCCGCCGTCGCAGCCCTGCCCTGCAGCAGCTGCCGCGGAGCCTTCTACCGCCGTCACGTCCTCGCCCTGGAGCAGCTGTCGCGGACCTGCCCTACCTCCGATGCGGTCCTGCTCTGCCGCAGCTGTTGCGGCCCCGCCGTCGCCGCTGTCGTGCGCCTGCCCTTCCCGCCACTGGTGAGCACCCGCCTGCCTGCCTGCCTGCCGCGCCTGCCCTGCCCGCGCTACTACTACTGCTAGGCTGCTGCTGCTGCTGCTACTCCTACTCCTACTACTGCTACTACTGGCAGTGGCCAGATGCAGCTCCCGCGACGTCCGCGCGAGTCTCTCACGCCTCAGCAGCTTCGTGAGTGGTACGCTAGTTGGGGTTGTGGCGGTAGCCGTCGTGGCTGTCGCCCTGGGGCTGGTCGGTCGGGAGCGTCTGGCAGTGGCCAGCTGCAGCTGCAGCGGCGTCCGCGCGAGACACTTACGTCCCGGCAGCTTCACGAGTGGTACGCTCAGAGTCGAGGGTCTCGGAGTACCGTTCGCTGCCCGTACGTCCTTCGCACAGGTGATCAGGCTGGTCAGGCTTGCGGGACACTTGGTCACACCCAGTCCCGCTGCTTCGCCCGTCTGAGCGACGCCTGGCGTACCGAGTTTGGCGACGAGGCTGAGCTCCTCACCTGGCTGGAGCTGCTTGGGCAGAGGGTAGATATCTTTGCTCTTGACTATGATGCTATTCTCACTGCCATGTATGCATTGCCTACTAGTGATGACCGTGCCTGTTCCCTGTGCATACCGCCTGACCCAGGTATAGAGCCTGCTGCCCTAGGTGCTGGTGAGGCTGCTGCTCTAGGTGCTATTGCGTCTCCTGCGCTAGGTGCTGGTGAGGTTGCTGCTCCAGGTGCTGGTGAGTCTTCTCTCTCTGGTACTGCGCCTGCTGAGGCCTTGTGCACCTTCACACTTGACTCAGGTGCTTCCCGCTCCTTCTTTCGCGACAGCACCACCCTCACGCCGCTCCGTCGGCCGGTTGCAGTCTCCCTGGCAGACCCCTCTGGGGGTCCAGTCCTTGCGCACTCCTCCACGGTCCTGCCGTGTCCGGCGGTCCCGTCTGGCTCCCTGTCAGGTCTTCACCTCCCCTCGATCTCTACGAACTTGGTGAGTGGAGCTGACCTACAGGATGTGTGGGTTGACCAGTTCACCCCTGGAGGTCAGCGTGTGACCCACTGTACGTGCTCCCGGACTGGTCGGCACCTGGCCACGTTCACCCGAGCGCCTGGCTCGAGTCTGTACACACTGACCACTGTGTCCCCTCAGGTAGCTGCGTCTGCGTCTGCGTTTGCGTCAGGTCAGCTAGCGGCCCCCTGCTCGTGTCGCGCTTTGTCGCACCAGACCCTCCTTTGGCACCACCGCCTTGGTCACCCCTCGGTGCAGCGCCTTCGTAGCATGCACCGCCGTTTCCTTGTCTCTGGACTTCCAGAGACTCTGCCTCCTCTACCACCCTCGCCTGCTCCTCCCTGTCTTCCCTGTGTCGAGGGGCGGCAGCGCGCCGCTCCTCACTCCTCCTCGTTCCCTCCCACAGAGGCTCCCCTGCAGACTCTCCACCTGAACGTGTGGGGCCCAGCCCGCGTCCGTGGACAGGGCCACGAGCGGTACTTCCTGCTGGTCGTCGACGACTACACGCGTTACACCACGGTCTTCCCCTTGCGCAGCAAGGGGGAGGTCCCTGATGTTTTGATCTCCTGGATCCGCGCTGTTCGTCTCCAGCTCCGCGAGCGGTTCCAGTCGGACTTTCCTGTCCTGCGTCTGCACTCTGACAGAGGTGGTGAGTTCTCCTCAGACCTCTTGGCAGCCTACTGTGCGGAGCACGGCATCCGCCAGACGTTCACGCTTCTGGCCTCTCCGCAGCAGAATGGGGTTGCTGAGCGCCGCATTGGCTTAGTCATGGAGGTCGCTCGTACCTCCATGATCCATGCGGCTGCCCCCCATTTTCTGTGGCCGTTTGCGGTCCGGTACGCCACGCATCAGCTCAACCTCTGGCCCCGTGTCTCCTTGCCGGAGACCTCGCCCACACTGCTGTGGACGGGGAAGGTTGGCGATGCGTCGCGTTTCCGGGTCTGGGGTGCTCGTGCCTTTGTCCGCGATACCACCGCGGACAAGCTCTCCGCCCGCGTTGTTCCCTGTGTCTTCCTTGGCTTTGTCCCTGACGCGCCTGGTTGGCAGTTTTACCACCCCACCTCGCGCCGTGTCTTCCCCTCTCAGGACGTCACGTTCGACGAGTCGGTTCCCTTTTACCGTCTCTTCCCCTACCGCACTGCCCCTCTCCCCCCCCCGCCGCTCTTCCTCGCTCCAGGTGCTCCCCAGGTAGACCCCCTCCCCGCTCCCGGTCCTGCTCCTTCAGGTGTGTCTCAGGTAGACCCTCCTCCCTTGACTGAGCCGGTTGAGGTCACTGGTGACTCGGGTCCTGCTGAGGGTGGTCCTGCTCGGCGTGCTGTTTTTGGGGGTGCTGAGCCTGGGGGTGCGGAGCCTGGGGGTGCGGAGCGTGGGAGTGCTGAGCCTGGGGGTGCGGAGCCTGGGGGTGCTGAGCCTGGGGGTGCTAAGCCTGGAGGTGCGGAGCCTGGGGGTGCGGAGACTGGAGGTGCTGAGCCTGGGTGTGAGGAGTCTGGGGGTGCTGAGCCTGGGGGCGCTGAGGCGTCTGGTGAGCAGTCTCCCTGGAGCGGCCGTCTCCGTAGTCGCTCCGCTGGTGCCTCGCTGCTGCACTCTCGTCGTCGACTCCCTCTCTCCCCACAGCAGCTGCTTGAGTGGTACGCTGGCCGTCAGGGTCGCGCTGCTGGAGCTAGGGGCCCTGCTGCGGGAGGCGCTGGAGCTGGGGACTCTGTCACTGGAGTTGTTTCTGCTGGAGGTTCTGGAGCTGGAGGTTCTGGAGCTGCTGGAGGTGCTGGCGCTGGTGGCGCTGGAGCTGGAGGTTCTGGAGCTGCTGAGGGTGCTGGCGCTGGAGGTTCTGGAGCTGCTGCGGTTACTGGCGCTGAGGGTTCTGAGTCTGCTGTTGCGCGGTTTCCTTGGAGTAGCCGCTTTTGTCCACGTGTGCCTCTCACCTCGCAGCAGCTGCACGACTGGTACGGTCGCCGTCAGGGTCGCGCTTCTGGAGCTCGGAGCTCTGCCGCTAGAGGTACTTCTGCTGACGTCACTGGAGCTGGGAGTGGTGCTGGTCCCGGAGGTGCTCGTACTGGAGGTACTGGAGCTGCTGGGGCTGGAGGTGCTGAGCCTGAGGGTGCTGCTGCTGGAGGCACTGAGGCTGGAGACCCTGGGACTGGAGGTGCCGGTTCTGGGGGTGCTGCTGTTGGTGGAGCTGGTCCTGGAGGAGCTGGCGCTGAGGTTTCTGGAGCTGCTGGAGGTGCTGGCGCTGGTGGCGCTGGAGCTGGAGTTTCTGGAGCTGCTGAGGGTGCTGGCGCTGGAGGTTCTGGAGCTGCTGAGGGTTCTGGCGCTGGTGGTGCTGGAGCTGCAGGGGGTACTGGAGCTGCTGGTGCTGGTGTCACTGCACAGCCGCGCCTGTTCTTCGCTCCACCGTCTCCGTCGTCTCAGCCACCGCCTGACTCTGTGCTTTGCCAGGTTCTTAGTCTCCCTTCGTCTACTGGTCTTCCGTTACAGCCTGGCTCACTGCTGCATGCTCCTTCTCCTTACACTGAGCAGCTAGGGAGTCTCACTGAGCGTCGTGAGCCTGTGTCGCGTCCGGTCTCGCCTGTCTGTTCTGGTCGTTCCGGTCGTCGTGTTCCTCGTCCGCGTCTGCCGGCTGTCCCCGACACCCACCTCGTAGTCCGTCGTCCTTCCTCTCCTCCGCAGCGTGTTCCTCTGCCGTCCCCTCCTGCGTCTTCTCTGCCTGTCGTTGCGGACCCCGAGTCTGACCGGTTTCGTGCTGAGCACCCTACTGTCACGCGTCTGCTAGCCACTGTTGTCACTGACCCGTCGCTTGAGTCTGCTGCTACGTCTGCCTTAGTTGCTGAGCTTGTTGACTTTGCTGCTGCCTGTCGTCTAGACTAAGCCGCTAGTCTTGTTGCTGAGTCTGAGTCTGACTGTCCTCCGTCCGTCGGGGGTGAGTGTGCTCTTAGCACGGACGTCCTTGAGGACAGGCAGGAGGACCTTGAGTGTCTTGCAGCCGCTGCGCCTCATCTCGTGTCCATGCTGCTTGCCCCTGAGGGAGACCCGGATGCTCCAGACATCCCGACCCCGCGCTCTTACGCTGAGGCGATCGCGGGTGAGTACTCCTCTCAGTGGCAGACAGCCATGGACGCAGAGATGGCATCCTGGAAGTCCACAGGCACCTACGTCGACGAGGTTCCCCCACCTGGGGCGAACATCGTCAGTGGCATGTGGATTTTCAGGGTGAAGCGGCCGCCAGGTTCTCCGCCTGCCTTCAAGGCGCGTTACGTTGCACGAGGTTTCAATCAGCGAGAGGGAGTAGACTTCTTCCAGACCTTCTCCCCCACCCCGAAGATGACCACTCTTCGGGTGCTGCTGCACGTTGCCGCTCAGCGTGACTACGAGCTTCACTCTCTTGACTTCAGCACAGCCTTCTTACAGGGCAGCCTGCACGAGGAGATCTGGCTGCGCCGCCCACCTGGCTTCACTGGGTCGTTCCCTCCTGGTACCCAGTGGAGCCTCAGGCGGCCGGTCTACGGTCTCCGCCAGGCGCCACGTGAGTGGCACGACACACTGAGGACGACACTTGCGGCTCTTGGGTTTGCTCCGTCGACTGCTGACCCGTCGCTGTTTCTGCGCACCGACACTTCGCTGCCGCCATTCTACATCCTCGTGTACGTCGACGACTTGGTCTTTGCCACTGCTGACACTGAGGCTCTCGCCCTGGTGAAGTCGGAGCTGCAGAAGAGACACACGTGCACAGACCTGGGTGAGCTGACAAGCTATCTTGGCTTGCGGATCACCCGGGACAGAGCACGCCGCACCATCACACTGACTCAGTCACACATGGTGCAGCAGGTCCTTCAGCGCTTCGGCTTCACCTGGTCCTCGGCACAGCACACTCCTCTGGCTACAGGTCACTCGCTCTCAGCTCCACCTTCGGACGAGTCAGTAGAGCCGAGTGGTCCTTACCCAGTGCTAGTGGGCTGCCTCATGTACCTGATGACCTGCACTCGTCCTGACCTTGCGTACCCTCTTGGCCTTCTGGCTCGCTACGTGGCTCCTGGTCGGCACCGAAAGGTGCACATGGATGCTGCTAAGAGGGTACTACGCTACTTGTGCAGTACATCGGGCATGGGGCTCGTGCTTGGAGGACGGAGCGACGTTGTCCTCACTGGGCACTCAGACGCTTCTTGGGTTGACGACCAGGCTACGCAGCGGTCGTCACAGGGTTACACCTTCAGTCTTGGCTCTGGTTTGGCGTTCTACACGCTCGTCTTCAGTTCTCAGCTCCAGTTGTGAGGCTGAGATCTACGCCACAGCCATGGCTGCACAGGAGTTACGCTGGCTCACCTACCTGCTGACTGACTTGGGAGAGCGGCCTCGTTCTCCTCCAGTGCTGTACGTCGACAACAAGGCCGCCATTGCCTTGTGTCAGGAGCACAGACTGGAGCACAGAACGAAGCACATCGCTCTGCGTTACTTCCTGGCTCGAGAGTTGCAGCAGCGTGGTCAGCTTCGTCTTGCTCACGTGGCCACTCGGGCCAACACTGCTGATATATTCACCAAGGCGCTTCCGTCTGGTGATCATCAGCGTTTCTGCACTCTGTTAGGCCTTGTGCCTGTTACAACTCTGACTTAACTAGGAAACGGGTTTAAGCTAGGGCCTAGGCTTCGTAGCCTAGGCCAAGCGGGTATCGAGGGTCAAGGCCAAAGGAGTGTCGAGAATGTTGACCAAAGAAGTGAGCTTCACTAAAAGCAAAGCATACAACATATAGTCGAGAAACTAGGAAAGGTGCACCACCAACTGCAAAATAAATAACTACACTAACTACAGCAAGCAGGATATATCTTAAATATAACTTTGACACACCCCCTTAGCCTGCTTGCAGTAGGAACTAGTGTAGTCAACACCCCCTGAAGGGGTATAGCTGGCGTAGTGGAAGACGACAGAGAGGAAAGTGAGGAGGAGGCGAGAGAGAGAAAGAGGAGAGGAGAGGAGATAAGAACAAAGGAGGAGGTGATTGAGGGATGAGGAGAGGAGGTGGGGGGGTGGCCGCAGCGTCCCCTCTTACTAACCCCCTTTTGCGAAGGGGTGGTTGAGTGGGGGATGAGGAGAGGAGGTGGGGGGGTGGCCGCGGCGTCCCCTCTTACTAACCCCCACATCCCCACCCCCAATCAACCAACCCCCTTTAACCTCACCCCCCATTTCAACCGCCCCCTGGAACCGCACTCCCTCCCCCCCCTTTCTTCCTTCAGACCCCTCCCCACCCACGATGGTCCCTGTAAAGTCCTTCACAGGTGGGGCTGCTGGTCACAGGTGGGGCTGCTGGTCACAGGTGGGGCTGCTGGTCACAGGTGGGGCTGCTGGTCCTGGTGCCTGGTGCTGGCGTGACGGCGCTGGTGCCGGTGCTGGTGCTGGTGACTGGCTTCGGTGCTGGTGCTGGTGCTGGCGGCTGGCGCTGGTGCTGGTGCCTGGTGCTGGCGGATGGCGCTGGTGCTGGTGCCTGGTGCTGGCGGCTGGCGCTGGTGCTGGTGCCTGGTGCTGGCGTGACGGCGCTGGTGCTGGTGCCTGGTGCTGGCGTGACGGCGCTGGTGCTGGTGCCTGGTGCTGGAGTGACGGCGCTAGTGCTGGTGCCTGGTGCTGGCGGCTGGCGCTGGCGGCTGGTGCTGGTGCTTTTGGCGCTGGCGACCGGCGCTGGTGCTGGTGCCTGGTGCTGGCGGCTGGCGCTGGTGCTGGTGCCTGGTGCTGGCGTGACGGCGCTGGTGCCGGTGCTGGTGCTGGTGGCTGGCGTTGGTGTTCCGCCGCCACTCCCTTCCCCCTTTTCCTCTCTCCCTCACAGCATTCCGCCGCCACTCCCTTCCCCCTTTCCCTCTCCCCCCCACAGCGTTCCGCCGCCACTCCCTTCCCCTCCTCCCTCTCCTCCCCACAGCGACCGCCACTGCACACGCGAACAGTCGCGACGGAGGGGGTGACGGGCAGGGGGCGGGGGGAATGCGACGGGCAGAGCGACGGTGGGCGAAGGAGCGGCTGGGGCGACGTGAAGCAGGGGGTAGGCGCGGGCAGAGGGGGCGACGGGGGGGGGAACGTGACGGGCTGACGACGAGGGAAACGCGACGTATTGGCGATGGGAGAATCGCGTCGGGCTGGCGACGGGGGAAAACGCGACGAGCTGGCGACGGGCTGCCGACGGGGGAAAACGCGACCGGCTGGCGACGGGCAGGCGACGAGGGAAAAAAAAAACGACGGGCTGGCGACGAGGGAAACGCGGCCATTTCGCCGCCGCGCCCGTCGCAGCGAGCGCCGTACCGCGAATGGGTGGGCCCATTAACTTAGGTCAGGAACTTTATGGCTCAATACCATGTTACAACTCTGACTTAACTGGTAACCAGGTTTAACTAGGGGCCTAGGCTTAGTAGCCTAGGCCAAGCGGGTGTCGAGGAGTTTGTGCCAAGGAGAAATGTCGAGAATGTTGACCAAAGAAGTGAGCTTCACTAAAAGCAAAGCATACAACATATAGTCGAGAAACTAGGAAAGGTGCACCACCAACTGCAAAATAAATAACTACACTAACTACAGCAAGCAGGATATATCTTAAATATAACTTTGACACTGCCCACGTTTCCTCACTTGCTGTAGACTTTGCTTGGACTGTGATCTATATATACCTGCATGCTTGCTCTGCAAGGTAGAGATCACTGTGCTGTTGCTGTTGCATATATACCCCTGCATGTGAACTGGCCTTGTGGCCCTTTGCTTGTGCTCAGTGTGTGCGGTGACGTTGTGATCCACCCTGAGCTTGCTTTGCTTCTCTTGACTGGTCTTGTGACCCCTTGCTCTCCCCCACATTGCCTATGGGGGTGTGTCAAAGAATATGCTTGTCATATATGTGTAGGCTGTAGTGGGGTAGCCAATATGGGGTACAGCCCCTTTTAATGTTTCATACTTGTACCCAACTCTTTCATAGTTCAATCATTCCTGCTGCTAGATTCTAACATTCTCCCCTACCCCGAAGATGACCAATCTTCGGGTACTGCTGCACGTCCCCGCTCAGCGTGACTACGAGCTTCACTCTCTTGACTTCAGCACAGCCTTCCTACAGGGCAGCCTGCACGAGGAGATCTGGCTGCGCCGCCCACCTGGCTTCACTGGGTCGTTTCCTGCTGGTACCCAGTGGAGCCTCCGGCGGCCAGTCTACGGTATCCGCCAGGCGCCCCGCGAGTGGCACGACACACTGAGGACGACGCTTGCGGCTCTTGGGTTTGCTCCTTCCACTGCTGACCCGTCGTTGTTTCTACGCACCGACACCTCTCTACCGCCGTTCTACGTCCTCATGTACGTCGACGACTTGGTCTTTGCTACTGCTGACACTGAGGGACTCGCCCACGTGAAGTCGGAGCTGCAGAAGAGACACACGTGCACAGACCTGGGTGAGCTGCGCAGCTATCTTGGCTTGCAGATCACCCGGGACAGAGCACAGCGCACCATTACCTTGACTCAGTCACACATGGTGCAGCAGGTCCTTCAGCGCTTCGGCTTCACGTACTCCTCGCCACAACCCACTCCTCTGCCTATTCGCCACTCGCTCTCAGCTCTGCCTTCGGATGATTCCGTAGAGCCGAGTGGCCCGTATCCAGAGCTTGTGGGCTGCCTCATGTACCTGATGACCTGCACTCGACCTGACCTTGCCTACCCTCTTAGCATCCTGGCACGCTATGTTGCTCCTGGGAGACACCGGAAGGAGCACATGGATGCCGCTAAGAGGGTGTTGCGCTACTTGTGCAGTACGTCGGGCATGGGGCTCGTGCTTGGAGGACGGGCTCGAGTTGTCCTCACTGGCCACGCAGACGCTTCCTGGGCTGACGACCTGGCTACGCAGCGGTCGTCACAGGGTTGCACTTTCAGCCTTGGCTCCGGCTCTGTTTCGTGGCGGTCTACCCGCTCGTCTTCTGTTCTCAGCTCCAGCTGTGAGGCTGAGATCTACGCAGGGGCCATGGCTGCACAGGAGTTACGCTGGCTCACCTACCTGCTGACCGACCTGGGAGAGCCGCCTCGTTCTCCTCCAGTTCTGTACGTCGACAACAAGGCCATGATTGCCTTGTGTCAGGAGCACAGACTGGAGCACAGAACGAAGCACATCGCTCTGCGCTACTTCCTTGCTCGAGATTTGCAGCAGCGTGGTCAGCTTCATCTTGCTTACGTGGCCACTCAGGCCAACACTGCTGATATCTTCACCAAGGCACTTCAGCCTTGTGATCATCAGCGTTTCTGTACTATTCTAGGCCTTGTGCCCACCTGGCCTCACTTGCTCACTTCTTGACTTTCCACTCGGACTTTCCTATCCTGCGTCTGCATTCTGACAGAGGTGGGGAGTTTTCCTCCGACCTCTTGAGGGCCTACTATCAGGGGCAGGGCATTGAGCAGTCGTTCACGCTTCCGGCCTCTCCACAGCAGAATGGGGTTGCTGAGCGCCGCATTGGCCTGGTCATGGAGGTCGCTCGTACCTCCTTGATCCATGCGGCTGCCCCCCACTTACTGTGGCCGTTTGCGGTCCGATACGTTGCGCATCAGCTCAACCTCTGGCCCCGTGTCTCCGTTCCGGAGACTTCGCCGACACTGCGTTGGACGGGAGAGGTTGGCAATGCGTCTCATTTCCGGGTCTGGGAATCTCGAGCTTTTGTTCGCGATACGTCCGCGGACAAGCTCTCCTCCCGCGCTGTTCCTTGTGTCTTCCTTGGCTTTGTCCCGGACGCGTCTGGTTGGCAGTTTTACCACGCCACCTCGCGCCGTGTCCTGCCTTCTCAGGACGTCACGTTCGACGAGTCGGTCCCCTACTACCGCCTCTTCCCCTACCGCACTGCCCCGCTCCCCCCCCCGCCTCTCTTCCTCGCACCAGGTGCTGCTGTGGTAGACCCCCTCCCCCCTCAGGGTGCCGCTCCCTCAGGTGTGTCCCAGGTAGACCCGGTTGAGCCTGTCGAGGTAGCTGTCGACTCTCGTCCTGCTAGGGGTGCTGAGCCTGGGGGTGCGGAGCCTGGGGGTGCGGAGCCTGGGGGTGCGGAGCCTGGGGGTGCTGGGCCTGGGGGTGCGGAGCCTGGGAGTGCGGAGCCTGCGGGTACGGAGTCTGAGGGTGCTGAGTCTGGGGGTGCTGAGCCTGAGAGTGCTACGTATGAGGGTACTGAGCCAGAGGGTGCTGCGACTGACCGTGCTGCACCTGGAGGCGCTCCCTCCTCACAGCAGCTGCGGGAGTGGTACTTGCAGTACTGCAGCCTCAGGAGGGGCGCTTCTGGAGCTAGGGGTGCTGCTAGAGCTGGTGCTCGTGGTTCCCCTCCTCGTCGGGAGCCGCCCTCTCCCCAGCGGCTCCGAGAGTGGTACACTCGGCGCTGCAGTCTCCGGAGTGGCGCTACTGGTGTCTCGGACCCTGGAGCTGGAGCTGGTACTGGTGCTGGTGCTACTGACGCTGGAGCTGCTGGAGGCACTGCTGGAGCTGGAGGCACTACTGCTTCTGGAGGTGCTGGAGCCTCTGGTCCTGGAGGTGCTCGTACAGGCGGTACTGGAGCTGCTGGGACTGGGGGTTCTGCTGGAGCTGGAGCTGCTGGAGGTGCTGCTGGTGCTGGAGCTGCTGGTGGTGCTGCTGGAGGTGCTGCTGGTGCGGGTGCTGCTGGAGGTGCTGCTGGTGCTGGAGCTGCTGGTGGTACTGCTGGAGGTGCTGCTGGTGCTGGTGCTGCTGGAGGTGCTACTGGTGCTGGAGGTGCTGGAGCTGCTGGAGCTGCTGGTGGTGCTGTGGGAGTTGTAGCTGGAGACCCTAGAGCTGAGGGCGCTGGTGCTGTCTCTGCTGGTTCAGGAGGAGCTGCGCGGCCGCGGCCGTACTACGTTCCGCTCCTTCAGCAGGTTCTTGGCCTCCCGCCCTCTCCTGGTCCTACTCCTCCCCTACCGAGTCCACCGCCTGTCCAGTCGCAGTCACAGTTACAGCCAGTCTCTCCGCTGCCTGGTCCTTCTCCTTACACTGCGCCGACGAGTAGTCTTACGGAGCGTCGTGAGCCTGAGTCTCGTCCTCCGTCACCTGAGTCTCGTCCAGAGTCGCCTGAGTCGCGTCCAGAGTCGCCTGTCCGCGCTGTCCGCACTGGTCGTCGTGCTCCACGTCAGCGTCCTCCTCCTGTCCTTGGCACTCACTATATGACCCTGCGTCTTTCCACTGCTCCACAGCGTGTCCCTCTGCCGTCTCCCCTTGCGTCCTCTCTTCCTGACGTTGCTGACCCACCGTCTGACTCCCTCCGTGCTGCGAGTCCTAATTTCACACGTCTCCTCGCCACTGCTGTCACTGACCCTTCCTTTGAGTCCTCTGCTGCGTCTGCTCTAGTCGCTGAGCTTGTTGAATTTGCTGCCGCCTGTCGTCTAGACTACACTGCTAGCCTTGTTGCTGAGTCTGAGTCTGTCTGTCCTCCGTCCGTCGGGGGTGAGTGTACTCTTGGCACGGACGTCCTTGAGGACAGACAGGAGGAGTTTGAGTGCTTTGCCGCTGCTTTACCTCATCTCGTGTCCATGCTGATTGCCCCTGAGGGAGACCCGGATGCACCAGACATCCCGACCCCACGCTCTTACGCAGAGGCGATGGAGGGTCCCTACTCCTCTCAGTGGCAGACAGCCATGGACGCAGAGATGGCTTCCTGGAAGTCCACAGGCACCTACGTCGACGAGGTTCCCCCACCTGGGGCGAACATCGTCAGTGGCATGTGGATTTTCAGGGTGAAGCGGCCGCCGGGTTCTCCGCCTGTCTTCAAGGCGCGTTACGTTGCACGAGGCTTCAGTCAGCGAGAGGGAGTTGACTTCTTCCAGACCTTCTCCCCGACCCCGAAGATGACCACTCTTCGGGTTCTGCTGCACGTCGCCGCTCAGCGTGACTACGAGCTCTACTCTCTTGACTTCAGCACTGCTTTCCTACAGGGCAGCCTGCACGAGGAGATCTGGCTGCGCCGCCCACCTGGCTTCACTGGGTCGTTTCCTCCTGGTACCCAGTGGAGCCTCCAGCGGCCAGTCTACGGTCTCCGCCAGGCACCCCGTGAGTGGCACGACACACTGAGGACTACTCTTGCTGCTCTTGGGTTTGCTCCTTCTACTGCTGACCCGTCGCTGTTTCTACGCACCGACACCACTCTGCCGCCGTTCTACGTTCTCGTGTACGTAGACGACTTGGTCTTTGCTACTGCTGACACTGAGGCACTCGCCCATGTGAAGTCGGAGCTGCAGAAGAGACACACGTGCACAGACCTGGGTGAGCTGACAAGCTATCTTGGCTTGCGGATCACCCGGGACAGAGCACAGCGCACCATTACCCTGACTCAGTCACACATGGTGCAGCAGGTCCTTCAGCGCTTCCGCTTCACGTACTCCTCGCCTCAGTCCACTCCTCTGCCTACCGGTCACTCGCTCTCAGCTCCACCTTCGGACGAGTCCGTAGAGCCGAGTGGCCCGTATCCAGAGCTTGTGGGCTGCCTCATGTACCTGATGACCTGCACTCGACCTGACCTTGCCTACCCTCTTAGCATCCTAGCACGCTATGTCGCTCCTGGCCGTCACCGGAAGGAGCACATGGATGCCGCTAAGAGGGTGTTGCGCTACTTGTGCAGTACGTCGGGCATGGGGCTTGTGCTTGGAGGACGGACTCGGGTTGTCCTCAGAGGGCACTCAGACGCTTCTTGGGCTGACGACCAGGCTACTCAGCGGTCGTCTCAGGGTTACACCTTCAGTCTTGGCTCTGGTTCAGTCTCTTGGCGTTCTACACGCTCGTCTTCAGTTCTCAGCTCCAGTTGTGAGGCTGAGATCTACGCCACAGCCATGGCTGCACAGGAGTTACGCTGGCTCACCTACCTGCTGACCGACCTGGGAGAGCGGCCTCGTTCTCCTCCAGTGCTGTACGTCGACAACAAGGCCGCCATTGCCTTGTGTCAGGAGCACAGACTGGAGCACAAAACGAAGCACATCGCTCTGCGCTACTTCCTTGCTCGAGAGTTGCAGCAGCGTGGTCAGCTTCGTCTTGCTTACGTGGCCACTCGGGCCAACACTGCTGATGTGTTCACCAAGGCGCTTCAGCCTTGTGATCATCAGCGTTTCTGTACTGTTCTAGGCCTTGTGCCTACTGTCCCTCACTTGCTCACTTCTTGACTCTGTTTGTACTGTGATCTCTATATATATACCTGCATGCTTACACTTGCTAGGTTGTGATCACTGTACCTCTTGTTATATTATAAAACTGCATGTGAACTGGTCTTGTGACCGCTTGCTTGTGCTCGGAATTTGTGTGGTATCCTTGAGATCCACCCTGAGCTGTGCTTTGCCTTGCTTTGCTTTGACTGGTCTTGTGACCATCTGGTTGTCTCCCACTTTGCCTATGGGGGTGTGTCAAACATTGTATATGTTTGTGTTCTGTAGGCTGTAGTGGGTTTAGCCTTAGGGGGTACAATCTCTAGGGTTTCATACTTGTACTCCCAACTTTCCTAGTTCAATCACTTCACTCATTCTGACATGATGTACATGGGGGGGGGGGGGGTTCTTGGCGCAAAACTCGGAGGGAAGCGCAGCGCGGTAGCGGGTGTCACTAGTGCGGAGGTGAGTGATGAGGTCAGCGACTGTGGCAAAGGCGGCCAGGTCAGGGAACAAGTACGGCAGCATGAGGCGGCTGAGGGCAGCAGTGGCAGGGGAGGAGTAGCGCGCGACGACAGCGTCATACAAAGACTTAGCAGTCTTGTACTGGCCAAAGTGCGGACGCTCAGCAGACGGCAGGTGGCTACGAACAGCAAGGCGAGCAACAGCGTCACGAGTAGTCCACTGCGAGCGAACAGTACTGTCAGCAGTGGCAGCAGGTGCTACAGAGGTGCCGGACGTGTGATCGAAAAGCGAGACTTCGTCCCTAGAGTCGCACTGAAGATAGAGCTGCAGGTCATCTACCCAAACGTCGAAATCGACCGCACGACCCTCAGCATCGAAGGTAAGAACAGTAGGGCTAGCCATGGCGGCAGTAGCAGCAGTAGCAGCAGTAGCAGCAGGAACAGCAGGAGGAGCATGGGGAGGGCAGCGTAGCACAGTAGGGCAGGGCGGCGCGGTCCAGCAGAGCGGTGCGGCTCGGCAGGGCGGCGCGGCTCGGCTGGGCGGCGCGGCTCGGCTGGGCGGCGCGGCTCGGCTGGGCGGCGCGGCGCGGCAGGCAGGCGGGCGCGGCGGCGTGCTTAGCAGGGTGGGCGCTTACCAGGGGCGGGTGCAGGGCAGGGCCGCGACGGGCGGTTAGGTCAGGGCCGCAACGGGGCGGCTGTAGGGCAGGGCCGCGACGAGGCGGCGGCAGAGCAGGGCCGCGACGGGGCGGCAGCAGGGCAGGGCCGCGACAAGGCGGCTGCAGGGCAGGGCCGCGACGGGGTGGCGGTAGAGCAGGGCCGCGACGAGCGGCTGAGGGCAGGGTCGCGACGGGTGGCGGCAGGGCAGGGCCGCGACGGGCGGCGAGGTCAGGGCCGCAATGGGGGGGCGGCAGGGCAGGGCCGCGACGGGCGGCTAGGTCAGGCCGCGACGGGCGGCTAGGTCAGTCCGCGACGGGTGGCGACAGGGCAGGGCCGCGACGGGCGGCTAGGTCAGGGCCGCGACGGGCCGTTAGGGCAGGGCCGCGACGGGCCGGGAGGGCAGGGCCGCTACGGGCGGCAGTATGCAGGGCGCGCGACGGCGCAGGTGAGGCAGGCGCGAGGCACGCTTCAGGCAGGGCAGGGAAAAAAAAAATCGTGGTGGGCCCTAAAAAAAACGTTCCCAGTAGGGAACCCGCTCTGAAACCATGTCAGAAATAGGAAAGAAGAATGACTAGAATGACAGCAGTACAAGGTTTGTATAGCAAAACCTAATTGGGCTGTACCCCATAAGGAGTGCCCCACTACAGCCTAGAGCATATAAATGCATAGTTCTGACATCTCGGGCTTCTATGTTGACCTTGACCGCATCGTCACTCCCAATATCGCCACCATCGCGCGCCGAAGCCGCGACAACTTCAATAAGTGGTACCTTGACAGCTGCTGCGGGCAACACATGGTGGGGTCAATGACATTCATTAGCAACTCGAAGCGAATGCGACGCCCGTGCGAAATAACTGTTGCAAACAACGATCGATTGAAAGCGTACAAGATTGGAGAAGTGTACCTGAAGTCGAATGACACCAACTTCACCATCCACATCGGAGATGTACTCGTCGTCGCCGATCTTCAGTTCAATCCTTTTTCTGCAACACAACTCATGAAATGCGGCATCGAGATCAGAACCAACTGTGAAGCTAAGTGCTTCGAACTACTTTACAAGAAAACTTACATCGGCAAGGCGGTTGATGAAGACAAAGTTTTCGTCCTTAACTTCGAGTCACAGGGGAACGAAGGCGATTCCGACAGAACGCTCCTGCTTAAAACAACAACCGCGAAGCCTCCAACTTGGTCACATCCTGAAGAGACAAATCTCGAGCATCCCGGCCAAGATGGTCTCTGTTGCACGCTCGCCGTCCCAACCGCCTCGATCTCCACTCCTGGCGATACCGGACTTGCATCAATGGAAGAAGAAGTAGACAGCGTCAGGAGAGGAAGAAACCGTCGAGGAGAAAAGGCCCCGCCCTCGCTTGGGCGAAGTCGGCCATGCTTTCCGGAGCACAACGGTGTTCGTTTCGTGGTCATCGGCGACTTCAGGGACTTTTATCTGTGTGCGACAGCCTCTGGGACTCTGATCTCTGTGCGACGGGTCGTCTTTCGACGATATTATTTGGTCGAAACAGAAGTGTTGTTTCTGCTCTACGAAACTGCCCGTCGACGAGGCACTTGTCGACAGGAGGAAATCGGCGTCGAAATCGAGCGGTGAACAGTCATTGCATGAAAACGATTGGAGCGCGAGTAAGCCAGCGACGTGCACCCCTGCTCACCCACGAACAAGTGAATTGGTACCCTTTGCGCTGCGGGAGTCCTTCTTATCTACACATTGAAAAGCGCTATTTCACGGCAGTCACAAATCACTTTACAAGTCTAGCAATGATGACTGGCACAAGGCCGGCACGCAAGAAGGTATCCCGCGAAACGAACGTAGAGCACGAAGATAATGAAGCTCCGTCATCTCCTGTCTGGTTTCGTTGCGGTGGGGTTCCTGTCGACAAGGAAGATGACGACATAGAGCAGGATGATGAGGAGTTCGAGAAGGACGATGCCGACGCATTCGGGGATGGCAACGCTATGGGCGATGCAGATGATGTCGACGATCTATGGGGGATGTCTGACGTCCCGGTCCCGACATTCCCGCGTATGAGTGAGTCGTCGTCTGACATCTCATACACTAATCACGACCGCCGCCCACCATCACCCCGCGTGACAATCACGGGGCGCAAGCGGCGGTCATTCACCATCCGAGAGAAGCTGATGTGGGTGGCGATGTTCGACGATAACCCCCCTCCCTCGCAGCGTGCGGTGGCGCGCATGGGGAAGGTGCAGCCCGCCATGATCCGCGAGTAGAAAAAGGCGCGCGAGCTCCTGGAAAAGGCAGCACCAAGCCGCAAGCGCCTTCGCGGTGGCGGACGGAAATCCCGCCACCCTAACATGGAAACAGGCGTCTACCTCCGTTTCCTCGCAGCACGTCGCCGTGGCCTGCCTATATTGGTTGGCCTGCTGCAGGCTTGGAGCCATGAGTGGATGTGCGAGCACCGCCATGGCGTGAAGTGGCAGGCATCATCCCGGTGGTCTTTTCAATTTCGTCATCGCTGGGGGCTCTCTGTGCGTGTGAAGACGAAGATGGGGCAACGTCTTCCCGCATGTAAGAAAGCCCCTTACACACTTTCACACATAGCTGCTAGCACGGATTTCTGAACACACCACTAATCCCCAATGTATCCTGCATCTTGCAGACTCGGCGCCGAAGTGCGAACACTTTTGCCAATTCTGCCGCCAGATGCGGGTGAAGAGGGAGATTGATCCGGCATTCATAATCAATGCCGATCAAACGCCTGTGTACCTAGAGATGCCGCTGGAACGGACCCTTGAACACCACGGGACCCGAGCCGTGCATGTTCGCACGGCCGGGTACGAGAGGGAGAGGATTACAGTAATGCTAGCGTGCACTGCCACGGGTGACAAGCTGCTGCCCTATGTTGTGTTCAAACGCAAGAACACTCCCTACTGCTACACGCCCCGAGGTACGCTCCCTGTCTAGGTTCAAGCCATTGATCATAAACTATCAATCACACTAACGGCTGCTTGTGTCCGTATGTCGCAGATGTCATCGTGCGAGCCCAACTCAAGGGCTGGATGGACGAGACGCTAGTGAAAGACTGGATCACTCGCGTCGTCGCTCCGTTCACAGCCTCGGGTCGAGGACCGCACCCATCTACTCTTCTCGTGGTCGACTAGTACAAGGGCCATTTGATGCCCGCTGTGCGGGTGACGCTTAGCCTCTTCCGCTTGTTCCCTGCAGTGATTCCCGGTGGATGCACCCCGTACGTGCAGCCACAGGATGTCAGCGTGAACAAATCGTTCAAGGCTGGGATGCACACGCTCTACTCCCGGTGGTTCGGGGAGCACGGCATTACCAGCAAGACGGCGGCGGGTGAGTTCAATGGGCCTCACCGTGCCATCCTACCGCACTAATGCATGTATTGACGGCTATTGACGGTGGGTCATAGTTTACAGGCAATCTGAAGAAGCCGCCGCCAGCACTCGTCCTGCAGTGGGTATCAAAGGCATGGGCTGCTGTGCCCAAAGAGCTCATCGTCAAATCTTTCAAGGTCTGTGGCATTTCTAATGCCACAGACGGGAGCGAGGACGGGCTGATCCTCGCTCATCTTCGTTGTGGGAACGAGGTGGACATCAGGGAGGAGCTTCTCCCAGAGGAGACTCCAGTGCCTGGTGTGCCTCCCTCTGTGCTGTCTGCAGAGCTGCCTGACGAGCAGGCATTATCAGTGGACTTCTCTGGCAACGACTCTGATGAGGAGTCTGAGGCTGAGGAGGGCACGAGCGCAGAAGTCAAGGGTGCTGGGGGGGGGGGGGGGGATGTGACAGCTGCAGAAGTACCCTGGGATGAGAGTCTGTAGGATGCATGAGTAACGAGGTTAATGCCTGTGCTATCAGTGAAATCATTGTACCGTCATCACCCGGATATAAGACAGTGTTGAATAGTAGACAGGGGTTGTCTACTATACGGGCGTCTCTTATAAACAGGCTAGCCTCATTATAAGACACCTATTTGTGTGTATGAGATAAGACATATATGTCTTATAATCGAAACTTCAATAAATTATAGCGAAAGTTGAAGTACCGCGTACTTTTTTACCCTTGCGAAGCGCGAATTCTTCCACGCGCTGACCCAGGACCTACCAAATTTGCCCCTGCAGGTGTTCTCCATAACGTGGCGTCTCGGGCAGAGGTTGTCGAAGTGGCGCCTTCGCAACATCCACACGCATTATGAGAAACTCTTTTTAAAGAAGTACGGAAAATATTTCTAAGTAGTTTAAAAAGTTTCCATTTATAAGACTTATAAGACACCCTAAACCATCCCGTTTACAAGATAACTCAAGCATTTTTGCCCGTGTACGAGATAAGACATATATGTCTTATATCCGGGCGATGACGGTAGCGAAAAACATGCGCAAACCCTGTGTTTTTAGCTAAATCACGAGTACAAAGCCCAGGGGGGGGGGGGGGGGGGGGGGGGGGTGCTCTCCTGAAACTCTGAAAAGGGGGTATAGTATTACGGGATCCCCTAATAAACCCCTCTACCCGCATAAACCACCCATGGGGGCATTAATTCGGCGGGCTCTATATACGGGGGATTATGGTATTGCTGAATCCAAAATTTAATTGATATGATGAAGGCACAAAACATTTTCGTCAGTGCTTGATAAAATCCCGCCTACAACAGCATACGGAATTAAGAAAACAAACGCAGCCCATACTCCGTCCCAAGCTGTTAATTATTTGGATTCAAACCGCAGAATAACCTTCGGTATTGAGCTCATGGACTGTACACACAGAAAGATGCTGCAACACTTTTGCCATATATTATTGTATCGTACAACGTTTCTGCCGCCGTATGAGATGCTGGATGCCGGATGCATCTGTTCACCTACCCATGTACACGTAGGTAGTTTGACCAAGGCTTGCTTGTCTTCTCCAAAGCACCAACCCTTCTCTTCAAAGAAGCAGCTCCTCTCTCCACAGCACCAACCCCTCTCTCCATTCCCCCCACTTTGGGAGGGTCTCCTACTGGTGCTCAACCAGTCCCCACCCCGCCGCCAACCCTATCAGATCACTCCTTATCGAATCGTTCCAATCATATACGAATTGACGATGTCGACCCATGAATCAGGCACCCCGGGAACGCAGAAGTGCGAGCAGTCGGGGTTGCCACCAGCCCCTGTCGCCAACTGTTGATGTGCATCTGGGCGGGAGAGGGTCGATCGAGCCACGTCCACGATCTTGAATTCAGGTGCCTTTCTAAGGATCTGTGCATCGGCGGACAGGTTTGGAAATGGTTTGGGAACAAGGGAGGACATAGGAGGGTCGGAAAGTAGGTTCGTGAAGGAAGTGAGCAGGTAAGGAAAAATGAGCCACATATTACGGTTGAGAGTTTTTTTGCAGAATTGGTGAAGTATTGAGATCTTTGTGATCTGCCGCCCTTCCACCTCAACCCCTCAAACTCACTGCCGTTTGGGCACCACCCCCCACATGCTGTGCCATGATGGAAAGTTCCCTTCATATCCCTATCGCATCTCCTCTGCCTACACGAATGCCTCAGCTCCCTGTCATTTGGGCGTCTCTCAACGTGACAATGCCAGTCGTGGCCTCGGCATATTGCAGCTGCTTCCACGTATGACCACTCATCATTTCCCCCTGATTCCCTCTCTCCCCCCGATCCCCCCAACCCATCCCCCCCCCCCTATCCATCTACTTCCCCACGCCCCCCAACCCCTCCCCTGTCTCTCGACATGACAATGCCGGTCATGTCCTCGGCACATAGCAGCCGCTTCTATGTTGGTGTTACTTTCGAGAATTCTCAATAGTAACACCAACATACCTCAAAAGGCAATGCCGTCATAGCTGGCATATTGCAGCTGCTTCTACATATGGTAGCATTCTCTCCCAATCTATCTTTCCCCCCACCCCTCCATTCTCATCCCCTGCACTCACCGCCATTTGTGCGTTCCTTGATGTGATAGTATCCGTTGTGGCTTCGGCATCTTGCAGCGGCTTGGGAATGAAACCATCCCCATTCACTCCATCCTCCACCCCACTCCCTTTCCCATCCCACCACCAGCCTCTCAACTCACCGCCATCTGCGCGTTCCTGGATGTGATAATATCCGTGGTGGCTTCGGCGTATTGCAGCTGCTTGGGCTTTAACGGGTCGGTGAACCCGACGCAGCTCTGCGACTTGGCGTCAAACGAGTTGTAGTAGTGAAAGGCCGCGGTAACTACCAGCCAGGGCTGCTACAATTTCCACCTGCTTCCACACATCTTCCAACACTAGATCATTTCTTCCCTCCCCCATCCCATCTCCCTCTTCTCAACGCTTAGCACTCACCGCCATTTGCGCATTTCTCGATGTGATAATATCAGTCGCGGCTTCGGCGTATTGCAGCTGCTTGGGCTTTAACGGGCTGGTGAACCCGACGCAGCTCTGCGACTTGGCGTCGAATGAGTTGTAGTAGTGGAAGGCCGTGAACGTGATGAAGAAGGGCGTGCCGCGGTAACCAGACGCCTTCACGAACTTCGTGAGTGTAACGAGGGACTCTTGCATGGTTAGCAGCGCGGACTGTGGCTTGATTGGCTGCCCTCCCCGGCGGTATTTCCGGAGATTGTCGGATGCCTGACAGTGAGAGGGGGAGTGGGAACGGGAGGGGGGAAGGTTTAGGTGAGACATTCTGGCATGGTTACCAGCGCGGACTAGGACTGTGACTTGATTGGCTGCCCGCCGCGGCGGTATTTCTGGAGGGTGTTGGATGGCCGGCAGTGGGAGGGGAGAGGGGGAGGGGGATGCGGAGTGGGGAAGGGGGTGGGGATGGAGTTACATGGGAACCTCTTGCATGGTTACAGGGGCAGACCGTGGCTGGATTCGCTGACATTGCTGCAGTTTATTCAAGACAGCGAGATTTTTCCCTTGCGGAGTATTTAGCGTACTTTCTGGATGGACGCGTGTATTCGTGGAAAAGCATACAGAGAAATAACGTGATATGGTGACCACTGATGCTCACCTGCCTGAACCACTCTCCACCGCATTTAACCTCCCGTGCCTCACCTGGCTGAACCAGTGGCCGGAGCTGAAGAGCACATAGTGGGTGAAGGGCAAGAGCTTGGCCCAGTTGTCGTCCACTTTGTCCAATTCCACCTGCCACACCCCTGCACTGATGCTCACCTGTCTGAACCACTCTCCACCGCTTCGAACCTCCCGTGCCTCACCTGGCTGAACCAGTGGCCGGAGCTGAAGAGTGCATAGTGGGTGAAGGGCAAGAGCTTGGCCCAGTTGTCGTCCACTTTGTCCAAATCCACTTGCCACACCCCTGCACTCGATACCTCGCCCTGCGATACAAAGTATGATAATCGGGAGAGTGTGGAAAAGAACCGTTGAAGAAACTCTTATAGAATTTATATTATATGACATTGCTAGAGAACTTCACATGTTGGAACAGGAATGTCTAGCAAAACTTGTCGTCATGACGGAGTGTAGAGATAATTGGGTGGGGTATGTGACGTGCAAGGCTGGAAAGGCTCACGATTGGTTGCGACGCGACGAGGAAGTTCGAAGGCACGCGAACTACAGTGAAGTTGAACGCTTTGGCGAAGTAACCCGATGCTTTCACCCCAGTGTTACCCCACAGCTTGTTGGTAAAATCCTGCGCAAAGAGAAACAAGACACAAAGTAAGGAGATGGTAATGTGTGAGAATCTCGAGGAAACCTATAAGACTCCGACCTTGTGATATAGATTCTGAGGAGGGAAGGTTGGGAAGAGGGGAGGGGGGGAGAGGAAAAGGGAAGAGGGGTTGAGGGGGGAAGAGGGAGAAGGTGGAGGAGGGGAGGGAGGAAGGAGGAGGGGAAGAGGAGCCTTGAAGATACCACGAATCGTAAGCCTTGGCTCCCAGCAACAAAGAACCCAATCCCGGCTGTACCCCCCGCTTTCTGGCATTGCAATGCCCGTTCACTGACGCTAGTACTGTCGCCCCGGCAGCGGCAGGCAGTCAACATCAGCTGCCACGTGATGTTATTTCAGTCAACTACTTGCTGCTAAGTTTTGCACATCCACAACTAGTATTTTTCCTGTCGCCTCGCTCCTCTACTACCGACTCTCCTACAAGCGGCTTTCGCGAAGAACCACCTAAGAGAGAAGTGTTTGTCGAACGCCACCCTGCTTTCCGCGCACCTTGGTTTTGGTGTACGAGCCGATGAGGCAGCGGAACGAGGCGTCGAAGTTCGTCGCGAAGGAGTCGCCGGTAACCAAGAACACCTTGTTGCGAAACCGCTGCATGAACGAAGTCGCATTGAACCTGCCCGAAGGAAAGCGACGCGCTCGCGTGGTTAGTACGCTCAAATCAGCAGCAAACTCGAGAAACACAGGATACTTTAATTTTATAATCAGGACACGCGAACCGTGACTGACCTCTGGATGTTACAGCCAGGGCTTTTCCACACGTAGTTGAGGTATCTGCGATCTTTTCGCCCGTTCGCGAGGCAGTTGAAGTACGATCGCAGGTTCTTGCAGCTCACCGGGCCGTACGCTGGCTTGTACTTGGGGTCGTATACCCACCTGTAGCAAAGCGACACGGAAGGCACGCAGGGGGAGGGATGGAGAACTAGGTTGACATAAAATTGGTGGCTTACATGTAAGACCGAACACCTACATGCAACAGGTGAACGCGAAAGGCGTGCAAAGCTTGAGCTTGAAGAACATCTTGCATCTTGAGAACCACAGAAGGCGGAATCTTGCATCGTATAATATTTCAGGGAGGTTGTCATTGCAACGTACCGTCCTTGATTGAGGTCACATTTCGTGGTTGCGGCCGCTTGCGCTACTACTGGTCGGCGTGGTGCTGCCCGTGGTGCTGCCCGAGGGGCTGGTCTTGGCATTCCCCGTGAGCCTTCTTTCGGATTCACGCGTCCGGCTGCCCGTGAAGCTGCCCGTGCAGCTGCCTGTGCGGCTGGAGGCCCGACTGCGAGGGTCAGAGGCAACAGTGACACTACGAGGAGCATCGAAAGTAGAGATAATCTGAGATGCGCTACCATCTTCATGGTCGTTTTCGGTACCCTCGTCGCTTCAACGGTCTCCGTTCGAAGAAGCTCCTTTACTTATCGTTCCTGGCTCGGGCGTCAGTCTGTTAAGTCTGTGTAGCTGTCCCAAAACGTAGCTCCTGGCTCTGGAAGAGATCAAGATTATGATGAGGAAAAGCGGAGGCCGTAGGCTTCCAAAAAGAGGCTCGGCGCGCCTAGCATGGCTGCACGGGGTTTGGTCGATCCATGGAATGGCAACATGCGCTGAAAGCTATGAGAACGCGTACGCAACCAGCGTGTAGCTAGGTGTTGTGGCAGGAGAAGGTTGGTACGGAATGCAGAGCTCGAAGGCCTGCTCACTGATATTGGTGGAACCCCGGAGCAAGAAAGAAAATCTTTAGAATATTGCTGTCCTAACTGGTTTCCAACAGGGGCGATGTACTTGCTCTGCGAACACTGGCATGAGCTTGCAAGACAGCACCGACCAGCCGAAGGCTAGCAGATAAGGCGACTGATAAGAGCTTCTGTTTGAGTTGGATCTGCATTGAAGAAAGCAACTGCGAGGTTCGTGGTGCTGAATTTGTCCTGCCAATTTTCACCTTGCACATTGCTGCTCGGAAAATTGTGCACGTTCATCTGACACTTCTCTGCCCTCCAAGTCATCAGACTCACTCGAAGTGGTGCACTGGGCACGCAAATGCCAACACGCACTGTAGGACAGATTTCCAGCGCGTTGGAACAAGTCGATGCTTGAACGTGATGAGCGGACATGGGATGGCAAGGAGGGAAGCAAGGATCGGTGGGGTCAAAATTGGTTTCAAGGCTGCGAATTTGACCAATCGAATCGCAATTATGAAATGGACGATCGGATGGGTTTTCAGTGTGCGAGTCGCGCTATGCCATGGAGATGCGGCTCGGGTATCAATGATTTGTCGTGCTGTTTACGATTCGGCAAACTCAGGGTGGTAAACAGCTGAAAATGCAGACGAACAAATGTAGCTGTTGGATGTTGCCGACGAAGAGGTTCTCAATGCAGTGACTGTACTTGTTCGGAAGTGTACTCATCACTCGTATCTGACCATGCTTTCAATCACAGTGATTAGACCCGGGGTAACTCACGAACTAGGACAGCGAAAAAACATATGGCACGTAGAAAAACCCCTAATATTGAGCGGCTGTTCACCAGCGCTTTGGTGCCGGGCCGCATGAACGCAATGTGCCTAAAACATTGATAAAATGCACATTGATCGATGACCTGACCACACCACCGACTCACCAATGTTACTACTGTACCCTACGACGGCTATCACCATTTGCATAGCAAAGCTGCCTGCCGCCGACATGTCGGCCTTCCTCCTGATAGAAGCCAGTCGATTAACCTTCCCCAGGCAGCACCCCCTTAGCCAAACATATCACCGTGAGAACCCGCGCTTCTCGAATGTTCTAGAAAATTTTCCCTTTGACAACCCAAATTATTACCTCCTGAGTTCTGGCAGCAGCGGACCTTGGTAATTTTACTTATGTACAAACGTGATTTTCTTCGCGCAAGGGACCTACTTTCCTGGTTTGAAGCGTTGTCCGGTTCATCTTTGTGAATTCCCTAACCGCTCATGTTTATCATACCGGCCGTCCGCCGACGTATAGAAATGCGGCATACATTTCAAGTCGCAATCCCGCTACTACTAGCACTATGCTTAGTGTCACATGCTGTCGGAGAAGCGCCAGGCAAAGAAAGATTAACGTTGCAAATACTACCGGAGAGTGTTACTATCGAGGGTCAAAGCCGGCGAGAGAGCATCTCCGATAGTAGGCGGCGACTGACGGAGCTCGGAAGTGGCAGCGCCGAGGCAGGGGCAGCCGCAACGACGAGTCGCGGTTATGAGCGCGAGAGCATCGACAGCCGGCGCAAGCTCGCATCGTCGCCGGCGTGTAAGGCGTCTTCGATTCCGGGCTTCACCTCGTCGATCGACCTATCGGGCAAAGGGTGCGTTACGAGACATAAGCACTCCATAGTGCGCGACGTGATTCTTCCAATGATAAGCCGAGTAAAAGATTCATGTAATATACAGCGTATACGCCCTGTGAGTGCGGTCTACACCTCCTCAGCGCATGCGCCGCTCTTCCCGCCGGTCAGCATCGTGCTGCTCTGAAAGCTCGACGGTGCGTGACAGCATACTTGCCCTACTGTCCCGCGCTTACTTGTCGCACTCGTTTCCCGTCCGCTCTTGGCATGCTCCTCTCTTGACATGCCCTTCCCTTGACATGCTTTTTCCTTGACATGCCCTTCCCTTGACATGCTTTTCCCTTGACATGCCTTTCCCTTGATATGTCTTTCCCTTGACATGCCTTTCCCTTGACCTGTCTTTCCCTTGACCTGTCTTTCCCTTGACCTGTCTTTCCCTTGACCTGTCTCTCCTTTGACGTGCTCTGCCCTTGACACGCTGCTCCCGCCCGTCAGCCTCGTGCTCCACTGGAAGCTCGACGGCCCGCAAAGCCTCGCCATGGCGGTCGAGGCGAAGCCTGGGAGCGGAGTGCCGACCAATAAAGGCTGGTTCGCTGTAGCGTGGAGCCAGAGGGGGTATATGTTCCCTGCTGACGCGGTCGTGGGTGTTGCGGGGAGCAGCCGGCCCTCGGCGTACGCGTTAGAAGGCTACAGTCAAACCACGGTTGCGCCCACGTCAAGGTTTACCCTTGGGAATGCCGCGCTCGCGTGGGGACCAAGCGGCATCGTTATGAGGTACGCACGGAGCGTGGCGGTTTTATGTGTGTTTTTAGTCGATTATAGAGTACGCCAGAACGGGGACAAAGTGGTGTCGCGATGAGGTACGCGCGGTGTGTGGCGATTCACGTTTCCCAGCCTCTGCAGGCAAGCTTGAAACGGCTGTGCTGAGCGAAAAGCCTCTGCGCGATTCTCTCCCCAGTTCACATGCTTCTCGTTATCGTGTGGATGACTGGCCGCAGGTTCACGCGGAACGGCACGGAGGGGGTAGTTCCAGTGAAGTACAGCGGGGCGAATCAGATCATCTGGGCGTTCGGCTCTAGCGGCAGGCCAACAGATCACGGCATGAACAGGTGCGATGAATCTCGTCCCCCCTATAAGCCATTTTCTTATAAGCTGCTTGTTCCAGTTAAGTGGAGCGGGGCGAATCAGCTCATCTGGGCGTTCGGCTCGAGCGGCAGACCCACCAACCACGGCATGAGCAGGTGCGATGCACCAATGCTCTCGTCCTCTCTATATGCAGCTCGTCTTGGTGTCATCAAAACTGTGAGCTAAACGTAAAAGGGAAACACTTAGGTGCTTAGCAGCGCACATGCCTTTTGAGGCGTCTTAAAAGTCTAAGGGACAAGCAGGAAACACACAACAGAAGTGCCTGGTATTTACATTGGTTGCTCCTATCCGTGTTCCCCGATCTGTGCTGCTGCGGTGGTTGCAGGGGCGGTAAAGCTGTGGACTTCACATGTCTCCCCGCGCCCTCCAATCCCCCTCCCCCTTCCCCCAAACCATCGCCCAAGCCATCCCCCCGACCTTCCCCCAAGCCTTCACCCAAACCATCTCCCAAGCCTACGCCCCAACCTTCCCCCAAACCATCCCCTCCGCCATCTCATCCCCCGTGCAAGCCCTCTGCGTGCAAGGCATCGTCCCTCCCTGGCTTCACCTCCTCAGTGGACCTCACGGGTAAAGGGTGAGTGTGGTGGGTGGTGGTAGGTGTGTGACTGTGCGTGAGTGCGGTGGGTGGTGGTAGGTGTGTGACTGTGCGTGAGTGCGGTGGGTGGTGGTAGGTGTGTGACTGTGCGTGAGTGTGGTGGGTGGTGGTAGGTGTGTTACTGTGCGTGAGTGCGGTGGGTGGTGGTAGGTGTGTGACTGTGCGTGAGTGCGGTGGGTGGTGGTAGGTGTGTGACTGTGCGTGAGTGCGGTGGGTGGTGGTAGGTGTGTGACTGTGCGTGAGTGCGGTGGGTGGTGGTAGGTGTGTGACTGTGCGTGAGTGCGGTGGGTGGTGGTAGGTGTGTGACTGCGTGAGTGTGGTGGGCACCGTAGGTGTGTGACTGTGCGTGAGTGTGGTGGGTGGTGGTAGGTGTGTGACTGTGTGTGAGTGTGGTGGGTGGTGGTAGGTGTGTGACTGTGCGTGAGTGCGGTGGGTGGTGGTAGGTGTGTGACTGTGCGTGAGTGTGGTGGATGGTGGTAGGTGTGTGACTGTGCGTGAGTGTGGTGGGTGGTGGTAGGTGTGTGACTGTGCGTGAGTGTGGTGGGTGGTGGTAGGTGTGTGACTGTGCGTGAGTGTGGTGGGTGGTGGTAGGTGTGTGACTGTGCGTGAGTGTGGTGGGTGGTGGTAGGTGTGTGACTGTGCGTGAGTGTGGTGGGTGGTGGTAGGTGTGTGACTGTGCGTGAGTGCGGTGGGTGGTGGTAGGTGTGTGACTGTGCGTGAATGTGGTGGGTGGTGGTAGGTGTGTGACTGTGCGTGAGTGCGGTGGGTGGTGGTAGGTGTGTGACTGTGCGTGAGTGTGGTGGGTGGTGGTAGGTGTGTGACTGTGCGTGAGTGTGGTGGGTGGTGGTAGGTGTGTGACTGTGCGTGAGTGTGGTGGGTGGTGGTAGGTGTGTGACTGTGCGTGAGTGCGGTGGGTGGTGGTAGGTGTGTGAGGACCTGAGTAGTCATATGCTACCAAGGCATGCAAGGTATTGTCACTCCCTGGTTTCACCCACCACACTCTTACCTCCCTGGGTAAGAGTGTGGTGGGTGGTGCGTATGGGTGCGATAGTGCTCGAGTGCGGCGGGCTTGAGTGCTTGTGTGGTGGGTGGTGGGTGTGGGTGCGATAGTGCTCGAGTGCGGCGGGCTTGAGTGCTTGTGTGGTGGGTGGTGGGTATGGGTGCGATAGTGCTCGAGTGCGGCGGGCTTGAGTGCTTGTGTGGTGGGTGGTGGGTATGGGTGCGATAGTGCTCGAGTGCGGCGGGCTTGAGTGCTTGTGTGGTGGGTGGTGGGTGTGGGTGCGATAGTGCTCGAGTGCGGCGGGCTTGAGTGCTTGTGTGGTGGGTGGTGGGTATGGGTGCGATAGTGCTCGAGTGTGGCGGGCTTGAGTGCTTGTGTGGTGGGTGGTGGGTATGGGTGCGATAGTGCTCGAGTGCGGCGGGCTTGAGTGCTTGTGTGGTGGGTGGTGGGTATGGGTGCGATAGTGCTCGAGTGCGGCGGGCTTGAGTGCTTGTGTGGTGGGTGGTGGGTATGGGTGCGATAGTGCTCGAGTGCGGCGGGCTTGAGTGCTTGTGTGGTGGGTGGTGGGTATGGGTGCGATAGTGCTCGAGTGCGGCGGGCTTGAGTGCTTGTGTGGTGGGTGGTGGGTATGGGTGCGATAGTGCTCGAGTGCGGCGGGCTTGAGTGCTTGTGTGGTGGGTGGTGGGTATGGGTGCGATAGTGCTCGAGTGCGGCGGGCTTGAGTGCTTGTGTGGTGGGTGGTGGGTATGGGTGCGATAGTGCTCGAGTGCGGCGGGCTTGAGTGCTTGTGTGGTGGGTGGTGGGTATGGGTGCGATAGTGCTCGAGTGCGGCGGGCTTGAGTGCTTGTGTGGTGGGTGGTGGGTATGGGTGCGATAGTGCTCGAGTGCGGCGGGCTTGAGTGCTTGTGTGGTGGGTGGTGGGTATGGGTGCGATAGTGCTCGAGTGCGGCGGGCTTGAGTGCTTGTGTGGTGGGTGGTGGGTATGGGTGCGATAGTGCTCCAGTGCGGCTGGCTTGAGTGCTTGTGTGGTGGGTGGTGGGTATGGGTGCGATAGTGCTCGAGTGCGGCGGGCTTGAGTGCTTGTGTGGTGGGTGGTGGGTATGGGTGCGATAGTGCTCGAGTGCGGCGGGCTTGAGTGCTTGTGTGGTGGGTGGTGGGTATGGGTGCGATAGTGCTCGAGTGCGGCGGGCTTGAGTGCTTGTGTGGTGGGTGGTGGGTATGGGTGCGATAGTGCTCGAGTGCGGCGGGCTTGAGTGCTTGTGTGGTGGGTGGTGGGTATGGGTGCGATAGTGCTCGAGTGCGGCGGGCTTGAGTGCTTGTGTGGTGGGTGGTGGGTATGGGTGCGATAGTGCTCGAGTGCGGCGGGCTTGAGTGCTTGTGTGGTGGGTGGTGGGTATGGGTGCGATAGTGCTCGAGTGCGGCGGGCTTGAGTGCTTGTGTGGTGGGTGGTGGGTATGGGTGCGATAGTGCTCGAGTGCGGCGGGCTTGAGTGCTTGTGTGGTGGGTGGTGGGTATGGGTGCGATAGTGCTCGAGTGCGGCGGGCTTGAGTGCTTGTGTGGTGGGTGGTGGGTATGGGTGCGATAGTGCTCGAGTGCGGCGGGCTTGAGTGCTTGTGTGGTGGGTGGTGGGTATGGGTGCGATAGTGCTCGAGTGCGGCGGGCTTGAGTGCTTGTGTGGTGGGTGGTGGGTATGGGTGCGATAGTGCTCGAGTGCGGCGGGCTTGAGTGCTTGTGTGGTGGGTGGTGGGTATGGGTATGGGCTTGACAAGCCAAGCCCTGGACATCTGCAAGCCAAGCCCTCTGCGTTCAAGGCGCCAACTCTCCCCAAACTTACCAACCCTGTGGATCTCACGGGTAGTGTGAGTGGTTCGTGAGAGTGTGTGTGTGATGGGTAAGAGTGTGTGGTGGGTAAACGTGTGTGGTGGTGTGTGGTGGTTAAGATTCAGTGGTGGGTAAGAGCGTGTGGTGGGTAAGAGCGTGTGGTGGGTAAGAGCGTGTGGTGGGTAAGGGCGTGTGATGGGTAAGAGTGTGGTGGGTAAGAGTGTGGTGGGTAAGAGTGTGGTGGGTAAGAGTGTGGTGGGTAAGAGTGTGGTGGGTAAGAGTGTGGTGGGTAAGAGTGTGGTGGGTAAGAGCGTGTGGTGGGTAAGAGTGGTGGGTAAGAGTGTGGTGGGTAAGAGTGTGGTGGGTAAGAGTGTGGTGGGTAAGAGTGTGGTGGGTAAGAGTGTGGTGGGTAAGAGTGTGGTGGGTAAGAGTGTGGTGGGTAAGAGTGTGGTGGGTAAGAGTGTGGTGGGTTGATAATGGAAGTGGAGAAGGAGTATCCGCTTCCTTGCCTCGCTTTCCTTTAAAAATGGGTCCCTTTCCCTCACCATCAACCCAACCCAACCCCATCTTCCGCCTACCCTCACCACCTTCCCCCGTTTTTCTTTCTCTATGTTTATCCTCGTTATTTTCCCAACACACCACAATTACGCATCCTTCTCGTTCTCCTCCTACACCGCCTCCCAGCTTTGTGCTGCACTGGAAGCGCCAGGGGCGGCAGAGTTTGTCTCTAGCGGCGGAGGCGAAGCCCAGCAGTGGGGCCCACAAGGGCTGGTTCGCCCTGGGGTGGTCCAAAACGGGCTCCATGTTCCCTGCTGACGTGGTGGCTGGTAACCTCGCCACGTCAGCATCGCCTCCTGCCAAGTCAGCAGCACCTGTGGCAGCCTATGGGATAACCGGTTATGCCGCGAGTGCTGTGAAACCGACTAGCAAATTTGCAATTGTGCCGACTGGGTTCAGCTCAACAGCCCGGGGAGCAATTATGAGGTGAGGAGGAGGTGGGGGGGGAGAGGTGGGCGGAGGAAAGGGGGGGGACGAGGTTACCAAAGTTCAAGGGTGACATAACTTTCCAGACGACTCCAATTCGCTGTTGAGGTGCCTAAAAAAAGTGGAACGATTTTCACAGGTCTGGTTGTGTGCCCGACTGTTTCTAGCACTGCCCGCAACAACACGGTTGGGTCTGTGCATGTGAAGTACAGCGGAGTGAACTGACTCATCTGATCCTTCTCATCCTCTGCTGCTCTTTCTGCCTCTGGTTCTGTCCCTAATTGTCCCCAACCGTTCCCAACCGCCCCCAACCGCCCACAAATCTGCAGGTTTGCTCGCAACAAGACGGACGGCTCTGTGCCTGCGAAGTAAAACGGAGTGAACCGGCTCATATGGGCCAATTGTGCCCCCAACTGTCCCCACGTATCCCCCCACATGTCCTTTCCTGCTTCCGATATTGCAGGTTTTCGCGCAACGGTACGGATGGCTCAGTGCCCGTGAAGTACAATGGAATGAACAGACTCATCTGGGCCTTCTCCTAATCTGCTGCTGTTCCTCACGCCTGTGCTTCTGTCCCCAACACAGGTTTTCGCGCAACGGTACGGATGGCTCAGTGCCCGTGAAGTACAATGGAATGAACAGACTCATCTGGGCCTTCTCCTAATCTGCTGCTGTTCCTCACGCCTGTGCTTCTGTCCCCAACACAGGTTTTCGCGCAACGGTACGGATGGCTCAGTGCCCGTGAAGTACAATGGAATGAACAGACTCATCTGGGCCTTCTCCTAATCTGCTGCTGTTCCTCACGCCTGTGCTTCTGTCCCCAACACAGGTTTTCGGGCAACGGTACGGATGGCTCAGTGCCCGTGAAGTACAATGGAATGAACAGACTCATCTGGGCCTTCTCCTAATCTGCTGCTGTTCCTCACGCCTGTGCTTCTGTCCCCAACACAGGTTCTCGCGCAACGGTACGGATGGCTCAGTGCCCGTGAAGTACAATGGAGTGAACAGGCTCATCTGGGCCTTCTCTCCTGATGCCTCCAAGACTGTCGCCTACCACAATAAGAACTGGTATGTACGCCTCCTCCCCCATTCACCTCCCCGACAGTCACCTCCCCTCAACACGAACCGATGGTTTCTCCGTCCCCCCTTCCATCTGCATTGTTGCTTTAGCTGACTCAGTGCGGCTGATGTTTTCATTGACCAGTAAATTTCACAACATGCTGGGCTGCCAGGGATTGATTACTTGTGTGGATGGGGACTCGTATATTGTGGTACACACTGCTTAACGTCTGGTGTTGTGTGTGTGTGTGTTGTGTGTGTGTGTTGCGTGTGTGCATGTGTTGTGTGTGTGTGTGTGTGTCTGTAACTGTGAGTGTGTGAGTGTGTGAGTGTTTGTGTGTGTGTTTGTCTGTATCTGTGAGTGTGTGTGTGTGTCTGTGCATGTGTTGTGTGTGTGTGTGTCTTGTGTCTAACTGTGAGTGTGTCAGTGTTTGTGTGTGTGTGTGTGTGTGTGTGTTTGTCTGTATCTGTGAGTGTGTGAGTGTGTGTGTGTGTATGTGTGTGTGTGTGTGTGTGTGCGCGCGCGCGCGCGTGCTGTGATGTGCAGGGGAACCAAGGCCATTGATTTCACATGCGTTCCCTGCTCCACCGCTCCAAAACAAGCCTGATACAGACCACGTGTTGTCAAAAGCTCCCCTATATACCAAGGCCCGCCCTTGTATACACATACCTAACCATGGTGTTCAAAACCTGTTACCCCACAATGACGAACACCCTATTTGTTCATATGCATTGCCGTCGGTGCTACTGGAGAACCATTGTCAATGCACCAACCTCTAGCTGAAAACTATCCCACAGCATCTCTCTGCAGAACCTCTGCTGTTAACTTTCCGCAGAATCCCTTGGCTTGAACCCATCCACCCAACACATCTCCATTAAGAATCAAATCGGGTACCGCTGCCAGGCAATCATACCAAATCTTTGCCATATTAGGCATGGCTTGAGTTCATGCGGTCAATCTCCCACCTAGCCACCATTCCCTCCCAACCAGCCACTCAGTCTCATCTCACCCACCCATGTTCACATATAGGCTCTTCGTCCTAAGCACTTCCCTCCGCTGCAGCTGCTGCTTCTGCTTCGCCTGGTTGGGCGTTGGGGTCCCAGCTTGGTGGCATGAGGTCAGGCCAGTCGCCCCTGCACCCCATTCTCACGTATAGACTCTTCTTCCCTGCATGCATGTGCACACGCACACGCAGATGCATACACACATGCACAAACACACAAGCACACACATGGACATTCAGATTCAGATACAGATACATTACAGCAACAATACACACTTCGGGAAATTGGAGATGCGATGGTGCACCGTAAGTGGGCTGCGTTACAACATGACTTTCGATGGCCTCGAACGAAGCCCTAGCTTGCGTTACACATTACAAAACCAGATCGACTAGTGAATGCCCCTCTCTCCTCCCTGCTCACATGGCAGCTGATCACACGCATCCAATGCCGTCTTGACAGCTGTCAGCAACCGAGCGCTTGAACCCCGGATAGCTTTGAGACGTCTCGAAACTATACTTGGTGTTGGAGAGCCAGAACCGTGTGCTCTTACTTGGTGTCTGTCAGGGTCAAGCGCACATTACTGTATCCTACTCGACAGTTACATATTGGATACCTCACACGTTACTATTCTTTCCCCTCTCGACCTCTCTCCCACCCGGTAGTTGGGGATCCGCGTCCAATGCCGCCTTGACAGCTGTCATCTGAAGACTGCACCCCCGGATATAAAGCACGTTACTGCCCTTTCCCCCTCTCGCCTCTTCACTCACCCGGTAGCTGTGGGTCCGCGTCCAATGCCGCCTTGGCAGCTGTCAGCGCCCCCTCCGCCGCCGCCCGTGCCACGTCAGCACTGACAACGTCGTCCATGCTCCAGCCAGCTGGCAGGTGCAGGCGGATCGCCACGTCAGCTCTGTCCGCAAAGTGAGGGTCCGGGGGGCTCTCAGAGTCTCCTGGGAGAACGGGGCGTGGGGATTAAGTAAGGTTGGGGGGATGGGGAGGTGGGGAGGTAGCGAGGTGGAAAAGTGGGGAGATGGGGGAGATAGGGAAAGGAGGGAGCGGAAGGTGGGGGAGGGGTCGGGGATCGGAGAGAGAATGCAGGAGAAGCGGGGCTGAACTTGGACTGCTGAGTCGTAAACCCCTTGCAAGAAAACCTTTGCCTTCCACCGTCCCTTCACATGCGCACGGTTTAGGGCGCTATCCACCCACCCGCCCACCTTTCACGTCCAGCCAGAGCGCTGTCTCTTGGTGGATGAACCGTGGTGATTCACACAGCGATGCAGCCCCTACTCTTCCCATGTGGCCAATGCCAGAGCTATTCAGCACTCGTGCCCATGCCCCACCTTCCTTTTGACGTCCAGGCAGAGCACTATTGCTTAAAACAGTGCTCTCCCTCTAGGTGACCAGTGCTGGTGCCTTCAAGCACTCATGCCCATCCCGCCCCCCGCCCACCTTTCACGTCCAGCGCGCTATTCCTCCGTGGATGAACCACCAGCTGTCAGCCCTCAGAGTCATCCCCCCAACCCCCAAGCCCTCATGCGCATGCGCCCAACTTCAAGCACCCCTGCCCACCTTCCCCTCCCCCTGCCCACCTTCCCCTCCCCCTGCCCACCTTCCCCTCCCCCTGCCCACCTTCCCCTCCCCCTGCCCACCTTCCCCTCCCCCTGCCCACCTTCCCCTCCCCCTGCCCACCTTCCCCTCCCCCTGCCCACCTTCCCCTCCCCCTGCCCACCTTCCCCTCCCCCTGCCCACCTTCCCCTCCCCCTGCCCACCTTCCCCTCCCCCTGCCCACCTTCCCCTCCCCCTGCCCACCTTCCCCTCCCCCTGCCCACCTTCCCCTCCCCCTGCCCACCTTCCCCTCCCCCTGCCCACCTTCCCCTCCCCCTGCCCACCTTCCCCTCCCCCTGCCCACCTTCCCCTCCCCCTGCCCACCTTCCCCTCCCCCTGCCCACCTTCCCCTCCCCCTGCCCACCTTCCCCTCCCCCTGCCCACCTTTCACGTCCAGCCAGAGAGCTATCCCTCCGTGAATGAACCGCCAGTTGTCCGCCTAAGGCAACGCTCCCCCTACAGGCGAGGCGACCAGTGCTAGTGCCATCAAGCACTCATGCCCATACCCCCACCATAATTTATAGCACTCATGCCCGTCCGCGCCCACCTTTCACGTCCAGCCAGAGCGCTATCCCGCCGTGGATGAACCGCCAGCTGTCGGGCCGCAACGACGCGCCATAGGGCTGCCCCATGGTGGCCACCACCACTCGCAGATTGCTGCCAGGTAGCATGCGGTTAAGAGGAGTGAAGAGTGTACATATGGGGTTAGGTGCGGTAGCTGAAGCTCAGCTGTGAGCATGCAGAGACGCCCCCGTAAGGCCGACCCATGGTGGCAACCACCACTCGCAGATTGCTGCAGGAAAAGGGGGTCAGGGGTTCATCTTGGCATGCACCACACAGAGAGTGGTGTGCATACTGTGAAAGGAGTGTACACAGATGGAGAGGTGCACTCAGGCAGGCAGGTTGCTAACTCGACTGACGCTAGAGTCTTCTCAAAAGGGCGGAAAAGAGGTGGGCAAGGAGAGGCGGGCTCAGACACATTGCGTAAATGAGGGCAGGAAAAGGGGGAGGGTTGAAGGAAGGGAGGGAGGGAATGCGGAAGGAAGGGTACGTACGAGGAGAGATGGTCCAAAAGGGCGGTCTCTGCTTGAGCCACTGAGTCCGCGCCCTCCTCCTTTGCCACTGCCGATGTGGGGAGCATTTAAAGAAAGGGGGGTTGGGGGCAGGGGGCAGGATGGGATAAGGACTTGGAGACCATGTGAGTAAGGAGGGAATGGATGGGATATGGAAAGGGGAAGCATGTAAAAATAATACTATTTAGGCACCTCGAATGAACTCAAAACGACACGACTCTTGAAAAGAAAAGAGAGTCGTCTTTGCTTGAGCCACTGAGTTCGGCCCGTCTTCCCTTGGGTGGGATTGCAGGGTGTTTTTCAGAATTCTCAAAAACACCCTGAAACTCAGAAAAATGCGCCTTTTGAATAAAATAGAGCCGTCTCTGCGTGCGCCACTGAGTCCGGCTCCTCTTGCTTTGCCGCTTGCAACGGTCGGCACTTCCATGCGGTGCACTTCCATGCGGTGCACTTCCATGCGGTGCACTTCCATGCGGTGCACTTCCATGCGGTGCACTTCCATGCGGTGCACTTCCATGCGGTGCACTTCCATGCGGTGCACTTCCATGCGGTGCACTTCCATGCGGTGCACTTCCATGCGGTGCACTTCCATGCGGTGCACTTCCATGCGGTGCGGTGGCCACCTTTGAGAACTCTCAAAAGCGACTCAGATGCAGCCGCCATTGCATGGGGCAAAAGCAGCTGGATGAAAACAGATGCTGCAAGGAAAACAAAGTAGGTTTGCCACGGTGCCATGGTGCCATGCACAGACGGCCTTGGGTCTTCACTCATGTACAGTGCAAACAGGGTTACAGGGTAACACACCTTCGTCAATGGTGGCACTCGCTAGTTGCTCCACCAGCTGCTGCGTCATGATTGGTGCATAGCTGGCATGTAATCACGATGGGTGCATGATAGGGACCAAAGGAAACAACATGAATACAAGAGAAAACAGGACATATGCACAGACAGATCGTAACATGCATGCCACATGGTATTGGACACATGGTAACGGTTGCATGCAATTGAAGTCAGACGCATGGCAGGGAGCACTTGAGATCAGATCGGACAATGACAAGGTGCATCAAGCACCAGCGGAATAGGCGGACAAGAATTGGCCCTACCTTGAGCATAGGGAAAGAAACAAACTTCTCTGAAGCAACCTACCCAAATGCAAACAAGCAAGTTACTCTGAAGTAACTGTAGGATCAACTTATCATTACGGAACTCAAACTTACCCAAGGCAAAGTAGCAACTAGCAACTTACCCAAGGCAAAGTGGCAACTTACCCCAAGGCAAAGCAGCAACATACCCTAGCCCCGTAGCCATCTCTGCAGCAACAGCCGCATTGAGACGAGAGCTGCCGCCCACCAGCAGCACGGAGCAGCTCTTGAGCTGATTGGCCACCGCCCCTGCCAGTGCCTCCCAGCCCTTGATCAGGGTCGGCCAGGCCTGGAATACAGGCCCGGAAGGTGCAGAGGGTGAGGAGGAGGAGGAAGAGGCGGAGGAGGGTTGTGGGTGTTTGTAGAGAGTGATTACAATCTCTGTGTCGTCAATGTACCTGGGAGACAGGGAGGCAGGGAGACAGGGAGGCAGGGAGGGAGAGAGGCAAGGAGAGAGCGTTCGAGGAATCCAGAAGATTTGATCTACCTGGTTAGTTGGCCAACAACTGAGGCGCTTCAAAAGAAAGCCTAACTCTACTGGTCCAGCCATTAAGGTCGGGATGTGGTTCGACTCCTCATCTCCTTGATTCCTTATTGTTTAACCATCTCATTGAGAAAGCCGGTAATACTAGTCCCCTTGACTGGTAATGCTGCTGTGGGTTTTGACAACGAACTGGCAAGAAAGGGCAACGCAACAGCAACAGCACTCTAGTAATACTTGGTTGTCCCGGTTGCTCCTCATTCCTTCCGCTCCCCTCCCCCTCCTAGCCGCCTCCTCCTTCCTACTCTACGCACCCATTCACCCACCACACAACCCAAACAGCGGACCCGTGACCATCCCGTCCTCCCACCAGCACTGTCCCCTCTGCCAAACGTACGTTTGATCCACTATTAGAGGCTCAAATAGACCCACTGACAGCATCATCTTCCCACCAATCAACACTCAGCACTCTCGCACACTGCCCATCACTCACCACGCACTCTCGCTCGCCTTCACCCGCCCATACAGCGGACTCGCTGCCAGCAGCGATCGCTCCCGCCCCTCCTTGCCCTTCACCGCGCCCTCTTTGCTTCCGAAGCCAGCTGGCGGCGTCACAGCCACCGACAGCGCGTCCTCCTGCACGCTCACTGCCACGTGGCGCGCTTGGATTGGCCGGAGAGCAGCAGGGATCGGCACGCGGACCTCCACAGAGGGCCCCTCGTCTGTAAACTGGGGACGATGGGGGGAGAGGAGAGGGGTGGGGAGACGGGGCAGGCAGGAGGATGGGCGACGGAAGCAGGAGGAGCGGGGAAAGAGGAAGTCCATTGGTGTGTGAGCTTTGAAGCTGCTCAAGTCTTCAGTAAAAGGACGCGGAGGGGAAGGTGGGGGGGGGCGAAGTATGAGGTACAGGGTGCAGGGTATAAGCAGGAGAAAGCATGCAAGCCCGAAAGCAACACCAGCAGCAGAGAAAGCACAAAGACGGCAAAACGCCTCTGAAAATAATGATCTCCCATCTCTCCAAATCCTGAACATGAAAAGAGAGCATGATCTCGTACAGAATAGTCCTGCTTCGCTTGGGACGGCCCCCCTGAATCTGCTGCTCTGACAACCCCCGCTGCACTCTCTTCTCTCCCATGCCTTCTGCCACTCGCTCGCCCTGAAAGAGTGTGACATAAACCATCGTGATTGTGGCGGAATATCGAAACGAGGCGCCGCGAGCAAGGATCGTTTCCGCTGTGGAAGCTACTGCCGCGAGAGGAGGGGACGAAAGCATAGGCGCAGCGGGGCGGTGGACCGGACGCAACATATAATCTGCTGGAACGCGCGAGGCGCGATGAACTATGCGATCTGCATGCTGAATGCGGTGCGGCGATCGGAGAAGTCGCGAAAGCGGCGCGCGGTTTCAAGCTAGCCGCCATTGCCAGGAATTACGGAATTCGAGGTGATGGGCTTGCGCTGGAGCAGGATTTTATCGACAGCACTTCGTGGTGGAAGCGAGCACTATAACGAGTTTGCACTGTATGCTTAGCGTTAATTAATGTAGGAACTAAAACGTTATTGGAACAAATGCTTCACTTCCAAACGGGATTTCTTTCAAAGCAGCTGCGCTGATATTATAAAATTTCAGGGATATACATGAACGAGAACCTACCTTCTCATCTCTGCCACTTTTCATGAGACTTCACACTTCGCGACTTTGGCGACGACATGCATTGTATGTATCGTCGTACATCAACCGCACCGCATGTCCAATAAGACCCTATCTCAGCTGAGATGGCACCTCCAGCAAACCATCACCTCCCCTCCTCGATGGAGTTTATGTTTTGTAGTCTCGTAGCCTTGTCACTTGCATACCACCATTGCCCCATCCTCGCTTTCACGGGCCTTGCTTCACACGATTCCTCTCAAGCCTCTCTCACTTCTCGTGCTTCTTTCTCGTACATGCTGCTGCAGTGTCATAGCAGAATAGGCCTGCCAGCAGCCAGCCCACCCGCTCACACCTGGGCGTTGCATGCGTTAATGTTCCTCCCATCCAGGGCTGACGTTTCAAAAAAAACCCACTCTGAGGCAGGGGAGAAAAAGTTTTCGTTTAGTCTGAGGGTCATTTCCCAAGTTCTGAGTACTCTGAAATGTCAGGTTTGAAAAAATCATTAGTCTGAAAAGCTTTAAGTTTGTAAAACCGCATCCGAGTTGGTGAATAGCGAATATCTGTCAAGCGAGTTTGGCCTAGGGAAAACGTTGCGGAGTTGGCGAGAAGCAGGAGTAAGAGGGGGCGGGGGAAGGGGGAGGGGGGAGGGGGGCAGGGGGGGAATTGAATGTAATTCGAGAGAGGGGGAGGGGGGAGGACTGAAATTCGGCAAATTCAGGGGCCATACTCCCTGTAGTCTCGAGTCTCAGTATCGCACAATGAAGTACTCTGAAATTTTCAGAGTTGAAAAACTAACAGGTCTGAGGCCTTCAGAGTTCAGAATACAGGAATACTGAAATTTCAGGAAAGGCGAAAAAAAGAGTCTGAGATTTCAGACAATCAGACTAAAATAGTCTGATAAAATCAGCCCTGCTCCCATCCCACTGCCGGCATCTCCCAGCGCCCAGCAGCTGCTGGCTTCCAGTCCAAGCATGTTACAGCCGCAACCCAACTTACCAACCCCCACAAGCAACACATGGCTAGCACAGGGCACCACATGCCAACAGGGTGTGTCATCGCACAACATAGCACATCACCTTACCTCTATGCTGCATACAATCTCATTTCCCTCTTCTTTCCTCCTCCAGCTGCATCTGCATCTGCATCTGCGCCTGCACCTGCACCTGCTTGTACACCCTGTACCCCATATAGCACCTCAGCCTGCCTTGTCGCTCAGCCAGAGGGACAGAATCATCCAGAGACCACCTTGGGCTGGACCGTACCCTCTATAAGCTTCCCATCTACCGGCCTATTGTGGGGTTGTACATGAACCCTGTCAGCGTATAAGGTACTTCACAGTCACTCCGTCGCCCAATCGTACCCTCTATAAGCGACCCATTTACCACCTCACCCTGAGCTTGTATCAGAACTCATTGATCAGGGCAAGGTGGTTTAAGCACCACCTGGTGTCCAGGCTGTACCCTTTATAAGCCTTCCCTCTACTGCCACATCCTCGGCTCGTATCTGAACTCAGTCAGAAGCGCAAGGCGCGGACCACACTCTCTCCGGCCTGTACCCCTTATACGTTTCTCCTTTACCGCCGCATCCTCGGCTTGTATCTGAACTCAGTGAGCAGCGCAAGGTGGTCCGCGGATCACACCCCTCCGTCCTGTACTCTTTACGAACCTCCTCTCTACCGCCGCATGCGGGGCTTGTATCTGAACTCAGTGAGCAGCGCAAGGTGATCGGCGGACCATGCTGTACCCCATATAAGCCTCTCCTCTACCGCCGCATGCGGGGCTTGTATCTGAACTCAGTGAGCAGCGCAAGGTGATCGGCGGACCATGCTGTACCCCATATAAGCCTCTCCTCTACCGCCGCATGCGGGGCTTGTATCTGAACTCAGTGAGCAGCGCAAGGTGATCGGAGGACCACTCGGGGGAAGGCAGCGCGGTGTCCTTGCGCACACTGTCCTCGTCCAGGAGCTCGAGAACGGATTCGACCGACAGGGAGTCGGCTGCAGTGGGAGAAAGAAATGCGAGGAGCAGAGAAAAAGATTAGGGGCTGGGAGGGCAGCGCGGTGTCCTTGCGCACACTGTCTTCGTCCAGGAGCTCGAGAACGGATTCGACCGACAGGGAGTCGGCTGCAGTGGGAGAAAGAAATGCGAGGAGCAGAGAAAAAGATTAGGGGCTGGGAGGGCAGCGCGGTGTCCTTGCGCACACTGTCCTCGTCCGGTAGCTCCAGCACTGACTCGACAGACAGGGAGTCGGCTGCAGTGAGGGGAGAAGAAAAGGGAATGAGGGGAAAGGGAGTGGAGGTACACAGATGAAGGACTGGGAGGCCAGTGCGGTGTCCTTGCGCACACTGTCCTCATCCAGCAGCTCCAGCACTGACTCCACTGACAGGGAGTCGGCTGCAATGTGTGTGTGGAGGGGAAAAGAACGGAAGTGACACCCAGTAAGTTACACACACACACGGGACGGCAGCGCTGTGTCCTTGCGCACACTGTCCTCGTCTAGTAGCTCGAGAACGGAACTCGACCGATAGGGAGTCCGCTGCAATGGGTGTGTGGGCGGGAATGAGAGTGAAAACGATTAAGGTACGCACACACAGGGAGGGCAGCGCGGTGTCCTTGCGCACACTGTCCTCGTCCAGGAGCTCCCATTATCGGTCAAGTCGGTGCTGGAGCTGCCGGACGAGGACAGTGTGCGCAAGGACCGACTTGACCGGTAAGGGGAAGGAATGGGAGGAGAGGGAGAAGAGGGGAAGAGATGGGAGATGGCAGCAGCCCACCCAGCAGCTCACTGCTACTGCGTAAATAGGTAGGTATAACTTGTTGCCACGCTACCGTATGCTCACAGTACCCACCCACCCACCCCCGTACTGGTATAGAAGCTGTGGTCCAGAGTGCCCATGAAGTAATGAGTCAGGTTCGGGAAGAGCGGCTCGCGGCTGCTCGGATAGGGGCAAGGTGTTGCCGCACTACGGTATGCTCACAACACACACGGGTGTAGCACAACAGCAGAGACCAATCTGGCACCCCCTCACCAGTATAGAAGGTGTAGTCCAGCGTCCCCATGAAATCCCGAGTCACGTTTGTGAACAGAGACTCGCTGCTGCTGCTGCTGCTCGGGTAGATGTTCAGTGCTCCAACGCTACTCAATATGCTCACAGCACCCCCTCACCGGTGTAGAAGGTGTAGTCCAGGGTGCCCATGAAGTCGCGAGTCACGTTTGTGAACAGCGGCTCGCTGCTGCTCGCGTCCATGCGCCGCCGCTGCCTCTCTGCCACTGAACCCCCGCGGCTCAACGATGCGTATGCGCTGACCTGCGAGAGCGGGAGATAGAAAGGACGGGGAAAGAAAACAGAGAGCACGCAGAGAGGGGCTCGCTGCAAATGGTGGCAGAGCTTGGAGGCGGGTCGCAGGATGCAAAGAGGGTAGGTGGCGAGGCTGAGGAGACCAATTAACGCTGGTAACAACGTTACACGGCCGCCATACCACCAGCAGCAGACATACCAGCGGCAGCTGGTGGCAGAGCTTGGAGGCGGGTCGCAGGATGCCGAGAGGGTCTGTGGCGAGACTGAAAAGACTAGAATGTGGCTGGTAACAGGTAACACGGGCTAACCCACCACCACCACCATCTGCAGACCTACCAGCGACAGCTGGTGGCAGAGCTTGGAGGCGGGTCGCATGATGCCGAGAGGGAGGGTCCGTAACAACTTCAAAAAGACCAGATTGTTGCTGGTAACGGTGCAACATGGCTGGCTTACCAGCGGCAGCTGGTGGCAAAGCTTAGAAGCGGGGCGCAGGATGCCGAGAGGGTCGGTAGCGAGCTCTGGGTGGTTGGCATCGACTCGTCCTGTAGCGAGTAGTGAGTGGGGAGCGCTGAAGGTGGGGCGAGGAGAGAGAGAGGGAAGGGAAGGAAGTGGAGTGGGATGAGGGTCGGTAGCGAGCTCTGGGTGGTTGGCGTCGACTCGTCCTGTCGCGAGCAGTGAGTGGGGGGCGTTGCAGGTGGGGCGAGGGGGGGGGGGAACGAAAGAAGAGGGCGGGGGAGAGGGATGAGGGAGACATAGGGAGAGCTTGAGAGGAAATGGTAGACATACAACGTGGAAGGACAAAATGCTGCTGCTTAGCTCCCTTCCTCCCACCACCCTGCTTATCTCCCCCCACACCCCCTTTCCTCCTCCCCCTCACTCACCTACCAGGCGCGCTTGAAGTCTCAAAGCTCACCTGCCCGGCACGCTGTTGAAGTCCCCTGCCACCAGCACGGGGATGTCCGCACTGGCTGCTTTGGGATGGATCAGAGCCCACCTGCTGCTGAAGCCACAAACCTGCTGTCTTAAAGCTCACCAGACCGACACACCTGCTGTCAAGCCTCACCTGCCCGGCACGCTGTTGAAGTCCCCTGCCACCAGCATGGGGATGTCCGCACTGGCTGCAATCTTCTCTAGACCCTTCAGCAGTGTGTGCACCTAGCGGGGGGGGGGTTGGAGAGAAGGGAAGGTGGTTTGGAGAGGCGGAGGTGGTTCAGATCAGAGATGACTCGGCACCAGTAAGGGAATGTCGGCACTGGCTGCGATCTTCTCTAGACCCTTCAGCAGTGTGTGCACCTAGTGTGCTGGGGAGGAGGGTGGGGGAGAGAGAGGAGGGGACAGGGAGGTAGCTTTGAAAAGAAGAGGTGGTATTGCGACACATTAAAGAGAGGAGGGAGAGTGGAGTGAGAGAGGAGAGGAAAGGAGTGGTGATCGCCCCTACCCACTCACCTGCCACAGCTTCACGTCCTTGAGCTGAGGGCTGGCATGGATGTGCGTGTTGTTTGGCCATGCCTAGAATACATGCTAGCCTCCAGGCACCTTATCCCCACACCACACCACATGCGCCATACCTAGCATTCCCTCCCTCACCCCTCACCTGCCACAGCTTCACGTCCTTGAGCTCAGGATTGGCGTGGATGTGCGTGTTCGCCTGATGGGGGTGGGTGGGTGGGAGTGAGGATGGCATGTGTTGGCACGTGACGGCACACATTGGCATTTGACGGCATACGCATACGAAAGCAGTCAACGAGACGAAAACTGATAGAAGCAAATGACAGCATGTCGCAACAAAGGGAAAAGCACGATTTCAGTTATTATCTGAAAAAAGAACTATATTGAAATCACTTTTGAGAATTCTCACAAGTGATTTCAATATAGAATTCTCAAAAGTGCTTTCAATAGAGAACACTGGACTGCATGTGACAGAGCAGAGCACCACACCGCACAGCATCTCACCACACAGAGCACCACACCACACCGCACAGCATCTCACCACACAGAGCACCACACCACACCGCACAGCATCTCACCACACAGAGCACCACACCACACCGCACAGCATCTCACCACACAGAGCACCACACCACACCGCACAGCATCTCACCACACAGAGCAGCTGTCTCTTGGCGGGAGGCGCATTAGCCCCATCCTTGCCGTCTGCCCCCCCTGCGTCCCTCGCCTCTAGCACCACTATCAACGCTACATTGTCCTGTTGAGGAGCGGAGGAGGTGAGGTGGGGATGAGGGAGGGGATGGGGGGGAATCGGAGAGAAAGGAGTGCATGAGTTGGCCGTTGGTAAAGTCAAACCCCCCCTGGGTCCCTCGCCTCCAACACCACTATCAGTGCCACGTTGTCCTGAAGGCAGAGCGAGGGGAAGTGAGAGGATGGGGGGGAACACGTCAGAAGGGAGCGCAATAGGTGGCCGTTGGCAAACTCTAGAACCCCCCTGCATCTGGTGCCTGCAGCACCACTGTCATCGCTACATGGTCCTGAAGGCAGAGGGGGAAAGAGAGGAAGTGGGAGCATGAACGGCTGGAGCAGATGCGCTAACAGCATGGGAGCCCCCCTGCGTCCCTCGCCTGTAGCACCACTATCAGTGGTGGAGGTGACAGTGGGCGGGAAGGGGAGGAGGTAAGTGCAGGAGCACATGTGCTGACAGCCTGTGAGCCCCCTGACAGCCTGTGAGCCCCCTGCGTCCTCCGGCCCTAGCACCACGATCAGTGCCACGCTGTCCTGATGGCAGAGGGAGCGGAAGGGAGGAAGTGGGGAGGTGGGAGTGTGAGTGACAGGTGAACATGTGCTGATATGTGCAAGTGTTGGGAGGAGCAACAGCGAAGGTAACTTGAGCAGACGGTTGAGTTGAGAGCAGCTTTCTTGGTAGGAGGGTTCATTCAAAGTGTATACTACATGGTTGTTGTGGTTGACTGTGTACATGTTGGGAGGAGCAACAGCAGACGGTTGAGAGCAGCCTTCTTGGTGGGAGGGTTCAAAGTGTATACTACATGGTTAATGTGGTTGTGGTTGACTGTGCACGTGTTGGGAGGAGTAATAGCAAATGTACCTTGAGCAGGCGGTTGAGAGCAGCCTTCTTTGTGGATGGGTCGGTGGGTGGGTGGGTGGGTGATGAGTGCTTGGTACAAGGATGCAGGTGTATCGTGTAAGTGATGGGAGTAATAGCAAATGTACCTTGAGCAGGCGGTTGAGAGCAGCCTTCTTTGTGGGAGGTGCGAGGGCCTCAGAGAGTGAAAGCGCTGCCTTGTTGAACTCCACCTACAAGTGAATAGGAGAGAGATGAAGGGAGATATGACGGAGAGATGAAGGGAGATATGACGGAGAGATGAAGGGAGATATGACGGAGAGATGAAGGGAGATATGACGGAGAGATGAAGGGAGATATGACGGAGAGATGAAGGGAGATATGACGGAGAGATGAAGGGAGATATGACGGAGAGATGAAGGGAGATATGACGGAGAGATGAAGGGAGATATGACGGAGAGATGAAGGGAGATATGACGGAGAGATGAAGGGAGATATGACGGAGAGATGAAGGGAGGATATGACGGAGAGATGAAGGGAGATATGACGGAGAGATGAAGGGAGATATGACGGAGAGATGAAGGGAGATATGACGGAGAGATGCAGGGAGGGGGAGTGAGATGAAAGCGTGAGTGTGAAAGAGCTGCCTTGCTGAACTCGACCTGCGGGTGAGTGAACGAGAGAGGTGAGGGGGAGGGGAGATGTCAAGGAGAGATGAGAGGAGGGGGAAGGAAGGGAAGTCAGATGAAAGCATGTGATCACCCCCCTCCCAGCGCTCAACCCCTTTCAGCACCCAACCTCTCAACCCCCCAAACCTCTCAACCCCCCTCAACCTTTCATTTCCCCCCAACATCTCAACCCCCCAAACCTCTCAACCCCCCTCGACCTCTCATTTCCCCCCAACCTCTCAACCCCCCCCAACCTCTCCACCACCCCCAACCTCTCAACCCCCTCTCCCACGGCCCCGCACCTCATACTTCTTGACGAGGGAGAAGCGGTCCCGGCGGAAGAAGGTGGCACAGCCGTCTATGGCGTATGCCGTGCCCTTCCCCCCCCACTCACAGCACACACATGGCTTACCTCACCTCCCAGCACGCACGCACCTCGTACTTCTTGACGAGGGAGAAGCGGTCCCGGCGGAAGAAGGTAGCACAGCCGTCAATGGCATAGGCCGTCCCTGTGTACACCTGAGGGTGGGGGGGGGACGGGAACGATGGGGGGATGAGAAGGATTGGGGGATGGGGCATAACTTCCTGTGCCATGCCATGCATGGGATGAGCGACTACTCATGTTCCAGCTCGTTGCATTCACACTACAGCTCAAATCAAATCCCAGACCCCCTACACATGCCATAACACCATGCGCAAGCAAGCAAGCAAGCAAGCACCTCGGGAGACTTCTTCCATACACTTGGTGAGCAAGCACCTTGGCTCCACACCACCATACCATGCACACAACTCGGCGGTCTTCTTCTTGAACAAGGCCGCGTACTCCTGGCTTTCCAGCTTGCTGTGACTGCAGCACTCAGCTCGAATACCACACACCACATAGCACAACGCTATAGCAACCCACCTCAACGGTCTTCTTCTTGAACACAGACGCGTACCCCTACTTCTCCAGCTCGCTGTGTCCCATACATGCATGCATCACACCACGAACAAGTTACAAGCCACAGCAAGCAATGCACCTCGGCAGTCTTCTTCTTGAACACAGACGCATACCCCTGCTTCTCCAGCTCGGGCCCAAAGAACTCCTCGAAATGATCGCTTTGCACCTGCGGTTTGTATGGTATGGGGGAACGGGAGGGGAGGGGGGTGAGAAAGGAATGGGGGATCGCATGAGAGGGATGGCGTGCAACGTACACTACAGAGCCACTGAGCTCAGGTCAAGCACACTCGTTCTCGCTTCAAGCACACAAACGCACCTCCTGCAAGCACATGATATCAACGCGGTACCCCAGCAGTTCCCCCAGCAGGTTCTGCTTGCGCTAGACACTGCATACCCCCCTTACAATACCACCCTCGTTACAAGCACGCTCACGCCCGGTATAACCACGCTCACCTCCTGCAAGCACATGATGTCTGCTTGGTACCCCAGCAGCTCCCTTAACAAATTCTGCTTCCTGTACGCCCAGGCGGGCAGTAGCTGTGCATCTCACTCATCGCATACAGGTCCTCTCGTTACAAGCACACTCACACTCGTTGCAGGAACCATACGCACCTCCTGCAAACACATGATATCTGCCCGGTACCCCATCAGCTCCCTGAGCAGATTTTGTTTGCGATAGGCCCAGGAGAGCGCCCAGGGCGGGCAGTAGCTGTACATCTCACTCGTCGCATACAGGTCTGCCAGCACGTTGTATGACAGCACCGTGAAGCCCCCCCCTCCTCCTCCCCCTCCCCCTCCGCGCGCGCCCCCCATCTCCCCCTCCCCGGCCCCCACAGAAACCATCCGCCGGGGGGTAGGGGACGGCGCGGGGATGACCCGGGAGGTGAGGAGGGTGGATGGGGGCGCGACGGGGAGGCCGGTGGCAGCTTCAATGGGGACGCATTCGAGCTTCAGCACGTGGCCTACGTCGTCCGTGGTGGGCGTGTAGGGTTTCCCCCGCCCCACTTCGAACCACACCTCCCCACTGCCGCCACCACTAGCGTTGGAGCCCCCTCCGGTGGTGTCAGACTGGTACGCGAGGCCCCCTGGCGGCCTGTGCGCGAATCCCCCCCCCATTGGCCGCTGCATCCCCTGCATCCCCTGCTGCGCCCCCTGCTGCTGCTCCCCCTGCCCGTACCCCCCTCCAGGCGCGCCGTTCCCCATGCCCCCCTGCGCCCCTGCTCCCGCCAGCCCCGTAGTCCCATTCCCGCTGTTGAACTTCCCAAACAGCTCCTCCTCCTCCGCCGTCGCACCGTTCTCCCGCCTCTGCGCCCCGCCAACCCCCCCCGCGGGCCCCCCAGCAGCCCCCCCGGAGGTCATCTCCCCTGGGAGCGTCCCGTCGCTGCTGCCATGGGTGCTTCCGCCGAGTCCGCGCGAGTGCAGGGCGCGGTGGCGCGGCCAGGCGGCCTGGAAGCAGAGCGGCGAGCAGTGGTAGCTGCGCGCGATGGGCAGCTTGGCCTTCACGCACCCCAGGCACTGGAGAGTGGCGGGTTCATTGCCGTGCACGGAGCACACCGCGACTCTTTTATCACTCTGCACGCGGTACCTGGGAAGGGTGGGCGGGACACGGGGAAGGGGGAGATGGGAAAGAGATGGGCAGCTTGGCCTTCACGCACCCCAGGCACTGCAGCGTCGCGGGCTCGTTGCCGTGCACTGAACACACTGCCACTCGCTTGTCGCTCTGCACGCGGTACCTGGGAGGGGGGGAGAAGGGGTGGTGTGGTGGAAAGCGGTTGGTTAGGGTTGGAGGGTTGCTTGCTCGTTGCCATGCACGGAGCACACTGCCACTCGCTTGTCACTCTGCACACGGTACCTGGGAAGGGTGGGGAAGGGGTGGTGTGGTGGAAAGCGGTTGGTTAGGGTTGGAGGGTTGCGAGCTCGTTGCCATGCACGGAGCACACTGCCACTCGCTTGTCGCTCTGCACACGGTACCTGGGAAGGGTGGGGAAGGGGTGGTGTGGTGGAAAGCGGTTGGTTAGGGTTGGAGGGTTGCTTCCTCGTTGCCATGCACGGAGCACACTGCCACTCGCTTGTCGCTCTGCACACGGTACCTGGGAAGGGTGGGGAAGGGGTGGTGTGGTGGAAAGCGGTTGCTTAGGGTTGGAGGGTTGCTTGCTCGTTGCCATGCACGGAGCACACTGCCACTCGCTTGTCGCTCTGCACGCGATACGTGGGAGTCAACGCATTCCACGCATTCCCCGTACCAGCGGCAGCGGATGAAATAGCCATCGCTGGGTTACCGTCGGAAATGTCTTATTTTGAGTCGGCTCGAAGTCAATTCAATCAACGCGGTCAACGTACCAGCGGCAGTGGATGTAGTAGCCATCGATGGGGTTGGTGTCGGGAATGTCCTCCGTGGTGATGGTGCCATCGGGCTTGCACGTACGGGCACAGCAGTCAGCGCAGTCAACGCCAGTCAACGCCAGTCAACGCATTCCATTTTATTCAACGCAGTCAACGCAATCCATTCATTCAACCGTACCAGCGGCAGCGGATGTAGTAGCCATCGATGGGGTTGGTGTCGGGAATGTCCTCCGTGGTGATGGTGCCATCGGGCTTGCGCAGCAGCACGTACGGGCACAGCTCACACCCCGCGATCGGGATGTCCGACGGCAGATGCACTCGCAGCACGCTCAGCATCGCTCTCTACCGTCGTCGCATGCGTCGCCTAAGTCGCTCGACGTCGCCCGGCCCTCATGCAAGGTTCGGTTGTGACGGACCGAAACGGAGACGGGAACTGAGAAAGACAGCTAGACCGCACTTAACGACGAGAGCTCGAATTCAGATCGGCAAAGCACTGACCCAAGTGGCGACAAAGTTGCTACGACGCCAACCAGGCCTAAAAGTTCCTCTACTCGATCCGGTAGTTAAACTAGAGAAACTGCACTAGAAATGAAAAGGTATATATCGCGGCCGACCCGTTTCGGTTTCTTGAAAAGATCAGCCGTCACTGGCTGTGCTAGTTGTTGTCATGAGGAAACCCTAATTTTCCGAGCCGGAATCTGAAACATTCAATCACCCAGAAAATCCTATGGGTCCGCCATGAAGCCGAACTGCGCAGACTAAGAAGCGAGTCGTGAAAAAAACGCGAGAGATTTCTCCCAAGCCGACGGCTCGGGTTGCGAGTTGGCTTACCTCACGCGTCAGCTCCAGGATCCATGGTGGGAGAAAATATCAACCAGCTTTTTCCGTGTCTGGGTTGTCACCTGACATTTATGCGAACTCAGGCGGTGTCCAGACTCCAGTCCAGAGACGAATGTTCTTGGAGGTTCTGCACCAGCTCCTTGATTTGCTGAAATTTCACCACGGTGCTGCTCGGTACATATGCACTGTCGATGGTACTTCACACACCACCGTCATCCCGTGTGACAGCGAGTTTGCAGCTGACTGCTGGATGACTGGATCGTGTGCTTGCTGACGTGTGCCGCTAATCAACAGCAATTGCTAGCCGTCGATGAAGGGTGATGACGCGAGAGAAGACTGAAACTGCAGCGATCATGCACTTGAGTACGAACCGGTCAGGGTTTGCAGCGTCATACGACATTCGTTTCTTCCGCGTTACTAGTCCATGACTTTCGGGAAATATTGACGAAGGCGTTTTGAGTCTGGGATGCCTGTGTCGCACAAGACAACCCCATGGTTTGGCGAGGATCAACGCGACCCCAGGTTTGAAATTCGTTACAGCTCAAAGACTCGAACCCATGTTTCTCATCGAGGTACAAAGTGAATACAAATGTCGCAGTTCTCGAGACTAGTGCGAATCTGCTCTGCACCCGCCCTTCACCTGACACCTTTCCCGCGCGCACACGGCCAACAGCACCTGCTGTGTCCGAGACCAAAAATGATGGTGACACTTGTACAGTACAGACACGCCGTTTCAGTTGCAACTATTTCCCGAAAATTAGTAAACGTGAATAGACGGAAGGATTTAGGCAACGTTGATCGTGTCGTATCCAGTGTTTGCACCGTCTAGAAGCTTCGTCGCAAGGTGGATTTCGACATTTTTTGTCTGGTCCATCCATAGCGCCGTCGTTCGGTAGAAGAAATTAGCGACGCCGCGGCTTCGTTACAATCACCCTCGTTCGTGCCTCGACTCTTTCGCTGTGACTGTATCGGCGGCTAACGGATCCCGTCATAATCACCTTCGTTCAAGAGGCAAATTGTTCTTCCGTCTCATGCAATTGACGTCAATCATCCCGCCCCCCCTCACGTCTCGCCTCCAGCAGCCTGACGTCACTTGACATCAGGTGACGTCACATACCTCTCGACACGTACCCGCAGTCTTACCACCCTCCCACTCACGCCTCTCGTCAGCATGACGTCACTCCCGACAGCTCTCAGCAGCAGCGGCGGCGGGGGGAAGGTGGTACTGGTGGGGGTGCGACTGCACCAGCCGAACGCGAATCTGCTGTGGGGCGGCGGCAGCAGCAGCAGCAGCGGCGGCGGCGCGGCAATCTCGAGGGAGGGGCAGGCGCTGGTGGAGTTCACCCTCGCGAGGCTTGTGGTGCCTGGGGATCGCATTGTCGCCATGGCTGTCCGAATTGTGCGCGCCCCACAGACCTCAGGTGCGTGCTGCCCCACAGTCCTGAGGCGCGGCAATCTCGAGGGAGGGGCAGGCGCTGGTGGAGTTCACCCTCGCGAGGCTGGTGGTGCCCGGGGATCGTATTGTCGCCATGATTGTCCGAATAGTTCGCTCCCCGCAGACCTCAGGTTCGTTCACTCACCCCCCCCCCCCAGCAGTCCTCTGGCGCGGCGCCCCCAGCAGTCCCCAGACGCGCCCCCCCCCCCCAGCATTCCCCAGGCGCGCGCCCCCCCAGCAGCTCTCAGGTGCCTGGCGATGGTATCGTTGCCATGGCCGCCCGAATCCCCGCTGTCCTCACGTCGTTCTTTACCCGCCCTGTCGCCACCAGGGTAGCGCAAGGCTTGGTTCAACTCAGAGCAACGCGCGGAGGGAAGGGTTGAGGGGGATGGGGGGAGTAAAGGAGGAGTGGAGTGAGCGTAGATGAAGGGAAGCGAGTGAATGCAAAGGAGCTAGCTGACTTGCTTCTCCTGTCACTTTCAAGACTTGTGAAACGCGACACAGAGGTCCCTTCTCTCTTGTTGCGTGCTCGTTGTCGCAGGGACGTGCAAAGCGCGGTTTTTTAGGCGCCTCAAAACGTGTCGCTTCTCTCTTGTTGCGTGCTCTTTGCCCCAGGGTCGCGCAAGGCACGGTTCAACTCGGAGCAGGACGGGGAGGAGGAGATGAGGGGGGTTGAGGTGGAAATAGAGGAACGGTGTTGAGGGTTGCGCGCTCATTTCTCTCCTTTTTGTCGTTTGTCCTGCTTGCATGCACCAGGGTCGCGCAAGGCGCGGTTCAACTCAGAGCAGGACGGAGAGGAGGAGGAGGACGCGAGCCAGAGTTTGCTGGCAGCCCTGCACCCCAAGATCGAGGTCGCCGCTGCCAAGCAGGTGGGGCGATTATGGTCTATGCTGGTTTCTCTGTAGAGCGTACAAGGGAACACATGCTGGCAGCCCTGCACCCCAAGTCCGAGGTGGTGGCTGCCAAGCAGGTGGGGACGGGGGGAAGCAGAGCAGGTGAGAGGGAGGGGGTGGAGCAGTCGAAAGAGGAGGTGAGGGTACCTGGTTCTTTTGAAACATGAGGAGGGCGCGAGTCAGAGAATGCTGGCAGCGCTGCACCCCAAGATCGAGGTGGCTGCTGCCAAGCAGGTGAGGAAGAGACGAAGCCGCTGGTTACTCTGTAACACGAGACTGTGCACGAATCTCCAGGAGGCGAGTCAGAGGGTGCTGGCAGCCCTGCACCCCACGATTGAAGGGGGACGGAAGGTACTTGGTTGCTCTGTCGCACATACAAGGGAACACGTGCTGGCAGCCCTGCCTACACCCCAAGATAGAGGTGGCGACGGCGAAGCGGATGAGTAAGGGGCGAAGCAGGTGGGGAGGGGAGGGAGGGTGTGGTATCTGGTTACCCTGTAACCTCTAGGTGGGTCAGAGGATGCTGGCAGTGCTGCACCCCAAGATAGAGATTGCACCGTGGCAGCGGCAAAGCATGTGCGGAAAGGGGGAAGCAGGTGAGGATGGAGGTGAAGCAGATGAGAGATGAGGCTAGGGTAGGTGGTTCTTTTGAAACTGGAGGTGACGTTGCACGTTGCTTTGTAACGGTAAACAGTAGATGCTGGAAGCACTGCATCCCAGAATAGAGGCTCCCTGCTGCATGTGCTGCCGAGTTGAGGCATCTTTTTCTTCCCTCCACACGTCCACCCCTCTCAACAAGAGGTTTCTCCAGGTCGTCATGTGCTCCAGGTCGTCATGTGCTCCAGGTCGTCATGTGCTCATACCCCTGAAATCATGCTCCTCTGCTGCACGAGGCAAAGCTGTTGCAGACAGGCAGGCCGAGTTGAGGCATCATCCATTGTTTCCCACACCGCACCGCACCGCATTCCGCCCCTCTCCACCAGATTGCTCTCCAAGTCGACGTGCGCTCATCACCTCATGTGCGAGATGCTCTGCTTCACGAGGCAAGGCTGCTGCTGCAGGCGGGCAGGCAGGCCAGGCGGGCAGGCAGGCCAGGCTGGCAGGCAGGCCAGGCTGGCAGGCAGGCCAGGCTGGCAGGCAGGCTAGGCTGGCAGGCAGGCCAGGCGGGCAGGCTGAGTCGAAGCATCATTCACAATGCTCGGCACCGCATTCCACTCCTCTCCACCAGATCACTTTTGAAGGTGTCGTGCGCTGCGCTCATCCCCTCGCGTGCGCGATGCGGTGCTCTACGAGGCAAAGCTGATTAAGGCAGGCCGGGCTGGCAGGCTCAGCTGAAGCATCATTCTCTGTGTTCCGCACCGCATTCCACCCCTCTGCACCAGATCGCTCTCCAAGTCGTGGTGCGCTCAGCCCCTCGTGTGCGAGACGCCCTGCTCTATGAAGCAAAGCTGCTTAAGGCTTGTCTGGTGGTCATAGGGCCCGTGAGACGCACCATCACGCTTATAGGGTGAGCAAGCATGCCTATAACGAGAATGGTGGTCATGTGTTTCCCTGTTCGATGAGGCAAAGCTGCTAAAGGCGGGGCTGGTGGTCATAGGGCACGTGCGACGCACCATCACTCTTATTGGGTGAGTGAGCGTGAATGACGAGAATGATTGTAATGTGTTTTTTTCTGGTACACGGGGCAAATTTTCTGCAATAAGAGAGCTGGTGCTATCTAATGAGTGACACAGGCCCTTTTTTTTTTAGATGTCTCAGAGCGACAAAGACCATCAGTCATATCGGGTGGGCGAGTGTGCTTGTTGCTATCATATCACTCCTTATGACCATCAGTATGTGCCCCTTCTCCTGATCCTTCCCCTCCATGCTCTCTTTTGAGGCGTGGTGACTTTTGAGTCGACTCAGGAGTCGTCTCAAAGCTCTCTTCATCCCCCCCTTACCCCTTCGCATTACAATTCTCCCCTTTCAGTGGCAGTGCCGGTTCTGACGTGGACATGATGACGTTTCTTGCCGACCGGCTGCCGGCCAGCTGCAAGATCATGCTCGTCTCAAATAATGCCTGCTCCGCTACAAGACAAGGCAGGTTTGCTGACGGGGCAGCCATGATGAGATTGAGTGTGTTATTACCCCCTTCCACATCTCTTTCTTCCCACTCACCTCCGTGCTCACAACCACCCTCCTCTCCTCTCCACATGCACCCATCCACATGCATCATGCATACCGCTAACCATCCTCACTGTTCCTCCCCGTTTGAAACTGTCTTAATGCCCGCCTCTTCACATGCATACCATACCACTAACCATCCTCGCCGTTTCTCCCCCTTACACTCCTCGTCCCTTCTGTCAATCCCCTTCTCCCCCCTTTCCCCTCCCTCTCCTTGTTGCCTGTTCCCCCGTCCCCACTTCCGTTTGCCCTTGCCCCGAACCCCGCACAGGGAAAGTGCCTGTTCCGCCTACCTCCCCCCAATCTCCGCGGATAGACCCAGGGGGAGGGGGAGGGGGGAGTGGCATGGGGGAAGGAGGAGGGGGGAGTGGCTTGGGGGGAGGGGGAGCGGGGCAGGGGTCAGGGGGACATGGAGGGGGGTCTGATGGGGGCGGTGGGGTATTGAATGGGGGAGGAAGCAGAGGAGCAATGGGGGGAGGGATGGGGGGAGGAATGGGGGGAGGGGGGGTTATGGGGGGAGGGGGAGGGGACAGTGGTGGGGGTTGGCAGCAATGTCCCAGATCTCCCCGATCCCAATCCAACGGCCAGGATTTCTTCGCCCCTCCCCCATCCCCAGTCCCTCCTGCCCCGCCGACCGAAATCATTCGGGAAGTTTACGGGCAGGACGAGTACGGGCAGCAGGAATTTTACCTTGACGAGCTCCTATTGGCCACGGATAATTTCTCTCCGCAGAGATTGATCGGGGAGGGCGGCAGCGGTCAGGTGTTTGTGGGGATGCTTCCACCTGGCAGGTGCCCTCAGGTGGAATCCCAGGGTGGGGGGCTGGACGGTTGGGGGAGAGGGGCGTGGGGGGAGGGCGGAACAGGGGGAGGCGCAGCAGGGGGGGGCGCAGGGGGGGGGGAGCGGCAGTGGTGTGGCCAGTGGGGGCTGTCGGAAGGTAGCGGTGAAGAGGCTACGGTGGTGGGGGCCGGCTGTAGCGGACGTGCAGGGGGCGGCGAACGCTCGGCAGTTTCTGGCAGAGCTGCGCGTGCTGCGGCGGATTCGCCACCCCAGCCTGCTGGGGCTGTTGGGGGTGTGCGCGACAGCGGGGGAGCTGCTCATGGTGTTCGATTTCCTGCCCAATGGGTCCCTGGAGACAAGGCTGAGAGGTAAGGCTCAATGCGCGTGCTGATGCCAGCTGGATGGCTGCCCAAAAGGCGGTTCAAAACCATCTATTCCCAACCTGCTGGGCGTGTGTGTGACGGCAGGGGAGGGGAGCTGCTCTCGTGGCACACGGTGGCCCCAACCTTACAAAGCCCCCGCTGCCTTGGGATGTACGCATGTGCACCGCGTGTGATGCTGTAACCGGGCTGGCCGTCCTGCCTCTGTGCCAGTAGTCTGAACTGAAAGTGAACCAGAAGCAAAAACCACCCTCCCCTCCGTGTGGCAGACCATACAAAGGCTCCCTGCCTTGGGATCTCTGCATGCGCATCGCGTGTGAGGCGGCTACCGGGCTGGCCTTCCTGCACTCGTGCCCTGATAGCGGCTCGCTTCCCAGGAGTGACCAGGTTGATTACCCACCCCCTGACTGTCTTTTCCGGACTAAATCTTACCAAACCCAACTTCCCCACTCCCGTTTCTTTCTCCCACCAGATCATACAAAGCCGCCGCTACCTTGGGATTTGCGCATGCGCATCGCGTGTGAGGCGGCCACCGGGCTGGCCTTCCTGCATGCGTGCCGGCCGCCCATCATCCATCGCGACGTGAAAGCGGCAAACGTGCTGCTGGATGCCAACATGCACGCCCTGGTGAGTCAACGCTGGTCAACGCCAGTCAAAGGCTGGTCAATGGTGGTCAGTGGTGGTCATTACTGGCATGCACGCGTGCCAGCCGCCCATCATCCACCGGGACGTGAAGGCTGCAAATGTGCTGCTGGATGCCAACATGCACGCCCTCGTGAGTCAAAGGCAAAGGCTGGTCAACGCTGGTCAACGGCTGGTCAAAGACTGGCCAATGCCAGCCAATGCTCAAGTGCACCCTCATCCCGTTCTCAAGTGCACGGCTCTTTGACAATCGCAGTGAGACTCTTACCTTCCCCTCTTCCCCTCCCACCTCCCCCCTCCCGCCCCGCCCCTCCCCTTTCCTTGGTCGCCAGGTGTCGGATTTTGGCCTGGCCAAGGTGGCATCAGACCAATGCACCATTTGTGAGCCTCCTCACAACTCGTCCTTCCTTCCCTGCCTCCCTCCTCCCTCCTCCTCCCTCGTCCGTACCCTGTCTCCAGGTGTCGGATTTTGGCCTGGCCAAGGTGGCATCAGACCAATGCACCATTTGTGAGCCTCCTCACAACTCGTCCTTCCTTCCCTGCCTCCCTCCTCCCTCCTCCTCCCTCGTCCGTACCCTGTCTCCAGGTGTCGGATTTTGGCCTGGCCAAGGTGGCGTCGGACCAATGCACCATTTGTGAGCCTCCTCACAACTCGTCCTTCCTTCCCTGCCTCCCTCCTCCCTCCTCCTCCCTCGTCCGTACCCTGTCTCCAGGTGTCGGATTTTGGCCTGGCCAAGGTGGCATCAGACCAATGCACCATTTGTGAGCCTCCTCACAACTCGTCCTTCCTTCCCTGCCTCCCTCCTCCCTCCTCCTCCCTCGTCCGTACCCTGTCTCCAGGTGTCAGATTTTGGCCTGGCCAAGGTGGCGTCGGACCAGTACACCCAGCCCATGGCGGTTACCAGCATCATGGGCACCAGAGGGTGAGAATTGGCATTCTGTTTTGTCGTATTCTGTATAGTCACAAAAGCATTCCTCGTGTTACACCAGCCGATGGCGGTTACGAGCATCATGGGCACCGGAGGGTGAGCCTTCATTCTTCATCCTCTCTTACTGCCCGTTGGCTAGTCACACTACTGCTACTAGCATCAGTTGCAGCCAAGGTGGCATCAGACCAGTGCCCGCAGCCAATGGCAGTTACCAGCATCATGGGCACCGGAGGGTGAGCCTTCATTCGTCACATCCTCTCTTACTGCCCGTTGGCTAGTCACACTACTGCTACTAGCATCAGTTGCAGCCAAGGTGGCATCAGACCAGTGCCCGCAGCCAATGGCAGTTACGAGCATCATGGGCACCGGAGGGTGAGCCTTCATTCTTCACATCCTCTCTTACTGCCCGTTGGCTAGTCACACTACTGCTACTAGCATCAGTTGCAGCCAAGGTGGCATCAGACCAGTGCCCGCAGCCAATGGCAGTTACCAGCATCATGGGCACCGGAGGGTGAGCCTTCATTCTTCACATCCTCTCTTACTGCCCGTTGGCTAGTCACACTACTGCTACTAGCATCAGTTGCAGCCAAGGTGGCATCAGACCAGTGCCCGCAGCCAATGGCAGTTACCAGCATCATGGGCACCGGAGGGTGAGCCTTCATTCTTCACATCCTCTCTTACTGCCCGTTGGCTAGTCACACTACTGCTACTAGCATCAGTTGCAGCCAAGGTGGCATCAGACCAGTGCCCGCAGCCAATGGCAGTTACGAGCATCATGGGCACCAGAGGGTGAGCCTTCATTCTTCACATCCTCTCTTACTGCCCGTTGGCTAGTCACACTACTGCTACTAGCATCAGTTGCAGCCAAGGTGGCATCAGACCAGTGCCCGCAGCCAATGGCAGTTACCAGCATCATGGGCACCGGAGGGTGAGCCTTCATTCTTCACATCCTCTCTTACTGCCCGTTGGCTAGTCACACTACTGCTACTAGCATCAGTTGCAGCCAAGGTGGCATCAGACCAGTGCCCGCAGCCAATGGCAGTTACGAGCATCATGGGCACCGGAGGGTGAGCCTTCATTCTTCACATCCTCTCTTACTGCCCGTTGGCTAGTCACACTACTGCTACTAGCATCAGTTGCAGCCAAGGTGGCATCAGACCAGTGCCCGCAGCCAATGGCAGTTACCAGCATCATGGGCACCCGAGGGTGAGCCTTCATTGTTGTTACATTCTCTCGCTATAGTCATGCTGCTGCTAGCATGATAGCATGACTTGCAGCCAAGGTGGCATCAGACCAGTACCCGCAGCCAATGGCGGTTACCAGCATCATGGGCACCCGGGGGTGAGATATACCATTACACTCGATGTAGTTAGTCATAAAAGCATGCTTTACGTGTAGCCTAGTTAGTTATTACTTACACCCAGCCCATGGCAGTTACCAGCATCATGGGCACCAGAGTTTGAGATTTACCATCTATTCTATTTATTCGCACTAGGATTCATATTGTGTATAGCCTAGTTACTCCCAGCCCATGGTGGTTACCAGCATCATGGGCACCCGAGGGTGAGCCTTCGTTCTTGTCACATCCTATAGTCACATAAGCATCTTTACTGTCTAGCCTAGTTACTCCCAGCCGATGGCGGTTACCAGCATCGTGGGCACCACATCACAAGGTGGCCTCCCTTGTTAGAATCAGGAGCTAGAAATGAGCTTAGGAGTGAGCTTAGGAGTGAGCTTAGGAGTGAGCTTAGGAGCCATGGCTAGGAGGGGAGTTATGAGAGTAGCTTAGAAGCGAGATTGGGAGAAAGAAGGAGGATTCACTATTGGGTTGGGAGTACAAGTAGGAAAGGACGAGAGGTGCACCACCAAACAGGATATAATGACTACACTAGGCTCTACTGTAGGCAGTTATATAATGGTATACAAATACATTTCAACACACCTCCTCACTGTCTGCAGTGAGAACCATGTGCAGCAACACCTCCTGAAGAGAAGTTGAAGGTGTTGAACCTCTTCAGGAGGTGTTGGTGTCACACACGCTCCTTGCTCCCTCATCCCCCTCATAACCCTCATCTCTCTCATCCCATCCCTTTGCTCCTGCATCTTTCTTCCCGCCGTTGGCCCCCCTCTCCCCCTGCCCCTTTTGCCAGCTACCTGGCGCCAGAGTATATGCAAACGGGGCGTGTTTTGAGGCGCCTTCAGGCGTTTATGCTTTTCAAACTGCATCGACTCCTCCTCCTCCTTCTCCCCCGTCCCCCCTCCCTCCCCTGATGCCCTTATGCCAGTTACGTTGCACCAGAGTACGTGCAAACAAGGCTCATCACAGCAGGAATAGATGTGCATTGAGGCGTCTCAAACATCATGTCCCCCCCACTGTGCCGCGCTCCCCTCCCCTTCCCCCACTGTGCCGCGCTCCCAGCTACGTGGCGCCAGAGTACGTGCAGACAGGGCTCATAACAGCAGCAATAGACGTGCCTTGGTGTGCCCTTGGGCAAAATTCCCCATAGAAATGCGTCAACTCTTCCTTCGTCTTCTCCCCACCTCTCCACTTGCTGCCCTTTTGCCAGCTACGTGGCACCAGAGTACGTGCAAACAGGGCTTATAACAGCAGCAATAGACGTGTATGCGTTTGGAGTCATTCTCTTCGAGCTTATAACGGGTCATGTGCCCTTCCATCTCGGCAGGCAGCCCCCCAACCTCTCTGCCTGGGTAAGCCAATTCTTCCCCTTCTCTTTCCTCCTCCTCGTCTTGTGTCTCCCTCTCTTCTGTCTGTCCGTACTCTCTCGTCTCCCTCTCCTGTCTTTCCTCTCATTCTCTCGTCGCTCTCCTCCCTCTTATCTCTCTCCTCCCTCGCCCCTCTAACTCTCCTCGATTTCTTGTCTCACTCCTCTCAAACTTTCCATCCCCACTACTCCTACAGGCCATTCCCATCGGCAACAAAACAACGAGGAGTTCACACGCCTCGTGCGCCACCGCCTGGAGGGGCGCTTTGACCCTTTCCTAAGGGGACTCAAACGTGCATGCTTGTCCATTGCAGTGCATCAAATGCCCACCACTTTGCACCCCTCCGCCCACTCACAGGCCATCCCCATCCCCATCGCCAAGAAAACGACGAGGAGTTCCCTCGCCTCGTGGGCCACCGCCTGGAGGGGCGCTTTGACCCCCTCGTATAGGGCGACTCTGGATCCCACGCCTGCCAATCACGATGCATCAAGCCCTCAACGCCCGTCATCCCTTTCTGTGTGCCTGCAGGCGAATAGAGGACCATTTCTTACTGCCATTCCTCCCCCTCCTCCCTCCTCCCTCCTCCCTTCGCAGGCCATCCCCATCGCCAACAATGAGGAGTTCACTCGCCTCGTAGATTACCGCCTCGAGGGCCGCTTTGACCCCGCGCAGCTGCAGGCAGTGTCCATGCTGGCCGTGCTGTGCCTCGCCTCCAACCCCAAGCACAGACCGACAATGGACCAGGTGCGTTACTTGCACAAGGAGGAAAGAGGAATTGAGGGGCTTGTTTGACCCCGCGCAGCTGCAGGCAGTGTCCATGCTGTGATGTGCCCTGCCTCCAACCCCAAGTACAGGCCGTCCATGGACCAGGTGAGCTGCATGTGTGGTGAGCAGGTGTGTAGAGCGGTTCACTGGCTTCAGGTGAGCTCCTGCTGTGCCTTGCGTCCAACCACAAGCACAGGCCGTCCATGGACCAGGTGAACCGCATGTGCGGTCAGCAGGTGTGCAGAGTGGCTTCAGGACTGGATAGCTATCTTGGGGGGTGGCCTGGCAAGTGGGTAAAATCTCTAGGAAGCTCTTGGCAGTAGAGACTTTATGTTACGGTACTCTCAGTCTTTCATATGAGTTTTACATATTTCCCCCTCTTTCAATCCCGTTTTTCGTTTGCCACGCAGGTTGTTACCTGGCTGAGGGACTGGATAAGGGTTCGCACCACAGAGCAACTACAAACATCGTAGTGCATACCGTACAAATTTGCATTACTAGGTGTAGCTACTTACTACGTTGTATACATTTTTGGGTTGCATTATATCCGACCAGCGCTCCTTCCTCCGGCTATGCGCAAGGCCACGACGTCGTTGACCTCGCCAGCCTGCAATAATTGTCTGACCCTCCAATAATGTCGACAAGTCAACCTTCGTCCTTTCACTACCTCGGTGTGTGTTTGCGACAGTTTCAGCGTGTCCCGCGACCCGTTTCGACAGCAGCTCCCCTCTCTCGTTTCTATTCGCAAATCATCGCTGCTCTGTGTACATTGTTTGCACATATCCGAAGGAGCGAATTGTGATCAGGTGCAGCTTCACATCTCACACCACACACTGAATAGGAAGCTCTTCCGCTCCTCCTAGCCTCAACCAGGAGCTCCACACAACCCAAATAACAGCGACGCAATTCATCGTTGTGAATGTGAACTCAGCGATTCTGCATTTAGTGCCAGTTCAGCGAGAAATTTTCGAGAATGCATCCCTTTGGGCGATTCTGCATTTAGTGCCAGTCCACTAGGCAGGCATTCTCGAGCATGATTTTTCGCTTTCTCATAATAAGTCCAGAAGCCTCAACAAGCTGGGAGGCGTATTGTCCGACGGTAACACCGATGTAAACTCGACTTCGAGGACTGGTAAGCACAGCGAACTGCTTTAAGCTGGTGCCACTTGCACGTTGTAAAAAAACTCAAGAGCACCTATTTTGATTGGCGTACATGCACTGGACAATCGTATGATCCCCGAACATAACCCCGCTTCACAACCTAATCAAAATAACGCGCAAGCACAACAACACGGGCCCTGAAATAATACTACGTGCCACGTATGTGAAAGGTTCACCCCTTGACGCACTCGTGCGGCTTTCCCTGAACCGATTTGTACCCACTCGCACACCTGCACTTGAACTGCCTCCCACCTGCCGGAACGCACACGCCGTGGCCCGAGCATGGGCCATTCTTCTTACTCGTCCCGCAAAACAGCCTGCACGCTGCCGCACTTCGCTGCTGCTTCATGTTACACATGGCGCTCTTCCCGAGACAGTTCAGCGCCGCGAGATACTCGTCGTCGCCTTCGTTAGGATCCTCCTGCCCCTCCTCCGGGCAGACTTTGTAATTAGACATTATAAACTCCGGGCTGCCCCAGAAATAGTTCCCGCGCACGTCTACCCATCCCAAAACATTTGGCGAGGGGGTTGGTATACCAAGGCATGGAGTAGGGACTTTGAACCCTTGGCCGTGGTGTGTGTGATGTATGTGCGCTGAAGCTACATTCTATTCCGTGTACCTCGTACGAACCATGCTTGCCGAACCTACCCTAATGTAAACTCGGTTGAATGTACTGGTTTGGTAGTGGCTAGTGTGTGTAGACTTCCAAAACGGAGCGAAACCAGAATGTTCAAGCCTACATTGGAGGTAGGGTTTCAAACCTACATATGTTCTACCAAGCCTGTACTTCGACTATACTCAACCCAAATACTCAGTAGAATGCTCGACAAATACAATCTCTAATTTGTTAAAAGCCCGTTTCGGGTGTGATTAAAATAACACAAACCATCACAAATAGGTGCGAAAACGGAGCACTCGCGCCAGGACAGCACCTGAAGCGGATTTCGGAAACACCAAGGGCACTAAAAAATATACAACCGTCGATTATCAATATCGACGGTTAAGATCAAAGTTCCAGCTCGTGTAGTTACCCGTCGATCACAATCGTATTGAACGGTTTTGATCAGAAGTTTGCTTGTACTGTTCTAATTCGAACCGTCGATCTCTAAAAAGATGGACGATCGAGAGCTCACCAAAATGTGAGAATTTCAACCGTCGATTTCCTAAACTTAGGACGGCTAAGATCGAACGCAATGTGTGCATCTGGTTGGTGGAACGTCAACCTTCGACTTACTTGCCACGCTGGCTACTGAGTTCTCCCGATTGTTTCTGTTGCTTGTGGCTGGTACACAGCCGTCGATCCTATCTTGTTTCGAAGGCCACGATCGAGAGATGAAAATGCCTCAGAGAAGATAACGAACACAAAAACAACACCAGACTAACATCACATAAGTAACCTGATCTAGCAAGATTCGTTTCCAGAACCTTCGGGTCAACATTTCACAAGCCAACCACTGCGCTAAACTACAGTTTGAAGAATGTTTCTTGAGTTTTTTCAGTACGACTCTTGCGACGAAACCAAACCTGGCAAGGGTTTAGTTTTCCAAATCTGAATGGTGGTGTCCACCAACCTCACCTCCTCCTGAGCATATTTCCCCTCACTTCCAACATTTCGGTTTCATTTGTACCTGCTCCAATTCTGAATCTTAGAATTCTCCCTCAACCTACCCTTAGTGACCCTCTACCCTATCCTTAGAATTTGTAGTCCTTCCCTCTACCCTTAGTGACCTTCAGCTCTTTTCTTACAAGTATTCCTAACCCAGCTTCTTTTCTATTTCTATCTGTCCTCATCGCAGGCTTTGCTTACTGTCTGCAACAGCAAGTTTCTATGCATCTTGTACGCATCTCAAGGTATTGTTGTGCCTTACCACGGTGTCCTGGTTCTCGTAGTGCCTCCATTCATTTCTTAGCTGGTATCTGGACAGCTCTTGTTTGGTTCCACCTGCCATACCACGCTCCTACCGTTTTTTTATGTAGAAATGTTTAGCGCTGCTTGTGCTGTTACCGTCGATTTCCCCCTAGGTGCATGTATCTTATGGCATGTCTGACGGCGATATGGCTGCTGCGATACGGACGTGGCGATATGGGCGTGCTGATATGGGCGTGGGCGTGCTTGCTGCCTCAGCTTTGTTACTTCAGTAACCATTGTTTTTTGTTTCTGTTGTCTGATTTCCTAACACTAACGGTTGTATCTGTCGCTGGTTTTCGTTGTTTGTCCTCAACTCCTAACGTTGTCGCGAATTTGCAGGCATAAAGTTTGACCGTGCATCATGCGCTATTATTCTTTTATCGTCAGTTCTGTGCCCATCATTAACGCAATGTTGATCTTTGTTTTACAGGGATGGGCTGCACGCTTGTTGCTGCCAGGATCGCTCACCTAGTAGGGTGGTCGATCTTGGTGATGGCGATACTTATGAACAGGTTTTTGCTAGTTCTTCCTTGTGTTGTAACGTATTAATATATTGGTATATCCATTGAACATACCATCCCAGCGTGAACTGAAAACGTCCATGAACACGTGGTTACAGGCGCAACGGTTACAGGGCTGTCATTGTAACAATGTAACATTGTAACCGAGGGAACATAAAGCTACCTGTAACTGGTGAACCCACTGTAACCACGGTAACATTGCAACTTTGTAACCAACTGTTTTAACTGTTACAAACTTAAAGCCAGGTAAATAGTGTCTATATTCACTCTGTAGTTCCCATGTGTTAAAACCAGGGTGCACATTCAACGCGGTTCGGCTTGAGATGTTGGGAAGGGGGTTTGGAGAAAAACAGTGATTGGCTCACGAGGGGCGACAAAAAAATGATTCCGCTAGAGCTTCGGGCATTTCGTAGGTGGCGGGAGGGGGTGAAATGGCGGGAGTGGGTGAAACCGAATGGCGGGAGGGATGAAACAGATTGGCGGGAGGGGGGGGAAACGAAATTGCGGGGGCGTGGGGAAACGAAATTGCGGGGGAGGGGGGAAACGAATTTCGACTTGAAGGGGTTGAAAGCACACCTCGTAACCCACTCAGTCAAGGGATAACCTTTGATGCACATTCAGCTGAATGTGCACCCCGGTTTTAACAATAGTGATACATCTTGCATTTTACAAAGTAAACATTGAGTACCGAGCCCATCGTATCCCTAAACCGGGTACCGTAGTATGGGCCAACAATTTAGCATGTCGCAACTCTCGCGATGGGAAGTGGCAGCAAAGTACATCCATTATCCCGACAGTATCGGGGTTGATGGAGTCTGGGGTTTGTACAAAAACCTGTATATACATTGTTTCTGCCAACATTGCGCACACAATGGATGTAGTTAGAAATTTTGCGGTAGCTACTTTGTCGAGTCGCCCTAATGTTTTGGGATGCCGGCGGTTCCTCATCCCCGCCCATGGACCACAGATTCGGCATGGGCCCCGAGAAGAGGTTGAAAGATATGTTGAAATGAGCCACGCGGCTCTTCTTAAACGCATCTGCGGGAATCGCGCCGACGAACGCGTTGCGCTGGAGCTGGACGAGTTCCAACCATGGGGATGTTTTAAAGGCCGCCCAGGGAAACTCTCCGCTTAGCCTGTTATAAGAAAGGTCCAGATCGTAGAGCTTCGGCATGTTTCGGATTGAAGCCACATGCACTGGTCCCGTCAGCCCATTTCCAGCCAAGCTCAGGGATTTCAGCCTTTTCATCTGTCCGAGTTCCGACGGCACACCTCCCGAAAGAAGGTTCCAACTGAGATCAATACCTGACAGAGACGGGTGGCTCGCGAGTTTGACGAGAGACGAAGCTGCTTGCTGAGTAAATCGATTTCTCTACAGTTCCAGGTGCTCGAGGCTCTGCATAGAGAGTAACACATGACTCAACAAAGAATTTGGGCCAAAAACAATGAATGAACTTAGCGCGAACTATGTTCGAAGTACCTCCTGGGAACACACTTCATGGTTTACTATGCGCATTGCATATGAAAAGGTTGGGCAAGTTCGAAGTTACCCTAAACATTCTTTGAAATGTATGTTTGTGGTTTCCACATTCATTGAAGGAGGATTGTATAAACTGTTCAGGGTTTAGGCCGGTAGTAGTATAAAGACATTTCTTCAAATACACTAGATCTTGAAAACCGTTTACGACTAGAACTTAAAAAACCTGTTTGTGCTTTAACCAGATGTCACTGCAAAACCGATGGGCATTATTAATCGAAATAATGTACAGTGTTTTCAACAACTACACCTTGAAAGTTTAAAGCATAGAGCTACGTTATAAAATTAATGACACGTTAAAACGTAACATATCTATAGCGCGTTAAAAATGTATTGTCTTGGTGCCGGGTAGTCTAGGTTGCAGTCTAACCGACTAATACGCTGACTGGGCAAATGATACAGATACCAGGTTAAACCAATAGTTACAAACTCATAATCAAACGCATATAACAGAGCATTCACAAAAGAGTGATGTATGAGCTACAGCATGAACAACCGCGGAATCAAGAGTCGTGCGCCAGCTGGACAACGGCAAGCATGCGGGAAGGCAATCAGAGTTCCCGCTGTTGCACTCGTTGTAGACCTCTAGCGAGGGGTAATCGCTGAAATCGATAGGGCGACAACAATCGCCAGTCAATGCAACATAGCTTCAGCGCCATCTCCTGAATCGGCACATAGCTTACACGCATCTAAAACACAAACGAAGGACGTGGTTAGACGTTAGAAAATATATGAAGCGAAATTCTTCGATACGGTATTACCCATGAAGATGTCCCGCGACGTGGTGCTGGCAACCTGCAATGTATGAGGGTAAGTCTTCACTACAACCCGGGCAAGTTCGCAAGGACAGTAGTACCGGACTTAGCACAACAGAAGGCATGAAATTTATGCAATACTTACATTTTTATACGCTGGAAAAACAAACCTGACGATGACGAAGCCCGCAACGATGTGTGCATGCCGCCTCATGAGCCACAACCGGACAGTCAGAATGATCCGCTAGGGCGGGCGGAGTGGACAAAGGAAATAGAGGAACGGGAGGGGCGGAGTGTTAGTAACGTGGCTGAACAAGAAACGGTCGAGCTGGAGCAGGACACGATTCCATGAGATTGGGTTGGGAGGAAAGCACAAGCACCACTGAAGCACAAGATGTAAGTGGTGTGAGAATGAACGAGGAATGAAAAGACTAAGGGAAAGTTGGGTACAAGTGCAAACCCTAGAAACCTGTACCCCATATGTGCTACCCCACTATAGCCTACAGCAGCTAAGTCACATAAATCTGACACACCCCCATAGGCAAAGTGGGGGAGGACAAGGGGTCACAAGACCAGTCAAGCAAAGCAAAGCAAGCGCAGGGTGGATCACAATGTCACCACACATTCCGAGCACAAGTTCAAGGCCACAAGGCCAGTTCACATGCAGGATTACATATATATATATAAGGCTAAACAAGCAAGAGCAGGTGTATATATATATGTAACAGTACAAACAAGGTCAAGGGGTGAGCAAGTGAGGCAAGGTAGGCACAAGACCCAGCTGAGTACAAAAGCGCTGATGATCACAAGGCGCAAGTGCCTTGGTGAAGATATCAGCAGTGTTGGCCTGAGAGGCCACGTACGCAAGGCGTAGCTGACCACGCTGCTGTAGCTCACGAGCAAGGAAGTAGCGAAGAGCAATGTGCTTCGTTCTGTGCTCCAGTCTCTGCTCCCGACACAAGGCCAGCATGGCCTTGTTGTCTACGTACAGCACTGGAGGAGAACGAGGCGGCTCTCCGAGGTCAGTCAGCAGGTAGGTGAGCCAGCGAAGCTCCTGTGCAGCCATGGCCCCTGCGTAGATCTCAGCCTCACAACTGGAGCCGAGAACAGAAGACGAGCGGGTAGCCCGCCACGAGACAGAGCCGGAACCAAGGCTGAAGGTGTAACCCTGTGACGACCGCTGCGTAGCCTGGTCGTCAGCCCAAGAAGCGTCTGCGTGCCCAGTGAGGACCACTGGACTCTGCCCTCCAAGCACAAGCCCCATGCCCGACGTACTGCACAAGTAGCGCAACACCCTCTTCGCTGCAGCCATGTTCTCCGGTCTGTGTCTCCCAGGAGCAACATAGCGTGCGAGAATGCTAAGAGGGTATGCAAGGTCAGGTCGAGTGCAGGTCATCAGGTACATGAGGCAGCCAACAAGCTCTGGGTACGGGCCACTCGACTCTACGGACTCATCCGAAGGCAGAGCTGAGAGCGAGTGGCGAGTAGGCAGAGGAGTGGCCTGAGGCGAGGAGTACGTGAAGCCGAAGCGCTGAAGGACCTGCTGCACCATGTGTGATTGAGTCAGGGTAATGGTGCGGCGTGCTCTGTCCCGGGTGATCTGCAAGCCAAGGTAGCTGCGCAGTTCACCCAGGTCTGTGCACGTGTGTCTCTTCTGCAGCTCGGACTTCACGTGGGCGAGTCCAGCAGTGTCAGCTGTGGCAAAGACCAAGTCGTCGACGTACACGAGGATGTAGAACGGCGGCAAAGAAGTGTCGGTGCGCAGAAACAGCGACGGGTCGGCAGTAGAGGGAGCAAACCCAAGAGCCGCAAGCGTAGTCCTCAGTGTGTCGTGCCACTCACGCGGTGCGTGGCGGAGACCGTAGACTGGCCGCTGGAGGCTCCACTGGGTGCCAGGAGGAAAAGTCCCAGTGAAGCCAAGTGGGCGGCGCAGCCAGATCTCCTCGTGCAGGCTGCCCTGCAAGAAAGCAGTGCTGAAGTCAAGAGAGTGTAGCTCGTAGTCACGGTGAGCAGCTATGTGCAGTAGTACCCGAAGAGTGGTCATCTTCGGGGTGGGAGAGAAGGTCTGAAAGTAGTCAACTCCCTGCCGCTGACTGAAGCCACGAGCCACGTAACGCGCCTTGAAGACAGGCGGAGAACCCGGCGGCCGCTTCACCCTGAAAATCCACATGCCACTGACGATGTTCGCCCCAGGCGGGGGAACCTCGTCAACGTAGGTGCCTGTGGACTTCCAGGAAGCCATCTCTGCGTCCATAGCTGCCTGCCACTGAGAGGAGTAGGGACCCTCTATCGCCTCCGCGTAAGAGCGCGGAGTCGGGATGTCAAGTGCATCCGGGTCTCCCTCAGGGGTAAGCAGTACGGACACGAGATGAGGTGAAGCAGCAGCCAAACACTGGAACTCCTCCTGTCTGTCCTCAAGGACGTCCGTGCCAAGGGCACACTCACCCCCGACGGACGGAGGACAGACAGACTCAGACGCAGCAACAAGACTAGCAGCGTAGTCTAGACGACAGCGAGCAGCAAAGTCGACGAGCTCAGCAACTAGGGCAGACGCAGCAGTGGACTCAAAGGAAGGGTCAGTGACAACAGTAGCAAGGAGACGCGTGACAGTCGGACTGGCAGCACGAAGGGAGTCCGACTCCGGGTCAGCAAGAGCAGGAAGAGAGGACTCAGGAGGCGAAGGCAAAGGGGCACGCAGAGGAGCAGTGGACGGACGGAGAGACATCCGGTGCGTGCCGGGCACAGGGGGAGGACGCTGACGCGAACCACGACCACTAGCGCGAGCAGCACGGACAGGCGACGCAGGACGAGACGCAGGCTCACGACGCTCAGCAAGACCTCCAGTAGGACCAGTGTAGGGAGAAGGAGCAGGCAGTGGGGAGGCCGGCTGTAACTGTAACTGTGACGGGACAGGCTGTGGACACTCTAAGGGAGGAGGAGGACCAGTAGAAGGCGGGAGACCAAGAACCTGCTCAAGAAGCGGAACGAAGTACGGCCGAGGCCGCGCAGCGACTCCAGACACAGCAGGGACAGCACCAGTACCCCCAGTGGTAGCACCAGCGCCAGCAGCACCTCCAGCTCCAGTACCCCCAGCAGCACCAGTAGCACCCCCAGCAGGACCGCCTCCAGTACCGCCAGCAGTACCCTCAGCGCCAACACCCTCAGCAGCTCCAGCTCCAGTAGTACCCGCAGGCCCAGCAGCTCCAGTACTCCCAGTACGAGCACCTCCGGGACCCGTGGCACCAGCACCCTCAGCAGCCGAAGAACCTCCAGCTCCAGCAGCACGCCTCCAGCGCCGAGCAAACCACTCACGCACCTCCTGTGGAGAGAGTGGCTCCCGTCGAGACGGAGCACCCAGAGAACCTCCAGGCCCAGCACCGCCAGACGCCACACGAGCAGGCCCAGCTCCCTCAGGCTCCGCACCCCCAGGCTCAGCACCTCCAGGCGTAGCACCCCCAGGCTCAGCACCCCCAGTCGTAGCACCCCCAGGCTCAGCACCCCCAGACTCAGCACCCCCAGGCTCAGCACCCCCAGTCGTAGCACCCTCAGGCTCAGCACCCCCAGGCTCAGCACCCCCAGGCGTAGCACCTACACGCTCAGCACCCCCAGAGTCAGCACCCCCAGGCTCAGCACCCCCAGCAGCACCAGAGTCACCAGCGACCTCCACAGGCTCGACTGCGTCTACCTGGGACACACCTGAAGGGGCAGGACCCTGAGGGGGAAGGGGGTCTACCGGGGGGGGACCTGGCACAAGGAAGAGCGGAGGCGGGGGGAGGGACGGAGTGCGGTAGGGGAAGAGACGGTAGTAGGGGACCGACTCGTCAAACGTGACGTCCTGGGAGGACAAGACACGGCGAGAGGTGGGGTGGTAGAACTGCCACCCTGGCGCGTCAGGGGGGAAGCCAAGGAAGACGCAGGGAGCAGCACGAGGGGACAGCTTGTCCGCAGACAAGTCGCGGACAAACGCCCGAGATCCCCAGACACGGAACGCAGACGCATCGCCAACCTTCCCCGTCCACAGCAAAGCTGGGGAGGTCTCCGGCATGGAGACCCTGGGCTGAAGGTTGATCTGATGCGCCGCGTACCGAACCGCAAACGGCCACAGAAAATGGGGGGCAGCCGCATGCATCATGGACGTACGGGCGACGTCCATGACCATGCCAATGCGGCGCTCAGCAATCCCATTTTGCTGTGGAGAGTCCGGAAGCGTGAAGGTCTGGCGGATGCCTCGTGCACGACAGTAGGCTCGCAGAAGGCCAGAGGAGAACTCTCCGCCTCTGTCAGAGTGCAGACGCAGAACAGGAAAGTCCGAGCCGAAACTCTCTCTGAGCTGGAGACGAGCTGCGCGGATCCAGTCGATCAACACCTCAGTGACATCACCCTTGCTGCGCAAGGGGAAGACTGTGGTGTAACGCGAGTAGTCGTCAACCACCAGCAGGAAGTAGCGCTCGTGACCCTATCCACGGACGCGGGCCGGGCCCCACACGTCCATGTGAAGCGTCTGCAGCGGGGCCTCTGTCGGAGGAAACTGGGAGGAGTGAGGGGCAGCACGCTGCCGCCCCTCGACACAGGGGACGCAGGTAGGGGCAGGCCCCGGAGGAAGGGGAGGGAGGGAGCGGGGAAGACCAGAGACAAGGACACGGGAGGCCATGCCTCGGAGACGAGGCAGGGAGGGGTGACCAAGGCGGTGGTGCCAGAGGAGAGTCTCGTGAGACAGGAGGCGACACGAGCAGGGGGCAGACTCAGGACCAGACCTGGACGCTGCAGCAAACACCTGACCCGACGCAGCTGCCTGACCAGACGCAGTGACTGGAGGAGACTCAGTGGTCAGTGTGTACAGGCTCGACCCCGGCCGACGTGTAAACGTGGCCAAGTGTCGGCCCGTCCGAGCGTCCATGCAGTGGGTCACACGCTGGCTCGCAGGAGTGAACTGGTGAACCCCCGCATCCTGTAGGTCAGCACCACTCACCAAGTTCGTAGAGAACGAGGGGAGGTAAAGACCAGACAGGGTGCCAGAGGGGGCCGCCGGACACGGGAGGACAGTGGAGAAGTGAGCAAGGACAGGACCCCCAGAGGGGTCTGCCAGAGAGACTGCAACTGGCCGACCAAGCGGCGTGAGTGTGGTGCGGTCTCGAAAGAAGGAGCGAGAAGCCCCCGAGTCAAGAGTGAAGGTGTGGGAGGCCGGAGCCGACGCAGTACCTGAGAGAGCAGACTCACCAGCACCTGAGGAAGCAGACGCACTGGCACCTAGAGCAGCAGCCTCGCTAGCACCTAGAGCAGCAGCCTCACCAGTACCGAGAGCAGCAGTCCCAATGCCCGGGTCGAGCGGAAAACACCAGTAACAGTCACCCTCATCACTAATAGTCACAGCATACATGGCAGCAAGAATAGCATCAAAGTCAAGGTCAAAGATAGCTACTCCCGCCCTAGACAGCTCACCCCAGCGAGGGATCTCAGTGGCCTCAGGGAACTGGTGACGCCAAGCGTCCGTCAGGCGGCCAAAGCAGCGCTGGGTGGAGTGCGCACCTCCGCACGGCTCACCCGCGCGGTCGCCGGTGCGTAGGACGTAGGTGCACGGACCAGTACCCCCACCCCGCTGGCGTGCAGCGTACCACTCACGAAGCTGCTGAGGGGGGGGGGATCTCACGAGTGCGCTGCTGCTGCTGCTGCTGCTGGCGCTGACCACCACCGGAGCCGACCCTCTGCGCAGCGCCACCCCGACCAGCTCCACCTCCTCCGCCGCCGCCTCCTCCACCGCCGCCACCTCCGCCACCTCCGCTCCCACCGCCACCGCCGCCGCCGCCTCCGCCTCCACTGCCGCCACCGACGCCCCCACCCCCGCCACCACCCCCACCGCCACCCCCACCCCCTCCGCCGCCTCCACCGCCGCCTCCACCGCCCCCGCTAGCTCCTCCAGCGCCCCTGCCCCCCTTGCCCTTGCCAGTGCGGCGTCTCCCGCTAGGGGCAGACGCCGCACCGACCGACTCAAGACCAACGAGGTCGGCCGCAGCAGCAGAGGCAACAGAGGGCAAGAGAGGAGAGGGGGAGCACCCCTCAAAGACAGGGGCACGAGGGTCACCACGAGAGGCTCCTACAGCGACTATGCTCTTCTCTGCTGCTAGGAGGCGCTCCTCGAGGAGATCAACGGTGAGGGTGGTGGGGCAAACAGAGAGAAAGTGGTCCCTGACCGGGCGAAGGGTGTCAGGGAGCCGGGTGACTACGTAGTAGAGGGTGATGTACATAGGGGGGGGGTTCTTGGCGCAGAACTCAGGAGGAAGGGCAGCGCGGTAGCGAGTGTCACTAGTGCGCAGGTGCGTAATGAGGTCAGCGACTGTGGGAAAAGCGGCGAGGTCAGGGAAGAGGTACGGCAGGATGAGGCGGCTAAATGCAGCAGTGGCAGGGGAAGAGTAGCGTGCAACTACAGCGTCGTACAAGGTCTTAGCACTCTTGTACTGACTAAAGTGTGCACGCTCAGCGGTAGGCAAGTGGCGGCGCACAGCAAGACGGGCAGCAGCGTCGCGTGTGGCCCACTGTGAGCGAACAGTGGCGTCAGCATCAGCAGCAGGGGCAGAAGAGGCACCAGAAGTGAGGTCAAAGAGAGAGAGACCGTCTGCCCTGTCGCACTGTAGGAAAAGCTGCAGGTCATCTACCCAGACGTCAAAGTCAATGGCCCGACCCTCAGCGTCAAAAGCGAGGACACTGGGGGTAGCCATGACAGCAGTAGACTAGCAGTAGAGGTGCCGCTCTTACCGGACAGGGTGGCTCGGGCGGCTCGGCAGCTCGGCGGCTCGGCAGCAACTGCAGCTCGGCGGCTCGGCGACTCGGCGGCTCGGGCGGCTCGGGCGGCTCGGCGGCACGGCGGCTCGGCAGCAACTGGAGCTCGGCGGCTCGGCGACTCGGCGGCTCGGGCGGCTCAGGTGGCTCGGCGGCTCGGGCGGCTCGGGTGGCTCGGGCGGCTCGGCAGCAGCGGCGGCTCGGTAGATCTGCGGCTCAGCGGCGCCGGCGGCTCGGTGGTGACGGCGGGGCCGCGTGGGGACGGCGGCGGGGCCGGGTGGGGCGGCGACGAGGCCGCTGAGGGCGGCGGCGGGGCCACGAAGGGTGGCGACCGGCGCCTTAAGGGTGGGGCCGCGGGGTAGCAAGGGTGGGGCGACGGGGCCAGCAGAGGCGGCGCCGGGGCCGGGAAGGGCGGCGCCGGGGCCGGGAAGGGCGGCGCCGGGGCCGGGAAGGGTGGCGCCGGGGCCGCAAGGGTAGGCGACGGGGCCGCGAGGGCGGCGTGGAGGGGTCGCGAGGGCGGCTCGAGGAGGCCGCGAGGGCGGCGCGAAAGGGCCGCGAGGGCGGCGCGACGCGACGGGACCGCGAGGGCGGCGCGACGGGGTCGCAAGGGCGACGCGACGGGGCCGCTAGGGAGGCGCGACGCGACGGGGCCGCTGAGGCGGCGCGACGGGGTCGTAAGGGCGGCGCAACGGGGCCGTGAGAGGGGAGCGCGACTCGGGCAGAGGCTGAGCGCGCTCCGGGCAGGAAAAAAAAGTTGGTGGGCCCTAGGAACAGTTCCCACAGGGGAACCTGCTCTATACCATGTGAGAATGAACGAGGAATGAAAAGACTAAGGGAAAGTTGGGTACAAGTGCAAACCCTAGAAAGCTGTACCCCATATGTGCTACCCCACTATAGCCTACAGCAGCTAAGTCATATAAATCTGACAAGTGGTGCTTGTGAATGGGCCGCTTGAAGCTCAAGTTATCCCCTCGCTTCGCTTTCCAAGTCAGCGGGCCTCGTTCCAGCGGTGCCAGCATAGCACTTTCCTAGCTATCGCATAGGCTAACGAATTGACGAGGTGCGATCGAAGTGGTTACTGCTGCTGAGGTTTGCTAGTCGCCGACTTTCAACACACGTGCTTGGTATGCACTGGAAAACAACACCGCGGTTCTTAGGGTTGGCTCTGAATGACGTGTCAAATTTAATCGATAAGGTTACCCGCTACTGAGTGGCGGAATATGGATAAGATCGGGACTCTAACCTGTGTAATTTTTACACTAAGTTCTGTTTTGATTCTATGGAAACAATATCAGCTCATTGGTGTACAACTCATATATTCAAAAGACAAAACTGGAAAAACAATTAAACAGCATATAAAAATATTCTAAATAAACTCCAAAATTAATGTCGTTGTTGGAGTGTTTTTATAAAACATGCTGTCTCGTTATCAAACTACTAAACATGAATTCGTTTGCTCACTGTTTCATGCCCAAGGGTGGAACTTGTAAAGAATCACAGCACCCCAAAGTACGAGGCAGCCAATCAACACGAGGTTTTCTCAGAGTAGCGCAGCCAATCAGCACGCGATTGTCCCAGGGTAGCGCGGCCAATCAACACGCCCTTCTTCTCAGAGTTGCGGCCAATCAGTACGCGTCAGCGGATGGGTTTGCAAACGTGTGGAGGCATCACAGTGTGTTAGATGTATGCGGATCTCTCCCAGCCTTTCATCCAGCTTTTCGCAGACTTGTTTTATTTTTTAAATACCTGCGCATGGTGGCCCTTTCGGTGATGTTGGGTGCTCCCATTCTTTGTAGAGTAGCTGGAAGCGCGCCCGAGAGCTTGTTACTCCCAAAGACGCAGGCTCATCAGCCCCGTGAGGTAGCCGAAGGTCGGTGGAATTGATCCCGTCAGTCGGTTCCCGCCCAAATAAAGCGTCTTCAGAGCCGCCAGTGCCGACAGTTCCCGAGGGATTTTGCCGGTGGTTCCATTGAAGGTCGAGGTGCGTAAGGCGACTGAGTCGCGAGATCTCGCGCGGGATGCTCTCTGTGAGCCCCGTTCCCTGCAGCACGAGCTCCGTTAGGCGGACGTAATTGAAGATGTAATCTGGGAGTTTGCCGGAGAGAGCACCATGTACGTTGTAGTCGAACGAGATCAGCTCCAGTTTTTTCAGATTCGCGAGGCTCTTGGGCAAGCTGCCGGAGATGCGCCGAATACCGGAGACACGAAGCGTTTTCAGCTCCGTCAGGTTTCCAACGGATTCCGTCAACTCGCCGGTGCATGCCGCATGGATTGAGAGGTCGCTGGAGATGTATAGACCGGTAACCATACCGCGTCTGTCGCACCCAACGCCATACCATTTAGAGCAGTCGGCGCCGGCTATCCACGTCTTGATAATCGGACAGTCAGGCCATGCGGTTTTCAAGGAAAGTAGAGCTGTTTCTTGCGAGGGGATAAGGCGAACGGCGTTGGAGTGAAGAACAGCGAAGGCAAGTAGTGAGACTAGCAGAGTAAAACGCGCGAGCAAGGGCGATGTCATTCTCGCTTTTGAAAGGATGAAGGAAGTACTACAGCTTGATCCAATAGCAGGTTCAAGGCTTGATGCTAGCTGTGGCAAGGAAAATTGTTGCAGGAAGTGATCGATGTTGGAAAAGGAGACATGTGCTGGCGTTATATTGTGAAGTGTGGAGCGCAGCTTCAGAACCCAACTTCCAATGTGGAGATGGCAGGCCGAGCTCCAATGAAGCTGAAGCCTGCTGCTGACACTGAAAAGCATGAACAAGGAGGGCGTATTTCGGATCAAAGGAAATTCTTCTCGATTCAAAAATAGCTTGGGGCAACTAGTCTGTCCCCTTGGGGCTGGTCGATATCTTGTCTGTACAGTGTGGTAACCACTGGATCTTTTAAATATGATGTCCCAAGGCTCTGTTCAGGAAGGGCATGGGGAGCTGAACACGCCTTCCCGCATACTGGTCAGTTCACGTCAAGATGGTCACTTGTGTCAGCCCTTTTGATGGAATTACGTATACTTGGTCGCATGCACTCAAACTTTGAGTGTAAAGCTTCTCATAAAGACCCAATAAACTCCTATTTACTATATAGGAAATGTTGAGTTCCATTGAGTGAGCGAATGAGGATTGCACTAATGGAGCATAAGAGTACAGTGAGCAAAGGCATGAGCATATTGTTAAATACTGAAAGCAATTGGTACCGGTAACGGGTGCTCGCGAAGGATGTCGTACGGGCAAGACCCAAAACATCAAGGTAAAATGAAATTTCTGCCATTTTTACAAGTCCTTTATTGGAAGTTGCCATGTTCCAAGCAATGTGAAGATTTTGTTACCCTTTTTCAAAAATGTTTTTTTTTTACACTTACAGAAAGATGTTACAATACATACTAATCCGCATTTGGGCTGTAAAATGTTCTCATTGGTAGTTTTGGTCCCATTCCTGCCAATGCAACGCACCGAAGGAAACTGCCAACGCACCCGATGGAAACTGCCAACCATGCCTTGTAGCGCGCCAATAGAGAAATAGAGCTACACACACCCATTCAAACGTGAATCGTGCTGTCCAGCACAACTCTTTGCAATTAAGCGCGCAAATTTACAACCGCGCATCCGCCACGATTCATGAGCATTAATCTGTTTGAGTGTGTCTGGGGTGCATAGTTTTCCTATAAGGCCTTATCCTCTTCAACCTCCTCTTCCTGCGCGCGAGGGTCTTTTTTTAGGCATTACATAATCATGCCTGCTGAGCAAGATCCACAACTGCATGGTGGCATCCAAAACGAGCTCTCTGTTCTCGGTGTTTTACCTCGCCTCTCTGAAAATTAGAGTGTTCCTGTCGCCTAGGTTTAAGTAACGCCTCTCCTATGCGGCACGTCAGTATAGTTTACCCGTTCAAGCCACCAAACTTACCGACTGCGCTCGAGCTAGACCCCTCACTCCTGTTTATTCCTGGCGGTGGGGAAGGATTGCCTAAGCCCATCACGGCGACAACGTCAACAGTGAACAGCACGCTCGTGAAACGACATCGTGTTGGCGTCAAGTAAACGTATCAGAGGCTATGGGGCGCCCCTTCACTCTGTAAGGAGGCATCACCAATGCATGGCTGCTCTATGCGATGGGGGACCTTAAAAGAAATTTTGCAGAAGCTGAGTACGATGTGCTAAAATAATAGTTAACTTAGGAGGCACGGAAAAGCCTAGAAAGGAGATAAGAGAGTAGCAGAAACGAGAGAGATGCCAAAGAGTGGTTTCAACATTGAGAAAGTTACAAGATATAGAAACGAGCAAGGCAAGAACAAATGGTAGAAACGCCGTCGATAGTGGTAGACTCCGTCGATGACGGAACAGATGACGCAAACGCCGGTACTATACAGTCAGATACGGCACCGGCGACCAAAGGGAGAGCCACGATACGAATTGCGGATGAAGATAGAGTTGCAGACCCAGCTCCGTCCAGTCCTGCAAATCATGCGGATGCGCAAACTGCTGCAGAAGCGAATAATGGAGATCCTGTCGCGCCACGGAGTGTGTCCACCTGTGCAAGTGACTGTGCAAATGATTTGTTCGCATTCTTTTTCGGTGGTCACAGTGGCCGCGCGAATCGGGTCCTAGACGATGATCAAGGTTCCGATCCTCCTGCTAACTCTATACCTAGCTCAGCGGATGCAACATCTCCAGGTACTAGTGCATCTAGCGCGGCTACACCGACTGTGTAAGTGAACGCCCAAAGAGGTATGAACTGAACAGTATGCCAATCATAACGGTATTTTGTAGTTCTCCGGAGAACCAATAGGAGACTAACAGCACATGCTGCGTACCTGTCCCATAGGATACATGGAGAGCGGGACCAACGAGTCTGGGCGCCGTCCGATGAGGCGCAGACATACTCATGTGTCGAACTCAGAGGGTAAGATGTCGTATGCTAAGTGTCTGAGGTGGTGCTACACATGTAATAACATGTGAACTTTGTGGTGACGTGGCAGATGAGAGAAGGCCCGATAATTACGCTGGAGCGTTGCTCCTAATGGATCTCGTTGACCGTCTCTTGCCGCGACGTTGTACCAAGCGTGTGCGCCATGGAAGGGATGAGTGAGATCTCCGTTATGTTCTGGCACCATGTGTGTGATAACCATGGTGGACCTTGTGACCTTGTGTTAAGATGGCGGATCTTCGAAACCCTAGTTGGAATCCTTGGGTTCATGTATTGTGCATCAATTTGGTAAACCAAATGGAAAGATACTAATCCTTAATCTCTTCGTGAAGTGAATCAGGTTTTACCATTGCACAAACAGGGTTGTACTAAGTACAGTAAGATAGAGAAGTTGTGCGGCGATTTACTGTACCGAGGATACAATCCACGGATGTTCCGATCGCGGCAGCTTCGAGCGAGTGGGTGAACCTTTCGTTGATGGCTATTGCTGGTACGCTAGTTGGTTAGGGTTCTAAGTTACCAAAAACCTCCTTACGGACCCTCGGTGCGACTTATTCAGCCTAAATGGCCTTGACCTGACAGTATACAATAGGCGTGTGTGGTGTAACGTAGGGGATGGACATGCGTTGCGCGTAGTCTACCGCGGAGATAGACGTGCGGTGCATGTGGTGTAATGTAGGAGATGGAAGTGCAGTGCGCATAATGTCGCGTAGGAGATGGACGTGCGGGGCGCGTGGTGTACTGTAGTTGATGGTCGTGCGTAGCGAGAGACATGTAGACTAACTGATAGATGGTGTTTAGATAGTGTAGGACGGCAATGGTGCATGGCAACTTGATAGGTACGGTGGCACGTGATGCGGTCTTGGGGAACGGCTTATTGTAGGGTCGGTGTACTAGTTTAGTACGCATAGTAGGGAACAGGTGTGGGGCATGTGGATATGAGCTTGCGTTGGACAACACATTGCGGAGCCATCTGTACCACAATGACACGTGCCGAGACACGCTGCTTGAGAGATTAGAGAGTCGGGCAACAGAGACGTTGGCGGAGGCATCGGCAACATTGGGACATAGTCCGCAGCAGTCCGATAGTGAGTCCGGACTGATACATTACAAACATACAAGAGCATCGGTAGTTGTAACTATAACGGGGAGGGGAGGGGGTACAATAATTAGTATTGCAGATCCCCTCTGGTACTTCTATGGCGGTTGATGCGTCGTCTCTGGGTTGCTCCAGATACAGCTGAAACTGTTCTTCCACGTTAGTGGGGTGGCGTTGCTGCAAATCCGCCTCATCACCGTTGCCTCGTCAGCCTCCGAATGGGCCCAGTTTCCACCACTTATCGTTAATCCTCTCTTCCTTGTTATCAACTCCCATGCCAAGCAGTATGTCCTTGCATGCGCGACAAAACACACCACCACCTGTCGAACCACCCTTTCAAGTTGAAATCAATCTTTCTTCAAGCTCGCATTGCATCTTGTCAGCCACACTTGGTACAACATGGTTGCAATCAAAGTCCCTTCTGGAAAGCCCGACTTCGTTCTCCTCGGCATGAAAAGCAGGTCTTCTAGGTCATTCCACATCAGCTCCATATTCATTTCCGCCACCCCCCTTCTCAGAAACGACACCACCCCATGCACCGCCGGGCAGTCGAGGAGGCAATGCTCCGGTGTCTCCTCTTCTCCACAATGTGGGCATAGGAAAAACAGCCTCGTCCCCATTTGCAGATTCGTACATTGTAATCGAAGCGGAATTTCACGTGCCAGCCATGGGGTGGCAAGCTAATCCCTCTGCTTGATGACTATATCCCATTCAATCTCCCCCTTATGTCCCTCTTATCTTCTCTGCTTCACCTGCGTGCCTGCCAAGCTAGCCAACGCCTTCCTGATGTCTTTCAGTGGCAGCCGGTTGCCATCTTTACACGCCTCCGCTAATTGCATCTTAGTGGTCGCGCTCCCCATGGGTCCCAAAGCTTTGCAGCGCTGCAAGGAAATCTGCATCCCGCTCCGCAGACCGAGTCTACGGTGAGATCACCCACGTATGGCATCAAACGCCCGTCCTCCTCCATGTCGCATAGTTTCCCCACCACCTTATCCTCCTTTGTGCCATCGATCTGCCAGTAGGTGTACTCCCCAGTGGTTCTTTTCTGTTGTCGCAAAAATTTCACCGATGCCACCACTTCTTCTTCGGTAAGCTTCCCCAACACCATCTCTCTCCAGTTCAACGGTGCCGCTTTGAAAGCTGCTAGTGCCCATTTAGCCTTTTTCCTTGCTACCCAGTTCCCTTGCCAGGGCGTCCAGATCCTTGAGGGCGCATGTCTCATCCATCCGCTTCTGAATTAAGTCCCCTATCCTCATGCTTAGCAGCTCTGCTGAACCCTTTTGACTCCCGAAAGGGCTTGCGCATTTGACAGGGATTCTCCGATTGAACACCAGATGTTCGTGCTCCACTTCCCACTGACTTGTGGGTTCCGGCGGCTTGCAAAAAGGGGAGTCCAACAAACTCTCCAGCATCTCGTGCTCTCTTTAAAGTAGTGATTTCGCAAGAATTATTCACGAAGATGGTGTCAAGACCCAAGGGGATCTCCGCTGCCTTCACCGCCAGCCATTTATTGATGGAGTCCGCTCTCAGCACCAGTCGACAGATATTCCGCACCACGATGTTGTAAACCCGCTGCCTGGGGCAGGTCACGCCCAGACCCCCGTTCTTCCGCGGCGTGCAGGCCAACTCATAGTTCCAAAGGATGAACCACTTCTCTTCCACTGCTTCTCCTTTCGATATGAAGGTGTGGCATATATTGTGAATTTTCTTCCAGAGTTTCTCCGGGGCCAGGTAAACCTGCGCCTGAAAGAGGGAGATTGGGATGATGTAGCTGTTGATTATTGTCACCCTTGCTGACGTCATCAGGTGCTGCATCTCCCACTGCGCTAACTCTCCCTTTGTTTTGTCTAACGCCTTGTTCGAGGAGGGGGTGGGGTCGCCGTTGGGGGTGATCCAAATTCCCAGCAGTCTCCCCGGCTCATCTTTGTCTGCCCACTTGTATTTCAGGGTCTGCGGCGCCCGCTTCCTTTGGTTCTTCCTTAACGGGAATACCACCGTCCTCCCTTGGTTCACCTTCCTGAAACTTCACAAAAATTTCCCAACACCACTGTCGCTGTCTCCAGCTGTTCTTGCCTTTGCAGGAGGAGCAAAGTATCGTCCGTGTATCCCAGCTACACCATCCGATCGATCCCTCGCTTCCCCACACCTATCCTCCTGCGGTTGATCTCCTGACACAACGGCTCCACTGCGCAGAGAAAGAGGTAAGGCGCAAGCGGACAGCCCTACCGCACCCCTTTCTCCACCGCCACCTTGTCCCCCGTCCAGCCGTTGATATGCAGCATTGTTCCGGCGTCCTTGTGTAGCCCTTCCGTTCAGGTTACGAAGTTCCCAGGAAGCCCCATGCCTCGCAGCGTGCGGAAAATAATTATCCACGAAATTGAGTCAAAGGCTTTGTGAAAATCCACCATCCGTAAGAACCAGTCTTCTTTCCCGCTGACACCTACTTCAATGGCGTCACTACCACTGCCACCGCGTCTGCTTGCTGCCAGCCAGGTATGAACCCATGCTGGTCTTCCAAGATAACCTCATGCAACACTACTTTCAGCTTACTTGCCATCACTTTTGCCATTATCTTGTACACCATGCTTAACAGCGTAATTGGCCGATAGTTCCCCGGGTCCTCCAGGCAGTTTCTGGCAGAGCTGCGTGTGTTAAGGCACACCCGAGCCTGCTGGAGGTGTGTGCGATGGCGGGGGAGCTGCTGATGGTGTTTGGCTTTCTTCCCAATGGGTCGCTAGAGACAAGACTGCGAGGTAAGGAAAGGAGTGGAGGGCAGGGACAGGGAAGCACATGGTGCCTGCTGGGGCTGCTGGGGGTGTGTGCGACGGCGGGGGAACTGCTCATGGTGTTTGACTTCCTGCCCAATGGATCGCTGGAGACAAGACTAAGAGGTATGGAAACCCCAGGGGGTGAGTGTATTTGGGATGCAAGGACTGGGAAGCACAGGGTGGTGGGCATGTGTGCGACAGCGGGCGAGGTGCTGATGGTGTTTGACTTCCTGCCCAATGGTTCGTTCGAGATGAGGCTCCGAGGTAAGGGTCTCTCAGTGGTTGACTGTTTTCTAGTATGGATAAGGGTGGGGGTTAAGGGTGCGTGGGTAAGGGTGCGTGGGTAAGGAAATGACAGAGCAGAGGGTAAAGCTTTTGGGTAAGTGTGTACGCATGTGAATCACTAGTGACCCTGCCACCTGATTGGCCTTTCTTCACTCGTGCTCCCACTGGCAAGTGACCTGCTTGAATCCCCACCCCTTCAAGATATTACCATTTCAAAGCCACCTCCCAACTCCTTTTTCTGTCTTCCACCAGGCCATATGAAGACCCCACTACTGGGATTTCCGCGTCGGCATTGCGTGTGAGGCGGCTACCGGGCTGGCCTTCTTGCGGCCTGCCTCTGTGCCTGACACGTCAAAATTGCTATTCCCATCCCCGCTACCTTGGGATCTCCGCATGCGCATCACCTGTGAGGCGGGCGGCCACCGGGCTGGCCCTCCTTCACTCCTAGCTCCTGAAAGATAGTGACTCGCTCCCAGGAGTGACCAGGTTGATTTCCCACCCCCTGACTGTCTTGTCCAGACTACATCTTACCAAACCCAGCTTCCCCAATCCCGTTTCTTTCTCCCACCAGATCATACAAAGCCCCCGCTACCTTGGGATTTGCGCATGCGCATCGCGTGTGAGGCGGCCACCGGGCTGGCCTTCCTGCATGCGTGCCGGCCGCCCATCATTCACCGGGACGTGAAGGCAGCCAATGTGCTGCTGGATGCTCACATGCACGCGCTGGTGAGTCAACACTGGTCAACGCCAGTCAATGCAAATCAATGCGAGTCAACAGCAGTGTGCTGGTGTTTTCGCGCATCATCCTTAGAGACGTGAAGGTGGCAAATGTGCTGTGGATGCCAACATGCATGCTCTGGTGAGTCAACAACAGTCAACGCGGTTCAATCCTGGTCAACGCCAGTCAAAGGTTGGTCAATACTGAGCAATGGCATTGGGTGGGCCTTCTCGCCCATCATCCATCGGGATGTGAAGGCGGTCAACGTGCTGCCGGATGCCAACATGCACGCCCTGGTGAGTCAACGCTTGTCAACGTCAGTCAAAGGCTGATCGACACATCAACTCCAGGCAACGGTGGTGTAAGCTGGTGAACGTCAGTCAACGTCAGTCAATGCTGGTCAATGCTAGTCAACGTGCAACGGGGTGATGGTCAATGCTATCACCATCATCCCGTTCTCAACTACACTCTCTCACCTGGTTGTTAAGTGCATTGCACTCGTACAGTGACTATGAAACTCCTTCTTTGCTCTGTTCCGATCATCCCCTCCTCCCCTCCTCCCTCCACCCTCCCCTCTTCCCCTTGCTCGCTTGCTTCGTGTCGTTTTTTTTCTGATCGAGTCAAATCTCTCGCATTCCCCTCCCTCCTGTGCCACGCCTCACAACTACGTGCAGGCAGGGCTCATCACAACAGATGCAAATACGGTGGCCCTTGACTCAACAATACCCCTCCCCTCTCCGCGCTCCCTTTTTGCCAGCTACGTGGCACCAGAGTACGTGCAAACGGGCCTCATCACAACGGCAATAGACGTGTACGCGTTTGGAGTCATACTCCTGGAGCTTATAACGGGTCATGTGCCCTTCCATCCCGGCAGGCAGCCCCCCAACCTCTCTGCCTGGGTGAGCTGCTTCCCCCCTCTGTTGTCCTTCATCTCTCTCCTCTCTCCTCTCTCCTCCCTAATCTCTGGTTTCTCCCTTTCTCGTCTCTGCATTCCCTCCCTCTAGTGTTGACACCTCTCAAAAATATCTGGTTTCTCGCTTTCTCTGGATCATACTTTCACGTTTTTTTGTCACGTCTTTGCCAAAGATGTTCCATACTGCTTCTCGCCCCTTCTACATGGCCGGGGGTTTAGGTCTCAACAATTAAATTCTAGTCCAGTTTCCTTTGCCAGAAGGCGCTTGTCTCGCCTCAAAAGTGGTCTAGGTCTCAGCAGTCCACGTTTAGCCGAGTCTCCTTCGAAATACTATTTTCGACTGCTTCTCAGCAAGTCCACATGGCTGAAATTCCTTCTCCACGTGAACTCAAAGGAGCACATCTCTCGATCATAGTGCTCAAAGGTGTTGCAATCAACGCGTTTCATCCCCGTCCCCACCTGCATGTCATCCCCATTTCCAGCAACAAAGACGTCACTTGTCTCATAAATCACTGACAAGAGCCCCTTCTAAGGCGACCCAAGAGGACATTCTTGTCAATCGCATTCCAATAAATCCTTAATGCTTTCATCCACTCCTCCCACCTGCAGGCCATCCCCATCGCGAACAACGAGGAATTCACTCGCCTCGTGGGCTACCGCCTAAATGGCCTCTCTATCACAATTCGTATTGCCAACCCAAGATCCCACACCTGTGAATCGTAATGCCCTCCGCGCTCTTCATCCCCATGTGTGCCATCAGGCCATCCTCATCGCCAACAACAAGAAATCCACTTCTCGTGGACTACAATGGGGGGTTGCGTTGACCTGGCAATCACTGTGCATCGAGTGCTCAAAGCCCTTCATTGCCGTCACTCCCATGTGTCTTTGCAGGCCATCCCCATCACCACTGCAGGCCATCCCCATCGCCAGCAATGAGGAGTACACTCGCCTTGACGCCTCTTCATGCCCCATTCGTGCCCATCCCCATCCGCATCACCACTGCAGGCCATCCCCATCGCCAACAATGAGGAGTACACTCGCCTCGTACATTACCGCCTGGAGGGCCGCTTTGACCCCGCGCAGCTGCAGGCAGTGTCCATGCTGGCTGTGCCGTGCCTCGCCGCCAACCCCAAGCACAGACCGACAATGGATCAGGTGCGTCTCGTAGGAGGGGGGTGGGGGGTGGTGGGGGGGGTCTCAGAAAGTGAATGCAACGGAATGATTGGAATTAGGGTCTGCAAGGGTACAAATAGGAATCCTACAAAAGCTATACTCTCTAGGGAGTACCTCACTGCAGCCTATCATAACATTAACATTTAACACACCCCCATAGGCTAAGTGAGGGACATCAGAGCAAGCAAGGTGAAACAAAACGGTCACAAGACCAGTCAAGGCAAGAAGCAAGGCAAGCTCAGGGTGGATCTCAAGGACACCACACAAATTCCGAGCACAAGCAAGCGGCCACAAGGCCAGTTCTAGAGTTCACTAGGATATAAATAGGAGAACACAACAAGCAGAGCAAGCAACAAGACTACAGCAACCGAGGGCCTACCTCAACAAGCCCCAACTGCACACTGAACCTGTGGTGGTCACCAAGCGCCAAGGCCTTGGTGAAGACGTCTGCAGTGTTGGCCTCTGAGGTCACAAAGTCCAGGCGTGCCTGGCCGCGTTGCTGCAGCTCTCGCAGGAGGAAGTACCTCACGTCAATATGCTTCACTCTGCTCTCCAGTCGAGGCTCTCGACACAGGAGGATCATGGCCTTGATGTCAGCGTACAAGGTCGGTGCAGAGCGAGGCCGCTCACCAAGGTCGGCGAGCAAGAAGGTCAACCAGCGAAGCTCCTGTGCCGCCATGGCACCTGCGTAGATCACTGCCTCTGCACTGGAAGTAGCCACAGACGACAACCGTGTAGACCTCCACGACACAGCACCAGCTCCCAGACTGAAGCAGAAATCCTGAGTCGAGCGCTGAGTCTCCACGTCGTCAGCGTAAGAAGAGTCACAGTGATCAGTCAACGCCACTGGCTGAGTCCCTCCAAGCACAAGCCCCATGCCTGATGTAGTCGCCAGGTACTTCGCCACCCTCACAGCAGCTGTCCAGTGGACAGGACGGTGTCTCCCAGTCGCAACAAAGCGAGAAAGGATGCTGAGGGGAAAGGCGAGGTCCGGTCGAGTACAAGTCATCAGGTACATGAGGCAGCCCACCAGCTCTGCGTAGGGTCCACAGGACTCAAAGGGCTCGTCAGGAAAGGGGCCCGTGAGTCTGTGGTCAACAGCAAGAGGAGTGGGATGTGTGGTGGAGAACTGGAAGTCGAACCGCCGAAGGACCTGCTGCACCATGTGTGACTGCGTCAGTGTGATGGTGCAAGCGGCTCTGTCCCGGGTGATCTGCAGGCCAAGGTAGCGCTGCACCTCACCCAGGTCAATGCACTTGTGTCTCTTCTGCAGTTCGGACTTCACCTGAGCCAGGGCTGCCCTGTCTGCTGTAGCAAACACCAAGTCGTCGAGGTAGACAAGGATAAAGAAAGGAGTAGAACCCGCTCGAACAAACAGCGACGGGTCGGCGGAGGACGGGCTGAACCCAAGGTCACGAAGCGTGGAGCGAAGAGTGTCGTGCCACTCACGGGGCGACTGGCGGAGACCGTAGACTGGTCGCCTCAGGCTCCACTGGGTCCCAGATGGGAAGGTGTCAGTGAAGCCAGGAGGACGGCGCAGCCAGATCTCCTCGTGCAGTCGGCCCTGGAGGACGCAGTGGAGAAGTCGAGGGAGTGCAGCTCGTAGTCTCGCTGCGCTGCTATGTGGAGTAACACCCGAAGAGTAGTCATCTTCGGGGTCGGGGCGAAGATCTGGAAGAAGTCAACTCCCTCACGCTGACTGAAGCCCCTAGCCACGTAGCGCGCCTTGAACACCGGCGGTGCTCCAGGCGGCCGCTTCACCTTGAAGAGCCACATGCCATCGACTACGTTCGCCCTGGGAGGGGGAACTGCGTCGACGTAGGTGCCTGTGGATCTCCAAGACGCCAACTCTGAGTCCATAGCCGCTTTCCACTGAGAGGCCCACGCCCCTGACACTGCCTCGCGATAAGTGCGAGGAGTCGGTATGTCAAGGGCGTCGGGGTCTCCCTCAGGGGAGAGCAGCATGGCACAGACAGAGGGAGAAGCGGCTGCCCAGTACTCCAGCTCAGACTCTCTGTCCTCTAGGACGTCACAGCCAAGGGCAAACCCACCCCCGACGGACAGAGGACGGTAGGGAGGAGCTGGCACCACACGGGTGGCGTAGTCAAGGCGGCTGGCGGCAGCAAACTCAGCGACAGCGGCAGTAAGAGCCGAGGCAGACGACGGAGGGAAACGAGAGTCGGTGATAAGAGTGGCGAGGACACGTGCGGCAACAGGACGAACAGCGCGGTAGTAGTCAGAGATAGGAGTGGGGAGGGCTGGTAGAGAGGATGGAGGAGGAGACGGGAGAACGGACACAGGAGAAGGAGAACGACGACGAGACTAACAAAGGAGGGCAGTGTGGAGGTCAGTAACAGGGGACGAGTGACGAGCACGCGGAGGACAACGAGTGATCAAGTCGCGACGGACACTGAGGAGGAGGAGAAGACCAGACCGCCGGACGGTCGTTAGGAGGAGGCAACGGAGGAACAAACACAGGAGGAGACTGGGAGCGGACAGGAGGAGAGGAGGAAAGGCCAAGGGCCCGCAGGCCACTCACAGGTGAGAACAACTGCCGCTCCAGAGGAAGCTGCGGCGGCGGCTGCGGCTGCTGCTGCTGCTGCTGCCGCTGCTGCTCCAGAAGGTCCAGCACCCGCAGCTCCTGTCGCTCCCTCTCCAACCGCTCCTGCTCCTCACGCTCACGCCGACGGGCAGCCTGGAGACGCGTGTCGTGGCGGTGGGGAGGCGAAGTGGACTCCGCAAAACCAGGGTCTCCAGCTCCAGTCTCCTCAGACTCAGCACCCCCAGAATCACCAGCTCCAGTGTCAGGACCTCCAACTCCAGCACCCCCAGAACTAGCACCTCCAGCGCTAGCACCTCCAACCCCAGCAACCCCAGAACTAGCACCCCCAGTGCCAGCACCTCCAGCTCCAGCACCCCCAGAGCGAGCGCCACATGCGCCAGCCCCTGCAGCTCCAGCACCCCGCGAACGAGCACCCCCAGACCGCGCACCGCCAGCGGCTGCACCTCCAGCTCCAACACCAACCAAGTCCACAGGAACCTGTCGCGGAAGTGCCGAAGGCTGCTGAGGGGACTGTGAGGAGGAATGCGGGGAGGGAGACGCTACCTGACGCGCGACCTAAGGTAGAGGGGTAGCGTGGGACACACCAGACGGGGCAGGACCAGGGGGGGGAGGGGATACCGGAGGAGCAGGAGCAGGAGGAGTAGAGGGTGCTAGGAAAAGAGGGGGAGGGGGTACCGGGAGACCTCGACAGGGGTACCGGGTGTAGTAGGACACAGACTCGTCAAACCGGACGTCACGGGAGTCTAGGAACTGGTGGAGGGGCGGGTGGTAAAAGGACCAGTCGGCAGAGTCCACTGGGAAACCAAGGAACACACAGGGGACGGCGCGTGCCGAGAGCTTGTCCGCGGAGGTGTCGCGAACAAGCGCAAGGCAGCCCCAGACTCGAAAGGACGACCCAACACCTGGGGAACCAGTCCAAAGACTGGTCGGTGAAGCCTCGGGCCGCAAGACACGCGGCTGGAGGTTCAGCTGGTGTGCGGCGTAGCGAACCGCTTGGGGCCACAGAAAATGGGGCGCACGGGCATGGATCATGGACGTGCGGGCGATGTCCATGACCAAGCCTATGCGGCGCTCAGCAACCCCATTCTGCTGTGGGGACTCTGGCAGCGTCCAGGACTGTGTGATGGACCACGAGTGCCCTCAGTAGCTAGGAGCCACCTGATCAGCGTAGCAGTCACCTCGGACTTCTTTGCAAGAGGGAACACTGTGGTGTACCTGGAGTAGTCGTCGACGACCACCAGAAAGTAACGCTCCCTCCCAGAAACCTGCGTCGGGGCAGGGCCCCAGACGTCCAAGTGGAGGGTCTCGAAGGGAGCGGTGGCCGGACGAAGGGAGGAGGAGTGGGGAGTGGCGCGTAAGCGACCGGCGACGCAAGGAGTGCAAGGGGGAGCAAGGGAGGTGGGGAGCGACGGAAAGGTGCGTGGGAGACCGGTGACCAGCCCGTGAGTGGTCATCCCGCGGAGGCGGGGGATCGACGGGTGGCCAAGGCGGTGGTGCCACAAGACGGTCCGGTGGGTGAGGGACCGACAGGAGCAGGACGCAGCGACTGGACTAGACAGCGTGACCTGACTAGACACTGCAACTGGACCGGACTCTGCTACCGGGGGGGACGAAGCAACCTGACCAGACGCAGCTACCTGCGGGGGCGGAGTGTGTAGAATGAAGAGACCTGAGTGGGGCTCTCTGGTGAACGTGGCAAGAACTGCCCTGGTGGAAGAGTCCGTACAGATCGCAGTCCTCCCGTGCGCAGGAAAAGTGACTGTGATCCCCCGGTCCTGAAGGTATCCAACACCCACCAAGTTCCGAGAGAACGAGGGGATGTAGAGACCAGTGAGGAAACCAGAGGGGACAGATGGGCACAGGAGAGTGGTCGCGCTGCGAGCAACTGCTGGTCCTGAAGTAGGATCATCCAGGGCAACTGGGACTGGAGCCGAAAGAGGTGTGACAGTGGTGTGGTCGCGAAAGAAGCACTGGGACGCGACGGAGTCCAGCGTGAAGGAGAGCGACGCAACAGCAGTCGTCACGGCTGGGCTAGTGACTACACAAGCACCTACACTAAAAGCACAAGTACCTACACTAGCAACAGGCAAAGGTCCTAAGCTAGGTACACGCAAGCCAAGAGATCCGTACGTGACAGAATAAACAGCATCCATAGACATATCAAACATAGCGTAACCACTACGAAACAAACCGGGCCAGATCGGGGGAGCCGACTCAGGCCCAAAACGCTCACGGTATAGGTCGTCGAGGTGACTGTAGCAGCGCGGTGCAGAGTGGTCAGGACGCCAGCAGGTAGTGCCAGCACCAGGGCCAGTCAGGATCCGGTACTGGCAGGGGCCGACGTCGCGGCCACCGCGACGAGCCCCCAAGCCGCCTGGGCCGCTGCTGCAGCCAACGCTACCCGAACCGCCAGGCCGCCACGGCTGCTGAGGGTGCCACAACTGCTGAGGGCAGAGCTGCTGCTGAGGGCGCCACTGCTGCTGCGGGTGCCACTGCTGAAACTGCCGCTGCTGCTGTCCCTGCTGCTGGAGAATCCTAGTGGACGCCATGATAAAGGCTAGGAGCGGCAGGAGCTAGGGACGGCCACGAGAACAACTAGGAGCGCGAGGTGAAACTAGGCGAGGAACGACCGGTGCTGGAACGGCTGGAGCTGAAATGGCTGGAGCTAGAACGGCTGGAGCGAGAACGGCTGGAGCGATAACGGCTGGAGCTAGGCACGGCTGGAGCTAGGAGTGGCTGGAGCTAGAACGGCTGGAGTGAGAACGGCTGGAGCTAGAGACTGTAAGTGCAGCTGTCGGCTGCCGCTAGTGGAGCCAGTGGCAGTGGAAAGTACGTGCGACAAAGGGGCTGCAGTACTGACGGCTGCGGGAGGTAGGGAACTGTGCAGGTCGTCCGGCAAGCAGGAACGCGGGCGACAGTTGCAGCCCCCCACCCTGAACCTCTTTTTTTTGGGTTGCGAAGCAACCCTTTACGATCGATTTTGACAAATTTTATTTTCATGTTTTTTTTATTAAACATGAAAATAAAATTCGTAAGCTACAGTACCACCCTTCCCACTGTGCATATATTAAACTCATTTTCTATTGTAGTAGTTTTTTGCTTATATGCTATACTGTTTGCATTATATCTTTTACTGCTTGCTGTTGTTGTGATAGTTGCATGTAATAAATGTTACGAATATGAGTTATGAAGTACATACCACGCATGCTTAAATGAATGTAATGCGGCAAGATATATAGATGCATAATACTGATACATGGATGAAAATGCTTTTCCACGAAGCGAAATGCTGAAATGTAACATACGGTATATCATACAAATGCGTGATAGTTAACGACCCAAAAACTAGGCTACCGCATCCCCTGCCTAGCATGGGGGGGAAGTCAATAGCAAAATCTTTGAATAATCAACTAACACATGAAAAAATGCAATCTGTTAACTCCAAAACAGAGGTTCACACTATCAAATCCAGTTCGAAGTGGCAAACATACGAGTCACTGAGTGCGCCTATGAACCAATGAGAAATGATAGAAATGAACCCCCTTTTTAAAATTGACAGACATGCATTGATATTGCAATGATCGATGAGATGAATGCACTCACACAATCAAACACATTCACACAATCAAAAGCACAAACAGCAGCAAACCCAGCCAAAACACGCGATAATAAATAACATGCAAATCAACGTTAAATGGACAATATGACAAGATATATCCTGAAAGTGACCAATACACATTTTCCAGATTCAAATCGCCTTCCTGAGCAGCAAGACTCCTGAGAAACGGGTTTAGGATGTAGAAAGGAGGAACGAAAGAAATAGTTGGTACAAAAAAAACAGAAAAGGGTATGAGGTGTGATGAAATGACGAGATGCAGGAATAACCAAGAAACGAATGAAACAATACAAGGGCTAAGAAAAACGCTGTGAGCATTGAAAGGTTAGAGCCGACAAATAGAAAGGATGTACCGAGGCATAAAACGAAAGTAAGGAACGGGAACAGAGGGAAAAACACATAACGAGACAGTAAACGAAACAAGAGAATATAACGAATACGGAGAGCGAGAACAACAGAGAGCGAGAGCGAGAGGACGAAAGAGAGAGAGGACGAACGAGAGAGAACGAACGAGGGAGAGAGACCAATGTGGTGTTCTAAAACGTAGATAAAATGTTGCTTCAGACATGAACAAATGACCATTTACGAAGTGCTTTTCCAAGATATAGAGATATTTGTTCGTTAACTATAGAATGCATACTACCTAGTATTTAGAAGACCCACTTAACAAGCTGAAGTTGTGGAACTTAAAATGGAAGGAACAAGTGCAGGCTAATAAAGAAAAGATAGCCATGGAAGAAAACAAATCCGTACCAGGAGAAATGAATAGTGGCAGGGAACTAGGTGCAAGAGAAGTTAATGGCTAACGAATAAGACTAACGTTAAGATGAAGATGGAAAGAGGAGCGGGTAAGAGAAACAGATGAAATGCGAAAGGAAGGGAATTTAAAAATAAAATGCACTTAGCTACGAACTCAAATAGCTACGCCTAGATTGTGCATAGCTGAATAAATGACGAAATAAAAAACTAGGAAATCAGACGCTCTCTCATTTTACATTGCTCTCTCTTATGAAAATGAATAATGATAGAGAAAGGAATGGACAGCTAAGGAATTATGAAGGTGAGGCCAAAAAACACTTCTACAAAAAACGAGAAAGAGAAGGGGCAAGCGAATACTAGTACAAACTTCTCTTTTACTCTCTTTCCACACTCATTCTCTCCTCTACTCTCTTCCCCACTCCATCACTAATTCTATTTCTTTCCCACGCTCTTCTCTCACCAATTCTGCCGACTTTGTTGCTGCAGCAGCCGCGGATAGCACGCCTGGAGATGGAGAGCGTGGTGTTGTCGCCGCGGATAGCGCGCCTGGCACGAGCAAAAAGTCGCCAGCATGCCAAGCAATAACAGAACGACGACAGTGGAAGGATAAAACAGGGGAAACGAAAGAGAGACACAAACGGAGGGAAACGGTGAAGAGAGATAAGAATAGCGGATTAAGATAGAAGCGAAGGAGAAGAAAAGACGGAAACCTGAATAGGCGACAGAACAGAGGTAACAAAAACGAAGGCAAGATAACAAAACAGAAAGTTGGAAAGGTCTTAAAAAACTAACCAAGGGAGATCAAGAACGGGAGAAACAAAAGAGAGAAAAATCTTGATGTAGATCTACTAGTGCATAGACAAATAGAAAGAACCGTGGTAGGTGAGAGTAGCGTGAAGAAAGGAGAGAGATTCAGAGGAAGGAAAAACGAAATCTCGAAACCTAACCACGATTTCGTCGACCTAAACCGAAGAGATGACGAAAACCGAGTCTAGCTAATAATCATCTAGTTAGTTCTAGTTAATAGCTTCTATCTTCCTCACCTTGAAGTGGTAGGTAGAGCTTGAACAGCGAGAGGGTATCAAGCAAACTCCACCAGCGAGGAGGCAAGGCTTCAGTCGCGAGAGGAAGAGAGAGGAAAATGAAAACGAAACCCTAGATCTGTTCACGCGCAATATTATTTTACCTTAAAAATAAAACCAAGGTTTCCCTTGCTACATGTAGCGCAGTCGATGCAAGGTAAGTCTTGCGATCTGAAGGTTCTAGGTTTGATTCTTCGTTCACTTTACCAACTACAACTGAAGAAGCATTCCTTTAGAAGGAGTCTAACGTTTCATATAAGATGAAAACCAAACCAAATACTAAAAATGGCAAAATAGCTTCGCAACCCTTAGACGATTTCGTCGCCTCTTGTGTGTGTTTTTTTTTTTAGTGTTTTAATTAATTAAATTTATTTTCTGGCGCTAAAGCGCTGCGGGGCGCGCTGCCTGCAGGGTGTGCTGCCTGCGGGACGCGCTACCCGCGGGGCGCGCTGCCTGCGGGGCGCGCTACCCGCGGGGCGCGCTCCCTGCGGGGCACGATTTCTGCGGGGGGCGCGCTACCTGCGGGGCGGGGCGACGCGGTGGGCTAGGGGCAGGGCGCACGGGTGCGCACGGGCTAGGGGCAGTACGCACGGGCGACGTTACGGGCTGGGGCAGGGCGCATGGGCGACGTGACGGGCTGGGGCAGGGCGCACGGGCTACGCGACGGGCTAGGGCAGGGCGCACGGGCTACGCGACGGGTTAGGGCAGGGCGCACGGGCGACGCGACGAGCTGGGGCAGGGGCCACGGGTTACGCGACGGGCTAGGGCGGAGGCGCGATACGGAGGGCGTGGAGGGCGCGTAGGGGGGGGGCTAGGCGCGGAGGCGCAGATGGCGCGTTACGGAGGGCGCGTTACGGAGGGCGCGGATGGCGCGGAGGGCGCGGAGGCTGTCAAACATATATTTATATCTTATAGTTTGGGTAGGCTTAGTGGGGTACTCACTGTGGGGTACAACCCCTTAGGTTTCACTTTTGTACCAATCTCCTCGATAGTTGACTCATTCCCTTGACTTAGTCTTGATATGGTATCTAGAGCAGGAGGTCTCTAGGACCTAAGAATCGGGCCCACCTAATTGTGTTACCACCTACCTGCCTTGCCTACTGCCCGCGCGCGCCTCGGCTGCAGCGCGCGTCACTTTTTTTCCCGCGCGCGCCTCGGTTTCTAGTGTGCGCGTCACTGTTTTTAGCGCGCGCCACTGCTGCAGCGCCGCGCACCGGCCCGCGTCGCCCGCGCAGCCCGCGTAGAGCCCGCGCGCCCCTTACGCCGCCCGCGCGCAGCCTGCTTAGGCCACGCCCACGCAGCCCGTCGCCGCACGCAGCCCGCAGCTGCGCGCGCAGCCCGTCGCCACGCGCAGCCAGGAGCCGCGCGCAGCCCGTCGCCACGTGCAGCCAGGAGCCGCGCGCAGCACGTAGCCACGCACAGCAGAGAGCCGCGCGCAGCCCTCAGCCGCACGCAGCCAGCAGCTGTGCGTGCCCTACTCGTGTACCTGCCTGTGAGGCTCACTGCTGCCGAGCCCACTGCCTTAGAACTGCGCGGCCTGCTACTGTCTAGAGCCCCACCTTAGGAGCTCGAGTGCAGCAAGCTACTGCCCTGCACGTTGCCTGTACTGCCTGCTGCCTACTGCCTCTGTCTTAGCCTGCGGTCTACTGCCTTCTGCCTCCTGTCTACTGCCTGCCTGCTTTCTGCTGCCTTTGCCTGCTGCCATATGACGACGCCTAACGTTCTCGCGTTCGAACCTGACGGTCGCCCCATAGAGTTCGCTGTGTGGTTAGATGATCTCCAACTGTTCCTTCTGACCGATGCCAAAGAGGGCGTTTCACTGTTCGATTACGTCTCTGGCACTGCCGTTGCTCCTGCTGCCGATGCTCCTGCACTCGAACGCTCGCAGTGGCAGACTCGCGATGCTGCTGCACGCCTAGCTATTAGGAACCATCTGCCGATTACTGAGCGCGCGCATTTCAGCCAGCACAAAACTGCTAAGACGCTGTACGACGCTGTAGTTGCGCGCTACTCCTCCCCGGCCACTGCAGCCATAGGTCGGCTCATGCTACCCTACCTGTTCCCCGACCTTTCCTCGTTCACCACTGCTGAGGACCTCATTTCCCACCTGCGCGCTACTGACACTCGCTTTCGTGCCGCCCTTTCCGCCAAGTTCTGCGACGCAAACCCCCCCCCCCCCCGATGTACTTCACTCTCTATTTCCTTGTCACCCGCCTCCCTGACACTCTTAGCTCCGTCAGGGACCACTTCCTAGCGCTAGACCCCCCCACTCTCACTGTCGACGACTTCGAGAAGCACCTCCTTGCAGCAGAGAAGAACATCCTCGCTGTAGGTGCTGCTCGTGGCACTCCTCGCTCTCCCCTCTTTGAGGGGTGCTCCCCCTCCCCTCTCACCCCCTCCTACGCCTCCGCAGCTGCTGCTCACGACTACCTTGGTGCTGAGGAGGTCGGGGCTGCTTCCGCTCCTAGTGGGAAGCGTCGCAGCGGCAGGGGCGGCAAGGGTGGCAGGGGAGGTGGGGGTGGCGGTGGAGGTGGCGGTGGACGTGGCGGCGAGGGAGGTGGAGGTGGTGGAGGCGGTCGTGGGGGTGGAGGTGGTGGAGGTGGTGGTGGGGGCAACGGAGGCACTGGGAGCGGTGGAGGTGGCAGCAGCGGCGGTGGGGGAGGAGGGAGCGGTGGTGGCAGTGGTGGTCAGGGCCAGCAGCAGTCGCAGCAGCAGCAGCGTCAGCGCCAGACCCCCACTTCCCAGCAGCTTCTTGACTGGTATGCCGGGCGTGGGGCTTCTGGGGGTCCTGGTCGCTGCCCCTATATCATTCGCACAGGTCCCCGCGCTAGTCGCCAGTGCACAGGGTTTCACACTGAGCAGGGCTGCTTCGCTCGGCTTAGCGACGCCTGGCGCGCCAAGTTTCCTGATGCTACTGAGTTCCCCAACTGGGCAGACTTGCTTAGGCGTGATGTACCTATCTTTGATCTTGACTATGAGGCAATTCTTGCTGCTACGTATGCATTGACTGTTAGTGCTGAGGGTGACTGCTACTTGTGTGTGTCGCCGGATCCTGGTATAGCCCCTGGTATAGCCCCTGCAGCACTAGGTGCTTGTGAGTCTGCTCCCCTTGGTACTGCGCCTGCACAGGCCTTGCACACCTTTACACTTGACTCTGGTGCTTCCCGCTGTTTCTTTTGCGACAGTACCACAGTCACTCCCCTCCCTGCACCTGTTCCTGTCTCACTGGCTGACCCCTCTGGGGGCCCAGTGCTTGCACGGTCTTCCACTGTGCTTCCGTGTCCGGCGGTCCCGTCTGGTGAGCTGTCTGGTCTCCACCTCCCCTCGTTCTCTACGAACTTGGTGAGCAACGCCGTCCTTCAGGATCACTGGGTTGACACCTTTACTCCTGGAGGACAGCGTGTGGCGATCTGCACGTGCTCCCGGACCGGCCGTCACCTGGCCACGTTCACACGTGCGCCTGGGTCCAGTCTGTACACCCTCACCACTGCGTCGCGCTACACCCCTTTGTCTCCCCAGCTGTACGCGTCTGCTCAGGTAGCTACCCAGTGTGAGTGTCGCCGACTGTCGCACGACACTCTCCTGTGGCACCACCGCCTTAGTCACCCCTCCCTGCCTCGCCTTCGTAGCATGCACTCTCGCTTCCTGGTCTCTGGCCTTCCTGAGTCTCTGCCTGCCCTCCCTCCCTCGACTGCGCCGCCCTGCATTCCTTGCGTCGAGGGGCGGCAGCGCACCGCTCCTCACTCCTCCTCGTTTCCTCCCACAGAGGCTCCCCTGCAGACTCTCCACATGGACGTGTGGGGCCCAGCCCGCGTCCGTGGACAGGGCCACGAGCGGTACTTCCTGCTGGTCGTCGACGACTACACGCGTTACACCACGGTCTTCCCCTTGCGCAGCAAGGGGGAGGTCCCTGATGTTTTGATCCCCTAGATCCGCGCTGTTCGTCTCCAGCTCCGCGAGCGGTTCCAGTCGGACTTTCCTGTCCTGCGTCTACACTCTGACAGAGGTGGTGAGTTCTCCTCAGACCTCTTGGCAGCCTTCTGTGCGGAGCACGGCATCCGCTAGACGTTCACGCTTCCGGCCTCTCCGCAGCAGAATGGGGTTGCTGAGCGCCGCATTGGCTTAGTCATGGAGGTCGCTCGTACCTCCATGATCCATGCGGCTGCCCCCCATTTTCTGTGGCCGTTTGCGGTCCGGTACGCCGCGCATCAGCTCAACCTCTGGCCCCGTGTCTCCTTGCCGGAGACCTCGCCCACACTGCTGTGGACGGGGAGGGTTGATAGAGGCCGCGTTACTCGAGGCTAGGGCGCGGAGGGCACTAGGGCGCGTGGAGGAGGGCGCGTAAGGCGCGGAGGCGCTCTAGAGCGCGGAGGGCGCAAGGGCGCGGAGGGCGCTAGGGCACGTGACGGAGGGCGCGTAAGGCGCGGAGACGCTCTAGGGCGTGGAGGGCGCGAGGTAGGCTAGGCTAGGCAAGGATTCTAAACCTACTCGTGATACCATCTCAGAAAGTGAATGCAACGGAATGATTGGAATTAGGGTTTGCAAGGGTACAAATAGGAATCCTACAAAAGCTATACTCTCTAGGGAGTACCTCACTGCAGCCTATCATAACATTAACATTTGACAGGGGGGGGAGGGGGCAGTGAGAGCTTTGACTCTCCACAGCTGCAGGCAGTGTCCATGCCGGCAGTGCTGTGCCTCGCGGCCAACCCCAAGAACAGACCGACAATGGATCAGGTGCATCTCGTAGGTGGGGGGTGGGGGGGGGGGGGGGGGTAGGGGGCAGTGAGAGCTTTGACTCTGCACAGCTGCAGGCAGTGTCCATGCCAGCAGTGCTGTGCCTCGCGGCTAAACCCCAAGCACAGACCGACAATGGATCAAGTGCGTCTCGTAGGTGGGGGGTGGGGTGGGGGGGGGGGGGTTAGTGAGAGCCTTGACCTTGCGCAGCTGCAAGCAGTGTCCATGCTGGCGGTGCTGTGCCTCGCCTCCAACCCCAAGCATAGGCCGTCTATGGATCAGGTGAGATATGTATGACCATGTGCTCGCAGATGCCTTGTCATTTCATTGGGCCAGCCGGATGCTGGCAGTGCTGTGCCCTGGCTCCAATCCCAAGCACAGGCCATCCATGGACCAGGTGAACTGCATGTGCGGTCAGCAGGTGTGCAGAGTGGTGTGCTGGCTTCAGGACTGGATAGCTGTGTTGGGGGGTGGCCTGGCAAGTGGGTAAAAATTCTAGGAAGCTTTAGATAGTAGAGACTTTATCTTACTCTCAGTCTTTCATACAATTTAACATTGTTTTCCTCCCTTCTTATCCTGTTTTTGGTTGTCACGCAGGTGGTTACCTGTCTAAGGGACTGGATAAGGGTTCGCACCACAGAGCAACATACCGTACGAATCTGCATTGCACGGTGTAGGCTATTACTACCTTGTATACATTTTTTGGGTTGCATGATATCCGATCACCGCGCCTTCCGGCGACGCGCAAGGCTACGACGTCGTTGACCTCAACGAGCCTGCAATAATTGTCTGATCCTCCAATAATGTTGCCAAGTCGACTTTTCCATCTTCGACTTCGGCGAAGCGAATCGTTCTGAAAGTTCAGCGTGTTACCTGAACCTGTTTTACTGTACAGCGGTTCTTACCTCGCGTGACTCTTCGCTAACCGTCGCTGGTCTGTAGTTCGCTCCTCTGCGAAGCTGCGAATTGAATCAAGTACATCACAGCCCGCACATCGCGCTGACAGAAGGGCTCTGTTCTGTAGGCCCTGGCGGTGGGGGGCGAGGGGAAATAGGTAGCTTCCCCCACTGCGTTTTTTGGGTTCGGAAAGCGGTCAGCCCGCAAAACGTTGCCGAGCCAGCCATTTCCCCTCCGAACCTGTTCGAGGGGAAATGGCTACAGAACAGCCATTTACCCTCGAGGGTTTTGGCCCTAAGGAAGCTACCTACTTTCCCTCTCCACCTTCCTCCTCTGGCAAAAATCAAGTCACTCGCCCCGCCCTACGAAACCCGCTTTTTCAGGGCGTGGCGAGAGACATGGGAGGTATTTCCAGGGGTTGGGGACACCCATCTTCGGGGAAGCGAAATTGAGCAGGTATTTCGTCACTTACCGTCGGCACCTTCCACCCCTGCTCCCGAAGTTTCTCGCTCTCGGCTGTAGCGGGAAGGGGGTGATATCGACGGGGAAACTGCTTAGGAACCCTCGTCATTTACCTTCCCCCCCCTCCTCCCCCCCACGGCATGTGCCTGCAGAACAGAGCCGAGGAGCAAGCCTTTCTGATCAACTACGACACCATTTCACAGGCACAGCATAGCGTCGTTGAAAATCAGCAATTTTGCGTTTTGTGCCTGTCCATATAAACCAGGGACGGGTTCCCGCATTTCTCACTTCCCCAAAGTAGGTCCAGAAGCCTCAACAAGTTGGGAGGCGTTTTGTCCGACGGTAACACTTATGTGCACTTTCGAAATCTAAGACTGTTTGAAGAAGGTGAAGCATCACGCATTGCAGGAAACTCGAACCAAGCCAGACTCGGATTTTACGAAAGCTGTACTCACGCGCATGCTTCCTCGATTCCTGGTGAGCACAACGAACTGCTTTGAGCTGGTGCCACTTGCACGCTTTTCCTTTCAGAGAAACATATGTTTTATTGACATACATGCACTGGACAATCGTATTTTCCCCGAACCACGTCTGAACCCGCTTCACAGCCTAAGATAAAATCACGCGCAAGCACACAACACGCATCTGAAAACCACTACCACCAGCCCACGCATCTAAAAGCTTCATGCCTTGACGCACGCGTGCGGCTTTCCCTGCACCGATTTGTACCCACTCGCACACCTGCACTTGAACTGTCCCCCACCTGCCGGAACGCACACGCCGTGGCCTGAGCACGGACGATTCGTCTTACTCGTCCCGCAAAACAGCCTGCACGCTGACGCACTCCGCTGCTGTTTCATGTTACACGTGGCGCTCTTTCCGAGGCAGTTCAGCGCCGCGAGATACTCGTCATCGCCTGAGTCGGGATGCTCCTGCCCCTCCTCCGGGCAGACTTTGTAATTATACATTGTAAACTCCGGGCTGCCCCAAAAATAGTTCCCGCGCACGTCTACCGGCGGCTCCTCCTCCCCGCCCATGAACCAGAAATTCGGCATGGGCCCCGAGAAGAGATTGAAGGAGATGTTGAAATGTGCCACGTGGCTTTTCTTAAATGCATCTGCAGGAATCGCGCCCACGAACGCGTTGCGCTGGAGCCGCACGAACTCTAACGCTGGCGCGGTTTTAAATGCGTACCAGGGGAATTCTCCGTTTAGCTTGTTATACGAAAGGTCCAAGTCGTACAGCTTCGGCATGTTTTGTATTACAGCCGCGGGCACGGATCCCTTCAGCTTATTCCCGGTCAGGTACAGGTACTCCAGTTTTTTCATCTGCCCGAGCTGGGACGGCACACTGCCCGAAAGAGTGTTCCAACTGAGGTCAATGTTTGTCAAAGATTGATGGCTCGCGAGTTCGGCGATAGACGAAGCTGCTTGCTGAGTGAAACGATTACTCTGCATATTCAGCTCTTCGAGGCTCTGCATAGAGAGTATAACATTTGCGGGAAGTGCGCCCGAGAGTTTGTTACTCCCAAGACGCAGGCTCGTCATACCCGTGAGGTAGCCGAGGGTCGGTGGAATCGATCCCGTCAGCCGATTCCCGCTCAATTCAAGTGTCTTGAGAGCCGCCAGCGCTGACAGTTCCCGAGGGATTTCGCCACTGAGACGGTTCCATTGGAGGTCGAGGCGCGTGAGGCGACTGAGTTGCGAGATCCCGCGTGGGATGCTGTGAGCCCCGTTCCCTGGAGCACGAGCTCCGTCAGGCGGATGAAATTGATGATATAATCTGGGAGGTTACCGGAGAGGACGCCATGTCTGTTGTAGTCGATCGCGATCGACTCTAGCTTCTTCAATTTCGCGAGGCTCTTGGGCAGGCTGCCAGAGATGCGCCAAATGCCGGACACACCGAGCGACGTCAGCTCCGTCAGCTTCCCAACGGAGTCCGTCAACTCGCCGGTGCATGCTACTCCCATTGCGAGGTAGCTGGAGATGTATAGACCGGTAACCATTCCGCGTTTGTCGCACCCGACGCCGTACCATTCAGAGCAGTCGGCGCCGGCTACCCACGTATTGATTATCGGACAGTCACGCCATGCGGTTTTCAAGGAAAGTAGAGCGTTTTCTTGCGAGGGGATAAGGCGAACGGCGTTGGAGTGAAGAACAGCGAATGCAAGTAGTGAGAGTAGCAGGCTAACGCGCGCGATCAAGGACGATGCCATTCTAGCTTTTTAAGAGAACGAAGGAACAAGGCTCAGCTTGTGTTGATACTTAGATTGAGGCTTAACGGCGAAATATTTATATTAGGACTTACTGTTTGGTGGTGGAAAGGAAAGTTGTGTCGCTAAGAGTCGATGCTGGGAAATGAGAGTCATCAGTGTTATTTACTTTGCGCGAAAGGCATGGAGCTGGCGGCGCAGCTCGATTTTCACTGCGGGACTGGCAGGCTCACCCGCAACGAAGCTCATTTCTGCTGACACTGAAATGCATTGGGAAGTTTTTGGAGGGCGTATTTCAAAGCAATAAATACTTCTGCTTGATTCGGGTTGGGCAAGGATTCTGCATCATTGTTGTTCGGGATGGAATCTTGGTGGTGTTCTTGTCTCAGATACAAATCGAAACTGTGCGATTGAGTGGCAGTAGGAAGTACCGAAAACTGAAATCAGGGGTGGGGGACGGCTGAGGGGCCAGGGCTTTGCAAAAGCACAACAACTCCTTCGCAAAGGCGTCGGTAACTGAAATGTGCGTCGCGAATGCTGCTTGTTGAGTTGCCACGTGGTTAAAAAAGACGAACATTTGTGACAACCTGTCCGCCTCCAGACCCACCCACCCGCCCCTTTCGCTGCTGAAACCAAGCGGGCATGGATGACGGCGCGCGTGGCGCAGCTGACGTGGATCCTTGTGCCGAGGCGCTGGCGGCTTGAAATGTCAATGTCCATTCTCTAAATTTATGTTTCAGCTCAAGCAGCTAAAGGTGAAAGTCAGGATTCAAATTACTGTAAGCTTTCTTATGTTTGCAATGCAGGTACCTTATAATGTGTGCCATTCATTGGGTCATGCGTGGTCTTCACGAAAATGTGTCCTCGTTACAACACCCGTTCAGTAAGTGCACCGCACCTTCCTCCACGTCATGCCACACGCAACCTCCCCGCATGCGCGCTACGGTTCATATTTCCGCCAGACTATCCGGACTGTCAGTCAGCCTCCCACTCTCCGCCCCGCCACAAATATCCTCCATAGTCAGATGCGAGCTCGACGAAATTATTGTCGAGAATTGTCGTCTCCTCCACGGGCAGACTCTGCCAGTCCCATGAGTTGGTAACCCGAATTTCGTCTCAAGTTTCTGTTAGCTCCGGAGCTGCTGGGGGGGGAAAGTGAATACATGCAGATTCCTGACACGCGCAGAAAATGTGTGATTACCGCGCTGTAGTTCTCTGCATCGCGCATTGTAGCAACGAAACCTCTCTGCATCGTACAAACGGAGCAATGAATGGAGAACATTCGGCAGCTAGTACAAATTCTGTTGAATGTGTTATTTGCTAGTTATTCAAGCCAAGGAGTAGGATCTTGAATATGCTCATCGTCGCGTAGTCTGGGTTCCGCTGTTTGCTAGGTTTCTGATAGAACCGTTTAATGTGTTGAAAAATCGTAACCTTATTCCCGTGCTCGATACAGTCTGTGTAGTTGTTACACTCGTTTCGCGAGCGTCGGTCGACAATGGAGTCGCACGTGGCGAAGCATCAGTGGCTCGAGACCCTCGAGCGGTTCGCGTTCTCGCCCGACCGTGCCGCGGTTGTCTCGTCGCTCGTTCCCGGAAGGTTCTTGCACCTCTTTTTCAGCGGTACAGTCCCTGCCGTCCCTTATGCAACGATTATTGCTCGCTCCTCCCTCGTTCCATTTATTCCCTTTTGTCTCCGCACCCCCGTTCACATACCTACTCCGCGTTTCCTCGTGCGTAATCATACTTTCGCTCCCGCCCTCCTCCGCCGTCCCCTTCCCGCTGCCCCTCCCCATCCCCTCGGCCTCCCCCGTTTCGTGCTTTCTCCGACCAGCGCTGCAAGCCATCGAGGCGGGGGACACTGCGGAGGCGCGCGCCCTTATCGCCACTCTCCGCGAAGCCGCGGGTCTCAAGCCCGCGTCCGGGGACCCCGCTTCCCCCTCCCCCGCGCCTCCGCGCAAGTCGGCGTTCAAATCGCGCGACGCGCCGCCGAAGCTCTCGAGCGTGACGGCGGACGCCGCGTTTCTTGGGCCGGGCGGCCTCGTTCGTCTTATTCAGGAGCTCGAGCTGCGGCTCGCTGTGGCCCTCTGGGACTCTGGAGAGCGCGACTCGTGCGTTGACATAATAAAGAAGGTATTGCTGCGCTGAAATTTGTTTAAAAGGTTTGTCGCTGTGTTGACATTACTGTAATGGTATTGCTGGTTTGACGTATTTTTATAAGGTAACTTGCGGCATTGACATTATTACGGTGAATGGTGATGGACTATTGTTGTTTGTTGTCTGTTTGCTTGTTTTTGTTGTTTTTTTCTGCCTTTTTCTTCCTTTCTTGCTGGATTTTGTTAACGTTTGACGTGTCTATTTTTCAATCAGTTCAAGGCTTCCCCCATTCCTTCCCACACACACCCGCATCGCTCATGCTACATTCCCTTTCCGCCCACACTTCCCCCCTTGTCCGCCACCTCCCTCCGCCCTTACCCCCGCCCAACCCTTCACAAATGCCCCCCTTCTCTCCTCCCCCTTCCGCAACCCCCCTCCCGCTCTCCACCCCTCGTCCGGCTGGCAACCAATCAGGAGCTGAATGTGACGCTCAACACTGCCCTTCCTGCTAGCATCGCCGCAGAGCCTGCTGCCCCCGCTATAGTGCCGGCTTTTGATGTGACAATAGAGGATGCGGAGGGGGCAGTGGCGGCTGTAGCGCCAGCTGTAGCACCCGCCACAGCTGCAGCGGGGACTGAAACAGCTGGTTTGGCAACAGCAATTGCTGCAGGAGGCGGTTCAGGTGGTGTTTCAGGTGATTCTGGTGCCAGTGGGACATCCGCCCTCTCCTCATTCCCCTCCACTCTGCCGCCCGAGTTCGCTGACCATTTGTCTCTTCTGGAGCTGACGTTGCAGCGGCATGGGTGGCAGGGGCTCAAGGAGGGCGGGCTTGCGCCAGTGCTGGCGCGCCTGCTGGCAAAGGGGGAGGCGGAGGGGCAGGGGGAAGGGTCGGGGGGAGGGTTTGGGGGAGCGTCTGGGCGGGGGGTGGGGGTGGGGGCACTGGTGGGGGAAGCTGCGGGGTGGGTGGGGGGAGCGGTTGGTTGGATAAAGGGGAAGGGGGGAGGCTGGAGGAGGGGGGAAGGTACGCAGAAGGTTCCGTTTTGGCTGCGAGAACCGAGTGACAAGAAGTCAGTGCAGCAGCTGCTGATGGTGAGAGAGGGGAGGGGAGGGGGATGGGGGGAGGGGGAAAGGGGGAGTGGAGAGGGGGGGTGAGGGATTGTAAGAATTGAGAGGAAGAGGATAAAGAGGAGGGGATGGAGGGGAAGATGGGATGGGGCCACTCGACCTGTTCCCTCTCCCCTCCCTTGCTTGCATTGACCGCTTTGACTCCCGCCTGTCCACGTCAGCACAGCATGTGCTCGCCCTGCCCCTCCCTTCTCTTCCGCTCTTGTACCCTCGCTCTGCCTTCCTCCCCCACCACTTTCCTCCCCTTTTGCTCTGACCCAACAGGTGCGGCGCCATTCAGACGCCTCTCTCCCCCCATGGCTGCATTGCATTCATAGCAGCTGACTTTTGAGTCGACTCAAAAGTCACCTCACTGCATGCATAGCAGCTGCAACGATGCCTCCGTATCCCCCCTCCTTGTGCTCTCTCCCCTCTTCCATCTCCCCATCTTCCGGCTAGAGGACCCCCTGGCATGGAAGCTGCAGCGATGGGAGAAGACCAAACCTGGTCTCCTCTCGCTTCCTCCGTTTCCTGTCCCCGACCCCGCTTCCTCTCTCAAACGGTCCTCTCTCTCCCTCTCGACCAGCATGTGCGGCGCCCCTCGCTGCCCCGCATGGAATGGGAGCTGCAGCGATGAGAGACGACCGAGCCTGTGCTCCTCGATTTCCCCTGTCCCCCCCCCCCCCCCCCCTTTACCCTGCTTCCTCTCTCCGCCCAGCATGTGCGTCGCCCGCCCATCGCTGCCCTGACTAGAGGCCGCCATGGCATGGGAGCTGCAGCGATGGGAGGACAATGAGCCGACTTTCCTCTCCCGTCTGCCTTTTTCCGTCTCCCTCTCCCCTCCCCCGCAGCATGTGCGTTGCCCCTCGCTGCCCCGACTAGAGGACGCCGTGGCATGGGAGCTGCACTAAAGCGATGCATCCGCACCCCCCCCTCCCCTCCCCCACCCCTCTCTCCCATCCCATCTCCCAGCATGTGCGTCACCCATCGCTGCCCCGCTTAGAGGACGCAGTGGCATGGGAGCTGCAGCGGCTGGAGCGCGATGAGCCGGACGCCTTCAGACGTCTCAGGTAGGCCCCACTAACGAACTCAACTCACGGGGCATCGCCTTCTGAGATACCTTGCCACGGGCGGTTCAACTGTGTCGGTGTTTGTTTCTTTGTTTGTTTTTTTTTGTTTTCCCCTTAGAAATGTCTCTTATTTTGCTTCTCATCCAATAATTTCCCTAGTCCACATATCCTCCTCTGTAGCACCCACTCCCCCTGCTCTGCCCTCTTCCTATCTCTATTCTCCCAAATCGCCCTTCCCACCCGTATTTTCTCTCCCTTCCTTCCCTACCCGCTTCTCCCTGCCCCCTTCCGCCTCATGCTTCCCCTCATCCTCCCCCTCCTCATTTCTCCTCCCCCCCCCTCCCCAATCCCCCCCCCCTCCCTCCCTCTCCCCCCGTTTCCTGATGTTTCGCCCCTCCCCTTCCAGCCTCCCGATTCTGCAGATCCTCACTCCCCCGCAGCTACAGTCTCTTGCCGCCCGCTTCCCGTCCATCGCCACACATCCGCGCATGCTGGCGCTGCGGGCCATTCAGATGCTGCCACGTGGCATGTCTCAGGGCACCTCCGCACCAACCCCAGAAAGCGTCGATCAGATCCTGAGGTTTGTTGATTGTTACGAGTGCTCTTACTATTGCCTACCTATCAGCATTATTATCCAAGTTCGTTTCACTGTGCTGCTTACTTGTCTTTTGAGACGTTTTGAGACGGTTAAAGAAGCCGATGCCCCTCAATACAGAGGCTAACAACCCTCGCAGCCTCTACCTCTGTGCTGCCACTCTTTGCTCGCCTCACTCTCAGTCATTCTCTTTGCTCGCCTCACTCTCAGTCATTCTCTTTCTGCGCCTTTCATCCCCTTGCTTCCACCCACCAGCTATCTGGATCAGATGCAAAAAAACGTCCCTTCTTCCCATCACACCCTCTTCCCTTCCTCCCCACCCACCACCAGCTATTTGGACCGCATCCAACCGCTGCTAACCAGTGACCACCTGAAGGCGAACCTTCTGTTTACACTCCTCACGCTGAGCCCCGTGCACGGCCAGGCAGACAAATTCACCCTTCCTTCCTCCCATTCCCTCACCCACCAGCTATCTGGACCGCATCCAACCGCTGCTAACCAGCGACCACCTCAAGGCGAAGCTGCTGTTTGCGCGCCTCACGCTCAGCCTCGTGCACGGCCAGGCGGACGCTGCCCTCCTCCTCGCCTTCCTTTCGATCATCCACAACGGCCCTTACGGCGTCTTCCCCCCTGCAAGGTTTGGCTCAGTTCATTTCAGCACCTCCTCTTTCCTCCGCTCCTCCTCGCCTTCCTCTCCCTCATCCACAACAGTCCTTACGGCGTCTTCCCTCCTGCACGGTAGGTTCAGTTGATTCAGCCCGCACCTCTTACTTCCGTCAGTCCTCTTTCTCCTCCTTGCCTTCTCCGTCTCGCCTTCCTCTCCCTCATCCACAACGGCCCTTACGGCGTCGTCCCCCCTCCACCCATCCCGAACCCCGCCAGGCCACACGAGGAGGACGCATTCGCCTACATTCCTCTCTTCGCCTCCTGCCTCTCCTCATTAGACGTTCAGGAGCTCGTAGTGCAACTGTCCCATCCACCTTTCCCCAATTCCCGTTCCAACCCAACGTCAGGCCACACGAGGAGGACGCATTTGGGCTTCTATTGCTCTTCTCCTCCTCCTGCCCCTCCCCATCCAACGCCAAGGAGCTCGTAGCCCAGCAGTTCTAACCAATGTACCTTTCCCAATCCCCAATCCCCAATTCACAATCCCCAATCCCCAATTCACAATCCCCAATCCCCAATTCACAATCCCCAATCCCCAATTCACAATCCCCAATCCCCAATCCCCAATCCCGAATCCCCAATTCGCAATCCCCAATGCCCATTCCCCAATCCCCAATCTTCACATCAATGCCAGGCCACACAAGGAGGAGGCGTTCGCCTACTTCCCGCTCTTCGCCGCCTGCCCCTCCCCATCCGATGTCAAGGAGCTTGTAGCCCAGCTGTTCCAAAGTGCCTTTTCCCAATCCCCAATACCCACTGCCAGGCCACACGAGGAGGAGGCATTCGCCTACTTCCCTCTGTTCTCCTCCTGCCCCACACCATCGGATGTCAAGGAGCTCGTAGCCCAGCTCTTCCGAAACCTCTTCTCCTCGCCCTCCTTCTCCTCCTCCCTCACCTCCCCTCCCTCCGCCTCCTCCTCTGCCTCCCATTTCACTCTTCCTACGAGTATCACCTCTCGCTCTATGTTCCATTCGACTCCTGCCACGTCAGCATCTACCACGTCAGCAGAAGCAGCATCAGCGGCAGCATCAGCGCAGTTCCCGTTTGCACCGGATTCCCCGGAGGCAGCGGCGCTGGTGGAGAGGGCCATGCGCACGTGGCAGCCTCTGATTGGGCAGGGCAAGCTGGACTGGAGCTACGTGGCGCTGCTATTGGCTGAGAGCAGGCTGTGCTGCGGAGACGACCCCTTCTACCCTGTGTGAGTCTCTCGTCTCTCCATGCTTCCCTCACGTCTCTGTCCGCTGATTTCTATTCCCGTGCTGTGGGAATGCCCGCGTTTATCTGCTATTGGCTGAGAGCAGGCTGTGCTGCGGGGACGACCCATGCTACCCTGTGTGAGTCTCGTCGATCCTCCTCTCTCCCCCTTCCCCTCACGACTGGGCACACCTTTACCTCACGCCCTGTCAACCCCATTTTCCCTTGCTTGCCGTTAACTCCTCCCCTCCCTCTCCAACCCCCTTCTCGCAGCTGGGTACACCTCTATCTCACGTCCTATCAGCGCCAGCACGCGCCTGACAACCCGACAGCTGGCAGCAGCGCGTTGGCTGAGCTGACGGGGCGCTGCCAGCTGGACTTTGCCGCCCACAACCGGCGGGTGTGGCGGGCAGCGGATTCGGTGCATCTGGACGTGATTGTGAAGAATGTGCCTGTACTCGCTGTAAGCTGTTTGTCCTCGTTATAGACTGCTTCGAGGAGCGTATAAGCCGAAGCTTGTAAAAGTGAGTGCAGTGTTTGTTGCTCTTGCATACATACTGCAATACAAGGTGTGATTTCCGGCCTTTGGTCCCACCTGTGAGCTGCATTTCCACTTGGATGGTGTCTGAGAGTTCTCATCCATTTGTGAGCTGCCTTTTGCTCGTTCATTTTCTCCTCTTCCACCTCCTCCCCTCGCCTCTCTCTCGTCCTGTATCTCACTCCTCCTGCTCCTCGTCGCCACATAGCAGATTCTCCACTCTCGCCTCTTCACCTCTCTTCCCCACCCTTCTCCCCTACTCTTTGTATACCTCACTCAATCCGTCTCATCCTTTCATCTCTTTGTTTTCCCCGACTCTGTGACGCACCCTCTTCCCCATCTCTCTCCCCGTTTCGTCTCTTCAATTTCCCTGCCAGGTGAAGCTCACCCACTGCACTGTTGCTCTCCTCCGTTTTCACACTCTGGTCTAGGCAAACCCCTTTCTTTTGGCGGTACTCTGAAGTTCCCCTCAGTGCACCCTCCCTCCCCCTCTCTCTCTGCAGGTGAATCTATTCGACGTGCAGACGTGCAATCACTGCGCTACCTGCTCTCCTCCCCTGTGACACTCGCATACATTTTTCCCTTTTCCTGTCAAATCTTTGAATCTCGCCTGTCAATGCCCCCTCCGCGCTGCAGGTGAAGCTATTCGAGGTGGACTCGCTGCGCTACCTGCTCTCCTCTTCTTTGACATTCTAATCAGCCTCCTCCTTTTTGTCACTACTCTAAAGTCCCCCTTCAACGCTCTCCTCCCTCCCCCCCCCCTGCACGCTGCAGGTGAAGCTATTCGAGGTGGACTCGCTGCGCTATCTGCTCTCCTCGCCGCTTGACACCGAATTCTCCAACTTGGGCTCACTGCACGGCCTCAAGCCATGGTATGGCTTTTTCTTTCTTTCTTTCTTTTCCTTTTTCTTTCTTCCTTTTTCTTTTTTATTTATTTCTCTTCTTTTTTCACATCTGGAATTATCAGTTTCTGAATGTCAGACTTTGTTGTTCAACCTTCTTGATGTCGAAATCCGACACCCTCCCTTTTCCTCTCTATCTTCTCGTCCTTTCGTCCTTTCGTCCTGCACACTCTTACAAAGTTTTCCCAATTTTCCTCCCCGTCTTCTCGCCGACTTGCTCCCCCTTATTCGTTCTTCGTTGTTGTAACAGGTATCAGCAGGAGATTCATCTGCAGCAGCAGGAACAGGAACGACAAACTCCCCTTCCCACCACCACCACTACTACCACCACCACCCCCTCCTCCTCCGCCGCCCCCTCTCGCCCCTTCTCCCTTGTAAAGCGAATCCTGAGTGTGGATTTGCCGCAGCTGGCCGGGCGGCGGGGCGTGTTTGTAGTGCAGCTGGAGGGCGGCGGACTGTGCGCGCGGGCGATTATACGAAAGGGCAATCTAGTGTGAGTGGACGCTAACGCGCGACAGATTATTGTGCACATAAGGAATGCGCATGTTTCGAGCCTTGTGTCGTGTATGTGGCGATCCGTGTGTCGATTATGTTGTGTGAACCATGGTGTCTGTCCGAAGGTTACTGGAGTGTGCGCGTGGGCTATGAGTGGAAAGGGGCAATTCTAAGGCGCCTCGAAAGTCGTCTCTTCCCCACGATTTTGAGGCGAATCAAAGTGTGCGCGGCTTGCCTGGCCCATCACGTCCACCCTCACCCCTCGCAGCCTCTGCATCCGCATGGTCAATGACGACGGCGTTCTGGTGCTCTCAGTTGCTGTCTTAACCCCTCTTCACACCGTTTTACACCCCTTCACGCCTCTTCACACCCCCTCTTACCCACCCCACTCCAATCAGCCACACGTCCACCCTCACCCTCGCGGCCTTGCCATTCGCATGCCCAACGAAGACAGCACTCTCGTGCTCTCACTTGACACCCTAACCCCTCTTCACACCCTTTCACATTCTTTCTTTCACAACCCTTCATCACACTCCCTTTTCCCCCAATCCACTCAGCAACACGTCCATCTCACCCTCACAGCCATGCCATTCGCATGCTCACTCAGCCAATGTCTTAACCCCTCTTCACACCCCTTCCCCCACGCCAACCAGCCACACGGCCACCCTCACCCCGCGCGGCCTCGCCATCCGAATGCTCAACGAAGACGGCGCTCTCGTGCTGCCCACCACTGCAACTGGAGGCTCGAATGGAGGCTCGGATGGAGGCTCGGATGGAGGCTCGGCTGCAGCCTCGGGTGGAGGTCCGGACCAAGGCTCGGATGGGGGAGAGCCGAGTTTGTTGGTTGGGACGAGCGTTCAGAAGGGAGTGCTGGGAGGCCGGGCGGCGAGTGTGTGGGTGGAGGGGGTGGAGTATGCAGTTGGGAGCGGTGGAGAGGTGGTTCTCCCCTTCACTGCCAGCAGCAGGCAGTGCTCTCCGGTGCTCTTTGACGGGTGCCTGGCTGCCGTGGGTGCATCCGTGCAAGTTCCAGAAGAAAGGTGAGCAGGGGAAGAGGGGGAGATAGGGTGCCTTTTGCTGCTGTTAGTGGGTGCTCTCTCTGCCAGTGCTATCTCTCCAGTGCTCTTCCATGGGTGTCTGGCTGCTGTGGGTGCATCCGTGCAAGTTCCAGAAGAAAGGTGAGTGGAGGGAGGGAAGGGAAGGTGCTCTCTCTGGCGCCCTTTGACGGGTGCCTGGCTGCTGTCGGTGCATGCACACTAGTGCCCGGAGAAAGGTGGGCAGGAAATAGGGGTCATAGAGAGGTCGAAAACCGATCTCTTTCTTTCGTTCACTTTTAAGTTTGCCCCTTTCCTGCTTTTTCCCCCTTCTGCACTTTTACACCCCCTTCCCCCCACCCTCCCCCCTCCCCCCTCTTGTCATTCCTCCTTGGCCTCCTGCCTCCCCTCACTCCCTCCTTTCCCCCTGTCCCTCTCTCCTCATTCTTCCCCCACCCCCCCACCTCCCCCAGTTACAACCTCAACTTGCATGCCTGGCTCGATCAAACCTTCCTCCGCCCCTCTGCTGACGTCACCATCCTCCTCCGCCCCTCCCTCACTCTCTCCCCTTCTCACTCACACTCCTCCTCCTCTCTCCCAGCCGCCCCCCTCTCTCTCCTACGCTCCCCTGAGCTCGTAGTTTCCTGGAAGCTTCTGGAAGGCCAGGATGTGACCGTTCGCATTCCCAACCTCTCCCTCCGGCCGGATTCGGAGTTAACACACAGGACAAAAGTCCCGGACGGCGCAGTTTGTCTGGAAGTGGCCCTCCGGGGAACAGTGGTGTTGCAGAGCAAGGGCGGGCAGGAGAAGGCACTGAGCGCAGAAGCTTCCTGGAAGGTGCTGGCGCCATTTGAGCCTGGGGGAAGGGCGGCAGCGAATGGGAGCGCGTGGGAGGGGAGTGGGGCGGGGGGAGGGGCAGGGGGCGGAGGGGGAATGATTCTGGGGGAAGTAGGGGGAGCGGAGGGGGGGAATGGGGGGAAAAAGCAGAGGCCAGTCGAAGTGGAATCTTTGTTTTTGGAGATAAGAGGTGAGGGGGAGGAAGGGATGGGGGAGAGTAAAGGGGGAGGAGCAGGGAAGGGGGGCATGGGGGGGTATGTGTTGCGGGTAGTGGGGGAAGCGGGGGAGGGGAAAGGGGGGAGGCGGGTGGTTGTGCGGCTGCGGCACCGGCTGGCCAATGAATGGTCGCCAGGTGTCGTGATGAGAAGCGACGATGAAGGGTGTGTGTATTTGGGGTGTTTGGAAGGGGTGGAGAGGGTTGGGGCGAGGCGGGTGGGGGAGTGGGAGGGAGAGGGGAAAGGGAAGGAACGAGGGGGAGGGGGGGCTGGAACGGATAGGGCGGGCTTGGGGAAATGGGAAGAGTGGAGGGGTGGGGAAGGTGATGGGGATGAGGAAGAGGAGGAGTGGATGGGGGGGGTGAAGGAGGAGTGGGAACACGTGTGGCATGTGCATGCACCACGGCTTGCTCTGATTGGTCCACGTGGCAGTGTGGGTGGGAGTCCAGCAGGGAAGCTGCCGTCTCACGTGGTGGTGGTGGGCGGGGAGGAGAGGGTGTATGGTGATGCTGCTGCTGGTGGTGTTGCTGCTGCTGGCGGTGCTGCTGGTGATGGTGCAGCAACAGGCTCGGATAAAGTGATTCTGCGACTCCCTTATGTCTCCCATGCTGCTGCTGATGCTGCTGCTGCGGGCGGTGGTGGTGGTGATGTTGGTTCTGCTGCTGCTGCGGTTGGAACATCTGAAGCTGCTGCAGTCCCACCAGTCTCCCCGTGTCTCTTCCGCGTGGCTGCTGCATCGGAATACGCAGTCGAGAAAGTGTTCCTGGCAGACTGCACGCAGCGACTGCAGATGAGAGAGGTGAGACACAGACAGACACAGAGTGGTGAGCGCGAGAGGGTGCTGCTCTTTCCACCTTCCCAGCTCTCTCTCCTATACCAAGCCTCCTTTCGCATTCTTCGTTCGTGTCTTACGTTTTTCGATCCTTCTTCAATCATTTTCTCCTGTGTCTACCTCCCGTCACTCGCTGCTCGTCCGCCCCTCAAACAGAGCCATTTGGAGTTGCTCATAGTGCCACCAGGAGACTACCCCATATTCCTCCCATGGGACGACAAATCCATCCATCTATGTCTTTCCCCGATGCTCATGCTTTCCATTCTTGGCTTTCTTCTCATCGCTTCCCTGCCCTTCCCTCCATCCTTCCACTGTCCAACAGGGCTATCTGGAGTTACTCACCGTGCTACCAAGGGACTTCTCTCTCTTCCTACCATGAAACAACCTACCCGATTCTGTCAACGTCCTTCCCGTTCCCCCTTGCTTTCTCTCCGCCCTGCCTCCACCTTCCGCCATCTCTCTCTGCTCGTCCTGCCCCAAACAGGGCTATCTGGAGTTACTCACAGTGCCACCAGGCGACTACTCCCTCTTCCTCCCATAAGACATCCTAACCGTTTCCATCAACGTCCTTCCCGTTCCCCCTTGCTTTCTTTTCTTTCCCTCCTACCCCCATTCAACAGGGCTATCTGGAGCTACTGACAGTGCCACCAGGGGACTACTCCCTCTTCCTCCCATGGGACAACGAAACCATCTCCATCCGCGTCCTGCCTCCTCCCCCTTCCTCCTCCGCCCACTCTCCCCCACCCTCTTCCCCGCACCCCACTCCTGTACCCACCCCCGCCTCTCTCCCCTGCCCCGGCTGGGCCGATGACTCGGCGCGCAAAGAGCTTCGGAAACTGCCGCCCACGAGCCCGCTCACCATCTGCGCTGCTGCTGTTGGTGGGAGTGGGGTGGTGCCGGGCGGGAGAGGGGGAGGGGGAGGGGAAGTCGGGCAGGGAGGGGGAGGAGGTGGGGGAGGGAAGGTGGGGAGGAAGGTTCTGTGGGTGAAGCTTGGGGGGTGTGGCGCGAGCACACGCGTGCATGTGGTGGTGCGGCAAGGAATGGTGGCCAAGGCTGTGCCTGGTGCTGAGCTGAGTGTGTTTGGGGGGGCAGGAGGGGAGGGGGAGGAGGACGGGGTGGAGGAAGTGTGGAGGGGAGCTGGGTGGGGGGGGGAAGGAGGGGAGGAGGGGAGGGTGGGGTTGGAGGAGGTGGAGAGTGAGTATGGCGAGAAGCAGCTGATGGATGAAGAGATCATGTGAGTGTCTATTGGGGCGCCTCATAAGTAACGTGATTGTAAAGGGGGGTCTTGTTTGATAATTGCCAAAAGGTGGCGAGTGAGTATGGTGAGAAGCAGTTGATGGATGAGGAGGTCATGTGAGTGTAAAGGGGGGATGAATGGGAGTGTGAAGGGGGTTCTTCTTTCATACTTTTCTAAAGGTGGAGAGTCAAAAAGGGTGGTAAATGTGACCCACCCCATTTCGTGCCCTCCTCTTTCCTCTTCCCCAGGTGTGTGCAGAGCTGCCAGAATGGTGTACGCAACGCACCACCACCATATGAGAAACTGAGAGAACCTATAGTCGTCCATGCGCATCTCATTCCTTAGAATTCTCTAGAACCACACAACTGCCAGATGGCGGAAGCACCATCACCAGAGCCAGTGAGTGGGTGAGGCCCCTCTGGCCCCTGCCCTCCCTCCTCATCCACTCACGCGTCACCCACCCCTCTCCTTGCGCACCTGCCTCTGTGTCTGCCCCAATTCTAACCCCCAGCTATGTGCAGAACCGTCAGAAGGCACTCACCGGCACCAACGGAGAGAAGGAACGGGTGGGGCACCTGCTGCCCCTGCCTTCTCTCCTCATCCACCCGCGCGTCACCGCTGCGAACACCACCAAGCGCGCCCCTCCCCCTCCGCGCCAACTCCACTCGGATCCCGCAGCAAAGAAGAAGCAGATGATGGGGGTGATGCTGCAGCGCAATCGGGTCGACAAGGATATGATGGTGGAGCGAGAAGGCGCCCCCATGGCCATGTTTGCTGCACCGCAAGCTGCCATGTGTTTTGCTGGTCCGGCAAGGGGAAGGGCGATGATGTATCGTGGTGGGGGTGTTGGTGCTGCTTGTGGCTTCGCCTCCTCGTTCCAGTCAGGTCCCCCTCCCAAACACGCCCCGCTCTTTGCACCGACCCCCGTTCTTCTTGCCAATTTGAAGCCGGCTGGAGGGGATGGGAGAGTGGGGGTTGGAGGGGAGGGTGATGAGGAGGGGATGGATGGGTGGGTTGCGGTGCCGAGATCCTCCCTGCCACGTGGCAGTCTGTCATTGACTGTCGTGGCTGTGGACTCGGGGGAGAGCGCGTGGGGGTGCCAGGTGGCGCGCTGTGATTTGCTCGTTCCGGAGGAAGCATGGGGGGAGGAGGAGGGGAGTGAGGGGGAGAAGGGGAGGGAGGAGAGGGGGAGGGAGGAGAAGGGGAGGGAGTGGGTGGTACTGGAGGCGTTGGATCCAGCTAAGCACTACCACGAGAGGAGGGCTGTAGAGGTGTGGAGGAGAGGAGAGGTGCACCGCATTGCTGACGTGGCAATGGCACAGGTGGCGGTGAGTCATTGGTGGTTGTTGTCACTCATGTTGCTCAAGCAGTGATTACATTTACCACAGCTCTTGCTGCTTTTATAGACTGACAGTCTTGCTTCTTCCACTCCCTTCCTCGTGTCCATGATTTCCACCCCACCCTGCACCACCGCACCTGACCGCACTCCACTGTCCCCCCCCCTCCCTCCGACCCCCGCATCTCATCCTCTCAGATATTTGACTCCATCGAGCAAGCCCACGGCTTATTGGCCAGCTTCATCAGCCCGTCGGAGCATGACACGTGGCAGCAGCTGGCGTTCCTGCTGCAGTGGCCGGGCATGGCAGCGGGCGGCAAAGCGGACAAGCTGCAGCGCTTTGGCTCCCACGAGCTGCACCTGTTTCTTTTCTTCCATGACCATGCCTTCTTCCTAAAGCACGGTAAGCCGTGGCCGGGCATGCCACCTCCCACGAGCTGCACCTGTTTCTTTTCTTCCATGACCATGCCTTCTTCCTAAAGCACGGTAAGCCGTGGCCGGGCATGCCACCTCCCACGAGCTGCACCTGTTTGTTTTCTTCCATGACCATGCCTTCTTCCTAAAGCACGGTAAGCAGTGGCCGGGCATGCCACCTCCCACGAGCTGCACCTGTTTCTTTTCTTCCACGACCATGCCTTCTTCCTAAAGCACGGTAAGCCGTGGCCGGGCATGCCACCTCCCACGAGCTGCACCTGTTTCTTTTCTTCCACGACCATGCCTTCTTCCTAAAGCACGGTAAGCCGTGGCCGGGCATGCCACCTCCCACGAGCTGCACCTGTTTCTTTTCTTCCATGACCATGCCTTCTTCCTAAAGCACGGTAAGCCGTGGCCGGGCATGCCACCTCCCACGAGCTGCACCTGTTTCTTTTCTTCCATGACCATGCCTTCTTCCTAAAGCACGGTAAGCAGTGGCCGGGCATGCCACCTCCCACGAGCTGCACCTGTTTCTATTCTTCCACGACCATGCCTTCTTCCTAAAGCACGGTAAGCCGTGGCCGGGCATGCCACCTCCCACGAGCTGCACCTGTTTCTTTTCTTCCACGACCATGCCTTCTTTGTCAAGCACGGTAAGCAGTGGCCGGGCATGCCACCTCCCACGAGCTGCACCTGTTTCTTTTCTTCCACGACCATGCCTTCTTTGTCAAGCACGGTAAGCAGTGGCCGGGCATGCCACCTCCCACGAGCTGCACCTGTTTCTTTTCTTCCATGACCATGCCTTCTTCCTAAAGCACGGTAAGCCGTGGCCGGGCATGCCACCTCCCACGAGCTGCACCTGTTTCTTTTCTTCCACGACCATGCCTTCTTTGTCAAGCACGGTAAGCAGTGGCCGGGCATGCCACCTCCCACGAGCTGCACCTGTTTCTTTTCTTCCATGACCATGCCTTCTTCCTAAAGCACGGTAAGCAGTGGCCGGGCATGCCACCTCCCACGAGCTGCACCTGTTTCTTTTCTTCCATGACCATGCCTTCTTCCTAAAGCACGGTAAGCCGTGGCCGGGCATGCCACCTCCCACGAGCTGCACCTGTTTCTTTTCTTCCATGACCATGCCTTCTTCCTAAAGCACGGTAAGCAGTGGCCGGGCATGCCACCTCCCACGAGCTGCACCTGTTTCTTTTCTTCCATGACCATGCCTTCTTCCTAAAGCACGGTAAGCCGTGGCCGGGCATGCCACCTCCCACGAGCTGCACCTGTTTCTTTTCTTCCATGACCATGCCTTCTTCCTAAAGCACGGTAAGCAGTGGCCGGGCATGCCACCTCCCACGAGCTGCACCTGTTTCTTTTCTTCCACGACCATGCCTTCTTTGTCAAGCACGGTAAGCAGTGGCCGGGCATGCCACCTCCCACGAGCTGCACCTGTTTCTTTTCTTCCATGACCATGCCTTCTTCCTAAAGCACGGTAAGCAGTGGCCGGGCATGCCACCTCCCACGAGCTGCACCTGTTTCTTTTCTTCCACGACCATGCCTTCTTCCTAAAGCACGGTAAGCCGTGGCCGGGCATGCCACCTCCCACGAGCTGCACCTGTTTCTTTTCTTCCACGACCATGCCTTCTTTGTCAAGCACGGTAAGCAGTGGCCGGGCATGCCACCTCCCACGAGCTGCACCTGTTTCTTTTCTTCCACGACCATGCCTTCTTTGTCAAGCACGGTAAGCAGTGGCCGGGCATGCCACCTCCCACGAGCTGCACCTGTTTCTTTTCTTCCATGACCATGCCTTCTTCCTAAAGCACGGTAAGCCGTGGCCGGGCATGCCACCTCCCACGAGCTGCACCTGTTTCTTTTCTTCCACGACCATGCCTTCTTTGTCAAGCACGGTAAGCAGTGGCCGGGCATGCCACCTCCCACGAGCTGCACCTGTTTCTTTTCTTCCATGACCATGCCTTCTTCCTAAAGCACGGTAAGCAGTGGCCGGGCATGCCACCTCCCACGAGCTGCACCTGTTTCTTTTCTTCCATGACCATGCCTTCTTCCTAAAGCACGGTAAGCAGTGGCCGGGCATGCCACCTCCCACGAGCTGCACCTGTTTCTTTTCTTCCATGACCATGCCTTCTTCCTAAAGCACGGTAAGCCGTGGCCGGGCATGCCACCTCCCACGAGCTGCACCTGTTTCTTTTCTTCCATGACCATGCCTTCTTCCTAAAGCACGGTAAGCAGTGGCCGGGCATGCCACCTCCCACGAGCTGCACCTGTTTCTTTTCTTCCACGACCATGCCTTCTTCCTAAAGCACGGTAAGCCGTGGCCGGGCATGCCACCTCCCACGAGCTGCACCTGTTTCTTTTCTTCCACGACCATGCCTTCTTTGTCAAGCACGGTAAGCAGTGGCCGGGCATGCCACCTCCCACGAGCTGCACCTGTTTCTTTTCTTCCATGACCATGCCTTCTTCCTAAAGCACGGTAAGCAGTGGCCGGGCATGCCACCTCCCACGAGCTGCACCTGTTTCTTTTCTTCCATGACCATGCCTTCTTCCTAAAGCACGGTAAGCCGTGGCCGGGCATGCCACCTCCCACGAGCTGCACCTGTTTCTTTTCTTCCATGACCATGCCTTCTTCCTAAAGCACGGTAAGCAGTGGCCGGGCATGCCACCTCCCACGAGCTGCACCTGTTTCTTTTCTTCCACGACCATGCCTTCTTTGTCAAGCACGGTAAGCCGTGGCCGGGCATGCCACCTCCCACGAGCTGCACCTGTTTCTTTTCTTCCATGACCATGCCTTCTTCCTAAAGCACGGTAAGCAGTGGCCGGACATGCCACCTCCCACGAGCTGCACCTGTTTCTTTTCTTCCATGACCATGCCTTCTTCCTAAAGCATGGTAAGCAGTGGCCGGGCATGCCACCTCGCACGAGCTGCACCTGTTTCTTTTCTTCCACGACCATGCCTTCTTTGTCAAGCACGGTAAGCAGTGGCCGGGCATGCCACCTCCCACGAGCTGCACCTGTTTCTTTTCTTCCATGACCATGCCTTCTTCCTAAAGCACGGTAAGCAGTGGCCGGGCATGCCACCTCCCACGAGCTGCACCTGTTTCTTTTCTTCCATGACCATGCCTTCTTCCTAAAGCACGGTAAGCAGTGGCCGGGCATGCCACCTCCCACGAGCTGCACCTGTTTCTTTTCTTCCATGACCATGCCTTCTTCCTAAAGCACGGTAAGCCGTGGCCGGGCATGCCACCTCCCACGAGCTGCACCTGTTTCTTTTCTTCCATGACCATGCCTTCTTCCTAAAGCACGGTAAGCAGTGGCCGGGCATGCCACCTCCCACGAGCTGCACCTGTTTCTTTTCTTCCACGACCATGCCTTCTTCCTAAAGCACGGTAAGCCGTGGCCGGGCATGCCACCTCCCACGAGCTGCACCTGTTTCTTTTCTTCCATGACCATGCCTTCTTCCTAAAGCACGGTAAGCAGTGGCCGGGCATGCCACCTCCCACGAGCTGCACCTGTTTCTTTTCTTCCATGACCATGCCTTCTTCCTAAAGCACGGTAAGCAGTGGCCGGGCATGCCACCTCCCACGAGCTGCACCTGTTTCTTTTCTTCCATGACCATGCCTTCTTCCTAAAGCACGGTAAGCAGTGGCCGGGCATGCCACCTCCCACGAGCTGCACCTGTTTCTTTTCTTCCATGACCATGCCTTCTTCCTAAAGCACGGTAAGCAGTGGCCGGGCATGCCACCTCCCACGAGCTGCACCTGTTTCTTTTCTTCCATGACCATGCCTTCTTCCTAAAGCACGGTAAGCCGTGGCCGGGCATGCCACCTCCCACGAGCTGCACCTGTTTCTTTTCTTCCATGACCATGCCTTCTTCCTAAAGCACGGTAAGCAGTGGCCGGGCATGCCACCTCCCACGAGCTGCACCTGTTTCTTTTCTTCCATGACCATGCCTTCTTCCTAAAGCACGGTAAGCCGTGGCCGGGCATGCCACCTCCCACGAGCTGCACCTGTTTCTTTTCTTCCACGACCATGCCTTCTTTGTCAAGCACGGTAAGCAGTGGCCGGGCATGCCACCTCCCACGAGCTGCACCTGTTTCTTTTCTTCCATGACCATGCCTTCTTCCTAAAGCACGGTAAGCAGTGGCCGGGCATGCCACCTCCCACGAGCTGCACCTGTTTCTTTTCTTCCATGACCATGCCTTCTTCCTAAAGCACGGTAAGCAGTGGCCGGACATGCCACCTCCCACGAGCTGCACCTGTTTCTTTTCTTCCATGACCATGCCTTCTTCCTAAAGCATGGTAAGCAGTGGCCGGGCATGCCACCTCGCACGAGCTGCACCTGTTTCTTTTCTTCCACGACCATGCCTTCTTTGTCAAGCACGGTAAGCAGTGGCCGGGCATGCCACCTCCCACGAGCTGCACCTGTTTCTTTTCTTCCATGACCATGCCTTCTTCCTAAAGCACGGTAAGCAGTGGCCGGGCATGCCACCTCCCACGAGCTGCACCTGTTTCTTTTCTTCCATGACCATGCCTTCTTCCTAAAGCACGGTAAGCAGTGGCCGGGCATGCCACCTCCCACGAGCTGCACCTGTTTCTTTTCTTCCATGACCATGCCTTCTTCCTAAAGCACGGTAAGCCGTGGCCGGGCATGCCACCTCCCACGAGCTGCACCTGTTTCTTTTCTTCCATGACCATGCCTTCTTCCTAAAGCACGGTAAGCAGTGGCCGGGCATGCCACCTCCCACGAGCTGCACCTGTTTCTATTCTTCCACGACCATGCCTTCTTCCTAAAGCACGGTAAGCCGTGGCCGGGCATGCCACCTCCCACGAGCTGCACCTGTTTCTTTTCTTCCATGACCATGCCTTCTTCCTAAAGCACGGTAAGCAGTGGCCGGGCATGCCACCTCCCACGAGCTGCACCTGTTTCTTTTCTTCCATGACCATGCCTTCTTCCTAAAGCACGGTAAGCCGTGGCCGGGCATGCCACCTCCCACGAGCTGCACCTGTTTCTTTTCTTCCATGACCATGCCTTCTTCCTAAAGCACGGTAAGCAGTGGCCGGGCATGCCACCTCCCACGAGCTGCACCTGTTTCTTTTCTTCCACGACCATGCCTTCTTCCTAAAGCACGGTAAGCCGTGGCCGGGCATGCCACCTCCCACGAGCTGCACCTGTTTCTTTTCTTCCATGACCATGCCTTCTTCCTAAAGCACGGTAAGCAGTGGCCGGGCATGCCACCTCCCACGAGCTGCACCTGTTTCTTTTCTTCCATGACCATGCCTTCTTCCTAAAGCACGGTAAGCAGTGGCCGGGCATGCCACCTCCCACGAGCTGCACCTGTTTCTTTTCTTCCATGACCATGCCTTCTTCCTAAAGCACGGTAAGCAGTGGCCGGGCATGCCACCTCCCACGAGCTGCACCTGTTTCTTTTCTTCCATGACCATGCCTTCTTCCTAAAGCACGGTAAGCAGTGGCCGGGCATGCCACCTCCCACGAGCTGCACCTGTTTCTTTTCTTCCATGACCATGCCTTCTTCCTAAAGCACGGTAAGCCGTGGCCGGGCATGCCACCTCCCACGAGCTGCACCTGTTTCTTTTCTTCCATGACCATGCCTTCTTCCTAAAGCACGGTAAGCAGTGGCCGGGCATGCCACCTCCCACGAGCTGCACCTGTTTCTTTTCTTCCATGACCATGCCTTCTTCCTAAAGCACGGTAAGCCGTGGCCGGGCATGCCACCTCCCACGAGCTGCACCTGTTTCTTTTCTTCCACGACCATGCCTTCTTTGTCAAGCACGGTAAGCAGTGGCCGGGCATGCCACCTCCCACGAGCTGCACCTGTTTCTTTTCTTCCATGACCATGCCTTCTTCCTAAAGCACGGTAAGCAGTGGCCGGGCATGCCACCTCCCACGAGCTGCACCTGTTTCTTTTCTTCCATGACCATGCCTTCTTCCTAAAGCACGGTAAGCAGTGGCCGGACATGCCACCTCCCACGAGCTGCACCTGTTTCTTTTCTTCCATGACCATGCCTTCTTCCTAAAGCATGGTAAGCAGTGGCCGGGCATGCCACCTCGCACGAGCTGCACCTGTTTCTTTTCTTCCACGACCATGCCTTCTTTGTCAAGCACGGTAAGCAGTGGCCGGGCATGCCACCTCCCACGAGCTGCACCTGTTTCTTTTCTTCCATGACCATGCCTTCTTCCTAAAGCACGGTAAGCAGTGGCCGGGCATGCCACCTCCCACGAGCTGCACCTGTTTCTTTTCTTCCATGACCATGCCTTCTTCCTAAAGCACGGTAAGCAGTGGCCGGGCATGCCACCTCCCACGAGCTGCACCTGTTTCTTTTCTTCCATGACCATGCCTTCTTCCTAAAGCACGGTAAGCCGTGGCCGGGCATGCCACCTCCCACGAGCTGCACCTGTTTCTTTTCTTCCATGACCATGCCTTCTTCCTAAAGCACGGTAAGCAGTGGCCGGGCATGCCACCTCCCACGAGCTGCACCTGTTTCTTTTCTTCCACGACCATGCCTTCTTCCTAAAGCACGGTAAGCCGTGGCCGGGCATGCCACCTCCCACGAGCTGCACCTGTTTCTTTTCTTCCATGACCATGCCTTCTTCCTAAAGCACGGTAAGCAGTGGCCGGGCATGCCACCTCCCACGAGCTGCACCTGTTTCTTTTCTTCCATGACCATGCCTTCTTCCTAAAGCACGGTAAGCAGTGGCCGGGCATGCCACCTCCCACGAGCTGCACCTGTTTCTTTTCTTCCATGACCATGCCTTCTTCCTAAAGCACGGTAAGCAGTGGCCGGGCATGCCACCTCCCACGAGCTGCACCTGTTTCTTTTCTTCCATGACCATGCCTTCTTCCTAAAGCACGGTAAGCAGTGGCCGGGCATGCCACCTCCCACGAGCTGCACCTGTTTCTTTTCTTCCATGACCATGCCTTCTTCCTAAAGCACGGTAAGCCGTGGCCGGGCATGCCACCTCCCACGAGCTGCACCTGTTTCTTTTCTTCCATGACCATGCCTTCTTCCTAAAGCACGGTAAGCAGTGGCCGGGCATGCCACCTCCCACGAGCTGCACCTGTTTCTTTTCTTCCATGACCATGCCTTCTTCCTAAAGCACGGTAAGCCGTGGCCGGGCATGCCACCTCCCACGAGCTGCACCTGTTTCTTTTCTTCCACGACCATGCCTTCTTTGTCAAGCACGGTAAGCAGTGGCCGGGCATGCCACCTCCCACGAGCTGCACCTGTTTCTTTTCTTCCATGACCATGCCTTCTTCCTAAAGCACGGTAAGCAGTGGCCGGGCATGCCACCTCCCACGAGCTGCACCTGTTTCTTTTCTTCCATGACCATGCCTTCTTCCTAAAGCACGGTAAGCCGTGGCCGGGCATGCCACCTCCCACGAGCTGCACCTGTTTCTTTTCTTCCATGACCATGCCTTCTTCCTAAAGCACGGTAAGCAGTGGCCGGGCATGCCACCTCCCACGAGCTGCACCTGTTTCTTTTCTTCCACGACCATGCCTTCTTCCTAAAGCACGGTAAGCCGTGGCCGGGCATGCCACCTCCCACGAGCTGCACCTGTTTCTTTTCTTCCATGACCATGCCTTCTTCCTAAAGCACGGTAAGCAGTGGCCGGGCATGCCACCTCCCACGAGCTGCACCTGTTTCTTTTCTTCCATGACCATGCCTTCTTCCTAAAGCACGGTAAGCAGTGGCCGGGCATGCCACCTCCCACGAGCTGCACCTGTTTCTTTTCTTCCATGACCATGCCTTCTTCCTAAAGCACGGTAAGCAGTGGCCGGGCATGCCACCTCCCACGAGCTGCACCTGTTTCTTTTCTTCCATGACCATGCCTTCTTCCTAAAGCACGGTAAGCAGTGGCCGGGCATGCCACCTCCCACGAGCTGCACCTGTTTCTTTTCTTCCATGACCATGCCTTCTTCCTAAAGCACGGTAAGCCGTGGCCGGGCATGCCACCTCCCACGAGCTGCACCTGTTTCTTTTCTTCCATGACCATGCCTTCTTCCTAAAGCACGGTAAGCAGTGGCCGGGCATGCCACCTCCCACGAGCTGCACCTGTTTCTTTTCTTCCATGACCATGCCTTCTTCCTAAAGCACGGTAAGCAGTGGCCGGGCATGCCACCTCCCACGAGCTGCACCTGTTTCTTTTCTTCCACGACCATGCCTTCTTTGTCAAGCACGGTAAGCAGTGGCCGGGCATGCCACCTCCCACGAGCTGCACCTGTTTCTTTTCTTCCATGACCATGCCTTCTTCCTAAAGCACGGTAAGCAGTGGCCGGGCATGCCACCTCCCACGAGCTGCACCTGTTTCTTTTCTTCCATGACCATGCCTTCTTCCTAAAGCACGGTAAGCCGTGGCCGGGCATGCCACCTCCCACGAGCTGCACCTGTTTCTTTTCTTCCATGACCATGCCTTCTTCCTAAAGCACGGTAAGCAGTGGCCGGGCATGCCACCTCCCACGAGCTGCACCTGTTTCTTTTCTTCCATGACCATGCATGCCTTCTTCCTAAAGCACGGTAAGCCGTGGCCGGGCATGCCACCTCCCACGAGCTGCACCTGTTTCTTTTCTTCCATGACCATGCCTTCTTCCTAAAGCACGGTAAGCCGTGGCCGGGCATGCCACCTCCCACGAGCTGCACCTGTTTCTTTTCTTCCATGACCATGCCTTCTTCCTAAAGCACGGTAAGCAGTGGCCGGGCATGCCACCTCCCACGAGCTGCACCTGTTTCTTTTCTTCCATGACCATGCCTTCTTCCTAAAGCACGGTAAGCAGTGGCCGGGCATGCCACCTCCCACGAGCTGCACCTGTTTCTTTTCTTCCATGACCATGCCTTCTTCCTAAAGCACGGTAAGCCGTGGCCGGGCATGCCACCTCCCACGAGCTGCACCTGTTTCTTTTCTTCCATGACCATGCCTTCTTCCTAAAGCACGGTAAGCCGTGGCCGGGCATGCCACCTCCCACGAGCTGCACCTGTTTCTTTTCTTCCATGACCATGCCTTCTTCCTAAAGCACGGTAAGCAGTGGCCGGGCATGCCACCTCCCACGAGCTGCACCTGTTTCTTTTCTTCCATGACCATGCCTTCTTCATAAAGCACGGTAAGCAGTGGCCGGGCATGCCACCTCCCACGAGCTGCACCTGTTTCTTTTCTTCCATGACCATGCCTTCTTCCTAAAGCACGGTAAGCAGTGGCCGGGCATGCCACCTCCCACGAGCTGCACCTGTTTCTTTTCTTCCATGACCATGCCTTCTTCCTAAAGCACGGTAAGCAGTGGCCGGGCATGCCACCTCCCACGAGCTGCACCTGTTTCTTTTCTTCCATGACCATGCCTTCTTCCTAAAGCACGGTAAGCAGTGGCCGGGCATGCCACCTCCCACGAGCTGCACCTGTTTCTTTTCTTCCATGACCATGCCTTTTTCCTAAAGCACGGTAAGCAGTGGCCGGGCATGCCACCTCCCACGAGCTGCACCTGTTTCTTTTCTTCCATGACCATGCCTTTTTCCTAAAGCACGGTAAGCCGTGGCCGGGCATGCCACCTCCCACGAGCTGCACCTGTTTCTTTTCTTCCATGACCATGCCTTCTTCCTAAAGCACGGTAAGCCGTGGCCGGGCATGCCACCTCCCACGAGCTGCACCTGTTTCTTTTCTTCCATGACCATGCCTTTTTCCTAAAGCACGGTAAGCAGTGGCCGGGCATGCCACCTCCCACGAGCTGCACCTGTTTCTTTTCTTCCATGACCATGCCTTCTTCCTAAAGCACGGTAAGCCGTGGCCGGGCATGCCACCTCCCACGAGCTGCACCTGTTTCTTTTCTTCCATGACCATGCCTTCTTCCTAAAGCACGGTAAGCCGTGGCCGGGCATGCCACCTCCCACGAGCTGCACCTGTTTCTTTTCTTCCATGACCATGCCTTCTTCCTAAAGCACGGTAAGCAGTGGCCGGGCATGCCACCTCCCACGAGCTGCACCTGTTTCTTTTCTTCCATGACCATGCCTTCTTCCTAAAGCACGGTAAGCAGTGGCCGGGCATGCCACCTCCCACGAGCTGCACCTGTTTCTTTTCTTCCATGACCATGCCTTCTTCCTAAAGCACGGTAAGCCGTGGCCGGGCATGCCACCTCCCACGAGCTGCACCTGTTTCTTTTCTTCCATGACCATGCCTTCTTCCTAAAGCACGGTAAGCAGTGGCCGGGCATGCCACCTCCCACGAGCTGCACCTGTTTCTTTTCTTCCATGACCATGCCTTCTTCCTAAAGCACGGTAAGCAGTGGCCGGGCATGCCACCTCCCACGAGCTGCACCTGTTTCTTTTCTTCCATGACCATGCCTTCTTCCTAAAGCACGGTAAGCCGTGGCCGGGCATGCCACCTCCCACGAGCTGCACCTGTTTCTTTTCTTCCATGACCATGCCTTCTTCCTAAAGCACGGTAAGCCGTGGCCGGGCATGCCACCTCCCACGAGCTGCACCTGTTTCTTTTCTTCCACGACCATGCCTTCTTCCTAAAGCACGGTAAGCCGTGGCCGGGCATGCCACCTCCCACGAGCTGCACCTGTTTCTTGTCTTCCATGACCATGCCTTCTTCCTAAAGCACGGTAAGCAGTGGCCGGGCATGCCACCTCCCACGAGCTGCACCTGTTTCTTTTCTTCCATGACCATGCCTTCTTCCTAAAGCACGGTAAGCAGTGGCCGGGCATGCCACCTCCCACGAGCTGCACCTGTTTCTTTTCTTCCATGACCATGCCTTCTTCCTAAAGCACGGTAAGCAGTGGCCGGGCATGCCACCTCCCACGAGCTGCACCTGTTTCTTTTCTTCCATGACCATGCCTTCTTCCTAAAGCACGGTAAGCAGTGGCCGGGCATGCCACCTCCCACGAGCTGCACCTGTTTCTTTTCTTCCATGACCATGCCTTCTTCCTAAAGCACGGTAAGCAGTGGCCGGGCATGCCACCTCCCACGAGCTGCACCTGTTTCTTTTCTTCCATGACCATGCCTTCTTCCTAAAGCACGGTAAGCCGTGGCCGGGCATGCCACCTCCCACGAGCTGCACCTGTTTCTTTTCTTCCATGACCATGCCTTCTTCCTAAAGCACGGTAAGCCGTGGCCGGGCATGCCACCTCCCACGAGCTGCACCTGTTTCTTTTCTTCCATGACCATGCCTTCTTCCTAAAGCACGGTAAGCCGTGGCCGGGCATGCCACCTCCCACGAGCTGCACCTGTTTCTTTTCTTCCATGACCATGCCTTCTTCCTAAAGCACGGTAAGCCGTGGCCGGGCATGCCACCTCCCACGAGCTGCACCTGTTTCTTTTCTTCCATGACCATGCCTTCTTCCTAAAGCACGGTAAGCCGTGGCCGGGCATGCCACCTCCCACGAGCTGCACCTGTTTCTTTTCTTCCATGACCATGCCTTCTTCCTAAAGCACGGTAAGCCGTGGCCGGGCATGCCACCTCCCACGAGCTGCACCTGTTTCTTTTCTTCCACGACCATGCCTTCTTTGTCAAGCACGGTAAGCAGTGGCCGGGCATGCCACCTCCCACGAGCTGCACCTGTTTCTTTTCTTCCATGACCATGCCTTCTTCCTAAAGCACGGTAAGCAGTGGCCGGGCATGCCACCTCCCACGAGCTGCACCTGTTTCTTTTCTTCCATGACCATGCCTTCTTCCTAAAGCACGGTAAGCCGTGGCCGGGCATGCCACCTCCCACGAGCTGCACCTGTTTCTTTTCTTCCATGACCATGCCTTCTTCCTAAAGCACGGTAAGCAGTGGCCGGGCATGCCACCTCCCACGAGCTGCACCTGTTTCTTTTCTTCCATGACCATGCCTTCTTCCTAAAGCACGGTAAGCCGTGGCCGGGCATGCCACCTCCCACGAGCTGCACCTGTTTCTTTTCTTCCATGACCATGCCTTCTTCCTAAAGCACGGTAAGCAGTGGCCGGGCATGCCACCTCCCACGAGCTGCACCTGTTGCTTTTCTTCCATGACCATGCCTTCTTCCTAAAGCACGGTAAGCCGTGGCCGGGCATGCCACCTCCCACGAGCTGCACCTGTTTCTTTTCTTCCATGACCATGCCTTCTTCCTAAAGCACGGTAAGCAGTGGCCGGGCATGCCACCTCCCACGAGCTGCACCTGTTTCTTTTCTTCCATGACCATGCCTTCTTCCTAAAGCACGGTAAGCAGTGGCCGGGCATGCCACCTCCCACGAGCTGCACCTGTTTCTTTTCTTCCATGACCATGCCTTCTTCCTAAAGCACGGTAAGCCGTGGCCGGGCATGCCACCTCCCACGAGCTGCACCTGTTTCTTTTCTTCCATGACCATGCCTTCTTCCTAAAGCACGGTAAGCAGTGGCCGGGCATGCCACCTCCCACGAGCTGCACCTGTTTCTTTTCTTCCATGACCATGCCTTCTTCCTAAAGCACGGTAAGCCGTGGCCGGGCATGCCACCTCCCACGAGCTGCACCTGTTTCTTTTCTTCCATGACCATGCCTTCTTCCTAAAGCACGGTAAGCAGTGGCCGGGCATGCCACCTCCCACGAGCTGCACCTGTTTCTTTTCTTCCATGACCATGCCTTCTTCCTAAAGCACGGTAAGCCGTGGCCGGGCATGCCACCTCCCACGAGCTGCACCTGTTTCTTTTCTTCCATGACCATGCCTTCTTCCTAAAGCACGGTAAGCAGTGGCCGGGCATGCCACCTCCCACGAGCTGCACCTGTTTCTTTTCTTCCATGACCATGCCTTCTTCCTAAAGCACGGTAAGCCGTGGCCGGGCATGCCACCTCCCACGAGCTGCACCTGTTTCTTTTCTTCCATGACCATGCCTTCTTCCTAAAGCACGGTAAGCAGTGGCCGGGCATGCCACCTCCCACGAGCTGCACCTGTTTCTTTTCTTCCATGACCATGCCTTCTTCCTAAAGCACGGTAAGCAGTGGCCGGGCATGCCACCTCCCACGAGCTGCACCTGTTTCTTTTCTTCCATGACCATGCCTTCTTCCTAAAGCACGGTAAGCAGTGGCCGGGCATGCCACCTCCCACGAGCTGCACCTGTTTCTTTTCTTCCATGACCATGCCTTCTTCCTAAAGCACGGTAAGCAGTGGCCGGGCATGCCACCTCCCACGAGCTGCACCTGTTTCTTTTCTTCCATGACCATGCCTTCTTCCTAAAGCACGGTAAGCCGTGGCCGGGCATGCCACCTCCCACGAGCTGCACCTGTTTCTTTTCTTCCATGACCATGCCTTCTTCCTAAAGCACGGTAAGCCGTGGCCGGGCATGCCACCTCCCACGAGCTGCACCTGTTTCTTTTCTTCCATGACCATGCCTTCTTCCTAAAGCACGGTAAGCAGTGGCCGGGCATGCCACCTCCCACGAGCTGCACCTGTTTCTTTTCTTCCATGACCATGCCTTCTTCCTAAAGCACGGTAAGCCGTGGCCGGGCATGCCACCTCCCACGAGCTGCACCTGTTTCTTTTCTTCCATGACCATGCCTTCTTCCTAAAGCACGGTAAGCCGTGGCCGGGCATGCCACCTCCCACGAGCTGCACCTGTTTCTTTTCTTCCATGACCATGCCTTCTTCCTAAAGCACGGTAAGCAGTGGCCGGGCATGCCACCTCCCACGAGCTGCACCTGTTTCTTTTCTTCCATGACCATGCCTTCTTCATAAAGCACGGTAAGCAGTGGCCGGGCATGCCACCTCCCACGAGCTGCACCTGTTTCTTTTCTTCCATGACCATGCCTTCTTCCTAAAGCACGGTAAGCAGTGGCCGGGCATGCCACCTCCCACGAGCTGCACCTGTTTCTTTTCTTCCATGACCATGCCTTCTTCCTAAAGCACGGTAAGCAGTGGCCGGGCATGCCACCTCCCACGAGCTGCACCTGTTTCTTTTCTTCCATGACCATGCCTTCTTCCTAAAGCACGGTAAGCCGTGGCCGGGCATGCCACCTCCCACGAGCTGCACCTGTTTCTTTTCTTCCATGACCATGCCTTCTTCCTAAAGCACGGTAAGCCGTGGCCGGGCATGCCACCTCCCACGAGCTGCACCTGTTTCTTTTCTTCCATGACCATGCCTTCTTCATAAAGCACGGTAAGCAGTGGCCGGGCATGCCACCTCCCACGAGCTGCACCTGTTTCTTTTCTTCCATGACCATGCCTTCTTCCTAAAGCACGGTAAGCAGTGGCCGGGCATGCCACCTCCCACGAGCTGCACCTGTTTCTTTTCTTCCATGACCATGCCTTCTTCCTAAAGCACGGTAAGCAGTGGCCGGGCATGCCACCTCCCACGAGCTGCACCTGTTTCTTTTCTTCCATGACCATGCCTTCTTCCTAAAGCACGGTAAGCCGTGGCCGGGCATGCCACCTCCCACGAGCTGCACCTGTTTCTTTTCTTCCATGACCATGCCTTCTTCCTAAAGCACGGTAAGCCGTGGCCGGGCATGCCACCTCCCACGAGCTGCACCTGTTTCTTTTCTTCCATGACCATGCCTTCTTCCTAAAGCACGGTAAGCAGTGGCCGGGCATGCCACCTCCCACGAGCTGCACCTGTTTCTTTTCTTCCATGACCATGCCTTCTTCCTAAAGCACGGTAAGCCGTGGCCGGGCATGCCACCTCCCACGAGCTGCACCTGTTTCTTTTCTTCCATGACCATGCCTTCTTCCTAAAGCACGGTAAGCCGTGGCCGGGCATGCCACCTCCCACGAGCTGCACCTGTTTCTTTTCTTCCATGACCATGCCTTCTTCCTAAAGCACGGTAAGCAGTGGCCGGGCATGCCACCTCCCACGAGCTGCACCTGTTTCTTTTCTTCCATGACCATGCCTTCTTCCTAAAGCACGGTAAGCCGTGGCCGGGCATGCCACCTCCCACGAGCTGCACCTGTTTCTTTTCTTCCATGACCATGCCTTCTTCCTAAAGCACGGTAAGCCGTGGCCGGGCATGCCACCTCCCACGAGCTGCACCTGTTTCTTTTCTTCCATGACCATGCCTTCTTCCTAAAGCACGGTAAGCCGTGGCCGGGCATGCCACCTCCCACGAGCTGCACCTGTTTCTTTTCTTCCATGACCATGCCTTCTTCCTAAAGCACGGTAAGCCGTGGCCGGGCATGCCACCTCCCACGAGCTGCACCTGTTTCTTTTCTTCCATGACCATGCCTTCTTCCTAAAGCACGGTAAGCCGTGGCCGGGCATGCCACCTCCCACGAGCTGCACCTGTTTCTTTTCTTCCATGACCATGCCTTCTTCCTAAAGCACGGTAAGCCGTGGCCGGGCATGCCACCTCCCACGAGCTGCACCTGTTTCTTTTCTTCCATGACCATGCCTTCTTCCTAAAGCACGGTAAGCAGTGGCCGGGCATGCCACCTCCCACGAGCTGCACCTGTTTCTTTTCTTCCATGACCATGCCTTCTTCCTAAAGCACGGTAAGCCGTGGCCGGGCATGCCACCTCCCACGAGCTGCACCTGTTTCTTTTCTTCCATGACCATGCCTTCTTCCTAAAGCACGGTAAGCCGTGGCCGGGCATGCCACCTCCCACGAGCTGCACCTGTTTCTTTTCTTCCATGACCATGCCTTCTTCCTAAAGCACGGTAAGCAGTGGCCGGGCATGCCACCTCCCACGAGCTGCACCTGTTTCTTTTCTTCCATGACCATGCCTTCTTCATAAAGCACGGTAAGCAGTGGCCGGGCATGCCACCTCCCACGAGCTGCACCTGTTTCTTTTCTTCCATGACCATGCCTTCTTCCTAAAGCACGGTAAGCAGTGGCCGGGCATGCCACCTCCCACGAGCTGCACCTGTTTCTTTTCTTCCATGACCATGCCTTCTTCCTAAAGCACGGTAAGCAGTGGCCGGGCATGCCACCTCCCACGAGCTGCACCTGTTTCTTTTCTTCCATGACCATGCCTTCTTCCTAAAGCACGGTAAGCCGTGGCCGGGCATGCCACCTCCCACGAGCTGCACCTGTTTCTTTTCTTCCATGACCATGCCTTCTTCCTAAAGCACGGTAAGCCGTGGCCGGGCATGCCACCTCCCACGAGCTGCACCTGTTTCTTTTCTTCCATGACCATGCCTTCTTCATAAAGCACGGTAAGCAGTGGCCGGGCATGCCACCTCCCACGAGCTGCACCTGTTTCTTTTCTTCCATGACCATGCCTTCTTCCTAAAGCACGGTAAGCAGTGGCCGGGCATGCCACCTCCCACGAGCTGCACCTGTTTCTTTTCTTCCATGACCATGCCTTCTTCCTAAAGCACGGTAAGCAGTGGCCGGGCATGCCACCTCCCACGAGCTGCACCTGTTTCTTTTCTTCCATGACCATGCCTTCTTCCTAAAGCACGGTAAGCCGTGGCCGGGCATGCCACCTCCCACGAGCTGCACCTGTTTCTTTTCTTCCATGACCATGCCTTCTTCCTAAAGCACGGTAAGCCGTGGCCGGGCATGCCACCTCCCACGAGCTGCACCTGTTTCTTTTCTTCCATGACCATGCCTTCTTCCTAAAGCACGGTAAGCAGTGGCCGGGCATGCCACCTCCCACGAGCTGCACCTGTTTCTTTTCTTCCATGACCATGCCTTCTTCCTAAAGCACGGTAAGCCGTGGCCGGGCATGCCACCTCCCACGAGCTGCACCTGTTTCTTTTCTTCCATGACCATGCCTTCTTCCTAAAGCACGGTAAGCCGTGGCCGGGCATGCCACCTCCCACGAGCTGCACCTGTTTCTTTTCTTCCATGACCATGCCTTCTTCCTAAAGCACGGTAAGCAGTGGCCGGGCATGCCACCTCCCACGAGCTGCACCTGTTTCTTTTCTTCCATGACCATGCCTTCTTCCTAAAGCACGGTAAGCCGTGGCCGGGCATGCCACCTCCCACGAGCTGCACCTGTTTCTTTTCTTCCATGACCATGCCTTCTTCCTAAAGCACGGTAAGCCGTGGCCGGGCATGCCACCTCCCACGAGCTGCACCTGTTTCTTTTCTTCCATGACCATGCCTTCTTCCTAAAGCACGGTAAGCCGTGGCCGGGCATGCCACCTCCCACGAGCTGCACCTGTTTCTTTTCTTCCATGACCATGCCTTCTTCCTAAAGCACGGTAAGCCGTGGCCGGGCATGCCACCTCCCACGAGCTGCACCTGTTTCTTTTCTTCCATGACCATGCCTTCTTCCTAAAGCACGGTAAGCCGTGGCCGGGCATGCCACCTCCCACGAGCTGCACCTGTTTCTTTTCTTCCATGACCATGCCTTCTTCCTAAAGCACGGTAAGCCGTGGCCGGGCATGCCACCTCCCACGAGCTGCACCTGTTTCTTTTCTTCCATGACCATGCCTTCTTCCTAAAGCACGGTAAGCCGTGGCCGGGCATGCCACCTCCCACGAGCTGCACCTGTTTCTTTTCTTCCATGACCATGCCTTCTTCCTAAAGCACGGTAAGCCGTGGCCGGGCATGCCACCTCCCACGAGCTGCACCTGTTTCTTTTCTTCCATGACCATGCCTTCTTCCTAAAGCACGGTAAGCCGTGGCCGGGCATGCCACCTCCCACGAGCTGCACCTGTTTCTTTTCTTCCATGACCATGCCTTCTTCCTAAAGCACGGTAAGCCGTGGCCGGGCATGCCACCTCCCACGAGCTGCACCTGTTTCTTTTCTTCCATGACAATGCCTTCTTCCTAAAGCACGGTAAGCCGTGGCCGGGCATGCCACCTCCCACGAGCTGCACCTGTTTCTTTTCTTCCATGACCATGCCTTCTTCCTAAAGCACGGTAAGCCGTGGCCGGGCATGCCACCTCCCACGAGCTGCACCTGTTTCTTTTCTTCCATGACCATGCCTTCTTCCTAAAGCACGGTAAGCCGTGGCCGGGCATGCCACCTCCCACGAGCTGCACCTGTTTCTTTTCTTCCATGACCATGCCTTCTTCCTAAAGCACGGTAAGCCGTGGCCGGGCATGCCACCTCCCACGAGCTGCACCTGTTTCTTTTCTTCCATGACCATGCCTTCTTCCTAAAGCACGGTAAGCCGTGGCCGGGCATGCCACCTCCCACGAGCTGCACCTGTTTCTTTTCTTCCATGACCATGCCTTCTTCCTAAAGCACGGTAAGCCGTGGCCGGGCATGCCACCTCCCACGAGCTGCACCTGTTTCTTTTCTTCCATGACCATGCCTTCTTCCTAAAGCACGGTAAGCCGTGGCCGGGCATGCCACCTCCCACGAGCTGCACCTGTTTCTTTTCTTCCATGACCATGCCTTCTTCCTAAAGCACGGTAAGCCGTGGCCGGGCATGCCACCTCGCACAAGCTGCACCTCTTCCTCTCCTTCCACGACCACGCCTTCTTTGTGAAACACGGTACTGAGGAATGGCACCTGTTCTTGAGCTGTTTGTCTGATCATCACTCCACCTCTCACGAGCTGCACCTCTTCCTCTTCTTCCACGACCATGCCTTCTTTGTCAAGCACGGTAAGCAGTAGTGGCGGGCCATGCCAACGGGCATGAGCTTCGCCTCGCACGAGCTGCATCTGTTTTATTCTTCCATCACAATGCCTTCTTCTTTTAGCACGCTACTTAGTGGTTTTGCTTAGTAGTTCCCCTTCTTCCATGACAATGCCCTCTTTGCTAAACATGGTACGCCTGTTAATTAATGGTCATATTTCTCCTGCCATGAACAGCACCTCTTCCTCTTCTTCCAATTCCATGCCTTCTTTCTTACACATGGTGGGCACTACGTGCTGGCCTTTCTGTTCTATTTCTCTTTACTTTGGTACTTGCTCCGCCTGGCACTTCCGTCACATTCACCACGGGCGGGCCCCCAACCGGTCCATCACCTTGCAACAACACGATCGCTACTAACCTCTCCGTCACCTCACATCGCATTTGACCTACCCTTGCCTTCCACGCACTGGTATCCTCCTAACCGTTCTCCAACCGCCCACCTTCCCTTTCCTTTCTCCTCCCCCTGCCCTCCCCCCTTCTTACTCCCCACTGTGCAGTGCGCCTTGCCATTGCCTCCAAGCTCGACCGCTCCTTCCTCGACCTCTGGCTGCTGGGCGACCTTGACGGGGTGAGATGCGGTTTGGAATGGTTGGATACAGTCTGGTGTGGTGGCGCAATGTGGTCAGATGGGCGGGGGTAGTTTGAGATGCAATGATCTATGCTTGCTTGGTGCCTCTTTCTACTGCACTCCCACATTCTCCCACCCTCCTGCTGAGTCTAACTGTAACACGAATCACCTCTCTTTCACTCCCCCTCACCCCCCTCCACCAGGTGCTTTCCTTCTGTCTGCGCCCTGCCAGCCTATCTCAATCTCAACGCTCTAGAGAGGTGCTTGCTAAGGCTGGCAGTGTGCTTCCACGTGCTGCTCCCTCCTCTATCTCACCTCATCCCCCGCCTTCGCCCCTCCCCACCCCCCTCCACCAGGTGCTATCTTTCTGCGCCCTGCCAGCCTATCTCAATCTCAATGCGCTCGAGAGGTGTCTGCTGGGGCTGGCAGTGTGTTTCCACATGCTGCTGCAGCACAGGGGGGTGCGACCTCTGGACTGGCCGTACCAGCCCCACCTCATCCATCCCTCTGAAGGTCAGTGCTTGTTCCGCACCGTCTGCTGGGGCTCTTGGGTCGGTTGAAAGGAGGGTGCAGCGAGGGTGTGCGCTGGGGCTGGCAGTGTGTTTCCACATGCTGCTGCAACACAGGGGGGTGCGACCACTAGACTGGCCGTACCAGACCCACCTCATCCATCCCTCTGAAGGTAAAGGGGCGGGGCTGGGGTTGGTGTTTCCTTCCCACATGCTGTTGCAGCACAGGGGGCAGCGACCTCTGGACTGGCCATGCCAGACCCACCTCATCCATCCCTCTGAAGGTAAAGGGGCGGGGCTGGGGTTGGTGTTTCCTTTCCACATGCTGTTGCAGCACAGGGGGCAGCGACCTCTGGACTGGCCATGCCAGACCCACCTCATCCATCCCTCTGAAGGGAAGCCTGTGGTGTTTGCCATGTGGCTGCTGCGCTCTACGCTGCTTGGGCTTCACCACTGCTCACGCCTTCCCCGCTCCCGTCTCTCTCCTTTGATCGTATATATTTTAACCACCCTGGCAGCACCAGCCAATGCCACACCATCACTAGCCGCGCATGCAGCAGCAGCCTCCTACCGCCGCTTCACCACTGCCCTCCTCTTGTCCCCCCTTCTCTCCCCCTCCCTTCTCCCCCCGTTCACCCCATTGTCCCCTTCTCCCCCCGTTCACCCCATTGTCCCCTTCTCCCCCCGTTCACCCCATTGTCCCATTCTCCCCATACAGTCCTGGACGATTTGATCACCCTGGCGGCACCACCCACACCATCGCTAGCAGCGCAGGCAGCAGCCGCCTCCTACCGTCGCTTCACCACTGCCCTCGCCAGCCGCAGCGACCTCCGCCCCCGTGCCACACCCCCCGCCGAACCTCCCGCCAAGCCTGCCGGCGAACCTGCATCCCAACCTAAAGGCGCTCCTCCCCCCCCCCCTTCCGCTGCTCCCCTTCCCACTGCCCCTGGAGCTGCCTCTTTCGGGGGCTTTGGAGGGGCGACTCGCTTTAGCTCTGATGTCAGATTGATTGAGCAGGTGAGAAGAGCGGCAACGTTGGTTTGGGACTGGTCAGTTGTGCCTGTTGACTTGGCGCATCAACGTGCCATATGGATTGCCCACCCGCTCCTCCTCCCCTCCCCGGCGCTGCCCCTGCCTTTTTTGCCGCAACATATGGTGCGCCTGGGGAGGTGAGGCATCAACGATGCTGGGAGGCCTCAATGAGAGTTGTGAGACGATGTGAGATGATGTGAGAAGTCTTTTTTGTTTTTAGGCGCCTCAACAAAAGATTTGATTCTGGGTTAGAGGCCTCATCGCGAGATTTGGGACGATGTGAAACGATGTGGGACGATGTGAGACGTAGCTTGGGGGCTGCGTATGGGACATGCGTGGAGTGAAGGGTGAGTTACATTGTTCACGTTGCGGGACATTACATTGGGTTAGTCATTACATTATCCACATTGTTCGAGGCACATCATGCAGGACTCATGTCACACAGTGGCGAGGTGGGTGCGTGGTTTGGATGAGATAGAATGTGAAGTGGTGGTGTACTGTGCTGTACTGTACAGTACGGTATGGTACTGTACTGTACTGTACTGTACTGCAGCGGGTTGGGTGGGAAGCTAACACCGTCTCCCACTGCTACTCCTCCTGCTGCTGTTGCTTCTGCTGCTCCTCCTCCTCTGGCGGGTCTGCTTGCGCTGGCTGCTTCGCGGTGATGCTTGTCCTGTGTGCAGTCACTTGCAGAGGAGGATGAGGATGATGAGGAGGAGGAAGAAGACGAAGATGAGGAAGATGAGGATAGCGACGAGGATGAGGAAGAAATGGGACTGAGTGATGAGGATACAGAGGGTGGTACATACGAGGGTGGTACATACGAGGGTGATGGAGATTTCCTGGTGTTGGAGCAAGAGAAAATGAAGAAGAAACGGTGCAAGGTACGGGAACGGGTAGGCCGTAGGTGGTACAAGGTATTTGTTTGTTGGTACTTGGTACTTGGTTGCAGAGGTCCCAGAAACTGTTCTCTCTTGTTCTCTCTCCGCCCATCTCCCTGCAGCCTCAGATGCAGGCCTTGTCAGCAGCACCAAGAGGGGGAGGAGGAGTAGCAGGCGGGTTGCATTTCAGCTGTGATGGCTGTGGCACCAACCCAATCAGGGGACCCCGCTACCGCTCTCTTGTGTATGTCATATCCCTCTCTGCTGTTTCTTTGTGTCCCTCTCTGCTCCCTCGCGCCTGCTTCGCCTCGTCTCACTTCGCCACACCTTTTGTTTCAGCTGTGATGGCAGAGGCACCAACCCAATCATCATCTCGCCGGGTGTGTGTGTGTGTGGACCCCGATAGCGCTCCCTTGTGTATGCCATGTCCCTTGCTGTATCTTCTTACTCTCCCTCACGGCTGCCTCCATGGGCACACGGTTCCAACACTGTCAATCCATCCCCTTCCCCGTTACCCCCTCCCTCTTCCATTTCTTAGTACCTATGCATCCTCTCCCCCCTACTCCTCCCGCGCCTTGCAGTCGTCAGGACTACGATCTTTGTGCGTCCTGCTTCGCCTCCACGGGCACACCGGGGAGTTCCACCACATTCAACCGCCTCCTTTGCCCCTTCCCTTCCCCGTACCCCCCACCGCCCCCCCCCAGTCGTGACGACTACGATCTTTGTGCGTCCTGCTTCGCCACCATGGGCACACCGGGCGAGTACCAGCGCTTTGACTCCGGCCCTTCTTTTGGAGCAGCAGCAGCTGGGGAAACAGAGGAGGCTGTGCCCGTCCCATCAACGCAGCAGGTGAGAGCACAGGTTCTACCGCTTTCAATCTGTCCCGTTCTCTGCACGGGAAATGGCAAAGGGAGTGACTGCACAGAGAGAGTTCAATGTACTCTCTGCACCAGAGAGAGCACAGTGGCTGTGGGGGGAGAAGCTTCTCTGCCTCGTTTGCCAATGCAACCAGCTAGAGTGTTTCTTCTTTTTCTGCTTCTTCTTCCTTTCCTTCTCTTCTCTCCCCTCCCACTCACAAGGTGGACGTCATGAAGCGCTACGGGGAGACGCACAAGCGCGCACTGAGCGAGCAGACACCGGACCTCATCCCTGTTCTATCCTCTTGTTACCTCCTACTTCTCTCCCCTCCCTCCCACCCACCCCAGCGCCCCCACAAGGTGGACGTCACGAAGTGCTATGCCGAGACACACTACTTCAAGCGCGCACTCAGCGATCAGACCCCGGACCTCATCCCCTCCTCGCCCTTCTGGGTCGATTTCATGCGCCACATCCTCTCTTCTGCCGAAGCTGCTGCCAAACCTGCTGCCAAACCTGCCACCGAGCCTGTCTCAGCAGCAAGCAGCTCTGCGCTGGCGTCGCTCTGCTCCTTTGCTCTCTCCCTCCCTCCCTTCGTCCCTGCATCGCTGCACGATGTAGCTTCCTCCTCCACTGCTGCTCTCTCTGCCCTTTCCATTCTTGGCCTCCGCTTTGGCGGCAAGATCAGGCAAACCGGTGCTTGTAACGAGGAGGCTAATAACGAGGAGATTGGGGGGAGGGCGGGCGGGGGAGGCGGGTCTGCTGGTGCAGTGGAGGGGGAGGAGCATGGGTTTTCGTTTAGAGGCACGTCGGTTACAATCACACCTGCGTCGCCCATGGTGGTGTACAAGCAGGAGTTGTGTGAGGTGGGGAGTGGTGCAGCGGCAACAGCAACAACAACTGAAGAAACAGCTCCTCCATTTCCGTTCCTCCCCTCCCTTGCTCCTGGAATCCCCTCCATCCTCCTCTCTCAGTCCATCCACACTCTCCTCGCCCCTCCCTCCTCCTCCTCCCCTTTCACCCCCCACTCCTCCTCCCTCCTCTCCTCCACCACCCCCTTCCCCCTCTTCCACTCCGCCCTCTCCACCACCCCATCCATCCACCCCTCCTCACTCCCGTCCACCCCTCCATACCGCACCGGCATCTGCTACCTCCTTCAAATAGTAGTAGTTAATCTCCAGTCCGCCCCGCTCCCCCCGCTGTTGCTATTATTCCAAGTTCCCCAGGGTTCTGTGCCTATTTCCCCTCTCGGCCGCCCCACCCAGAGGCTCCGCCTGCCACCGCTGCAGCCCTTCCAGAAGCGAGTCTTCACTGCGCTCTTCTACTTCCCCTTTCCTGGAAGCTTCTCGCTCTTCCCTGCGCACCTGCTGCCTGAAGCTGGGTCAGGGGGAGGGGGCGGGGGAGAGGGAGGGGCAAGGGAGGAGGAGGGTGGGGCAGACGTTGGAGTGGTGGCAGTGGCAGCAGGGGTACCCGCATCAATCCCCGTCCTCTCATCATCCGAATACGAGAAGATGGAGAGGGAGAGACGCGAATCCCTCCTCCAGCAACACTTGCAGGCAGAATCAGCAGAATCAGCAGCAGACAGGCAGCGGCAGCAAGCGGGAGGCAAATCCCTGTCAGCAGCAGAGGAGGCAGCACAGAGAGCGGAGCTCTGGGAGGTGATCTGCCAGTCAGGCAGCGAGCCTGATATCCTCCGCATGCTGCAAGGCCCCTCCCTGCGCTCCCTCGACCTCGCCGTCCTCCTGCCGCTCATGCCCCACGCGCCCCTCTACCACTCCGTCACCTCCCTCCTCCGCCGCCGAAAGCTCTTCTCTCCGTCCATCTGGCAGTACTCGCTCTTACACCAGGACCCTCGGGGAATGTCTGAGTATTTGGCTTATGAACCAACCTTCCTTGCTCGGCTGTCCTCCCCTGTGCTTCTCTCCTCTCTGTTGCATATCGAGCCGGGTGCGGCAGGGGCGAGGTTGTCGCTTCGGTACCGGCTGAACGGGAGCGCCGGTGTGCTAGGTTCGGGTTTCGGTTCGGGGCTAGGTCCGGTGTACGAGCATGAGGAGTTCCTGCCGCTGCTGAACCCCCGGGCGCACAGGTTCGGAATGAGTGGTTCGGACGGGGCAGGGAGGAGGAGAGGGAAGAGGGTCGACGGCGAAAGCCCGGGAGAGGGGAAAGAGGGGAGAGAGGGGGTGTATGGGAGTGAGGAGGGAGGGTGGGAGGAGGAACCGGGGGTGAATGACATATGGAACGAGCAACTACTAGAGCACTACAGTCGGTTCCTGGAGGTGTGTGCAAGGAGGAAGGGCGGGATGAACGCCCAGGAGTGCCTCGCAGCCGCCTACTACCTGCTGGTTCAAGACCGAGTCAAAGAGGCCCACCTCATGTTCCTCCGGGCAGCCTCTGGAAAGATTTTCACCCTGCCCGACACGTGGCGGGCGGCGCTCTGCGGTGGAAACAGTAGTGCTGCTCCTGTGGGGGCTGGTGCTGCGGCTTCTGCTCAGATTGCTCCTGCTGAGGGTGCTGAGGGCGCTGAGGGTGCTGAGGGCGCTGAGAATCCTGCTGCTGCTGTTGTTGGAACCACTAGCAGCAGCACCAGCATCAGCTCTGTCCCCTTTACTGACCTCCCCGCTACAGTCAATGTGCAGCTTGCAGCAGATTACATGGCCGCTTTTCTCGACATTCTCCTCTGCCCGACCGACCGCCTGCCCGTGGTCGCCCGGGCAGCTGCGAAAAAATACCGAGCCGTGGACAGGAACGGTGGCAGCAGCGGAGGAAGCTGCCCAGTGGTTTCCTGGAGAAAGCGCTTTGCTGACCTGGGCAAGCAGGTGTATGAAATTTGGATGGCTGCCCGAGCTGCCCGGGCTGCCGGGGCTGCCGGGGCAGGGGGGCGTATCATTGTTCTGGGTGGTGTGGAGCGGCATGGAGTGGCTGGGGTGGAAGGACAGGCACAGAGTGATAAGGGAACGGAAGGAGGAGGAGGAAGAGGAGGAGGTGGAGGAGGTGAGGGGGTTGGTGGGGGTGGAGATGCATGGGAGTGGGAGGAGGACGATGACTGGGTGCTCACAGGCAGTCAACCCCTGGCAGGGGCAGTTGGAGGCGGAGGGGGAGGAAGTGGAGCAGGGGGGACAGCAGGAGAAGCAGGGGTTGCACCAGCAGCAGGAGGAGTGGCAGCAGCAGGTGAAGGCGCAGCTGCTGCTGATGAGGACATGGCTGACGTGGCACAGCTGGCGGAGGCAGCTGAGGGGGATGGGACGGCAGTGGACCCATTCTCCCTCAAGAGGAGCTCCGGACCCAAACCCTCCCAGGAGCCCTTCCTGGATGCCAAGCTACTGCCCTCCTCTGCCGCTGCTGCCACCGCTGCTGCTGCTGCTGCTGGCACAGGTGGCACCGAATCCGGTACAGTCATGCGGGGTACAGTCACAGCAGCAGCGGCGGTGGTGGGGGTGCGGTATGCGAACGTGGGGAGCATCCGAGTGGACGTGTTTGCATTCGACGAGGAGACCTTCTTCTCCTCCTCGCCCTTCTCCCTCCTCTCCACTGCAGCCGCAGCCGCTGGTGGTGCAGGGAGCAGTACTAGTGTGAAGGGTGGAACCCGTGGTGGGGTTGGGAGGAGTGGAGGAGAGGCAGGAGAGGGTGGCAATGGGGTGGGCGGGCCCTCATCCATCTTCGTGGCTCCGAATTGGTCCACAGTTGTCAGCACGGGCAGTAGCAGCAGTGCCGCTGGTGGTGCAGCCGCGCGTGCAGGCAGCAGCAGCAGCAGCCTCAGTGGCAGCAGTGGCAGGAGTGGCAGGAGCGGCAGTGTGGTGGTGGCGCTGCCAGCGGAGTTTGATTCAGAGGCTGTTCTCATTACTGTCTCCTCCGGTGCTCTCACCACCACTCTCCTCAGGTGCGTATCCTCACTAAAATAATTCCTCATTTCTCCCTCTGTGCCCTCTCTAGTCTTCCTGTACACTGTGTTCTTTTCATTTGCCACCCTCACGCCCTCTCTCTCCCCGCCCCTCCACCACAGGCCGGTGCACGAGTCTCTTGTGGTAGAAGTGGTGGAGAGGCTGGGTCAGCTGAGGGTGCTTCGCCGCATTCCCACACCTGCGCCAGCACCTGCCGATGGGTCTTTGGGCAGTGGGAAAGCAGGAGCAGTGGCGGGCAGGCTGGAGTCAGCTCAGGGAACTTTGGTGCCGCTGCCCGGAGCGTATGTGAAAGTTTTCTTCCGCCCGAAGTCGCGAGGGGTTTCTTACCTTTTCAGCGGCAGTGCAGGGGAAGAGAGGGGTGGGGCGGAGTTTTACAAGGATGGGTACACGGACAGGCGTGGGTGGTTTGACTATGCGTTTGTGAGCACAGAGGATGTGGAGAAGGTTGATATGTTTGCTGTGCTTGTGACTAAAGAGGGGGCAGGTTCAGTTGTGCGCCATGTGAAGCCTCCCAAGGTTTGATATGACTGCGACTTCGTATTTCTTTGCTGCTGCTCAATGTTCTGTACACATTTGTAGAATGTATGGTTCTGCTTGGAGTGTGAATACTAGTATTTTTGTGCAACAAGTTTCGTTACTGGGCTCAATTGCAAGACATACTCATGATCCAGATTACCTAATGCGTGTTGCCTTCTTTGCATTGGTTTAATGTCAGTGTTAGTTTCCTACTAGACAAATCTTCTGTTTACTTCAATTGTAGAATTTAGTTGTGTTGTCAATCACTCTCGTTGACATCATTTCTACAGTTTTTTCAAACAGAATTGTCAAAATACGATTTTAGCGAGGTAATCCAATCTGTTCGGTCGGCTTGAACTCGATTCAGTCACACAGCGCACAGCGACTCGGTTTGAACCCAAATTTGCGATTCGATATTCACCACCACCCACCCACCCACCACATTCCAACTCGGCAAAATCTCTTTCCTGCGGTTCAGTGCGTTCCGGTAGGTTTCATAACATTTTCATCAGCATCTAAACTGGTTATGAAGGCTTAGGAGTAATAGTTGTAGCAGACAAATCCGGTACATAAACGGCTCTCCGGCATCCTCACCTTCTCCTGCGTGCATCAGTGGACGGTGGTGGTGAGGTGAGTGGTCTCTCTGGCAATGAATGGGCAGTCAGACACCAATCGTGGTGTGGTGGGGCGAGGATGTCATGTCAGTCGTGCTTTCCCCCGATCTCAATGCGCCACCTCCATTCGGACTTTTAGCCCTCTCCGCTCAGTTCTCTTGGCTCTCGTCGTCCCGTATTCCCCAACCTCCCACATTGAATCTGTGCACTCGCGCCTATTACAGCCCATGTTCCGTGCCCATCTTATCACCCTTTCGCCTCCTTGACTGAAATTGGTTTAGAGAACTTAGCATGTGATCGGTCAGATCGGTTACTTGGCTCGTCCCGTAGCCCGCAATTTCCGTTAGCGCAGACGAGGGGCTCTTCTTAAAGCTTAGTCCGAGCTGTAGGCGCGCCTCGACATGTACGCGGTTTGACTAATAGAAGTATTCCGACCAGCCTCGGAGTTTGCTCGTTTTGTCGCGCTACTCTGCAATTTGTCAATCAAGTATCACCACGTGGCCGCTCAAGATCCACGTGGCTCGTTAGCTGCACCTCGATACGATGGCCCCTCGCGCATATGTTTCACTGTCAGCGGCACTGTTACAGCTGTTGCTGTCAGTTTTGTTACAGCTACGAGCGACTGTTACTGCTTCCGCACCGACGGGTGTTTTCGCAGCTGGTGGGGTTACCACAGCCGATAGGGTTACCACAGCTGCCGAAATGAAACCGGCAAAACCGACTGGCAACCGGTGCGATATGCTCGCCGGCCGGTAAGCTGCTACCACCTCGTTTATTCCCTCCCGCCTCATTGAGCAACTGCGATCCACTCACTCTATATCGCGTTCCTTCCCCGTCTTCTGTACGGCTGGCTTTGCACTCGCTTCCAGCCGCGGCGCTGCACGGGTTGCAGCTGGGGCTAGCATTGCAATCCTTCCACGTCACCCCTCCCGGTTGGATGAAAACTCACGTTCGGCCTCAGTCGCAGGAGCATCGGCCCTAATGTGATGTCGCTTCCTCCTCCCTTCCCCTCTTACCCTTACATTCGCTCGCTCGCATTTGTTTCACCTTACCCTTTTCACCTTCCCACCCCCCTCCCCCTTTTTCAGCTGAATGTGAACTCGCTTTCAGCCGCGGCGCTACACGGGCAAGAGCTCCAGGAGCATCAACCCTCGCGTCCGTTCGTTCGCACCCTTGGGACGTTTCAAAAGTCGTTTCCATTCCATCTCTTCCTGTGCCTCCCAGATGGACGCGAACTCACTTCCAGCCGCGGCGCTACACGGGCTGCAACAGCATCGGCATTCAGTCCCTTCGGATCCTACATTGATTTGCTTTCATGACAGTTTTTCCTTCTCGTCCATTCCACCCCTTTCAGCTGGATGCGAACTCACTTTCAACCCCGACGCTACACGGGCCTCAGCTGCAAGAGCATCGACACGCATTACAACTGCGAGAAGAACGGGCGGCCCAACCTCAAATACCTCGACTACGAGTGGCGCATCCCCGGCTGTAGCATCAAGCGGTGAGTCAATCACGGCTGTAGCATGAAGCTGGTATTTGCTCCCTGCTGTAGCCGCCTGTTGTGCATCAAGTCAAGGTTCATCCCGCTCTTTTCTCCACCCTCCCACGCAACCCCCCACGCTACCATCTTTTACCCCTCAGCCTCCCTCGCCCTACTGCGCAACAAGGTGTTCATGATCGTGGGGGACTGATACACCCTTTCACCGCTCCCCACTTCCACTTACCAGCTTCCACCCCTCGTCCGTCGTGTTTCACCCCGAATTCCCCTCACAGATTCGACCCAACGACCTTCCTCTCCGCGATGCGCAACAAGGTGTTCATGATCGTGGGGGACTCGTACGCCCTCTTTCCGCCCACTCCCCCCTTTCTGATCCCAACACCACCCATTCCTCACCAGCTTCGACCCCTCGGTCTTCCTCACTATGATGCGCAACAAGGTGTTTATGATCGTGGGGGACTCGTACGCGCTCAACCTGCACGCGTCCATGCGATGCCTCATTGAGTCTGTCGCAATCACGCAGGTACGATGCTGCTTGTCACACTACAATAGCAGCTGCGGCAACACACTCGTACGCGCTCAACCTGCATGCGTCCATGCGATGCGTCATCGAGTCCGTCGCAGTCACACAGGTGAGTTGCTACCTACCCTACTATGGCGCTGGGTATAACAGTGGTTACCCTACTATGGTGCTGGTTACAACAGTGGTTACCCTACGATGGCAGCCTGTAGCAACACACGCGTACGCGCCCAACCTGCACGCGTCCATGCGATGCCTCATTGAGTCCGTCGCAGTCACACAGGTGAGATGCTGGTTACTGGCAGACTTACAGTGCTGTTCGGGATGGTGCTTACCCTGCGGTTCTAGCTGTAGGAACACACTCCCACGCCCTCAACCTGCATGCTTCTATCCGATGCCTCCTTGAGTCTGTTTCAGTCACCTGGGTACAATGGGTATGACTATGCAATGATCTGCCATTGAGGGTTACAAGGGTATCCCACCCCACAAATTAAAGGTGCGATTTCACACTACCATCGCCCAGTCTTGAGACATCTCAAAACATGCCACGCCCCTTCCTCACTCACCCCACCCCACCCCACTCCACCCCATACCACGCCACACCATGCTGTGCACAGAAATCCGATGGCAATTTTTTCAAGTCAGGCGTGCCGGCCAAGGGATTCATCATGCCGTCCCAACGCCACCTTCAAGTTGTTCGAGACGTCGCAAGACATGTCCCGCCCCGCCCCTCCCTCACCCCACCCCACCCCACCCCATGCCACTCCACACCGTGTGCAGAACTTTGACGGAAATCTTCTGAAGACGGGCGTTCCTGCGACGGGCTTCATAGTGCCGTCCCACAATGCCACGACTTCTCTCTCTTTCCTCACCACTCACCCCCTCTCATGCCCTTCCGTCACCCCGCACCACACCATGACCACAATCTTGGCGGGAATCTCTTCAAGACAGCGGTGCTTGCGACGGGCTTCAGAGTGCCGTCCCACAACGCCACCATCATTGGTATCACTTCCTTCACCCCACTCACGCACTTACCCCCACCCGACGCTGTTCGCAGAACTTCAATGGGAATCTGTTCAAGACGGGAGTTCCTGCGACGGGCTTCAGAGTGCCGTCCCACAACGCCACCATCATTGGTATCACTTCCTTCACCCCACTCACGCCCTTACCCCCACCCGACGCTGTTCGCAGAACTTCAATGGGAATCTGTTCAAGACGGGAGTACCTGCGACGGGCTTCAGAGTGCCGTCCCACAACGCCACCATCATTGGTATCACTTCCTTCACCCCACTCACGCCCTTACCCCCACCCGACGCTGTTCGCAGAACTTCAATGGGAATCTGTTCAAGACGGGAGTACCTGCGACGGGCTTCAGAGTGCCGTCCCACAACGCCACCATCATTGGTATCACTTCCTTCACCCCACTCACGCCCTTACCCCCACCCGACGCTGTTCGCAGAACTTCAATGGGAATCTGTTCAAGACGGGAGTTCCTGCGACGGGCTTCAGAGTGCCGTCCCACAACGCCACCATCATTGGTATCACTTCCTTCACCCCACTCACGCCCTTACCCCCACCCGACGCTGTTCGCAGAACTTCAATGGGAATCTGTTCAAGACGGGAGTACCTGCGACGGGCTTCAGAGTGCCGTCCCACAACGCCACCATCATTGGTATCACTTCCTTCACCCCACTCACGCCCTTACCCCCACCCAACGCTGTTCGCAGAACTTCAATGGGAATCTGTTCAAGACGGGAGTACCTGCGACGGGCTTCAGAGTGCCGTCCCACAACGCCACCATCATTGGTATCACTTCCTTCACCCCACTCACGCCCTTACCCCCACCCGACGCTGTTCGCAGAACTTCAATGGGAATCTGTTCAAGACGGGAGTTCCTGCGACGGGCTTCAGAGTGCCGTCCCACAACGCCACCATCATCCGCATTGCTTCGGCATTCCTTCTGTACGGCGAACCTGATGTGAGTATCCAGACCAGATAACGCGTGTGAACCTGAGGTTGGCACATGTAAAGCGTGTGGCATGTGACTGTAGGCGAACCTGATGTGCGTACTCAGATAAGCATTCTTGGATGGAGCGTTAGTGTGAATTGATGTGTGTACAAGCCAAGCCCATGCAAAGCGTGTACAAGCCAAGCCCATGCAAAGCGTGTACAAGCCAAGCCCATACAAAGCGTGTATCTTGGATGGAACTGCATGGTGCACCTGGTATGCATAATTAAATAAGCAGTTATGGATGGATGCAGTACACTATTTCATGCAGTGACGTGTGACTGTACAGCACGTACTGAGATAATAGCAAATGTGGAATGCAGCACAACCAATATAGCAGATGGCAGAACGGCGAACATGATATGCAAGTTAAGCTGCGCATTCAGAATTCTATACCTGTCCTTCGATTTTCTTAAGTTATGTCGTCTCCTCTCCTCTATGTTTCTCCGTTTTTGTAAAATTTATCCGTTCTGGTTGTTCAGGGGGAGAGGAGTGTAAAGAGCATGTGGACCAGTGTGGCTGGGGTATACTTTCGAAGTCTGCTTTTAAACATACTGCTCCTTTCTCCCTCCATTCTCGATGCTTAGGGCGAGCGCAGTGTGAAGAGCACATGGCCGGTGTGGTTGAAGTCTTCTTTTGAAGCGACTAAGAAACAGACTGCCTCTTTCTCCATCTGTCTGCTTGCTCAGGGCGAGCGCAGTGTGAAGAGCACGTGGACGGTGTGGTTAGATCGGCTGAACCCCGAGTGAGCCGATCTGCTTTCCTTACCTTTCCCCCCTATGTTCCTCAGTCTTTGTCCCATGTCCCCCATTCCTCGCTGCCCAGGGCGAGCGCAGTGTGAAGAGCACGTGGACCGTGTGGTTGGATAAACTGGACCCCGAATGGGAGGCCCTGCTGCCCTTCACCGACTACGTCGTCATGAGCGCCGGCTACTGGTTCACCAGTGTACGTTATACTGAACCGAGTCAGCATATAGCGAGGACTGGCTACTGGTACACCAGTGTACGTTATACTGAACCGAGTCAGCATATAGCGTGGACTGGCTACTGGTACACCAGTGTACGTTATACTGAACCGAGTCAGCATATAGCGAGGACTGGCTACTGGTACACCAGTGTACGTTGGGCTGGTTGATCAGGTACACCCTGAGTGAATCCGATAAGTCCATCTGGTAAGCTGCAGATCTGCTGCCCTTCACCGACTATGTGGTCATGAGCGCCGGCTACTGGTACACCAGCGTACGTTACTCTTGACTGAGTTGACTTACAGTGATCACTGATCACTCACTTCACTACTGCTACCTTTCATCCACGTCATATTCACTTCGAACGCACACCCATTATCTCTTCAGCAGCAGCCTCCAACGCTCTTTTGTTTCCCAATCTCGGGAAGCAAAAGTGGTGCTATCTCTTCAGCAACAGCAACCCTCAATCCTGATACTTCTATATCCCCACCCTCCATTTCCCCACCCTCTCCACGCCAGAGAGGAGAAGCGGCACTATCACCTCACCTCAGCAACAGCACCAAACGGCTCTCTTGTTTCGCTCTTAATCCCTCCCCTTGCTTCGCTTCCAGGCTCGAGAGAAGAAGCTGCACTATTACTTGAGCAGCAGCACCACACATCCTGACACCTCATTCTCCCACCTTCCATCTCTCCACCCTCCATTACCCCACCCTCCCCAGGCTCGAGAGGAGAAGCGGCGCTATCTCCTCAGCAACTGCAACTCTCCATCTTGACACCTCTACACCCACGTTCCATCTCCCCACGCGCCATGCCCCCTCTCCAGGCTCGGGAGGAGAAGCGGCACTATCTCGTGAGCAACAGCCCCAACCAGCTCTCCTGGAACCCCGACCAGCGCACCACCATGCAAACCGCTCTCTCCACCATCGTCACCCATTTCAACCGCATCAAATACCGCGGCCTCCCCATGTTCCTCTCCTACACCTCCTCCCACTACGGATTCGAGCTCGCGGGCACGGAGGCGGCTAGAGGGGTGCAGTATAATTGCACCGACGCGTGGCGGCCAATCGGGTGGCGCCAGGTGTCGCACAGGGAGTGGGCGGTGGAAGACATGTGGGAAGATGGGCCCGAGGTTATGCTTTTTCAGGGTGGGTGGCAGGGAATGCGGAATGGAAGCACCAGTGGGTATGGGTGCATGCGTGTGTGCATGGGGATGGGTGGGGCATCTGCAATTATGGTTGCAGCTACAATTTGGCTGGAATGGGCTTTTCCGTGGTTTGGGAGTTTGCAGTGCATGACTGTACCTGTCAGGCAGGCATTTATTTCATGGTGTTACCTTGACACCATCTGACCATGGCTGCTTGCAGGTTTTGCGCAAAGGGAAGAACTTCAAGGTTCTGGACATTACGTATCCCACGCTTTTCCGCCCTGATGCTCATCTCAAGAACCACAATAAAGGGGATGGCGGGTTTGACTGCGCGCATTGGTGCATACCGGGTGTACCTGACATGTGGTCTGATCTCATCTTCAACTATGTTCTGAATAGCGAGAAATAAAACAGACAATAGTTTGTGAAAACATATACTTATTTTAAAGCGAGTAGGCAAAATAGTGAAGGGTTTAGGGTTTACCTGTCACAATGGTTCTGCGGCGCATCTTCAGAACCATTGTGAAAACATATACCTGTCACAGTGGTTCTGAAGATGCCCGTCCGGCCGGAGAATCGAGAGCGGAGTCACATCAACCACTTTGAACTCCTTATATTGCCGCACAACCTGCAACACAAACGAATCATGACATGACCATTATACAGATATACAATATCTGTTGTAGGTCCTCCACTGCAGCTGTAGCCTGCACAGTGGTATGCAGAATAGGTCGCATGAACGCGCTACAGCCACCCTTTGGCCCGCTACAGCTCACCAGGTTGTCTCAATCTGTATGTTCCAAGCCTCCAGGACTTTTGGGGTGTCTCAAAAGTCGCTTCGGCCCGCTACAGCTCACCAGCTCTGTATGCTGTCTCCAGGAGTACGCCTGTAGCCCAGAGTGCAGCAGCTGTAGCTCTCACAGCCGAAACTATTTTTGAGTGACTTAAAAGAGCGGCATCTGTAGCTCTCACAGCATCTGGCACAGAAAGTGCAATACCGTGCCACACCACAGCCGGAATTCACCTCCGCCACATCAGCCACCCCACCTCCCAAATCTCACCGCATTCCGAGCCTTCAAGGCATCTTAGCCCACTGAGCTACATCTGCAGGGCATCCATCCCCTCCGGCCACACAGATGTGCTACAGCCTAGTCCATCCCAACCCCTCAAAACCATACCAAACCCACCTCTATCTGCGCATATCGAGCCGCCAGCACATATGTAGCCCACTGCGCTTCTTCCAGAGCCTCCACCCCCACGGGCCGCATGTAGGAGCTACAGCCGAGCTCACGAGCCGTACTGTTGACTCGCACTTTGACGTGCACAGGCGAGTAGCCAGCATGGGAATCCCTGTGCAGCCAATCCCATCCCAACCCCTCAGCACCCTTCCAAACCTCACCTCTATCTGCGCATATCGAGCCGCCATTGCATCTGTCGCCCACTGCGCCCCTTCCAGAGCGTCCAACCCCACGGGGCGCATGTAGGAGCTACAGCCTATTCCATCCCAACCCCTCAGCACCCTTCCAAACCTCACCTCTATCTGCGCATATCGAGCCGCCAAAGCTTCTGTAGCCCACTGCGCCTCTTCTAGAGCCTCCACCCCCACGGGCCGCATGTAGGAGCTACAGCCGAGCTCGCGAGCCGTGCTGTTGACGCGCACTTTGACATGCACTGGCGAGTAGGTGAGCAGCATGGGCGTCCCTGTGTAGTTGATGCTGCGGGTGAAGCGTGCGACTGTATGCAGGGCGGCTTGCATGGTGGCCATGCGGTTGTGGCTTGGCTGTTCTTTATTGTTCACCATGTAGTGCCGCTTCTTAAGGTTTGCCTGCAGCGGGGAGAGGTGGGGGGCGGAGGAAGAGTTGGGGTGAAGGGTGGAAGGGAGATGAATGTATGCAGGGCGGTTTGCATGGTGGCTATGCAGTTCCAACGTGGCCGCTCCTTGTTTTTTATCATGTAGTGCCGCTTCTTAAGGTTCGCCTGGGGGGGGGGGGGGGGGAGGAGGGGGGCGGAGGAGAGATTGGGGTGAATAGATTTTGAGTCGGCTCAACTAGACATGGCTGCTCCTTGTTTTTTTATCAAATAGTGCCGCTTCTTAAGGTTCGCCTGGGGGGGGGGGGAGGGGGGAAGGGGGGGGGGATGGGGGAGGGGGGGAGGAAACACTTGTTCTCTTTGTCGTCATCAGCCATGGGTGTCTGGGTCGCGACAAGTAGCGGCACCAGCATTCTTCTGGGTGGTGAGGCGTACTGACGAGGGTGTGTGGCGCACGCACTGAAGCGCGTACCACGTGCGACAGGCATTGAGACGTCTCAAAGCACGCACGCACTGAAGCGCGTACCACGTGCGACAGGCATAGCCATCTCAACTCTCGAGGCGCCTCAAAAGCCATCTCAACCGACCAGGCAGCGCTTACAGGAGCCCACCAACGAAGTGGATTGAAGTCACTTCTGGTATTTCTCAAAAGTGGATTCCCAAAAGAGAGAGTAGATATATATATACATCAAAAGAGAATTCTGTAATTTGAATTCTCACTTGTTTACCAAGTACCAGTCAAGACAAAAACATTCCATGTGCTGAAGGTCATGTGAAGACTGCATACGTAAAATAAATGCAACCCGTAGTTCTATGTCATAACGCATATATTGACTCAACATGGTGTACCAAATCCAGATTTCAAAAGCACATATCCGGTATACTCAAGGGCAGGGTCTACATGACATGTTGTACCTCGGTGTTACATCATAGGACATATTTAACTCACAATGGTGTACCAAGCTCCGATCCCAAAGATCACATAGTCTGAGTACTTCACCACACGCGACCAATCAGGATGCACCTGATCCAGATGCACCGTCCACGTGCTTGCAGTGGTCATATCGCCCTGATCGAAAGAGAGGGAAGGAAAGAGCACACAGGACCATTGGTTGACGCAAAAGATAGCAATAACGATGCGAGTGTACTCGTATTTGCAAGCAGGACCATTCGTTTTTTATACTTGCTTGAGCAAGACACACAAGTCAAATCCTGCGGTACTCACATTCAGGTAGACATGGCAGCATGGGCTGGCAGCAGCAGGGGCTTACACTGGGAATGGATTGCACGAGGAAGGAGGAGACGTGCTTTGAGACGTCTCAAAGGTTGAACGCTGTGCGACTCACTTTTAAGTATACATGACATGGCAGCATGGGCTGGCAGCAGCAGGGGCTTACACTGGGAATAGATTGGACGATAAAGGAGGAGGCATGGCGAAGGAAGGTGGCATTGAATTGCGGAGCAATCACGGCGCGAGTCCTTGGTCCTCCTGGGAACAGGGGGTCATCCCTGCTCTGTCCACGGGGGTTTGGGAGGGCAAGCAGGTGGAAGGAGGAGGCGTGTTGAGCAAGAGAAGGTGGCAAGGTGCGGTGCAATCACGGCGCGAGTCCTTGGCCCTCCTGGGAAAAGCGGGCCGTCCCTGCTCTGTCGAGTCAATGGGGGTTGGGAGAGCAACCAGGTAGAAAGAGGAGGCGTGTTGAGGAAGGGAAGGTGGCATTGAACTACGGTGCAATCACACCTGCACTAGAAGGTAATAGCGTGACAGAGAGGCAGATGCGTTGAACCTGGACGGCGTAACACACCTTGGTTGGAGTGGCTGTTTCGATGAGGCATTGGAGGGCTGCAAAGAGATTCATGGAGACAGAATCCCCGATGACCAGAAACACCTTGTTGCGCATGCGCTCCAGGAAGGCAGATGCATCGAACCTGGACACGGGACAATGAGAAAGTTGCAACAAATCTGGACAGATGTTGTCGACGCAGCAAGGAACAGAATATAAGGTGCATCTTATGGGACATCATGCGTTAAACCTGGACGATGAGCAGGATTTTGACCCGAGCAATGCGATCGGTACTGCTGGTACGTCAAAGCATGAGGCTCGTTGCACTGACAAGCATGTTGTGCAATATGCAGCAGCTCAATGCACAGACCTCTGACTACATCAAACCATACCTCTCTCTCAAGGATGGGGCCCAAACTTCGCAAGCATGTTGTGCAGAAGAACAGAGCACCTTCAAACACGTGCCCGTGGCTCTCACACAAGCCCTACTCTCACCTCTCAATGCGGCAGCCAAACCTGCGCCACTCGTACTGCATGTTGGTGCGTCCAATGCGCTCACAGGCATGCTGTGCACTGTGCAGCAACTGCAAGCACTTGCCTCTGTACGGCAGCACTTGCCTCTCAATGCGGCACCCAGGGCTGCGCCACTCGTACTGTAGGTACCTCAAGGCATAAGGCCCGAACATCACAAGCATGTTGGTATCTGCACGCACCTCTCACAACCCCTACACACATCTCAATGCGGCAGCCAGGGCTGCGCCACTCGTACTGCATGTCGAGTGGCGCAACGAGCCACACACACCTCTCAACGCGGCACCCAGGGCTGCGCCACTCGTACTGCAGGTACCGCATGTTGACACGCCCGTTGCGCTGGCAGTTAAACGACCGCGGCAGGCTCTTGCAGCTCTCGCCCGTGTACTGCGGCCGGCGGGACGGGTTGACCTCCCAGCTGATGGTATCGGGTGAAAGCGCAAGGGTGAAAGCGCAAGGGTGGGAGGGCAACGGGGATCTCGTGACTACGTGGATATAAAAGCAGGGTTAGGCTCTTGCAGCTGTCCCCGGACGACTGGGGTTGGCGTGATGGGTTGGCCACCCAGCTGATGGTGCAGGGCGGGCAAGGGAAAACAGGAGTGTGAAACAGGAGTGTGAAACAGGAGTGTGAAACAGGAGTGTGAAACAGGAGTGGGAAACAGGAGTGTGAAACAGGAGTGTGAAACAGGAGTGTGAAACAGGAGTGTGAAACAGGAGTGTGAAACAGGAGTGTGAAACAGGAGTGGGAAACAGGATCACGCTCTTGCAGCTCTCCCCTGTGTACCGCGGCCAGCTGTTGTCACAGGGTTGGGTATGACATGAAGGAAACCGGGATGCTGTTCATTACATGCATATGCATGAAATGAATTTTGGCTCCTGTAGCTCTCACCTACCTGACATACCATGCAGGTCGAATGTGTGCGTTTGCCAGATGACATACAATGTAGGTCGCATGGGTGCGTTTGTCACCTTTCACCTGACATACCATGCAGGTCGCATGTGCGCGTTTGCCACCTGACATTCCATACAGGCGTCATGTATGCATTTGACACCTAACATACCATGCAGGTCGCATGTGCATTTGTCACCTGGCATATCACCCTCGTGTTACGTTTGTCAGCTGGCATTCCATGCAGGTCGCATCGGAATGTGTGCATTTGCCACCTGACACACCTTCCAACGGATAGATCGCAAGTGGGTGATGGCGAAACCGCGGTTTCGCGTTCTGGCTTAGGCTCGGACGGATTCTCTGGTTCGGATAGCTGCTCCGGCGTAGGTTGGGAACCCTCTGCAGGCTCAGCTTGGCCTACCGCAGCAGATGACGCAGATTGCGTTTGCGTTAGCGTTTCTGTCATCCGTTCTCCTGTTCCGAGATTCAGAACGTCAGGTCTTGAAAGCGAGGAGTGAAAAAATATAGCGACGAAGACCAGTATGAGAACAAGCGACGCGAAGAGAATGCGCTGCTTGGCGCGCTTCCAGTCTGCTACACCCGCAGTTGGCGGCGGAATATCAGGAGAAGACATGTCGTCTATGAAAAACGAACGACGGATTCGCGCTCGCATAGACCTACGCGAAATGTGCTCAGACTACCAACTCCAAACGCTGCATTGCTGTTGATTACACTGCCCAAAGTAGTCGCACGGACGGGTTATGCGAAGCCGGCAACGAAATCAATGAAGGATTACTTCGCGTCCCTGCTTACTGCGTACATGACCATTCCCGCCATCGGCACCCAACCATGAAACGTTACCCGCTCGCGACACTCGCCTCAACCACGACTCCCGCCACTGTTCACGATGCGACCCAACATCACGGTTCGGTTGGTAACCCGCGCCCCGGACCTCCGCCTCGACATTTCCCAACCTCGGCGCTAGGCCCGTAGCGCACCCCAATTTCTCGCATTACCGTTACCACGCTAGCTTCGCTATATATTCTTCGCTCATGCCTTCGCTCATTGGACTGTTTTGCTTCGATAGTGCAATTCTCGCTCGCTCGCTCAATTGCACTCGTAACTAGGGCCTATGATTCACTTTTAGGCACATAAAGGCATCAGGGTCCCCTTGTGTAGAATCCCTGATAATCAGTGTCTCTAAAAAAAAATCCCTGAAAGTTCAGTGTTCCTTTTTAAAAATCTCTGATGCATCAGTGTCCCCATTTTCTAAACGCTGATACACTTCAATAACTAGAACACACTAACTAGCTAGCTTGCATTCAATAACTAGAACACACTGCCAGCATTGCTATGCTGCAACCCTGTGATTGGTCAACCCATGCAATGATGCGAAACTGGGCAACGATCATTCCACGCGCGCCAAATTCAACAGCCCACCAGGTGTAAAACTCGGGTAAAATTTGTCTCGTTCTCACCGCCAGGTGGTGCTGGCGGTTAGTACCAGACGATTTTTTTTCCAAACACCGCGGGAATCTGATATTCCCTGTACTTCGGGGCACTTACACTCGGCACGTGTAGGAACCGCATTCAGGGTCAGTTTCGTTACAACGTAAAGTGATCAGTGTCCTTTCGAGAAAAAACCTGAAAGATCAGAGTCATCTGGCACCTAAAGGCTGAAAAATCAGCCCCTAAAAAAACATAACACTGGAAAATCAGGATGGGTACAAAAAATCCCTGAAAATCAGGAATTTCAGGGAAAAAATCCTGATAACGTAGGGCCTGCTCGTAACACTTGGTATTCAGAGCCTACGATCTCTTCTCGGACCGCACCCACGCCTTCGCTTCCCCACTATCTCAAATTTTGGAGGGGTTAGACGTCTCTCAACATTCAGGCACCGCCGCTCGAAGTGCTCTCTCGAAAGCACGCACGGCTACGACTGAGGCTCTCGCTGAGCTCGCCCGACACCCCGCCATGGCCGACCTCAATCTCGCGACATTGACGCAGGAGCAACTCGACCGGCTCGTCCGCCAACTCGAGGATTCGGCGCTCGAAATCGCGACACTCACGGCGGAACGTGACTCCGCCCGCCAGCAATCAACGGTGAATGCACCAGCACCAACACAAGCACCCGCAAATGCACCTGCGCAATCGGATGAGCCGATTGTCATCTCATCCGGCACACCGTCACATCACGACAGCGTGGGACAGCGCTCAGGCGCAGCTGTCAGAATCAACTGTGCAGGAATGAATGAACTATGAATGAGTTGGGTACAAGTACTAACCCTAAAGTGCTGTACCCCTTGTAGGCTAACCCACTATAGCCTAGAGAGAACACAAACATATAGTTTGACACACCCCCATAGGCTAAGTGGGAGATAGCAAACACAACAGACAGTCACAAGACCAGTCAAGCAAGAGAACAAAGCAAAGCACAGCTCAGGGTGGATCTCAAGGACACCACACAATCTGAGCACAAGCAAGCGGCCACAAGGCCAGTTCACATGCAGAGTTATAATGGCAAGGCAGTGCACTGATCACAACCTAGCAAGAGTAAACAAGTAGGTATAAAGATATATATCAGTGTACAACAAGATCAAGTCAAGCAACCAATAGGTGAGGCAGAGTGGGCACAAGCCCAAGAGCAGTACAGAAACGCTGATGATCACCAGACCCAAGGGCCTTGGTGAAGACATCAGTAGTGTTGGCCCGAGAGGCCACGTAAGCAAGGCGCAGCTGACCACGCTGCTGCAGCTCACGCGCAAGGAAGTAGTGAAGAGCAATGTGCTTCGTTCTGTGCTCCAGTCTCTGCTCGCGACACAAGGCAAGCATTGCCTTGTTGTCGACGTACAGAACTGGAGGAGAACGAGGCCGCTCCCCCAAGTCAGACAGCAGGTAGGTCAGCCAGCGTAGCTCCTGTGCAGCCATGGCCCCAGCGTAGATCTCGGCCTCACAGCTGGAACCAAGCACAGAAGTAGAACGAGTGGACCTCCACGAGACAGAACCAGAGCCAAGACTGAAGGTGTAACCCTATGACGAACGCTGAGTCGCCTGGTCGTCGGCCCAAGAAGCGTCGGAGTGTCCTGTGAGTACCACTGAACCCCGTCCTCCAAGCACGAGCCCCATGCCCAATGTACTGCACAAGTAACGCAGTACCCCATTCGCAGCATCCCAGTGCACCTTTCGGTGTCTACCGGGAGCCACGTAGCGAGCCAGAAGGCTAAGAGGGTACGCGAGGTCAGGTCGTGTGCACGTCATCAGGTACATGAGGCAACCCACAAGCTTTGGGTACGGACCACTCGGCTCTACGGACTCGTCCGAAGGTGGAGCTGAGAGCGAGTGGCCGGTAGACAGAGGAGAGGGCTGTGGCGACGAGAACTGGAAGCCGAAGCGCTGAAGGACCTGGTGCACCATGTGTGACTGAGTCAGGGTGATGGTGCGCCGTGCTCTGTCCCGGGTGATCTGCAAGCCAAGATAGCTCCGCAGCTCACCCAGGTCAGTGCAGGTGTCTCTCTCCTGCAGCTCCGCCTTCACTAGGGCCAGCGCCTCCGTGTTAGCAGTAGCAAAAACCAAGTCGTCGACGTACACGAGAACGTAGAACGGCTGCAGGGTAGTGTCGGTGCGCAGAAACAGCGACAGGTCAGCAGTCGAGGGAGCAAACCCAAGAGCCGCAAGTGTCGTCCTCAGTGTGTCGTGCCACTCGCGAGGTGCCTGACGCAGGCCGTACACTGGTCGCCGTAGGCTCCAATGGGTACCCTAAGGAAATGACCCAGTGAAGCCAGGGGACGGCGCAGCCAGATGGCCTCGTGAAGGCTACCCTGCAAGAAAGGTGTCGAGAAGTCGAGGGAGTGAAGCTCGTAGTCACGCTGAGCTGCAACGTGTAGCAACACCCGAAGAGTGGTCATCTTCGGGGTGGGGGAGAAGGTCTGAAAGAGGTCGACCCCCTCACGCTGACTGAAGCCTCGAGCAACGTAACGTGCCTTGAAGGTAGGCGGAGAACCCGGCGGCCGCTTCACCCTGAAAATCCACATGCCACTGACGATGTTTGCCCCAGGTGGGGGAACCTCGTTGACGTAGGTGCCTGTGGACTTCCAGGAAGCCATCTCTGCAACCATGGCTGTCTGCCACTGAGAGGAGTACTCACTTGAGATTGCCTCTCTGTAAGAGCGCGGGGTGGGGATGTCAAGTGCATCCGGGTCTCCCTCAGGGGCAAGCAGCATGGTCGCGAGATGAGGTGCAACAGCCGCAAGACACTCCAGCTCCCCCTGCCTGTCCTCAAGAACGTCACAGCCAAGGGCAACCTTACCCCCGACGGACAGAGGACAGGCAGGGTCAGGGTCAGAAACAAGACTCGCAAGGTAGTCTAGGCGGTACGCAGCAGCAAAGTCAACAAGCTCAGCGACGAAGGCAGACGCAGCAGGAGACGAGAACGTAGGGTCCATCACAACTGTAGCAAGAAAGCGAGTGACAGTCGGACTGGAAGCACGAGCAAGGCCAGAAGGAGGGCCAGGAACGTGCAGAAGAGAAGACGCAGGAGGTGACGGCAGGACAACACGCTGGGTTGTGCCTGGGACAGCCGGAGCACGAGGACGACGCACACGAGCAGGAACGGAAGCTCTAGTCTCAGGATCTCGACGCTCAGGAGTGGAAGCACGAGTCTCATGCTCTCGACGCTCAGTCAGGGACTCTGTCACAGCAGTGTAAGGAGCAGGAGCATGCAGTGGGGAGTGAGGCAGTAGCTGTGGGAACAGTAACGGAGGAATAGTACCAGCGACTGGGAACTCAGCAGGAGCTGGCGGAAGACCGAGAAGGTGGCGAAGCGCACCAGCAGGTCCAGCACCTCCAGTTTCAGCAGGACTAGCAGCTCCAGCACCTCCCGCACCTCCAGCAGCACCTCCAGCACCAGCAGAACCTCCAGCCCTAGCACTCCAGTACCTCCAGCACCAGCAGCACCTCCAGCAGTGGTAGCTCCAGCACCTCCAGCACTAGCAGCTCTAGTACCTCCAGCACCAGCAGCTCCAGCACCTCCAGCACCTCCAGTACCAGCAGGACTAGCAGCTCCAGCACCTCCAGCACCTCTAGCAGCACCTCCAGCACCAGCAGCACCTCTAGCACTAGCAGCTCCAGTACCTCCAGCACCAGCAGCACCTCCAGCGGTGGTAGCTCCAGCACCTCCAGCACTAGCAGCTCTAGTACCTCCAGCACCAGCAGCTCCAGCAGCTCCAGCACCTCCAGTACCAGCAGGACGAGCAGCTCCAGCACCTCCAGCACCTCCAGCAGCACCTCCAGCACCAGCAGCACCTCCATCTCTAGCAGCTCCAGTACCTCCAGCACCAGCAGCACCTCCAGTACCTCCAGCAGTACCCCCAGCACCTCCAGCACCAGCAGTACCTCCAGGACTAGCAGCTCCAGGACCAGCAGGACCGTACCCTCCACCACCAGGACTGCCTCGCCGAACGATCCACGCACGAATCGCCTGCGGCGAGAGCGTCTCAAGTAGATCAGGCTGCGGTGGCTGTCCAGCTCCAGGACCTCCAGCATGGTCACCCACAGCTCCACCGCCACTAGGACTCGCAGTACCCCCAGAGTCAGCACCCCCAGTCGCAGCACCCTCAGTCGCAGCACCCCCAGAACCCTCACCCTCTGTCTCAGCACCCCCAGGCTTAGCACCAGCAGTCTCAGCTCTAGAGTCCACAGCAGCAGGTTGCGGAGGCGGCCAAGACGACCGAGGCGGAAAACCAGGGGGGGTCTCCTAGCGAGGAGAGCGGCGAGTGGCCGCCGTGTCGTCAGCGGCGGGGTCACCCCCCTCAGCTGGGCCAGAGGAGTCAGAAGAGATCTCCAGAGGCTCAACCAAGGGGGGTGGGTCTACCTGAGACACACCTGAGGGAGCAGGACCCTGTGGTGGGAGGGGGTCTACCGGGGGGGGAACTGGTACCAGGAAGAGAGGCGCGAGGGGGACCGGGTGGGATGCGTGCAGGTGGAGCCTGTAGAAACAGACAGACTCGTCAAAGGTGACGTCCAGGGAGGAGAACACACGACGCTCGCGAGGGTGGTAAAACTGCCACGGCGGGGCGTCGGTGGGGAAGCCAAGGAAGACGCAGCGGAGAGTGCGAGGGGAGAGCTTGCTCGCTTTGGCATCGCGAACAAGGGAGAGCGCGCCCCAGACCCGAAACACCGACGCATCGCCAACCTTCCCCATCTATCGGAGTGTGGGCGAGGTCTCTGGCTTAGAGACACGGGGCCGGAGGTTGAGCTGATGCGCGGCGTATCGGACCACAAACAGCCACAGAAAATGGGGAGCAGCCGCATGGATCATGGAGGTACGAGCAACCTCCATGATCAAGCCAATACGACGCTCAGCAATCCCATTTTGCTGAGGAGAGGTCGGAAGCGTGAACGTCTGGCGGATGCCCTCGTCTCGACAGAACTCCTCAAGGAGGCCGAAAGAGAACTCACCGCCCCTGTCAGAGTGCAGACGCAGAACTGGCAAGTCCTGCCGAAACCTCTCGCGCAGCTGGTGACGAGTAGCACGGATCCAGGGGATCAAAACACCGCTGACGTCCGCCTTGCGCCGCAAGGGGAAGACAGTGGTGTAGCGTGTGTAGTCGCCAACCACTAGTAGGAAGTAGCGCTCCTGGTCCGTTCCACCGACGGGGGCCGGGCCCCACACGTCCATGTGGAGAGTCTGCAGAGGAGCAGTGGTCGGAGGAAACTCGGAGGAGTGAGGAGCGGCGCGCTGCCGCCCCTCGACGCAGGGAAGGCACGGCGGTGCAGGCGAGCGCGGGAGGGAGGGCAGGGACCTGGGAAGGCCAGTGAAAAGGAGACGGGAGTGCATGCTGCACAGACGCGGCAGTGAGGGGTGACCGAGGCGGTGGTGCAAGAGGAGAGTCTGGTGAGAGAGTACCCGACACGAGCAAGACGCTGCAAGCTGACCAGACGCAGACACCCGACTCGACGCAGCCACCTGACTTGACTCAGCCACCTGTACAGACGCAGTGGTCAGTGTGTACAGACTAGACCCAGGCCGTCGAGTGAACGTAGCAAGGTGACGGCCAGTCCGGGAGCACGTACAGATCGCCACACGCTGCCCTCCAGGAATAAAGGTATCAACCCAGACATCCTGAATGGCAGCGTTGCTCACCAAGTTCGTCGAGAACGTGGGGAGGTGGAGACCTGACAGAGAGCCGGAGGGGACTGCTGGACACTGGAGGACAGTGGAGGCTTGTGCGACTACTGGGCCCCCAGTGGGGTCAGGCAGAGAGACTGGTACCGGTGCAGCAAGTGGTGTGAGTGTGGTGCAGTCACGAAAGAAGCAACGTGACGCGCCTGAGTCAAGTGTGAAAGTGTGCAAGGCCTCAGCTGGGGCAGGACCTGTGGCGGTAGACGCACGAGCACCTAAAGCTGCAGCAGACTCACTAGCACCTGGCGCGGCAGCAGACTCACTAGCACCTAGTGCGGCAGCAGACTCACTAGCACCTAGAGCAGCAGCCTCTACAGAACCAGGGACACATCGCTGAGGAAACAACTCACTAAGCAGCTGCGGGGAGAAGGTCTCCTGCTGACTCTGCTGCCGCCGCTGTGCAGTACGCAGAAAACCAAAGCCTCCACCACCTGGACGGGCTCGCTGAATAACCCACTCGCGAAGCTGCTGCGGGGATAGCGTGTCCGGGAGAGGCAGTGGCTGCTGCTGTCCACCCCTAGCCGCTGCGACTACCGTGAGAGTGGCCATGACAGGCAGTGGCAGTCAGTAGCAGCGGTGCAAGGGCAGTAGTAGTAACTGCTGTAGTGAATGTGGAGGCGAGTAGAGTACGTGGGCAGCACGAGCCGCAGCAGGAGTAGTGGCAGCAGCCGTAGCAGTAGCAGTAGGTGCAGCAGAGGGCAGCAGCAGCAGCGCTTAGCAGCAGCAGCAGCTCATGCAGCAGCGGCGCGCTGGGCAGCAGGGCGCGCTGGCGCTTTTAGGGTTGTGGGGCGAGCTTAGCAGTGGGGCGCGCTGGCGCGCTGGGCTGCGGGGCGCACTGGCGCACTGGGCTGCGGGGCGCGCTGGCGCGCTTAGGGCTGCGGGGCGCGCAGGCGCGCTTCGCAGTGGGGCGCGTTGGCGCGCTTCGCAGTGGGGCGCGCTGGCGCGCTGGGCTGCGAGGCGCGCTGGCGCGCTTAGCAGCGGGGCACGCTGGCGCGCTGTGCTGCGGTGCGCGCTGGCACGCTTAGCAGCGGGGCGCGCTGGCGCGCTGGGCTGCGGGGCGCGCTGGGCTGCGGGGCACGATGGCGCGCTAGGCTGCGGGGCGCGCTGGCGCGCTTAGCAGCGGGGTGCGTTGGCGCGCTGGGCTGCGGGGCGCGCTGGGGCAGGAGCTGCTCGCGGGCAGAAGGGGCGCGCAGGCCAGGGGCTGCTTACGGGCAGCAGGGGCGCTCGGGGCAGGGGCTGCTCGCGGGCAGCAGGGGCGCTCGGGGCAGGGGCTGCTCGCGGGCAGCAGTGGCGCTCGAGGCAGGGGCTGCTCGCGGGCAGCAGTGGCGCTCGAGGCAGGGGCTGCTCGCGGGCAGCAGTGGCTCTCGAGGCAGGGGCTGCTCGCGGGCAGCAGTGGCGCTCGAGGCAGGGGCTGCTCGCGGGCAGCAGTGGCGCGCGGGGCAGAGGCTGCACGCGGGCAGCAGGGGCGCGCAGAGCAAGGCCTGCTCGCGGGCAGCAGGGGCGCGCGTGACAGCAGGGCAGCGCGCTAGGGCAGGCAGTGCGAGTAGCTGCAGGGCAGCGTGACACTGTGCGAGAGGGCCGGACAGCGCAAGGGCGCTTCGGGCAGGAACTAGCAGAACGATCGGTGGGCCCTAAAAGCCTAACAGGTTTCCTGCTCTGAATACCATGTCAGAATCAACTGTGCAGGAATGAATGAACTATGAATGAGTTGGGTACAAGTACTAACCCTAAAGTGTTGTACCCCTTGTAGGCTAACCCACTATAGCCTAGAGAGAACACAAACATATAGTTTGACAGCAGCCAGTGATAGCGCCGCCCAATCAATGCCCGACATGGAGAGAAACAGGGTCGCACCAAGCACAAGCGGGCCTTGCGAAGCCTGTCGTCACGTCGAATTCGCAGCAACGAGCGGTCACGACAACATCGTCGCACCGATGCCGCTCAAGCCGCAACGCCCACCCTGTTTCGACCCCAGCCAACGTGGAGGTCTGACGGTTCAATCGTGGGTCTTCACGATGAATGCCTTCTTCGACGCGAATTACGTCGAGTCGGACGCAACGAAGATACGATACGCCGTTTCGCTGCTTCGGGGCCCCGCCATGGACTGGTGGCGAGTCATCGTTACGTCGCCACACGCCTACGAGCCGCCGTCGCAAGAGGAAGGGCCCACGGGTCCAGCTGTCACATGGAGTTCATTCTGCGAAACCGCCCAGTACAGCACGTGGGATGCGTGGTGCGCAGGGCTTCGGGCGCACTTCAAGCCGATCGCGGCTTCTATCTCAGCGTGTCAGAAACTGCGTACTTGGCGACAACTTGGGTCGGTCCAAGATTATACGAGCGGTTTTCTCGCACTATGCGAGCAAGTCGGCTACATGCACGAGGCGGAGCGGGTGGACCGTTACGTCGGAGGGCTAAAGCCGGACATCTCGCACGAAATCATGCTACGCGGGCTATCGAACTTCAACGAGATCCTCGCGCTCGCCGAGAAAATCGACATTTTGCGCCGTCCGAGACCGGGGTCCTACTACGGACATCGTCCTCGGGGACCGACCAAGCACGCCACCGTACACGCCGTTGCGGCGAATGCAGCTGCTGCGCCATTCAAGGGGCGCTGCTTTGCTTGCAATAGGCTGGGCCATCGCAAGAGTGAATGCCCAGAGGAGCAGAGACGCCGCGGAGCAGAGCAGGGGAGGGAGTCTCAGAGGCAGGGAAACGCCAGCAGTCAGTAGAAAACGGGCCAACTACTGATGAGACAACCTGCTCGCTTAACCTCACCGACCCTCACCGAGTCACAGTACCGATTCACGCCATCGATCGGGCTCGGATGAATAAGGAGGGTACAGCGACGGATTGCCCAATACTGATCTACGGGAAAATACAAGGGACAACATTGAAGAATTTTATAGACGGAAGTTGCAACTAACGGAAGTTGCAACTAACGCTTAGCGGTTGTTTACCGGAGATTGATGCACGCTTAGTTGACGGCACGCCACTGGCAATACGGGAAAAAGTGGAAAGAGTGAAAGTTCGTTGCGGGGGGAACTTCGGGTTTACACAGGAAATGCTCGCGACGACACTGGATGGGCACGACATTTTACTAGGACGTGACTGGTTGCGACGCTACAATCCGCGAATCTACTGGACGACGGGCAGCTGCACTGTGCGAAGTAGTGGTAACTGGGTCGAACTACCTCGCAGGCGGTCACCCGAGTCTTCGACGGTCCACGTCAACGCCATCACAATGAAGCGGGCCGTCGCTGCTGGAGCTGACGTGTACGCGGTGGATACCGCATTGGTAGGAGAAGCAGAGCAGCCAAGCGATTTTCAGAAACTGCTGACAGCCGTACCGCCCGAATTACAGGAACTACTGAAACGATACCAGTGGATTTTTCCGGACGACTTGCCGGAGGGATTGCCACCTTAGCGAGAACACGACCATCGCATAGAACTAGAATCAGGGGCACAACCAACCGTACAGCGACAGTTCAGACTGACACAGCCCGAGCTCGACGAATTGAGGAAGGAGTTAGACTACCTGTTAGAGGAAACATTCATCCGAGCGAGCTCGTCACCATTCGCCGCACCGATAATGTTCACACCGAAAAAAGACGGAGGGTTTCGCATGTGTATCGACTACAGAGCACTGAACATGGTAACAGTCAAGTCGCGATACCCCATTCCCCGCGCCGACGAACTGATAGATCAATTGCGAACAGCACGGGTCTTTTCGAAAATAGATTTACGGGGAGGTTACCATCAGATTCGAGTCGAACCATCGGACTGCGCCAAGACGGCATTTGGGACTAGGTACGGGTCATTCGAGTACACTGTGATGCCATTCGGGCTAACCAACGCACCGGCGACATTTCAGATGACTATGAACGAGGCGTTTAGGCCACTCTTAGATAAATGCGTGATAATTTGCCTCAACGACATCCTAGTCTACAGCAGGGATAAGCAGCAGCACTTAGCAGATCTGGAAGCAGTGTTTAAAATTTTAGACGAGCACAGACTACTGACCAAGGGTTCCAAGTGCGAGTTCTTCCAGGATAGGTTAGAATTTTGGGGGCACGATATTTCGGAGGCTGGCGTTGAGATCGACCCAAAGAAGCTGGACATGGTAAAAGCGTGGCACCCCCCGACAAATATCACGGAGCTGCAGAGTTTTTTAGGGTTCGTTAATTATGTGCGTCGGTTCGTCCCCGACATGGCATGGTTAACTGCCCCACTGGCGGATTTACTGCGGAAAGGGGTCGCTTTTACGCGGGGGGGGGGGGGGAAAGAGCATGCTGCCTTCTCTGCCCTGAACAATGTACTATGTTCACCGCCCGTCCTGCGCATCGCCGATCCACACCGCTCATTCGAAGTGGTTACAGACGCAAGCGACATCGCCATTGGAGCCGTACTGCTACAGGATTTCGGCAACGGCCTACAGCCCATCGCATACGAGTCACGAAAACTGCATCCGCCCGATAAATTTTACCCGATACACGACCGCGAAATGCTCGCGATCGTGCACGCGTTCAAAGTCTGGCGCTGTTACTTGACCGGCGCAGACGTGACAGTACGGACAGACCACAAATCACTACAGTATCTCCGCGCACAGCCCCACCTCAACCCACGACAAGTTCGCTGGCTCGATTTCCTAGAGTCAAACTTCCACTACACTGTCACCTACAAAAAGGGGGCATCAAACATCGCCGACGCACTGACCCGCCCCACTGCCCAAATCCATGCCATATTTCTCGCCCAGACCAACCCCTCACAGGACTATTTACCCACGGATACCAAACAGACACATTCTTCACCGGAGGAAACTCGCAGCAGTTCGCAGCAGCAAAGGGGGTTTATTACGTAAAAGCCAGCACCGATCGCATCTGGGTACCGGGCTACACTTTACGATGGACTTCATCACGGGGTTACCGGCTGGAGCAAGTGGGAACGACGTGATCCTGGTCGTCGTCGATCGGCTAACGAAGATGGCATATTTCGCAGCCTGCAAGAAATCCAATCACAGCCGAAGAAACAGCCCGCCTCTTTATCGCCACCATCGTTCGATTGCACGGGATACCAGCGGCGATCATCAGCGACCGCGACACGAAATTCACCAGCAACTTCTGGCGGAACCTGTGGCAGCAGTTCGGCACGCGACTACAGTTCAGTTCATCGTACCACCCAAAAACAGACAGACAGACAGAACGGACAAATCAGACCATGGAACAGCTCATCCGAGCCACGTGCGACGACCCGACCACGTGGGAACAGCAACTGCCACTCATCGAGTTCGCATACAACAACTCGCCATCCGTCACGACCCAACAGTCACCTTTCTACCTGAACTACGGACAAGACCCCACAATACCAATGACCCCGAATCCCGACAACCCGGTGCCACGCGCGCAACAGTTCGCAGAAGTATTACAGGCAGCAGAAGCAATAAAAAAATCAAACGTCATCGCTAAGCGCAACGCCGACCGCCACCGACGCCCCGTCACTTACCAACCCGACGACCTGGTGTTACTCGACACTCAAAACATCCGCCTACCCATCGCTCCAAAACTCCGCCCCCGATATTGCGGGCCGTTTCGCATCAGCCACATGATCTCCCCCGTCGCCGCCCACCTCCTCCTCCCTGCTGACTGATACGTCAGCCCATCGTTCCACGTCAGCCTGCTTCGCCCATATGTCCCATCCACCAGCCAACTGCCTCGCAACCGCCCCGCCAGCATGCCATGACCGCCGACAGAGCCAATCATCACGCCTGAAAAGATACTGAGCCACCAAGTTCGTGACCCACGGGGAGCCCGCAGGATCGAATTTCTGATCCGCTGGAAAGACCGCACGCCCACCAAAGACAACTGGGTCCCCCTGGATAGAATCGAGAACCACCCTGTCCTCACCGAGTACCTACGCAGCCGAAACTTTCGAGATGTACACGCGCTCTCGTAAGGAGGGCCTCCTTGGGGAGGGGGGTAGTGTAAGGAAAAATCCTTTTCCTTACTTCGCGTCCCTGCTTACCGCGTACATGACCATTCCCGCCATCGGCACCCAACCATGAAACGTTACCCGCTCGCGACACTCGCCTCGACCACGACTCCCGCCACTGTTCACGATGCGACCCAACCTCACGGTTCAGTTGGTAACCCGCGCCCCGGACTTCCGCCTCGACATTTCCCAACCTCGGCACTAGGCCCGTAGCGGACCCCAATTTCTCGCATTACCGTTACCACGCTAGCTTTGCTATATATTCTTCGCTCATGCCTTCGCTCATTGGATTGTTTTGCTTCGATAGTGCAATTCTCGCTCGCTCGCTCAATTGCACTCGTAACAAATATACTAGAGAGCGTAGCGATAGCGAGGTAGCTTCAGCTATATGAACGGTGTTGCGCCAGCAATTCGGTAGAGTTTTTGGTAGCGTTGGTCTCAAATGAGGGCGCGTCCCCTCCCTCGATCGATCCTGCCCTCGATCGATCGAGGGACAGCTACAGTGCAACTATAGCGTCGCAATTTACAGGGTAACCAATTTTTGAGATGGCTTGCGAATGTACAGTAAAGGGTGCCCAACGATCTTGTCACCTCCGCCGATGACGATCGATGTGCTTTCGTGCCCACACCGATCTGGGTTTTTTTACGATCGATGGTTGTTTCCCCCCAAAACTCTCGATCATGTCACCCTGGGCTCGAAATCGACCCGCGATCGCAAAGCTGCTGTCACTTCCTACCTATCTCACCCGGATCTTGCGATCGGTGTGCCCGATCGGTTTTTTACGGCGATCTCACGATCGATCGAGGGAGGGGACGCGCCCTAAGTAAGGAAGACGTCAAGTAGAGATTGGACTTCACTAGGAAAATATTATACATATGAAACACACAAGAAAACACAAACATATATGGGCAGGCGAGGATTTCACAAATGTTGCGTGGCGGTGCGCGTAACCCAACCCATACGAAAGTTCTGTGACGGTGGGAGAACGCGCCCCGCCGAATTCCCTATCCAACTCAGCATCGAATGCATTCCGTGCACCAGGGTTAACTTTAGTAAAATGCCTTGTCTGGCTTTAAGATTAGTTCTTGGCCCCTTGTCTGTGCGTCAGATGAAACCTGTAGCATTGTCTAGCATTTCAGAGGAAACCAAGGCCCTGGTCTAAGATTTCAGACGAAGCCAAATGATTAGTCTTAATTAACTTATAGCTACCCAAATAAGGTTTGCTAGGACATATTTTAGAACGAGTCCTGTCGGCTACTAACATCCTAAGATGAGGAATCACTAGCACTGCCACTTTCATCACTAGCACTGCCACTTTCAGAGTTTTCCTCTACAGTTGCTTTGGCTTTGCCCTTCCTCCAGGTAGGCAATTCCCATGCTGCTTCCTCTGCCTCAATCTCTCTCTCTCTGGTTGCAGCCTTTTCCGCCTCTTCCTGTGCGAGTGTTGCTGCTGCTGCTGCTGATGATGCTGCAGCGGCTCTCTGCTGGTGGTGGGACCGCCTTCTCTTCAACGGGCGTGATCCCTGCGCCATGACAACCTCTCTAGCCAGCCGTCGCTTCTTTAGAGCATGCCACCTCTCCACCAGCTCCTCCGTGTCCAGGTCGTAATCCAGAAGTGAAACCGCCATCAGGTCGCCAAGGGTCGTGTCGCACAGGTTGCCGCGCAGCCAACTTTTGATGATGTTCTGACGGCTGAAGCCGCGCTCACACTCAACAGTGCTGAGTGGGAGCACAGCAACAGCTATCCAGAGCCGACCAAGATTAGGATAGGCGGACTGCCAGTCCGGCGTTGACAGCATGTCCGAGAGACTGTCGTGGAAGGTGAGGTCTTCATGGTGGGTGGAGAGGATTGTTGTGAAACTGGTAAGCTCCTTGGCAGCTTTGCCCCCAGTGGATGCCTGATGGGTGGGTGGTGTAGGTACATGGGGTAGCAAAAGGGGGGATAGTGAACATAAGAGGGAGACGTTGGGGGAATACGTCAATAGCAGATACACAGCCGATGACTTGATGCATGGCAGAAAAAAAACATCCAAATCCGTATACCAGGAAGGGTATCTGGATGTTGGGGCTTTTTCTTAAAGCTCCGGTATACATTTGAAAGGAGGGGTTCAAAATCTTTTGAAATTTGAAAAGTTGCCCCAAACCTGTGGGGCGCACTCCCTAAACCCTAAGCCCTGCCAACAAATGTATACTTCAGCTTTAAACATGTTGTCGGAATCCCAACCACTAGACCATTGGGATAAAAGGGCTTGTTCCAGTAGCGGGTCAGTGCGCTCATAACCCCCCAGGCTAACATGCATGTAACCCTTCCTAGGATCAATCGGGGATTCCGCATGCAGGTATTCTGACACCCCCCCACACAGGGAGGCCCAGGACACGGCACAGCGCAATCGACAGCATGTGCGTACATGGGGATTCGAACCTGAGACCTTTGCTATGATACCATGTCAGAATCCCAACCACTAGACCATTGGGATAAAAGGGCTTGTTCCAGTAGCGGGTCAGTGCGCCCATAACTTCCCAGGTTAACATGCCTGTAACCCTTCCTAGGATCAATCGGGGATCCTGCATGCATGTTTTCTGACACATGTCACGCAGAGACTGGAGCCATTGAGGAAATCGGCGCGCCCTCTTTGCACGCGAGCGAGGGTACCGTCCTTGGCGGAATAGACGGCTCCCGTCCAGCGCCTTGAGGCTCTTCATTCGGTCGTTGATGTAGAAGATGGTCTTGGCAGCAAACTCGGATGCCACCTTCACGCACGACCCCAAGTCCCCTCCGCAACTCTGCCCCCCGATGCCATCCTCATGGAGCACGTAGGTGTGCGTCGTCAGTGTTCCGGCGCGGTCAATCCCCTCGACCGTCACCAAGCAATGCTGCGGGCTCTGGTGTTCCTTCAGGAAGGTGGCTAGTCGACCACTGTTGTCGCCGAAGGTGGAGACGTACTCCACATAGCGACTGCGCAACGCCAATGTAGTGTGGTCAACCATTGGCAGCACCTGCGTCACGTCAACCTACACGTACAAGGACAAAAAACAACATTAGAATAGAACCTGCAACAAATAATCGAACATGAGCAAGTAGTTGCCTACCTGGCATCTCTGAAATTTGAGATCGAGGCTGTTCAACTCCCGGAGCACATCAACCAGGACGAACAATAAAAAATGAATATTGAAACTCGTCACGAGGGTGTAGGAGTTCCTGTCATAATCATACAACAGGGCAACTGCAGGAGGCAGAATGTCAGCAAAGCGTTCGATGGCGCCCCCGCGAGAGAGCCAGCGGATGTCCCTAATGCCTTGCATCTTCGGGTTGGTGCTCGTTAGCACCTCCTGGAGCTTCATGAAACGAGCATGTTGGACGATGGAACGGCTGAGTATGTCGGCGAGCGGACTACTTTGTCGACAATGTTGAAGTCGCGGAATACGAGAGCGGCGTCCTTTGCAGTAAGACCCTCCCTGCATATTCAACACGCAATTGGTTTAGGGTTTAGGGTTTAGAGCAATAAAAGCATAGAAACAGCAAAGATAAATCAAAGTCAACCACCTATGGGCGACGCAGTGGCAGGGAACAAGGTGCGGAACCCTTGTGCGTAAGCGGGCCACCAGGCCGGTCTGACCGCCAATCATTACACTTGCGCCATCAGTGCTGATGCCGCAAATCTTGGACAGCTCGATGTCGCAGCTCGCCAAGTGTGTTAGCATGATAGCCTATAGCGAACCGGCGTCGCATTTCGACAGATATGTTGGCGAAGAACTCCGTCACCACCGCCATACCCCGCAGAAACGTGACATACACAATCATGTGTTTGCCACGCCTTCTGTCGGTGCTCTCGTCCAGCTGTAGGCCGATGAAGGGACTGTCGTTGATGTGCTGGACCTGCTTCGCCCTCAGGTATGACGCCAGCGTCTCCACAAGCTGCTTGAAACCGTACATGGGTCAGACAAGGGGAAATAAGTTTAGTACATAGACTTGATAGGGGAAACAGCAGACATAAGATAACAAATACGTGCTGCAGTACGTCCCTTGACCCTTCACTGGCATATCTGGCGTTGGCAGTTCAGCCATGAACTGCACGAGTGTCATGAACAAGGCGATAGGGGTGTCAGACTTACAAATGAAACGCACTGTCAACATCAACTTGATCAAGCACCTCGCTTCTGCACTCTTATCCCCAAACTTAGAAATAGAAGCTTGCTTAGTCTTTTGGCCTTCACGCTGCTCCAACCTTCCCTTCGTCGCTCGGTGCCGGATGCTTGCTTGGTGTTTCCGCGTCGTTTGTTTATGTATGTCAACGCCTCCTTCGCCACGAGCTCCGTACTGCGACTCAGGATCTGCGTATGCCATGGAGACCTTACATCTCATGCAAGGACGCCCCTCCGAGTTGTCGCGGGTTGTTTGTGCCGCACCCACAGCTGTCTGGCGTGCGCTGGCAGGAATATGCCAAACTATTTGGCAACATTCGTGCCAGCGGTGTGAACTCGTCTGCATTTGACGTGCAATGTTGACACCGACCAGTGGAACCTGGCAGTGGCAGAATTGTGTAGAACTATATCGCGTCGCGTGGCAAGATTCGTCGGGAATGGTGGGCAATTGGCCAGGTGGGCAACTGGGCAGGTGGGCATAGTTGTCCGTTTCAGACGGAACAAAACGCGCTGTCTGTAGTTTCAGACGAACTGTATAAGGTTGTCTGTAAATGCAGATGAGTAAAAAACACTTGTCTTAAGATTCAGATGAATTTGAACAACATGTCTATGCCTTCGGATGAACCATACAAAATGCATCTGAAATCTAGACAATCAGACGCATAATTTCTGATAACGTAGACCCTGGCCATCACCCCCCTTGCCGCTCGCGCCACTGCCTCCAGAACCCTCTCCACCTTAGTCTGCCTCCTTATCCGCCCACTCCCGAAAGTGCTTAGCAACATGCCCCGGCTGCCCACACACGTAGCACTTCCCTTTGAAGCCCCCTTTCCCCCTCATTGGCTGACCACCCTTAGGCCCTTTCCCCTTCTCCCCTACCTCACCAAACCCACTCCCATGCTTAGGCTGCTGCTGTTGTGCCGTAGTGGGAGGGGAAGGGAATGAAGTCTACTGAAATTGGGGCTTACCCTTCTTGGTAAACACTTGGTTAGCCTGGGGAAGAAAGTGGTCCTTCCGTCCCTCCGCCGCCAGCGTACAACCCTCCTCGATGATATAGCTAGCGAGGGTTTCCTCGTCCAGCTCCTTGCGCACCTGCGGCAGTTTCAGCATCCAGCGTAAGAGGTTGTACTACTGTGGCAACCCCTTCACGACGTGAGTAATGTACGACGCCTGTGAGTAATCTACGCCGGCCATCCTCAAATTCACCAGGATCTGATGCGCACGGTTGCAATAGGACATGGCGGACTCATGCCGCACGGTTGCAATAGGACGTGGCGGACTCGTGCTCTCCCATCTCGAGGTTAGTGAGTGCCTGTTCTAACTGACCTATGTGCAGGTCGTCCTTCGCCATATACGTGCGCATGATAAACTGCCATGCATGAAAGCCGGCATCTACCTTCAAGCGACACGCCTTAACGACGATCTGTACGGTCGGGGAGCAACATCGGGAAATGGTGGTGAACGTCAACAACTGCATTGCGCGAAACTGTGAGAGAAGCGACAGTGTATGCGCTGGTGGAATGGGGGTGGAACCATCTATGAATCGCTTTAGCTGAGCCATCTCAAGCTGCGCCTCGATCGATTCAGTCCACGTCGACAGGCCGTGACGTCCTTCTAACGGCCTAGGCACGTCGATCTTGTCTGGAGTGAATTTGAAGTAGCCATAGTTGGGTTCTAATCAAAGCTATGCGAAAGGTTCCAGGCAGGGGTATGCAACGTGTTCTGTAACCGGTAAACATGTCATATCAATGCATCTCGCACGCAGGAGGGAGAAGGTATGGTGCGTATGTGTGTGAGGGTGTGAGGGCTTGACTTGTGTCAGCACGGCACAGACATGGCACGACACGGAACGGCAGCCTCCTCGAGATCATCCCAAGGGTGCCCGTGCCCGGCTGACAACACAAATCAACTCACCCTGCAGCGCGAATAATCGCATGGGTTGGAATCGAGATCGAGAGCATCTTCACCGCACATACCATCCAGTCCAGATTCCAGTCACCAAACCAAGATATCGTGTTCGCGATATTAGGTACTCATTGCGTCACGTATGGAGATGCACAATTGGGTTTGAAAAAAACTACTGGGGCACAACGCATATGAGTGCTATAAGTATCCCATCAGGTAGGTACATTATGTCAGCCAAGGATTCTGGTACACCAGGAATGCACTAATTAAGGCACATGATGTATCATTTTTATTGTGTACCTTGCTTGCACATTGCGCAAAGCAAGGAACTCTAAGTTCCTAGACAATATGTATGCCAGAGATTTCCACCTTATTGCTCATACGAAGAATCACAATTAAGGGGATGGTGGGTTAGTTTGCGCACATTGGTGTCTGACGGGTGTGCCTGGCATGTGTGTCAGAACTAGCAGTAGAAAGTAAGAATGAAGAAAGGAGGAGTTTCACTAGCAAACAGTTGAGTACATATAGGAAACCCTAGATTGGGCTGTACTCGCTATAGAGCACCCCACTGCAGGCTAGACAAATACAACATTCTGACACACCCCCATAGTCAAAGTGGGGTGTAATCAGCACAATGAGCAGGTATAGCAGGAGTTCACAATAAGAAGCAAAGCTAGAGGTAATCACAGCGGGCAAGTGAGGAGGAGGAGGGACTGTGAGAGGAGAGAAGATGAGAGACTGCGGCTGAAGCTGCAGACACACGGGCAACAGGAGCTGCTGGCACAGTGGCTACCGGAACAGTGCGCCCCGGACTACTGGAGTAACTGGCTCACGGGATACGACGAGCTACAGGAGCAACGGACCCTCGGGCGACAGGTGCAGCAGACTCTCTGGGCTACCAGGACAGTGCGCCCCGGACTACAGGTGCTACGGACGACAAGACAGCAGCCTCCGCTCAACCTCCTCCAACTGTCCCACACACCCCCCACACACCCACTGCTTCACTCCTAACTCCACTTGCACGTCACCCCCCTAGTACCACTCCTTCGGCTCCCACACACCCACCCCCCTCAGCGGCAGCTGCAGCACTGGGAGACGGAGGAGGAGGAGGAGCAGGGGACGACGCACAAAAACTGCACCCCCATACCCCCCACCCCCAAACCCTAATTCAGGAGAACGGGCAGCAGCAGGGGTGGGGCGCCGTCAGAAGCACGGGGGACAGCGGGCAGCGCAGGGGCAGAGAAAACAGGGCGCCCACGGGCCTGGCGCAGCCCGTACGAACTGCGTGCGGGCGGCCCGAGGCGCGCCCTGGCCTGGCGCAGTCCGTACGGGCCGCGCGCGGGCCTGGCGCTGCCCGTACGGGCCGCGTGCGGGCCTGGCGCAGCCCGTACGGGCCGCGCGCGGGCCTGGCGCAGCCCGTACGGGCCGCGCGCAGGCTGTACGGGCCGCGCGCGGGCCCTACGCAGGTCGCGCAGGCCACGACGGGCGACGGGGGGCGACGCGCGGGTCCCCGTCGCCCGTCGCAGCGCCTCCCGGGAGCGACGCGCGGAGTGACGGGGCAGAAAGCCGCCGCGCGCCTCGGGGCGCACGGCGGGCAGAAAACCGCCGCGCGCCTCGGGGCGCACGGCGGGCAGAAAACCGCCGCACGCTCCGAGCGCGCGGCGGGATGAAAAATCCGTCGCACGCCACGGGGCGTGCAACACACAGAGTAGCAGTAGCAGCGGAAGCAGTGAGGTGGTGGGCCCACCCACAGGATCGACCCAGGAGGGTCGACCTGCTCTGATAGCATGTCAGAACTAGCAGTAGAAAGTAAGAATGAAGAAAGGAGGAGTTTCACTAGCAAGCAGTTGAGTACATATAGGAAACCCTAGATTGGGCTGTACTCGCTATAGAGCACCCCACTGCAGGCTAGACAAATACAACATTCTGACAATGTGCTCTTCGTCAGCTTAATTGTAAGCCACATAATAATGATTTGAGCTACATAAATAACCATATTTTACAATGCATGTCTATGCAATGTCAGAATGAGAACGAAGGAATGGTTAGACTAGCAAGCAGTTTGGGTACAAGTAGGAAACCTAGAAATATTGTACCCCATATTGTCTACCCCACTACAGCCTACATAGACTATAGCATATATGTTTGACACACCCCCATAGGCAAAGTGGGGGAGAACAAGAGGTCACAAGACCGGTCAAGAGAGGCAAAGCAAGCTCAGGGTGGATCACGAAGTCACCACGCATTCCGAGCACAAGCAAATGGCCACAAGGCCGGTTCACATGCAGAGTTATATAAAGGAGAGCAGGCAATACAGTGATCACAACCTAGCAAGTGTAAGCATGCAGGTATATGTATAGAGATCACAGTACAAACAGAGTCAAGAAGTAAGCAAGTGAGGCACAGTAGGCACAAGGCCTAGAACAGTACAGAAACGCTGATGGTCACAAGGCTGGAGTGCCTTGGTGAAGACATCAGCAGTGTTGGCCTGAGTGGCCACGTAAGCAAGACGAAGCTGACCACGCTGCTGCAACTCTCGAGCAAGGAAGTAGCGCAGAGCGATGTGCTTCGTTCTGTGCTCCAGTCTGTGCTCCTGACATAAGGCAATCATGGCCTTGTTTTCGACGTACAGCACTGGAGGAGAACGAGGCACCTCTCCCAGGTCGGTCAGCAGGTAGGTGAGCCAGCGTAACTCCTGTGCAGCCATGGCCCCGGCGTAGATCTCAGCCTCACAACTGGAGCTGAGAACAGAAGAAGAGCGGGTAGACCTCCAAGAAACAGAGCCGGAGCCAAGGCTGAAGGTGTAACCCTGTGACGACCGCTGCGTAGCCAAGTCGTCAGCCCAAGAAGCGTCTGCGTGACCAGTGAGGACAACTCAAGCCCGTCCTCCAAGCACGAGCCCCATGCCCGACGTACTGCACAAGTAGCGCAACACCCTCTTAGCGGCATCCATGTGCTCCTTCCTGTGTCGGCCAGGAGCGACATAGCGTGCTAGGATGCTAAGAGGGTAGGCAAGGTCAGGTCGAGTGCAGGTCATCAGGTACATGAGGCAGCCCACAAGCTCTGGATACGGGCCACTCGGCTCTACGGACTCGTCCGAAGGTGGAGTACGTGAAGCCGAAGCGCTGAAGGACCTGCTGCACCATGTGTGACTGAGTCAGGGTAATGGTGCGCTGTGCTCTGTCCCGGGTGATCCGCAAGCCAAGATAGCTTGTCAGCTCACCCAGGTCTGTGCACGTGTGTCTCTTCTGCAGCTCCGACTTCACGTGGGCGAGTGCCTCAGTGTCAGAAGTAGCAAAGACCAAGTCGTCTACGTACACGAGAACGTAGAACGGCGGCAGAGTGGTGTCGGTGCGTAGAAACAGCGACGGGTCAGCAGTAGAAGGAGCAAACCCAAGAGCAGCAAGAGTAGTCCTCAGTGTGTCGTGCCACTCACGGGGTGCCTAGCGGAGACCGTAGACCGGCCGCCGGAGGCTCCACTGGGTACCTGCAGGAAACGACCCAGTGAAGCCAGGTGGGCGGCGCAGCCAGATCTCCTCGTGCAGGCTGCCCTGTAGGAAAGCAGTGCTGAAGTCAAGAGAGTGGAGCTCGTAGTCACGCTGAGCGGCGACGTGCAGCAGAACCCGAAGAGTGGTCATCTTCGGGGTAGGGGAGAAGGTCTGGAAGAAGTCAACTCCCTCTCGCTGACTGAAGCCTCGTGCAACGTAACGCGCCTTGAAGACAGGCGGAGAACCCTGTCAAACATTGTATATGTTTGTGTTCTGTAGGCTATAGTGGGTTTAGCCTTAGGGGGTACAACTTCTAGGTTTTCCTACTTGTACTCCCAATCTTGTTAGTTCAATCACTTCTCTAATTCTGACATGGTATTACGAGCCTAGGTTAGGAACCTAGGACCGATCGTTCCTAAGGGCCCACCGTTCCGCTAGTAGCGCCCTTGTGCGCCCTCTCTTACTCGCGCCCTCGTGCGCCTCGTTCCTAGTCCGCCCTCGCGCGCCCCGCTTCTTCGTGCGCGTAGCCCGCTAGCCGCCCGCGCGCGGCCTGTTTTTCGCCCGCGCACCCCGCTAGCCGCCCGCGCGCAGCCCGTTTCTAGTGTGCGCGACCCCGTAGCCGCCCACGCTGTCGACGCCGCCCTCGCGTAGCCCGCCCTGGCCTCGCGCGGCCCCTAGAGCAGCTCGCGAGCTGCCCGTCGACTGGCGCGCGCCGCCACCTCGCCCACGCCGGCCGCCGCCCGCACGTAGGCCGCCACCCGCGCGTAGGCCGCCACCCGCGCGTAGGCCGCTGCCCGCACCTAGGTCGCCGCCTCGAACCGCGCGCCGACCCAGCCTCCCTGCCCGAGTCGCACCGCGCCGCCCTGCCCGAGCCGCGCAGTCCTGCCCGAGTCGCGCCGCCCTGACCGAACCGCGCCGCCTTACTGTGCACCACCTGCAGCAACTGCTGCTCCTGCTACTTCTACTGCTGTTCCTACTACTGCTACTGTTCCTACTGCTGCTCCTGCCACTATGGCCAGTCCTACCGTTCTCACTTTTGACGCTGAGGGCCGCCCCATTAAGTTTGACGTTTGGCTCGATGACCTGCACCTGTTCCTCCAGATCACTGCCAAGGACGATGTTTCCCTGTTTGACCACACGTCCGGCGTCGCTCCCGCACCTGCTGCTACTGCTGACAGTACCGCTCGCTCACAGTGGCAGACCCGTGATGCTCACGCTCGCCTAGCCGTTCGCAGCCACCTGCCGTTAGATGAGCGCGAGCACTTTGGCCAGCATAAGACCGCTAAGGAGCTGTACGACGCTATAGTTGCGCGCTACTCCTCCCCTGCTACTGCTGCGATAGGCCGTCTCTCGCTGCCCTATCTCTTCCCGGATCTGTCTGCCTTTGCCACTGTAGCTGACCTCATCACTCACCTCCGTTCTAGTGATCTCCGCTACCGTGCCGCGCTTCCTCCTGATTTCCTCGCCAAGAACCATCCCCCGATGTACCTCACACTCTACCACCTAGTCACACGCCTCCCTGACTCTCTTCGCGCTGTCAGGGACCACTTTCTCGCCCTCTCCCCCACTGACCTCACTGTCGACCTGCTCGAGAAGGAGCTCCTTGCAGCTGAGACTAGCATTGTAGCTGTAGGTGCCTCTCGTGGCGACCCTCGCACTCCCTTCTTTGAGGGATGTTCCCCCTCCCCCCTTCTCCCCTCCATTGCATCTGCTACTGCTGTCGACTACCTCGGTGCTGAGGAGGTCGGGGCTGCGTCTGCTCCTAGTTGGAGGCGCAAGGGCGGCAAGGGCAAGGGGGGCAAGGGTGGCGGAGGTGGCGGCGGGGGCGGCTGTAGTGGAGGAGGTGGAGGAGGCGGGGGTGGTGGCGGTGGTGGGAGTGGTGCCGGTGGTGGGGGGGTCAGTGGCGGAGGCGGGGGTGGTGGCGGCGGCGGTAGCGGGGGTGGCGGGGGTGGTGGTGGTAGTGGTGGCGGCAGTGGAGCTGGTGGCGGGCGCGGTGGAGCGGTGCAACGTGGAGGGTTCGGTGGTGGCCAGAGGCAGCGGCAGCAGCGTCCCAGCGAGACCCCGTCCTCCCAGCAGCTTCGTGAGTGGTACTCTCAGCGTGGGGGGTCTGGGGGTGGAGGTACCTGCCCGTACGTTATCCGCACAGGTGACCGCACTGGCCAGACCTGTGGGAGGTTCCACACGGCACAGCGCTGCTTCTTTCGTCTCGACGACGCCTGGCGCGCGCAGTTTCCTGACGCCACTGAGCTGCCCCGCTGGGCTGATCTGATGAAAAAGAACATTGATATCTTTGCTCTTGACTTTGATGCTATCCTTGGTGCCATGTATGCATTGACTGTTAGTGTTGAGGGTGACTGTTACCTGCGTGTACCGCCAGACCCGGGTATTGGGACCAGCGAGGCTGCCGCTCTAGGTGCTAGTGCGTCTGCTGCTCTAGGTACTGGTGAGGCTGCTGCTCTAGGTGCTAGTGAGTCTGCTGGTACTGCGTCTACTGGTACTGCGTCTACTGAGGCACTGCACACCTTCACACTGGACTCGGGTGCTTCCCGCTGCTTCTTTCGTGACCGCACTGTCCTTGAGCAGCTAGCTCGGCCTGTTGCTGTCTCCCTGGCTGACCCCTCTGGGGGCCCGGTCCTTGCGACCTCCTCCACTGTCCTCCCTTGTCCGGCTGTCCCGTCCGGCACCCTGTCAGGTCTCTACCTCCCCTCGTTCTCTACGAACTTGGTGGCGGGCTCTGCTCTCCAGGACGAGGGTGTTCACCAGTTCACCCCTGCCCATGAGCGTGTGACCCACTGCACGTGTGCTCGGACGGGTCGCCACCTGGCTACCTTCACTCGGCAACCGGGGTCGGACCTGTACACACTGACCACTGAGTCCCCTCAGGTAGCTGCGTCTGCGTCTGCGTCAGGTCAGCTGTCGGCCCCCTGCTCGTGTCGCTCCCTGTCGCACGAGACCGTCCTCTGGCACCACCGCCTTGGTCACCCGTCAGTGCAGCGCCTTCGTGGCAAGCACTCCCGGTACCTTGTCTCTGGTCTTCCCAGGGTTCTCCCACCCCTCCCACCCTCGCCTGCTCCTCCCTGTCTTCCCTGTGTCGAGGGGCGGCAGCGCGCCGCTCCTCACTCCTCCTCGTTTCCCCCGACGACTGCTCCCCTGCAGACCCTCCACATGGACGTGTGGGGCCCAGCCCGCGTCCGTGGACAGGGTCACGAGAGGTACTTCTTGATAGTTGTTGACGACTACTCGCGCTACACCACGGTCTTCCCCTTGCGCACCAAGGGTGAAGTCCCTGATGTTTTGATCCCTTGGATCCGCGCTGCCCGTCTCCAGCTCAGCGAGAGGTTCCACTCGGAATTTCCTGTTCTGCGTCTGCACTCTGACAGAGGTGGGGAGTTTTCCTCCGACCTCTTGAGGGACTTTTGTCGTGGGGAGGGCATTGAGCAGTCGTTCACGCTTCCGGCCTCTCCACAGCAGAATGGGGTTGCTGAGCGCCGCATTGGCTTGGTCGTGGAGGTCGCTCGTACCTCCTTGGTCCATGCGGCTGCCCCCCACTTTCTGTGGCCGTTTGCGGTCCGATACGCTGCGCATCAGCTCAACCTCTGGCCCCGTGTCTCCGTTCCGGAGACTTCGCCGACACTGCGTTGGACGGGAGAGGTTGGCGATGCGTCGGTGTTCCGGGTCTGGGGATCTCGTGCTTTTGTCCGCGATACGTCCGCGGACAAGCTCTCCGCCCGCGCTGTTCCCTGTGTCTTCCTTGGCTTTCCTCCGGACGCGCCTGGCTGACAGTTTTACCACGTCACCTCGCGCCGTGTCCTGCCCTCTCAGGACGTCACTTTCGACGATTCGGTCCCCTACTACCGCCTCTTCCCCTACCGCACTGCCCCGCTCCCCCCCCCGCCTCTCTTCCTCGCACCAGGTGCTGCTGTGGTAGACCCCCTCCCCCCTCAGGGTGCCGCTCCCTCAGGTGTGTCCCAGGTAGACCCGGTTGAGCCTGTCGAGGTAGCTGTCGACTCTCGTCCTGCCGGGGGTGCTGAGCCTGAGGGTGCGGAGCCTGGGGGTGCTGAGCCTGAGCGTGCGGAGCCTAGGGGTGCTGAGCCTGCGGGTACGGAGTCTGAGGGTGCTGAGTCTGGGGGTGCTGAGCTTAAGAGTGCTACGTCTGAGGGTACTGAGCCTGGGGGTGCTGCGACTGACCGTGCTGTGCCTGGAGGCGCTCCCTCTTCACAGCAGCTACGTGAGTGGTACTCGCGGTACTGCAGCCTCAGGAGGGGCGCTTCTGGGGCTAGGGGTGCTGCTGGAGCTGGTGCTCGTGGTTCCCCGCCTAGGCGGGAGCCGCCCTCTCCCCAGCGGCTCCGAGAGTGGTACGCTCGGCGCTGCAGTCTCCGGAGTGGCGCTGCTGGTGCTTTGGACCCTGGAGTTGGAGCATCTGCTGGTGCTGCGGACCCTGGAGCTGGAGCTGCTGCTGGTGCCGCGGACCCTGGAGTTGGAGCTGCTGCTGGTGCTGCGGACCCTGGGGCTGGAGCCGCTGCTGGAGCCGCTGCTGGAGCTGGAACTACTGGAGGTGCTGCTGGTGCTGGAGCTGCTGGAGGTGCTGCTGGTGCTGGTGCTGCTGGTGCTGGAGCTGCTGGAGCCGCTGGTCCTGGAGGTGCTTGTACTGGGACTGGAGCTGCTGCGGGAGTTGGAGCTGGAGGTGCTACTGGTGCTGGTGCTGCTGGTGGAGCTGCTGGGACTGGAGCTGCTGCGGGAGTTGGAGCTGGAGCTGCTGGAGCTGCTGGTGGTGCTACGGGAGTTGTAGCTGGAGACCCTGGGGCTGAGGGTGCTGGTGCTGTCTCTGCTGGTTCAGGAGGTGCTGCGCGGCCGCGGCCGTACTACCTTCCACTTCTTCAGCAGGTTCTTGGTCTCCCGCCCTCTACTGGTCCTACTCCTCCCCTACTGAGTCCACCGCCTGTCCAGTCGCAGTCACAGTTACAGCCTACCTCTCCGCTACCTCGTCCTCCTCCTTACGCTGGGCCGACTCGAGGTCTTACAGAGCGTCGTGAGACTGAGTCTCGTCCTGCGTCGCCTGTGTCTCGTCCAGAGTCGCCTGTCCGCGCTGTCCGCACTGGTCGTCGTGTTCCGCGTGAGCGTCCTCCTCCTGTCCCTGGCACTCACTATATGACTCTGCGTCCTTCCACTGCTCCACAGCGTGTTCCTCTGCCGTCTCCTCCTGCGTCCTCTCTTCCTGACGGTCCGGACCCGGAGTCTGACTCCCTTCGTGCTGCCAGTCCTACTGTCACGCGTTTCCTCGCCACTGTTGTCACTGACCCTACCTTTGAGTCCTCTGCTGCGTCTGCTCTAGTCGCTGAGCTTGTTGACGTTGTTTCCGCCTGTCGTCTAGACTACGCCGCTAGCCTAGTTGCTGAGTCTGAGTCTGTCTGTCCTCCGTCCGTCGGGGGTGAGTGTGCTCTTGGCACGGACGTCCTTGAGGACAGACAGGAGGAGTTTGAGTGCTTTGCCGCTGCTTTACCTCATCTCGTGTCCATGCTGCTTGCCCCTGAGGGAGACCCGGATGCACCAGACATCCCGACCCCGCGCTCTTACGCAGAGGCGATAGAGGGTCCCTACTCCTCTCAGTGGCAGACAGCCATGGACGCAGAGATGGCTTCCTGGAAGTCCACAGGCACCTACGTCGACGAGGTTCCCCCACCTGGGGCGAACATCGTCAGTGGCATGTGGATTTTCAGGGTGAAGCGGCCGCCGGGATCTCCGCCTGTCTTCAAGGCGCGTTACGTTGCACGAGGCTTCAGTCAGCGTGAGGGAGTTGACTTCTTCCAGACCTTCTCCCCTACCCTGAAGATGACCACTCTTCGGGTTCTGCTGCACGTCGCCGCTCAGCGTGACTACGAGCTCCACTCTCTGGACTTCAGCACTGCTTTCCTACAGGGCAGCCTGCACGAGGAGATCTGGCTGCGCCGCCCACCTGGTTTCACTGGGTCGTTTCCTCCTGGTACCCAGTGGAGCCTCCGGCGGCCAGTCTACGGTCTCCGCCAGGCACCCCGTGAGTGGCATGACACACTGAGGACTACTCTTGCTGCTCTTGGGTTTGCTCCTTCTACTGCTGACCCATCGCTGTTTCTACGCACCGACACCACTCTGCCGCCGTTCTACGTTCTCGTGTACGTAGACGACTTGGTCTTTGCTACTTCTGACACTGAGGCACTCGCCCACGTGAAGTCGGAGCTGCAGAAGAGACACACGTGCACAGACCTGGGTGAGCTGACAAGCTATCTTGGCTTGCGGATCACCCGGGACAGAGCACAGCGCACCATTACCCTGACTCAGTCACACATGGTGCAGCAGGTCCTTCAGCGCTTCCGCTTCACGTACTCCTCGCCTCAGTCCACTCCTCTGCCTACCGGTCACTCGCTCTCAGCTCCACCTTCGGACGAGTCCGTAGAGCCGAGTGGCCCGTACCCAGAGCTTGTGGGCTGCCTCATGTACCTGATGACCTGCACTCGACCTGACCTTGCATACCCTCTTAGCATCCTAGCACGCTATGTCGCTCCTGGCCGTCACCGGAAGGAGCACATGGATGCCGCTAAGAGGGTGTTGCGCTACTTGTGCAGTACGTCGGGCATGGGGCTCGTGCTTGGAGGACGGGCTCGAGTTGTCCTCACTGGTCACGCAGACGCTTCTTGGGCTGACGACTTGACTACGCAGCGGTCGTCACAGGGTTACACCTTCAGCCTTGGCTCCGGCTCTGTCTCTTGGCGGTCTACCCGCTCGTCTTCTGTTCTCAGCTCCAGTTGTGAGGCTGAGATCTACGCAGGGGCCATGGCTGTACAGGAGTTACGCTGGCTCACCTACCTGCTGACTGACCTTGGAGAGCCGCCTCGTTCTCCTCCAGTGCTGTACGTCGACAACAAGGCCATGATTGCCTTGTGTCAGGAGCACAGACTGGAGCACAGAATGAAGCACATCGCTCTGCGCTACTTCCTTGCTCGAGAGTTGCAGTAGCGTGGTCATCTTCGTCTTGCTTACGTGGCCACTAGGGCCAACACTGCTGATGTGTTCACCAAGGCGCTTCAGCCTTGTGATCATCAGCGTTTGTGTACTGCCTTGTGCCTACTGTGCCTCACTTGCTTACTTCTTGACTCTGCTTGTACTGTGATCTCTATATATATACCTGCATGCTTACACTTGCTAGGTTGTGATCACTGTACCTCTTATTTATTATCAAACTGCATGTGAACTGGTCTTGTGACCGCTTGCTTGTGCTCGGAATTTGTGTGGTATCCTTGAGATCCACCCTGAGCTTTGCTTTGTTTTGCTTTGCTTTGACTGGTCTTGGGACCATCTAGTTGTCTCCCACTTCGCCTATGGGGGTGTGTCAAACATTGTATATGTTTGTGTTCTGTAGGCTATAGTGGGTTTAGCCTTAGGGGGTACAACTTCTAGGTTTTCCTACTTGTACTCCCAATCTTGTTAGTTCAATCACTTCTCTCATTCTGACCAACCCGGCGGCCGCTTCACCCTGAAAATCCACATGCCACTGACGATGTTCGCCCCAGGCGGGGGAACCTCGTCGACGTAGGTGCCTGTGGACTTCCAGGAAGCCATCTCTGCGTCCATGGCTGTCTGCCACTGAGAGGAGTAGGGACCCTCTATCGCCTCTGCGTAAGAGCACGGGGTCGGGATGTCTGGTGTATCCGAGTCTCCCTCAGGGGCAATCAGCATGGACACGAGATGAGGTAAAGCAGCGGCAAAGCACTCAAACTCCTCCTGTCTGTCCTCAAGGACGTCCGTGCCAAGAGCACACTCACCCCCGACGGACGGAGGACAGACAGACTTAGACGCAGACTCAGGAACAAGACTAGCAGCGTAGTCTAGACGACAGGCGGCAGCAAAGTCAACAAGCTCAGCAACTTGAGCAGACGCAGCAGTGGACTCAAACGAAGGGTCAGTGACAAAAGTGGCGAGGAAACGCGTGACAGTAGGACTAGCAGCACGAAGGGAGTCAGACTCCGGGTCCGGACCGTCAGGAAGAAAGGACGCAGGAGGAGACGGCAGAGGGACACGCTGTGGAGCAGTGGAAGGACGCATAGTCATATAGTGAGTGCCAGGGACAGGAGGAGGACGCTGACGCGGAACACGACCAGTGCGGACAGCGCAAACAGGCGACTCATGTTGAGACTCAGGCGACGCAGGATGAGACTCAGGCTCACGACGCTCCGTAAGACCTCTAGTCGGTCCAGAGTAAGGAGAAGGACCAGGCAGTGGAGAGGCTTGCAGTAACTGCGGCTGCGACTGGACAGGCGGTGGACTCAGTAAGGGAGGAGGAGGAGGACCAGTAGAAAGTTGTCACGAGACGAACTTAGCTAGGAACGGGTTTAACTAAGGGCCTAGGCTTAGTAGCCTAGGCCAAGCGGGTGTCGAGGGAGTTGTGCCAAGAGAGAATCGAGAATGTGTGTCTTCACTATAGGTTTGCAAGAACATATAGCAAAGAAACAAAGAGGTGCACCACCACAACAAAGAAACATAACTACACTAAAGCTAAAGCTACAGGCAGTTATAAACATATATAAATATATATCGCGACACACCCCCTTAACTGCCTGCAGCACATAGCTAGAGCAAGTCACACCCCCTGAAGGGGCAGGTGCGGTGGGAGACGGCAGAGGGGTACGTGAGGAGGAGGAGGCAAGAGGAAGAGAGGAGAGGAGAATAGATAAGAACACAGGAGGAGGTGAGTGGGGGATGAGGAGAGGAGGTGGGGGGTGGCCGCAGCGTCCCCTCTTACTAACCCCCTTTTACGAAAGGGGGGGTTGAGTGGGGGATGAGGAGAAGAGGTGGGGGGGTGGGCGCAGCGTCCCCTCTTACTAACCCCCACATCCCCACCCCCAACCAACCACCCGCCCTCAACCTCACCCCCCATTTCAGTCGCCCCCTGGAACCGCACTCCCTCCACCCCTGTCTTCCTCCATACCTCTCCCAACCCACGATGGTCCCTGTACAGTCTTTCACAGGTGGGCTGCTGGGCACAGGTGGGGCTGCTGGTCACAGGTGGGGCTGCTGGTCACAGGTGGGGCTGCTGGTCACAGGTGGGGCTGCTGGTCACAGGTGGGGCTGCTGGTCACAGGTAGGGCTGCTGGTCACAGGTGGGGCTGCTGGTCACAGGTGGGGCTGCTGGTCACAGGTGGGGCTGCTGGTCACAGGTGGGGCTGCTGGTCATAGGTGGGGCTGCTGGTCACAGGTGGGGCTGCTGGTCACAGGTGGGGCTGCTGGTCACAGGTGGGGTTGCTGGTGCTGGTGCTGGCGGCTGGCGCTGGTGCTGGTTCCTGGTGCTGGCAGCTGGCACTGGGGCTGGTTCCTGATGCTGGCGGCTGGCGCTGGGGCTGGTTCCTGGTGCTGGCGGCTGGCGCTGGTGCTGGTTCCTGGTGCTGGCGGCTGGCACTGGGGCTGGTTCCTGGTGCTGGCGGCCGGCGCTGGGGCTGGTTCCTGGTGCTGGCGACTGGCGCTGGGGCTGGTTCCTGGTGCTGGCGGCTGGCGCTGGGGCTGGTTCCTGGTGCTGGCGGCTGGCGCTGGGGCTGGTTCCTGGTGCTGGCGGCTGGCGCTGGGGCTGGTTCCTGGTGCTGGCGGCTGGCGCTGGGGCTGGTTCCTGGTGCTGGCGGCTGGCGCTGGTGCTGGTTCCTGGTGCTGGCGGCTGGAGCTGGGGCTGGTTCCTGGTGCTGGCGGCTAGCGGTGGGGCTGGTTCCTGGTGCTGGCGGCTGGCACTGGGGCTGGTTCCTGGTGCTGGCGGCTGGCGCTGGGGCTGGTGCCTGGTGCTGGCGGCTGGCGCTGGTGCTGGTTCCTGGTGCTGGCGGCAGGCGCTGGTGCTGGTTCCTGGTGCTGGCAGCTGGCGCTGGTGCTGGTTCCTGGTGCTGGCGGCTGGCGGCTGGGGTTGGTGCCTGGTGCCTGGTGCTGGCGGCTGGCGCTAGTGCTGGTGCTGGTGCCTGGTGCTGGCGGCTGGTGCCTGGTGCTGGCGGCTGGCGCTGGCGCTAGTGCCTTGTGCTGGCGGCTGGCGCTGGTGCCTGGTGCTGGCGGCTGGCGCTGGTGCTGTTCCGCCGCCACTCCCTTCCCCTCCTCTCTCTCCTTTCCACAGCGTCCCGCCGCCACTCCCTTCCCCTCCTCCCTCTCCTCCCCATGGCGACCGCCGCTGCACACGCAAACAGTCGCGACGGGGGGGGGGGGGGGGGGGGGTGACGGGCAGGGGGCGGGGGGAATGCGACGGGCAGAGCGGGCGAATGAGCGGCTGGGGCGATCGCCAGTGCTCTGGCGATCGTCGCTGGCGTTCCCCCGTCACTCCTATCCCCTCTTCCCTCTCGCCCCCATAGAGTTCCGCCGCCACTCCCATCCCTTCTTCCCTCTCCCCCCCACAGCGACCGCCGGTGCGACGGGCGAGGTGCAAGGTGGCGCTGGCTGCAGTCGATGGCGCAAACGCGATCGCGGGCCGCTGGCGACTTCGCTGGCGACTTCGCTGGCGGGTCGCTGGCGGCGGGTCCGCTGGCGTTCGCCATAGCGTCCGCCGCGCCCGTCGCGCTGAGAGCCGCGACGAGGCAGGCGACGGGGGGCAGCGCGAGCAGCAGGGAAAAAAAAAAGATACGCAAGGTGCGGGTTTCGCGCCACTAACTGTAGCAGTCGCGAAATGTGGTGGGCCCATAAACGAAATAGGTCCTAGGACGGACCACTCTGTTACCATGTCACGAGACGAACTTAGCTAGGAACGGGTTTAACTAAGGGCCTAGGCTTAGTAGCCTAGGCCAAGCGGGTGTCGAGGGAGTTGTGCCAAGAGAGAATCGAGAATGTGTGTCTTCACTATAGGTTTGCAAGAACATATAGCAAAGAAACAAAGAGGTGCACCACCACAACAAAGAAACATAACTACACTAAAGCTAAAGCTACAGGCAGTTATAAACATATATAAATATATATCGCGACAAAAGTGGTAGGCCAAGAACCTGCTGAAGGAGCGGAACGTAGTACGGCCGCGGCCGCGCAGCGCCTCCAGAAACAGCAGAGACAGCACCAGTACCCTCTGCTCCAGGGTCTCCAGCTCCAACTCCCGCAGTACCAGCAGCAGCACCAGCTCCAACTCCCGCAGCACCACCAGCAGCACCAGCTCCAACTCCTGCAGCACCACCAGCCCCAGCAGCTCCAGTACCTCCAGTACGAGCACCTCAAGGACCAGCGGCTCCAGCACCTCCAGCAGCTCCAATACCAGCAGGGCCTCCAGCAGCGGCAGGACCCCCAGCACGAGCACCTCCAGGAGTCCCAGCACCAGCAGTACCTCCAGCTGCTCCAACAGCTCCAGCACCAGCAGTACCTCCAGTGGCTCCAGTAGCACCTCCAGTAGCACCAGTACCTCCAGTACGAGCACCTCTAGAACCAGCGGCTCCAGCAGCTCCAGCACCAGCAGGACCTCCAGCTGCTCCAGTAGCTCCAGCACCAGCAGCACGGCTACAACGTCGAGCGTACCACTCACGCAGCTGCTGTGGAGAGAGGGGCACCCGCCGAGACGAGACACCCGAAGGACCTCCAGACACAGCACGCTCAGGCTCAGCACCCCTAGACTCAGCACCCCCAGACTCAGCACCCCCAGGCTCAGCACCTCCAGGCTCCACACCCCCAGGCTCCGCACCCCCAGACTCAGCAACCCCAGGCTCAGCACCCCCAGGCTCCGCACCCCCAGGCCCCGCACCCGCAGGCTCAGCACCCCTAGCAGCACCAGAGTCAACAGCTACCTCGACCGGCTCGACAGGGTCTACCTGGGACACACCTGAAGGGGCAGGACCCTGAGGGGGGAGGGGGTCTACCAGAGGAGCACCTGGCGCGAGGAAGAGCGGTGGGGGGGGAGAGGGGCAGTGCGGTAGGGAAAGAGACGGTAGTAGGAGACCGACTCGTCAAACGTGACGTCCTGAGAGGACAGAACACGGCGCAAGGTGGGGTGGTAAAACTGCCACCCAGGCGCGTCAGGGGGGAAGCCAAGGAAAACGCAGGGAACAGCACGAGAGGACAGCTTGTCCGCGGAAGTATCGCGGACAAAAGCTCGAGATCCCCAGACACGGAACACAGACGCATCACCAACCTTCCCCGTCCACCGCAGAGTAGGTGTGGTCTCCGGCAAGGAGACACGAGGCTGAAGGTTGATCTGATGCGCAGCGTACTGAACAGCGAACGGCCACAGAAAATGGGGAGCAGCCGCATGGATCATGGACGTGCGAGCAACGTCCATGACCATGCCAATGCGGCGCTCAGCAATCCCATTTTGTTGCGGAGAGGCCGGAAGCGTGAACGTCTGGCGGATGCCCTCCGCACGACAGAAAGCCCTCAGAAGGTCGGAGGAAAACTCACCACCTCTGTCTGAGTGCAGACGCAGAACAGGAAAGTCCGAGCCGAAACTCTCTCTAAGCTGGTGACGAGCAGCGCGGATCGAGTCGATCAACACCTCAGTGACCTCACCCTTGCGGCGCAATGGGAAGACTGTGGTGTAGCGCGAGTAGTCGTCAACGACCAGCAGGAAGTAACGCTCGTGACTCTGTCCACGGACGCGGGCTGGGCCCCACACGTCCATGTGGAGAGTCTGCAGAGGAGCCTCTGTCGGAGGAAACTCAGAGGAGTGAGGGGCGGCGCGCTGCCGGCCCTCAACACAAGGAACACAGGTGGGGGCAGGCCCCGGAGGAAGGGGAGGGAGGGTCTCGGGGAGACCTGAGACAAGGACACGGGAGGCCATACCTCGGAGACGAGGCAGGGAGGGGTGACCAAGGCGGTGGTGCCAAAGAAGAGTCTCGTGTGACAGAGGACGACACGAGCAGGGGGCAGACGCCGGAATAGACCTGGACGCAGCAGCAAACACCTGACCAGACGCGGCTACCTGACCAGATGCAGTGACAGGAGGAGACTCAGTGGTAAGGGTGTACAGACTGGACCCTGGCCGACGGGTGAACGTGGCTAGGTGACGGCCCGTCCGAGCACACGTGCAGTGCGTCACACGCTGATAGGCAGGGGTGAACTGGTGAACACCCCCGTCCTGAAGATCAGCACCCGCCACCAAGTTCGTAGAGAACGAGGGGAGGTGAAGACGAGACAGCGAGCCGGACGGAGCCGCAGGACACGGGAGAACAGTGGAGGAACGGGCTACAACTGGTCCCCCAGAGGGGTCAGCCAGTGAGACTGCGACCGGACGGCATGAGGGGAGTGAGAGTGGTACTGTCACAAAAGAAGGAGCGGGAAGCTCCGGAGTCAAGGGTAAAGGTGTGCAGGGCCACAGCGGGCGCAATACCAGAGTGAGCGAACTCACCAGCACCTGGAGCAGAAGACTCACTAGCACCTGGAGCAGCAGACTCACTAGCACCTAGAGCAGTAGCCTCAATGCCCGGGTCGGGCGGAACACACAGGTAACAGTCACCCTCAGTACTATCAGTCACAGCATACATGGCAGCAAGGATAGCATCGAAATCAAGATCAAAGATAGCAACATTCTGCTTCAGCAGATCACCCCAGCGGGGGAGCTCAGCGCCGTCAGGAAACTGTGCACGCCAGGCGTCAGTCAGGCGACCAAAGCAGCGCTGCGAAGTGTGCGGTCCACCGCACGTCTCTCCACGACGCCCGCCTGTGCGAAGAACGTAAGTGCAGGGACCAACACCCCCAGCCCTCCCACGCCCAGCGTACCACTCACGAAGCTGCTGGGGCGAAAGGGTCTCACGGGAACGCGGCTGCTGCTGGCGCTGGCTACCGCCAAAGCCTCCACGCTGTGCAGTACCTCCTCGGCCAGCACCACCACCGCCTCCACCTCCACCGCCGCTGCCGCTGCCTCCACCACCTCCACTACCGCCCCCACTCCCGCCACCACCCCCACCGCCACCACCACCGCCTCCACCCCCTCCACCGCCTCCACCGCCTCCACCGCCGCCCCCTCCGTCCCCTCCACCACCCCTGCCCCCCTTGCCCTTGCTGTTGCGGCGCCTCCCACTAGGAGCAGACGCAGCCCCGACCTCCTCAGTGCCAACGAGGTCGACAGCAGCAGCAGAAGCAACAGAAGGGAGAAGGGGGACGGGGGAGCACCCCTCAAAGAAAGGGGCGCGGGGGTCGCCGCGAGAAGCACCTACAGCAACAATACTCTTCTCTGCTGCAGTAAGGCGCTCCTCAAGCAGGTCAACAGTGAGCTCAGTGGGGCAAAGGGAGAGAAAGTGGTTCCTGACTGAAGAGAGGGAGACAGGGAGACGGGTGACTAGGTAGTAGAGAGTGATGTACATGGGGGGGGGAGGGTTCTTGGCACAGAGCTCAGTGGGAAGCGCAGCGCGGTAGCGGGTGTCACTAGTGCGGAGGTGAGTGATGAGGTCAGCGACTGTGGCAAAGGCAGCAAGGTCAGGGAACAGGTACGGCAGCATGAGGCGGTTGAGGGCAGCAGTGGAAGGGGAAGAGTAGCGCACGACTACAGCGTCATACAGAGACTTTGCAGTCTTGTACTGGCCAAAGTGCGCGCGCTCAGCAGACGGCAGGTGACTACGAACAGCAAGACGAGCAACAGCGTCACGAGTAGTCCACTGCGAGCGAACCGTACTGTCAGCAGTGGCAGCAGGTGCAGGAGAGACACCGGACGTGAGATCGAACAGGGAGACTCCGTCCTTGGAGTCGCACTGGAGAAAGAGCTGTAGGTCGTCTACCCAAACCTCGAAGTCAACAGCACGACCCTCAGCATCAAAGGTAAGAACAGTAGGACTAGCCATAGTGGCAGCAGTAGCAGCAGTAATTCGGGAAGCGAACTCAGGTGTGCGGTAAGCGAGTTCAGGCGTGCCGGAAGCGAACTCAGGTGTGCGGTAAACGAGCTCAAGCGTGCCGGAAGCGAACTCAGGTGTGCGGTAAGCGAGCTCAGGCGCTCCGGAAGCGAACTCAGGTGTGCGGTAAGAGAGCTCAAGCAAACCCTAAAACGTCGCCCGACGGTGCTGGGCAGCGCGGGTAGGGCAGGTGCTCACCAGGGGCGGGTAGGGCAGGTGCCACCGGCGGAACCTCCAGCCCTAGCACTCCAGTACCTCCAGCACCAGCAGCACCTCCAGCAGTGGTAGCTCCAGCACCTCCAGCACTAGCAGCTCTAGTACCTCCAGCACCAGCAGCTCCAGCACCTCCAGCACCTCCAGTACCAGCAGGACTAGCAGCTCCAGCACCTCCAGCACCTCTAGCAGCACCTCCAGCACCAGCAGCACCTCCAGCACTAGCAGCTCCAGTACCTCCAGCACCAGCAGCACCTCCAGCGGTGGTAGCTCCAGCACCTCCAGCACTAGCAGCTCTAGTACCTCCAGCACCAGCAGCTCCAGCAGCTCCAGCACCTCCAGTACCAGCAGGACGAGCAGCTCCAGCACCTCCAGCACCTCCAGCAGCACCTCCAGCACCAGCAGCACCTCCAGTACCTCCAGCAGTACCCCCAGCACCTCCAGCACCAGCAGTACCTCCAGGACTAGCAGCTCCAGGACCAGCAGGACCGTACCCTCCACCACCAGGACTGCCTCGCCGAACGATCCACGCACGAATCGCCTGCGGCGAGAGCGTCTCAAGTAGATCAGGCTGCGGTGGCTGTCCAGCTCCAGGACCTCCAGCATGGTCACCCACAGCTCCACCGCCACTAGGACTCGCAGTACCCCCAGAGTCAGCACCCCCAGTCGCAGCACCCTCAGTCGCAGCACCCCCAGAACCCTCACCCTCTGTCTCAGCACCCCCAGGCTTAGCACCAGCAGTCTCAGCTCTAGAGTCCACAGCAGCAGGTTGCGGAGGCGGCCAAGACGACCGAGGCGGAAAACCAGGGGGGGTCTCCTAGCGAGGAGAGCGGCGAGTGGCCGCCGTGTCGTCAGCGGCGGGGTCACCCCCCTCAGCTGGGCCAGAGGAGTCAGAAGAGATCTCCAGAGGCTCAACCAAGGGGGGTGGGTCTACCTGAGACACACCTGAGGGAGCAGGACCCTGTGGTGGGAGGGGGTCTACCGGGGGGGGAACTGGTACCAGGAAGAGAGGCGCGAGGGGGACCGGGTGGGATGCGTGCAGGTGGAGCCTGTAGAAACAGACAGACTCGTCAAAGGTGACGTCCAGGGAGGAGAACACACGACGCTCGCGAGGGTGGTAAAACTGCCACGGCGGGGCGTCGGTGGGGAAGCCAAGGAAGACGCAGCGGAGAGTGCGAGGGGAGAGCTTGCTCGCTTTGGCATCGCGAACAAGGGAGAGCGCGCCCCAGACCCGAAACACCGACGCATCGCCAACCTTCCCCATCTATCGGAGTGTGGGCGAGGTCTCTGGCTTAGAGACACGGGGCCGGAGGTTGAGCTGATGCGCGGCGTATCGGACCACAAACAGCCACAGAAAATGGGGAGCAGCCGCATGGATCATGGAGGTACGAGCAACCTCCATGATCAAGCCAATACGACGCTCAGCAATCCCATTTTGCTGAGGAGAGGTCGGAAGCGTGAACGTCTGGCGGATGCCCTCGTCTCGACAGAACTCCTCAAGGAGGCCGAAAGAGAACTCACCGCCCCTGTCAGAGTGCAGACGCAGAACTGGCAAGTCCTGCCGAAACCTCTCGCGCAGCTGGTGACGAGTAGCACGGATCCAGGGGATCAAAACACCGCTGACGTCCGCCTTGCGCCGCAAGGGGAAGACAGTGGTGTAGCGTGTGTAGTCGCCAACCACTAGTAGGAAGTAGCGCTCCTGGTCCGTTCCACCGACGGGGGCCGGGCCCCACACGTCCATGTGGAGAGTCTGCAGAGGAGCAGTGGTCGGAGGAAACTCGGAGGAGTGAGGAGCGGCGCGCTGCCGCCCCTCGACGCAGGGAAGGCACGGCGGTGCAGGCGAGCGCGGGAGGGAGGGCAGGGACCTGGGAAGGCCAGTGAAAAGGAGACGGGAGTGCATGCTGCACAGACGCGGCAGTGAGGGGTGACCGAGGCGGTGGTGCAAGAGGAGAGTCTGGTGAGAGAGTACCCGACACGAGCAAGACGCTGCAAGCTGACCAGACGCAGACACCCGACTCGACGCAGCCACCTGACTTGACTCAGCCACCTGTACAGACGCAGTGGTCAGTGTGTACAGACTAGACCCAGGCCGTCGAGTGAACGTAGCAAGGTGACGGCCAGTCCGGGAGCACGTACAGATCGCCACACGCTGCCCTCCAGGAATAAAGGTATCAACCCAGACATCCTGAATGGCAGCGTTGCTCACCAAGTTCGTCGAGAACGTGGGGAGGTGGAGACCTGACAGAGAGCCGGAGGGGACTGCTGGACACTGGAGGACAGTGGAGGCTTGTGCAACTACTGGGCCCCCAGTGGGGTCAGGCAGAGAGACTGGTACCGGTGCAGCAAGTGGTGTGAGTGTGGTGCAGTCACGAAAGAAGCAACGTGACGCGCCTGAGTCAAGTGTGAAAGTGTGCAAGGCCTCAGCTGGGGCAGGACCTGTGGCGGTAGACGCACGAGCACCTAAAGCTGCAGCAGACTCACTAGCACCTGGCGCGGCAGCAGACTCACTAGCACCTAGTGCGGCAGCAGACTCACTAGCACCTAGAGCAGCAGCCTCTACAGAACCAGGGACACATCGCTGAGGAAACAACTCACTAAGCAGCTGCGGGGAGAAGGTCTCCTGCTGACTCTGCTGCCGCCGCTGTGCAGTACGCAGAAAACCAAAGCCTCCACCACCTGGACGGGCTCGCTGAATAACCCACTCGCGAAGCTGCTGCGGGGATAGCGTGTCCGGGAGAGGCAGTGGCTGCTGCTGTCCACCCCTAGCCGCTGCGACTACCGTGAGAGTGGCCATGACAGGCAGTGGCAGTCAGTAGCAGCGGTGCAAGGGCAGTAGTAGTAACTGCTGTAGTGAATGTGGAGGCGAGTAGAGTACGTGGGCAGCACGAGCCGCAGCAGGAGTAGTGGCAGCAGCCGTAGCAGTAGCAGTAGGTGCAGCAGAGGGCAGCAGCAGCAGCGCTTAGCAGCAGCAGCAGCTCATGCAGCAGCGGCGCGCTGGGCAGCAGGGCGCGCTGGCGCTTTTAGGGTTGTGGGGCGAGCTTAGCAGTGGGGCGCGCTGGCGCGCTGGGCTGCGGGGCGCACTGGCGCACTGGGCTGCGGGGCGCGCTGGCGCGCTTAGGGCTGCGGGGCGCGCAGGCGCGCTTCGCAGTGGGGCGCGTTGGCGCGCTTCGCAGTGGGGCGCGCTGGCGCGCTGGGCTGCGAGGCGCGCTGGCGCGCTTAGCAGCGGGGCACGCTGGCGCGCTGTGCTGCGGTGCGCGCTGGCACGCTTAGCAGCGGGGCGCGCTGGCGCGCTGGGCTGCGGGGCGCGCTGGGCTGCGGGGCACGATGGCGCGCTAGGCTGCGGGGCGCGCTGGCGCGCTTAGCAGCGGGGTGCGTTGGCGCGCTGGGCTGCGGGGCGCGCTGGGGCAGGAGCTGCTCGCGGGCAGAAGGGGCGCGCAGGCCAGGGGCTGCTCACGGGCAGCAGGGGCGCTCGGGGCAGGGGCTGCTCGCGGGCAGCAGGGGCGCTCGGGGCAGGGGCTGCTCGCGGGCAGCAGTGGCGCTCGAGGCAGGGGCTGCTCGCGGGCAGCAGTGGCGCTCGAGGCAGGGGCTGCTCGCGGGCAGCAGTGGCTCTCGAGGCAGGGGCTGCTCGCGGGCAGCAGTGGCGCTCGAGGCAGGGGCTGCTCGCGGGCAGCAGTGGCGCGCGGGGCAGAGGCTGCACGCGGGCAGCAGGGGCGCGCAGAGCAAGGCCTGCTCGCGGGCAGCAGGGGCGCGCGTGACAGCAGGGCAGCGCGCTAGGGCAGGCAGTGCGAGTAGCTGCAGGGCAGCGTGACACTGTGCGAGAGGGCCGGACAGCGCAAGGGCGCTTCGGGCAGGAACTAGCAGAACGATCGGTGGGCCCTAAAAGCCTAACAGGTTTCCTGCTCTGAATACCATGTCAGAATCAACTGTGCAGGAATGAATGAACTATGAATGAGTTGGGTACAAGTACTAACCCTAAAGTGTTGTACCCCTTGTAGGCTAACCCACTATAGCCTAGAGAGAACACAAACATATAGTTTGACAGCAGCCAGTGATAGCGCCGCCCAATCAATGCCCGGCATGGAGAGAAACAGGGTCGCACCAAGCACAAGCGGGCCTTGCGAAGCCTGTCGTCACGTCGAATTCGCAGCAACGAGCGGTCACGACAACATCGTCGCACCGATGCCGCTCAAGCCGCAACGCCCACCCTGTTTCGACCCCAGCCAACGTGGAGGTCTGACGGTTCAATCGTGGGTCTTCACGATGAATGCCTTCTTCGACGCGAATTACGTCGAGTCGGACGCAACGAAGATACGATACGCCGTTTCGCTGCTTCGGGGCCCCGCCATGGACTGGTGGCGAGTCATCGTTACGTCGCCACACGCCTACGAGCCGCCGTCGCAAGAGGAAGGGCCCACGGGTCCAGCTGTCACATGGAGTTCATTCTGCGAAACCGCCCAGTACAGCACGTGGGATGCGTGGTGCGCAGGGCTTCGGGCGCACTTCAAGCCGATCGCGGCTTCTATCTCAGCGTGTCAGAAACTGCGTACTTGGCGACAACTTGGGTCGGTCCAAGATTATACGAGCGGTTTTCTCGCACTATGCGAGCAAGTCGGCTACATGCACGAGGCGGAGCGGGTGGACCGTTACGTCGGAGGGCTAAAGCCGGACATCTCGCACGAAATCATGCTACGCGGGCTATCGAACTTCAACGAGATCCTCGCGAACCTGCAACAAATAATCGAACATGAGCAAGTAGTTGCCTACCTGGCATCTCTGAAATTTGAGATCGAGGCTGTTCAACTCCCGGAGCACATCAACCAGGACGAACAATAAAAAATGAATATTGAAACTCGTCACGAGGGTGTAGGAGTTCCTGTCATAATCATACAACAGGGCAACTGCAGGAGGCAGAATGTCAGCAAAGCGTTCGATGGCGCCCCCGCGAGAGAGCCAGCGGATGTCCCTAATGCCTTGCATCTTCGGGTTGGTGCTCGTTAGCACCTCCTGGAGCTTCATGAAACGAGCATGTTGGACGATGGAACGGCTGAGTATGTCGGCGAGCGGACTACTTTGTCGACAATGTTGAAGTCGCGGAATACGAGAGCGGCGTCCTTTGCAGTAAGACCCTCCCTGCATATTCAACACGCAATTGGTTTAGGGTTTAGGGTTTAGAGCAATAAAAGCATAGAAACAGCAAAGATAAATCAAAGTCAACCACCTATGGGCGACGCAGTGGCAGGGAACAAGGTGCGGAACCCTTGTGCGTAAGCGGGCCACCAGGCCGGTCTGACCGCCAATCATTACACTTGCGCCATCAGTGCTGATGCCGCAAATCTTGGACAGCTCGATGTCGCAGCTCGCCAAGTGTGTTAGCATGATAGCCTATAGCGAACCGGCGTCGCATTTCGACAGATATGTTGGCGAAGAACTCCGTCACCACCGCCATACCCCGCAGAAACGTGACATACACAATCATGTGTTTGCCACGCCTTCTGTCGGTGCTCTCGTCCAGCTGTAGGCCGATGAAGGGACTGTCGTTGATGTGCTGGACCTGCTTCGCCCTCAGGTATGACGCCAGCGTCTCCACAAGCTGCTTGAAACCGTACATGGGTCAGACAAGGGGAAATAAGTTTAGTACATAGACTTGATAGGGGAAACAGCAGACATAAGATAACAAATACGTGCTGCAGTACGTCCCTTGACCCTTCACTGGCATATCTGGCGTTGGCAGTTCAGCCATGAACTGCACGAGTGTCATGAACAAGGCGATAGGGGTGTCAGACTTACAAATGAAACGCACTGTCAACATCAACTTGATCAAGCACCTCGCTTCTGCACTCTTATCCCCAAACTTAGAAATAGAAGCTTGCTTAGTCTTTTGGCCTTCACGCTGCTCCAACCTTCCCTTCGTCGCTCGGTGCCGGATGCTTGCTTGGTGTTTCCGCGTCGTTTGTTTATGTATGTCAACGCCTCCTTCGCCACGAGCTCCGTACTGCGACTCAGGATCTGCGTATGCCATGCAGACCTTACATCTCATGCAAGGACGCCCCTCCGAGTTGTCGCGGGTTGTTTGTGCCGCACCCACAGCTGTCTGGCGTGCGCTGGCAGGAATATGCCAAACTATTTGGCAACATTCGTGCCAGCGGTGTGAACTCGTCTGCATTTGACGTGCAATGTTGACACCGACCAGTGGAACCTGGCAGTGGCAGAATTGTGTAGAACTATATCGCGTCGCGTGGCAAGATTCGTCGGGAATGGTGGGCAATTGGCCAGGTGGGCAACTGGGCAGGTGGGCATAGTTGTCCGTTTCAGACGGAACAAAACGCGCTGCCTGTAGTTTCAGACGAACTGTATAAGGTTGTCTGTAAATGCAGATGAGTAAAAAACACTTGTCTTAAGATTCAGATGAATTTGAACAACATGTCTATGCCTTCGGATGAACCATACAAAATGCATCTGAAATCTAGACAATCAGACGCATAATTTCTGATAACGTAGACCCTGGCCATCACCCCCCTTGCCGCTCGCGCCACTGCCTCCAGAACCCTCTCCACCTTAGTCTGCCTCCTTATCCGCCCACTCCCGAAAGTGCTTAGCAACATGCCCCGGCTGCCCACACACGTAGCACTTCCCTTTGAAGCCCCCTTTCCCCCTCATTGGCTGACCACCCTTAGGCCCTTTCCCCTTCTCCCCTACCTCACCAAACCCACTCCCATGCTTAGGCTGCTGCTGTTGTGCCGTAGTGGGAGGGGAAGGGAATGAAGTCTACTGAAATTGGGGCTTACCCTTCTTGGTAAACACTTGGTTAGCCTGGGGAAGAAAGTGGTCCTTCCGTCCCTCCGCCGCCAGCGTACAACCCTCCTCGATGATATAGCTAGCGAGGGTTTCCTCGTCCAGCTCCTTGCGCACCTGCGGCAGTTTCAGCATCCAGCGTAAGAGGTTGTACTACTGTGGCAACCCCTTCACGACGTGAGTAATGTACGACGCCTGTGAGTAATCTACGCCGGCCATCCTCAAATTCACCAGGATCTGATACGCACGGTTGCAATAAGACATGGCGGACTCATGCCGCACGGTTGCAATAGGACGTGGCGGACTCGTGCTCTCCCATCTCGAGGTTAGTGAGTGCCTGTTCTAACTGACCTATGTGCAGGTCGTCCTTCGCCATATACGTGCGCATGATAAACTGCCATGCATGAAAGCCGGCATCTACCTTCAAGCGACACGCCTTAACGACGATCTGTACGGTCGGGGAGCAACATCGGGAAATGGTGGTGAACGTCAACAACTGCATTGCGCGAAACTGTGAGAGAAGCGACAGTGTATGCGCTGGTGGAATGGGGGTGGAACCATCTATGAATCGCTTTAGCTGAGCCATCTCAAGCTGCGCCTCGATCGATTCAGTCCACGTCGACAGGCCGTGACGTCCTTCTAACGGCCTAGGCACGACGATCTTGTCTGGAGTGAATTTGAAGTAGCCATAGTTGGGTTCTAATCAAAGCTATGCGAAAGGTTCCAGGCAGGGGTATGCAACGTGTTCTGTAACCGGTAAACATGTCATATCAATGCATCTCGCACGCAGGAGGGAGAAGGTATGGTGCGTGTGTGTGTGAGGGTGTGAGGGCTTGACTTGTGTCAGCACGGCACAGACATGGCACGACACGGAACGGCAGCCTCCTCGAGATCATCCCAAGGGTGCCCGTGCCCGGCTGACAACACAAATCAACTCACCCTGCAGCGCGAATAATCGCATGGGTTGGAATCGAGATCGAGAGCATCTTCACCGCACATACCATCCAGTCCAGATTCCAGTCACCAAACCAAGATATCGTGTTCGCGATAAGGTACTCATTGCGTCACGTATGGAGATGCACAATTGGGTTTGAAAAAAACTACTGGGGCACAACGCATATGAGTGCTATAAGTATCCCATCAGGTAGGTACATTATGTCAGCCAAGGATTCTGGTACACCAGGAATGCACTAATTAAGGCACATGATGTATCATTTTTATTGTGTACCTTGCTTGCACATTGCGCAAAGCAAGGAACTCTAAGATCCTAGACAATATGTATGCCAGAGATTTCCACCTTATTGCTCATACGAAGAATCACAATTAAGGGGATGGTGGGTTAGTTTGCGCACATTGGTGTCTGACGGGTGTGCCTGGCATGTGTGTCAGAACTAGCAGTAGAAAGTAAGAATGAAGAAAGGAGGAGTTTCACTAGCAAACAGTTGAGTACATATAGGAAACCCTAGATTGGGCTGTACTCGCTATAGAGCACCCCACTGCAGGCTAGACAAATACAACATTCTGACACACCCCCATAGTCAAAGTGGGGTGTAATCAGCACAATGAGCAGGTATAGCAGGAGTTCACAATAAGAAGCAAAGCTAGAGGTAATCACAGCGGGCAAGTGAGGAGGAGGAGGGACTGTGAGAGGAGAGAAGATGAGAGACTGCGGCTGAAGCTGCAGACACACGGGCAACAGGAGCTGCTGGCACAGTGGCTACCGGAACAGTGCGCCCCGGACTACTGGAGTAACTGGCTCACGGGCTACGACGAGCTACAGGAGCAACGGACCCTCGGGCGACAGGTGCAGCAGACTCTCTGGGCTACCAGGACAGTGCGCCCCGGACTACAGGTGCTACGGACGACAAGACAGCAGCCTCCGCTCAACCTCCTCCAACTGTCCCACACACCCCCCACACACCCACTGCTTCACTCCTAACTCCACTTGCACGTCACCCCCCTAGTACCACTCCTTCGGCTCCCACACACCCACCCCCCTCAGCGGCAGCTGCAGCACTGGGAGACGGAGGAGGAGGAGGAGCAGGGGACGACGCACAAAAACTGCACCCCCATACCCCCCACCCCCAAACCCTAATTCAGGAGAACGGGCAGCAGCAGGGGTGGGGCGCCGTCAGAAGCACGGGGGACAGCGGGCAGCGCAGGGGCAGAGAAAACAGGGCGCCCACGGGCCTGGCGCAGCCCGTACGAACTGCGTGCGGGCGGCCCGAGGCGCGCCCTGGCCTGGCGCAGTCCGTACGGGCCGCGCGCGGGCCTGGCGCTGCCCGTACGGGCCGCGCGCGGGCCTGGCGCAGCCCGTACGGGCCGCGCGCGGGCCTGGCGCAGCCCGTACGGGCCGCGCGCAGGCTGTACGGGCCGCGCGCGGGCCCTACGCAGGTCGCGCAGGCCGCGACGGGCGACGGGGGGCGACGCGCGGGTCCCCGTCGCCCGTCGCAGCGCCTCCCGGGAGCGACGCGCGGAGTGACGGGGCAGAAAGCCGCCGCGCGCCTCGTGGCGCACGGCGGGCAGAAAACCGCCGCGCGCCTCGGGGCGCACGGCGGGCAGAAAACCGCCGCACGCTCCGAGCGCGCGGCGGGATGAAAAATCCGTCGCACGCCACGGGGCGTGCAACACACAGAGTAGCAGTAGCAGCGGAAGCAGTGAGGTGGTGGGCCCACCCACAGGATCGACCCAGGAGGGTCGACCTGCTCTGATAGCATGTCAGAACTAGCAGTAGAAAGTAAGAATGAAGAAAGGAGGAGTTTCACTAGCAAGCAGTTGAGTACATATAGGAAACCCTAGATTGGGCTGTACTCGCTATAGAGCACCCCACTGCAGGCTAGACAAATACAACATTCTGACAATGTGCTCTTCGTCAGCTTAATTGTAAGCCACATAATAATAATTTGAGCTACATAAATAACCATATTTTACAATGCATGTCTATGCAATGTCAGAATGAGAACGAAGGAATGGTTAGACTAGCAAGCAGTTTGGGTACAAGTAGGAAACCTAGAAATATTGTACCCCATATTGTCTACCCCACTACAGCCTACATAGACTATAGCATATATGTTTGACACACCCCCATAGGCAAAGTGGGGGAGAACAAGAGGTCACAAGACCGGTCAAGAGAGGCAAAGCAAGCTCAGGGTGGATCACGAAGTCACCACGCATTCCGAGCACAAGCAAATGGCCACAAGGCCGGTTCACATGCAGAGTTATATAAAGGAGAACAGGCAATACAGTGATCACAACCTAGCAAGTGTAAGCATGCAGGTATATGTATAGAGATCACAGTACAAACAGAGTCAAGAAGTAAGCAAGTGAGGCACAGTAGGCACAAGGCCTAGAACAGTACAGAAACGCTGATGGTCACAAGGCTGGAGTGCCTTGGTGAAGACATCAGCAGTGTTGGCCTGAGTGGCCACGTAAGCAAGACGAAGCTGACCACGCTGCTGCAACTCTCGAGCAAGGAAGTAGCGCAGAGCGATGTGCTTCGTTCTGTGCTCCAGTCTGTGCTCCTGACATAAGGCAATCATGGCCTTGTTTTCGACGTACAGCACTGGAGGAGAACGAGGCACCTCTCCCAGGTCGGTCAGCAGGTAGGTGAGCCAGCGTAACTCCTGTGCAGCCATGGCCCCGGCGTAGATCTCAGCCTCACAACTGGAGCTGAGAACAGAAGAAGAGCGGGTAGACCTCCAAGAAACAGAGCCGGAGCCAAGGCTGAAGGTGTAACCCTGTGACGACCGCTGCGTAGCCAAGTCGTCAGCCCAAGAAGCGTCTGCGTGACCAGTGAGGACAACTCAAGCCCGTCCTCCAAGCACGAGCCCCATGCCCGACGTACTGCACAAGTAGCGCAACACCCTCTTAGCGGCATCCATGTGCTCCTTCCTGTGTCGGCCAGGAGCGACATAGCGTGCTAGGATGCTAAGAGGGTAGGCAAGGTCAGGTCGAGTGCAGGTCATCAGGTACATGAGGCAGCCCACAAGCTCTGGATACGGGCCACTCGGCTCTACGGACTCGTCCGAAGGTGGAGTACGTGAAGCCGAAGCGCTGAAGGACCTGCTGCACCATGTGTGACTGAGTCAGGGTAATGGTGCGCTGTGCTCTGTCCCGGGTGATCCGCAAGCCAAGATAGCTTGTCAGCTCACCCAGGTCTGTGCACGTGTGTCTCTTCTGCAGCTCCGACTTCACGTGGGCGAGTGCCTCAGTGTCAGAAGTAGCAAAGACCAAGTCGTCTACGTACACGAGAACGTAGAACGGCGGCAGAGTGGTGTGGGTGCGTAGAAACAGCGACGGGTCAGCAGTAGAAGGAGCAAACCCAAGAGCAGCAAGAGTTGTCCTCAGTGTGTCGTGCCACTCACGGGGTGCCTAGCGGAGACCGTAGACCGGCCGCCGGAGGCTCCACTGGGTACCAGCAGGAAACGACCCAGTGAAGCCAGGTGGGCGGCGCAGCCAGATCTCCTCGTGCAGGCTGCCCTGTAGGAAAGCAGTGCTGAAGTCAAGAGAGTGGAGCTCGTAGTCACGCTGAGCGGCGACGTGCAGCAGAACCCGAAGAGTGGTCATCTTCGGGGTAGGGGAGAAGGTCTGGAAGAAGTCAACTCCCTCTCGCTGACTGAAGCCTCGTGCAACGTAACGCGCCTTGAAGACAGGCGGAGAACCCTGTCAAACATTGTATATGTTTGTGTTCTGTAGGCTATAGTGGGTTTAGCCTTAGGGGGTACAACTTCTAGGTTTTCCTACTTGTACTCCCAATCTTGTTAGTTCAATCACTTCTCTAATTCTGACATGGTATTACGAGCCTAGGTTAGGAACCTAGGACCGATCGTTCCTAAGGGCCCACCGTTCCGCTAGTAGCGCCCTTGTGCGCCCTCTCTTACTCGCGCCCTCGTGCGCCTCGTTCCTAGTCCGCCCTCGCGCGCCCCGCTTCTTCGTGCGCGTAGCCCGCTAGCCGCCCGCGCGCGGCCTGTTTTTCGCCCGCGCACCCCGCTAGCCGCCCGCGCGCAGCCCGTTTCTAGTGCGCGCGACCCCGTAGCCGCCCACGCTGTCGACGCCGCCCTCGCGTAGCCCGCCCTGGCCTCGCGCGGCCCCTAGAGCAGCTCGCGAGCTGCCCGTCGACCGGCGCGCGCCGCCACCTCGCCCACGCCGGCCGCCGCCCGCACGTAGGCCGCCACCCGCGCGTAGGCCGCCACCCGCGCGTAGGCCGCTGCCCGCACCTAGGTCGCCGCCTCGAACCGCGCGCCGACCCAGCCTCCCTGCCCGAGTCGCACCGCGCCGCCCTGCCCGAGCCGCGCAGCCCTGCCCGAGTCGCGCCGCCCTGACCGAACCGCGCCGCCCTACTGTGCACCACCTGCAGCAACTGCTGCTCCTGCTACTTCTACTGCTGTTCCTACTACTGCTACTGTTCCTACTGCTGCTCCTGCCACTATGGCCAGTCCTACCGTTCTCACTTTTGACGCTGAGGGCCGCCCCATTAAGTTTGACGTTTGGCTCGATGACCTGCACCTGTTCCTCCAGATCACTGCCAAGGACGATGTTTCCCTGTTTGACCACACGTCCGGCGTCGCTCCCGCACCTGCTGCTACTGCTGACAGTACCGCTCGCTCACAGTGGCAGACCCGTGATGCTTACGCTCGCCTAGCCGTTCGCAGCCACCTGCCGTTAGATGAGCGCGAGCACTTTGGCCAGCATAAGACCGCTAAGGAGCTGTACGACGCTATAGTTGCGCGCTACTCCTCCCCTGCTACTGCTGCGATAGGCCGTCTCTCGCTGCCCTATCTCTTCCCGGATCTGTCTGCCTTTGCCACTGTAGCTGACCTCATCACTCACCTCCGTTCTAGTGATCTCCACTACCGTGCCGCGCTTCCTCCTGATTTCCTCGCCAAGAACCATCCCCCGATGTACCTCACACTCTACCACCTAGTCACACGCCTCCCTGACTCTCTTCGCGCTGTCAGGGACCACTTTCTCGCCCTCTCCCCCACTGACCTCACTGTCGACCTACTCGAGAAGGAGCTCCTTGCAGCTGAGACTAGCATTGTAGCTGTAGGTGCCTCTCGTGGCGACCCTCGCACTCCCTTCTTTGAGGGATGTTCCCCCTCCCCCCTTCTCCCCTCCATTGCATCTGCTACTGCTGTCGACTACCTCGGTGCTGAGGAGGTCGGGGCTGCGTCTGCTCCTAGTTGGAGGCGCAAGGGCGGCAAGGGCAAGGGGGGCAAGGGTGGCGGAGGTGGCGGCGGGGGCGGCTGTAGTGGAGGAGGTGGAGGAGGCGGGGGTGGTGGCGGTGGTGGGAGTGGTGCCGGTGGTGGGGGGGTCAGTGGCGGAGGCGGGGGTGGTGGCGGCGGCGGTAGCGGGGGTGGCGGGGGTGGTGGTGGTAGTGGTGGCGGCAGTGGAGCTGGTGGCGGGCGCGGTGGAGCGGTGCAACGTGGAGGGTTCGGTGGTGGCCAGAGGCAGCGGCAGCAGCGTCCCAGCGAGACCCCGTCCTCCCAGCAGCTTCGTGAGTGGTACTCTCAGCGTGGGGGGTCTGGGGGTGGAGGTACCTGCCCGTACGTTATCCGCACAGGTGACCGCACTGGCCAGACCTGTGGGAGGTTCCACACGGCACAGCGCTGCTTCTTTCGTCTCGACGACGCCTGGCGCGCGCAGTTTCCTGACGCCACTGAGCTGCCCCGCTGGGCTGATCTGATGAAAAAGAACATTGATATCTTTGCTCTTGACTTTGATGCTATCCTTGGTGCCATGTATGCATTGACTGTTAGTGTTGAGGGTGACTGTTACCTGCGTGTACCGCCAGACCCGGATATTGGGACCAGTGAGGCTGCCGCTCTAGGTGCTAGTGCGTCTGCTGCTCTAGGTACTGGTGAGGCTGCTGCTCTAGGTGCTAGTGAGTCTGCTGGTACTGCGTCTACTGGTACTGCGTCTACTGAGGCACTGCACACCTTCACACTGGACTCGGGTGCTTCCCGCTGCTTCTTTCGTGACCGCACTGTCCTTGAGCAGCTAGCTCGGCCTGTTGCTGTCTCCCTGGCTGACCCCTCTGGGGGCCCGGTCCTTGCGACCTCCTCCACTGTCCTCCCTTGTCCGGCTGTCCCGTCCGGCACCCTGTCAGGTCTCTACCTCCCCTCGTTCTCTACGAACTTGGTGGCGGGCTCTGCTCTCCAGGACGGGGGTGTTCACCAGTTCACCCCTGCCCATGAGCGTGTGACCCACTGCACGTGTGCTCGGACGGGTCGCCACCTGGCTACCTTCACTCGGCAACCGGGGTCGGACCTGTACACACTGACCACTGAGTCCCCTCAGGTAGCTGCGTCTGCGTCTGCGTCAGGTCAGCTGTCGGCCCCCTGCTCGTGTCGCTCCCTGTCGCACGAGACCGTCCTCTGGCACCACCGCCTTGGTCACCCGTCAGTGCAGCGCCTTCGTGGCATGCACTCCCGGTACCTTGTCTCTGGTCTTCCCAGGGTTCTCCCACCCCTCCCACCCTCGCCTGCTCCTCCCTGTCTTCCCTGTGTCGAGGGGCGGCAGCGCGCCGCTCCTCACTCCTCCTCGTTTCCCCCGACGACTGCTCCCCTGCAGACCCTCCACATGGACGTGTGGGGCCCAGCCCGCGTCCGTGGACAGGGTCACGAGAGGTACTTCTTGATAGTTGTTGACGACTACTCGCGCTACACCACGGTCTTCCCCTTGCGCACCAAGGGTGAAGTCCCTGATGTTTTGATCCCTTGGATCCGCGCTGCCCGTCTCCAGCTCAGCGAGAGGTTCCACTCGGAATTTCCTGTTCTGCGTCTGCACTCTGACAGAGGTGGGGAGTTTTCCTCCGACCTCTTGAGGGACTTTTGTCGTGGGGAGGGCATTGAGCAGTCGTTCACGCTTCCGGCCTCTCCACAGCAGAATGGGGTTGCTGAGCGCCGCATTGGCTTGGTCGTGGAGGTCGCTCGTACCTCCTTGGTCCATGCGGCTGCCCCCCACTTTCTGTGGCCGTTTGCGGTCCGATACGCTGCGCATCAGCTCAACCTCTGGCCCCGTGTCTCCGTTCCGGAGACTTCGCCGACACTGCGTTGGACGGGAGAGGTTGGCGATGCGTCGGTGTTCCGGGTCTGGGGATCTCGTGCTTTTGTCCGCGATACGTCCGCGGACAAGCTCTCCGCCCGCGCTGTTCCCTGTGTCTTCCTTGGCTTTCCTCCGGACGCGCCTGGCTGACAGTTTTACCACGTCACCTCGCGCCGTGTCCTGCCCTCTCAGGACGTCACTTTCGACGATTCGGTCCCCTACTACCGCCTCTTCCCCTACCGCACTGCCCCGCTCCCCCCCCCGCCTCTCTTCCTCGCACCAGGTGCTGCTGTGGTAGACCCCCTCCCCCCTCAGGGTGCCGCTCCCTCAGGTGTGTCCCAGGTAGACCCGGTTGAGCCTGTCGAGGTAGCTGTCGACTCTCGTCCTGCCGGGGGTGCTGAGCCTGAGGGTGCGGAGCCTGGGGGTGCTGAGCCTGAGCGTGCGGAGCCTAGGGGTGCTGAGCCTGCGGGTACGGAGTCTGAGGGTGCTGAGTCTGGGGGTGCTGAGCTTAAGAGTGCTACGTCTGAGGGTACTGAGCCTGTGGGTGCTGCGACTGACCGTGCTGTGCCTGGAGGCGCTCCCTCTTCACAGCAGCTGCGTGAGTGGTACTCGCGGTACTGCAGCCTCAGGAGGGGCGCTTCTGGGGCTAGGGGTGCTGCTGGAGCTGGTGCTCGTGGTTCCCCGCCTAGGCGGGAGCCGCCCTCTCCCCAGCGGCTCCGAGAGTGGTACGCTCGGCGCTGCAGTCTCCGGAGTGGCGCTGCTGGTGCTTTGGACCCTGGAGTTGGAGCATCTGCTGGTGCTGCGGACCCTGGAGCTGGAGCTGCTGCTGGTGCCGCGGACCCTGGAGTTGGAGCTGCTGCTGGTGCTGCGGACCCTGGGGCTGGAGCCGCTGCTGGAGCCGCTGCTGGAGCTGGAACTACTGGAGGTGCTGCTGGTGCTGGAGCTGCTGGAGGTGCTGCTGGTGCTGGTGCTGCTGGTGCTGGAGCTGCTGGAGCCGCTGGTCCTGGAGGTGCTTGTACTGGGACTGGAGCTGCTGCGGGAGTTGGAGCTGGAGGTGCTACTGGTGCTGGTGCTGCTGGTGGAGCTGCTGGGACTGGAGCTGCTGCGGGAGTTGGAGCTGGAGCTGCTGGAGCTGCTGGTGGTGCTACGGGAGTTGTAGCTGGAGACCCTGGGGCTGAGGGTGCTGGTGCTGTCTCTGCTGGTTCAGGAGGTGCTGCGCGGCCGCGGCCGTACTACCTTCCACTTCTTCAGCAGGTTCTTGGTCTCCCGCCCTCTACTGGTCCTACTCCTCCCCTACTGAGTCCACCGCCTGTCCAGTCGCAGTCACAGTTACAGCCTACCTCTCCGCTACCTCGTCCTCCTCCTTACGCTGGGCCGACTCGAGGTCTTACAGAGCGTCGTGAGACTGAGTCTCGTCCTGCGTCGCCTGTGTCTCGTCCAGAGTCGCCTGTCTGCGCTGTCCGCACTGGTCGTCGTGTTCCGCGTGAGCGTCCTCCTCCTGTCCCTGGCACTCACTATATGACTCTGCGTCCTTCCACTGCTCCACAGCGTGTTCCTCTGCCGTCTCCTCCTGCGTCCTCTCTTCCTGACGGTCCGGACCCGGAGTCTGACTCCCTTCGTGCTGCCAGTCCTACTGTCACGCGTTTCCTCGCCACTGTTGTCACTGACCCTACCTTTGAGTCCTCTGCTGCGTCTGCTCTAGTCGCTGAGCTTGTTGACGTTGTTTCCGCCTGTCGTCTAGACTACGCCGCTAGCCTAGTTGCTGAGTCTGAGTCTGTCTGTCCTCCGTCCGTCGGGGGTGAGTGTGCTCTTGGCACGGACGTCCTTGAGGACAGACAGGAGGAGTTTGAGTGCTTTGCCGCTGCTTTACCTCATCTCGTGTCCATGCTGCTTGCCCCTGAGGGAGACCCGGATGCACCAGACATCCCGACCCCGCGCTCTTACGCAGAGGCGATAGAGGGTCCCTACTCCTCTCAGTGGCAGACAGCCATGGACGCAGAGATGGCTTCCTGGAAGTCCACAGGCACCTACGTCGACGAGGTTCCCCCACCTGGGGCGAACATCGTCAGTGGCATGTGGATTTTCAGGGTGAAGCGGCCGCCGGGATCTCCGCCTGTCTTCAAGGCGCGTTACGTTGCACGAGGCTTCAGTCAGCGTGAGGGAGTTGACTTCTTCCAGACCTTCTCCCCTACCCTGAAGATGACCACTCTTCGGGTTCTGCTGCACGTCGCCGCTCAGCGTGACTACGAGCTCCACTCTCTGGACTTCAGCACTGCTTTCCTACAGGGCAGCCTGCACGAGGAGATCTGGCTGCGCCGCCCACCTGGTTTCACTGGGTCGTTTCCTCCTGGTACCCAGTGGAGCCTCCGGCGGCCAGTCTACGGTCTCCGCCAGGCACCCCGTGAGTGGCATGACACACTGAGGACTACTCTTGCTGCTCTTGGGTTTGCTCCTTCTACTGCTGACCCATCGCTGTTTCTACGCACCGACACCACTCTGCCGCCGTTCTACGTTCTCGTGTACGTAGACGACTTGGTCTTTGCTACTTCTGACACTGAGGCACTCGCCCACGTGAAGTCGGAGCTGCAGAAGAGACACACGTGCACAGACCTGGGTGAGCTGACAAGCTATCTTGGCTTGCGGATCACCCGGGACAGAGCACAGCGCACCATTACCCTGACTCAGTCACACATGGTGCAGCAGGTCCTTCAGCGCTTCCGCTTCACGTACTCCTCGCCTCAGTCCACTCCTCTGCCTACCGGTCACTCGCTCTCAGCTCCACCTTCGGACGAGTCCGTAGAGCCGAGTGGCCCGTACCCAGAGCTTGTGGGCTGCCTCATGTACCTGATGACCTGCACTCGACCTGACCTTGCATACCCTCTTAGCATCCTAGCACGCTATGTCGCTCCTGGCCGTCACCGGAAGGAGCACATGGATGCCGCTAAGAGGGTGTTGCGCTACTTGTGCAGTACGTCGGGCATGGGGCTCGTGCTTGGAGGACGGGCTCGAGTTGTCCTCACTGGTCACGCAGACGCTTCTTGGGCTGACGACTTGACTACGCAGCGGTCGTCACAGGGTTACACCTTCAGCCTTGGCTCCGGCTCTGTCTCTTGGCGGTCTACCCGCTCGTCTTCTGTTCTCAGCTCCAGTTGTGAGGCTGAGATCTACGCAGGGGCCATGGCTGTACAGGAGTTACGCTGGCTCACCTACCTGCTGACTGACCTTGGAGAGCCGCCTCGTTCTCCTCCAGTGCTGTACGTCGACAACAAGGCCATGATTGCCTTGTGTCAGGAGCACAGACTGGAGCACAGAATGAAGCACATCGCTCTGCGCTACTTCCTTGCTCGAGAGTTGCAGTAGCGTGGTCAGCTTCGTCTTGCTTACGTGGCCACTAGGGCCAACACTGCTGATGTGTTCACCAAGGCGCTTCAGCCTTGTGATCATCAGCGTTTGTGTACTGCCTTGTGCCTACTGTGCCTCACTTGCTTACTTCTTGACTCTGCTTGTACTGTGATCTCTATATATATACCTGCATGCTTACACTTGCTAGGTTGTGATCACTGTACCTCTTATTTATTATCAAACTGCATGTGAACTGGTCTTGTGACCGCTTGCTTGTGCTCGGAATTTGTGTGGTATCCTTGAGATCCACCCTGAGCTTTGCTTTGTTTTGCTTTGCTTTGACTGGTCTTGGGACCATCTAGTTGTCTCCCACTTCGCCTATGGGGGTGTGTCAAACATTGTATATGTTTGTGTTCTGTAGGCTATAGTGGGTTTAGCCTTAGGGGGTACAACTTCTAGGTTTTCCTACTTGTACTCCCAATCTTGTTAGTTCAATCACTTCTCTCATTCTGACCAACCCGGCGGCCGCTTCACCCTGAAAATCCACATGCCACTGACGATGTTCGCCCCAGGCGGGGGAACCTCGTCGACGTAGGTGCCTGTGGACTTCCAGGAAGCCATCTCTGCGTCCATGGCTGTCTGCCACTGAGAGGAGTAGGGACCCTCTATCGCCTCTGCGTAAGAGCACGGGGTCGGGATGTCTGGTGTATCCGAGTCTCCCTCAGGGGCAATCAGCATGGACACGAGATGAGGTAAAGCAGCGGCAAAGCACTCAAACTCCTCCTGTCTGTCCTCAAGGACGTCCGTGCCAAGAGCACACTCACCCCCGACGGACGGAGGACAGACAGACTTAGACGCAGACTCAGGAACAAGACTAGCAGCGTAGTCTAGACGACAGGCGGCAGCAAAGTCAACAAGCTCAGCAACTTGAGCAGACGCAGCAGTGGACTCAAACGAAGGGTCAGTGACAAAAGTGGCGAGGAAACGCGTGACAGTAGGACTAGCAGCACGAAGGGAGTCAGACTCCGGGTCCGGACCGTCAGGAAGAAAGGACGCAGGAGGAGACGGCAGAGGGACACGCTGTGGAGCAGTGGAAGGACGCATAGTCATATAGTGAGTGCCAGGGACAGGAGGAGGACGCTGACGCGGAACACGACCAGTGCGGACAGCGCAAACAGGCGACTCATGTTGAGACTCAGGCGACGCAGGACGAGACTCAGGCTCACGACGCTCCGTAAGACCTCTAGTCGGTCCAGAGTAAGGAGAAGGACCAGGCAGTGGAGAGGCTTGCAGTAACTGCGGCTGCGACTGGACAGGCGGTGGACTCAGTAAGGGAGGAGGAGGAGGACCAGTAGAAAGTTGTCACGAGACGAACTTAGCTAGGAACGGGTTTAACTAAGGGCCTAGGCTTAGTAGCCTAGGCCAAGCGGGTGTCGAGGGAGTTGTGCCAAGAGAGAATCGAGAATGTGTGTCTTCACTATAGGTTTGCAAGAACATATAGCAAAGAAACAAAGAGGTGCACCACCACAACAAAGAAACATAACTACACTAAAGCTAAAGCTACAGGCAGTTATAAACATATATAAATATATATCGCGACAAAAGTGGTAGGCCAAGAACCTGCTGAAGGAGCGGAACGTAGTACGGCCGCGGCCGCGCAGCGCCTCCAGAAACAGCAGAGACAGCACCAGTACCCTCTGCTCCAGGGTCTCCAGCTCCAACTCCCGCAGTACCAGCAGCAGCACCAGCTCCAACTCCCGCAGCACCACCAGCAGCACCAGCTCCAACTCCTGCAGCACCACCAGCCCCAGCAGCTCCAGTACCTCCAGTACGAGCACCTCCAGGACCAGCGGCTCCAGCACCTCCAGCAGCTCCAATACCAGCAGGGCCTCCAGCAGCGGCAGGACCCCCAGCACGAGCACCTCCAGGAGTCCCAGCACCAGCAGTACCTCCAGCTGCTCCAACAGCTCCAGCACCAGCAGTACCTCCAGTGGCTCCAGTAGCACCTCCAGTAGCACCAGTACCTCCAGTACGAGCACCTCTAGAACCAGCGGCTCCAGCAGCTCCAGCACCAGCAGGACCTCCAGCTGCTCCAGTAGCTCCAGCACCAGCAGCACGGCTACAACGTCGAGCGTACCACTCACGCAGCTGCTGTGGAGAGAGGGGCACCCGCCGAGACGAGACACCCGAAGGACCTCCAGACACAGCACGCTCAGGCTCAGCACCCCTAGACTCAGCACCCCCAGACTCAGCACCCCCAGGCTCAGCACCTCCAGGCTCCACACCCCCAGGCTCCGCACCCCCAGACTCAGCAACCCCAGGCTCAGCACCCCCAGGCTCCGCACCCCCAGGCCCCGCACCCGCAGGCTCAGCACCCCTAGCAGCACCAGAGTCAACAGCTACCTCGACCGGCTCGACAGGGTCTACCTGGGACACACCTGAAGGGGCAGGACCCTGAGGGGGGAGGGGGTCTACCAGAGGAGCACCTGGCGCGAGGAAGAGCGGTGGGGGGGGAGAGGGGCAGTGCGGTAGGGAAAGAGACGGTAGTAGGAGACCGACTCGTCAAACGTGACGTCCTGAGAGGACAGAACACGGCGCAAGGTGGGGTGGTAAAACTGCCACCCAGGCGCGTCAGGGGGGAAGCCAAGGAAAACGCAGGGAACAGCACGAGAGGACAGCTTGTCCGCGGAAGTATCGCGGACAAAAGCTCGAGATCCCCAGACACGGAACACAGACGCATCACCAACCTTCCCCGTCCACCGCAGAGTAGGTGTGGTCTCCGGCAAGGAGACACGAGGCTGAAGGTTGATCTGATGCGCAGCGTACTGAACAGCGAACGGCCACAGAAAATGGGGAGCAGCCGCATGGATCATGGACGTGCGAGCAACGTCCATGACCATGCCAATGCGGCGCTCAGCAATCCCATTTTGTTGCGGAGAGGCCGGAAGCGTGAACGTCTGGCGGATGCCCTCCGCACGACAGAAAGCCCTCAGAAGGTCGGAGGAAAACTCACCACCTCTGTCTGAGTGCAGACGCAGAACAGGAAAGTCCGAGCCGAAACTCTCTCTAAGCTGGTGACGAGCAGCGCGGATCGAGTCGATCAACACCTCAGTGACCTCACCCTTGCGGCGCAATGGGAAGACTGTGGTGTAGCGCGAGTAGTCGTCAACGACCAGCAGGAAGTAACGCTCGTGACTCTGTCCACGGACGCGGGCTGGGCCCCACACGTCCATGTGGAGAGTCTGCAGAGGAGCCTCTGTCGGAGGAAACTCAGAGGAGTGAGGGGCGGCGCGCTGCCGGCCCTCAACACAAGGAACACAGGTGGGGGCAGGCCCCGGAGGAAGGGGAGGGAGGGTCTCGGGGAGACCTGAGACAAGGACACGGGAGGCCATACCTCGGAGACGAGGCAGGGAGGGGTGACCAAGGCGGTGGTGCCAAAGAAGAGTCTCGTGTGACAGAGGACGACACGAGCAGGGGGCAGACGCCGGAATAGACCTGGACGCAGCAGCAAACACCTGACCAGACGCGGCTACCTGACCAGATGCAGTGACAGGAGGAGACTCAGTGGTAAGGGTGTACAGACTGGACCCTGGCCGACGGGTGAACGTGGCTAGGTGACGGCCCGTCCGAGCACACGTGCAGTGCGTCACACGCTGATAGGCAGGGGTGAACTGGTGAACACCCCCGTCCTGAAGATCAGCACCCGCCACCAAGTTCGTAGAGAACGAGGGGAGGTGAAGACGAGACAGCGAGCCGGACGGAGCCGCAGGACACGGGAGAACAGTGGAGGAACGGGCTACAACTGGTCCCCCAGAGGGGTCAGCCAGTGAGACTGCGACCGGACGGCTGAGGGGAGTGAGAGTGGTACTGTCACAAAAGAAGGAGCGGGAAGCTCCGGAGTCAAGGGTAAAGGTGTGCAGGGCCACAGCGGGCGCAATACCAGAGTGAGCGAACTCACCAGCACCTGGAGCAGCAGACTCACTAGCACCTGGAGCAGCAGACTCACTAGCACCTGGAGCAGCAGACTCACTAGCACCTAGAGCAGTAGCCTCAATGCCCGGGTCGGGCGGAACACACAGGTAACAGTCACCCTCAGTACTATCAGTCACAGCATACATGGCAGCAAGGATAGCATCGAAATCAAGATCAAAGATAGCAACATTCTGCTTCAGCAGATCACCCCAGCGGGGGAGCTCAGCGCCGTCAGGAAACTGTGCACGCCAGGCGTCAGTCAGGCGACCAAAGCAGCGCTGCGAAGTGTGCGGTCCACCGCACGTCTCTCCACGACGCCCGCCTGTGCGAAGAACGTAAGTGCAGGGACCAACACCCCCAGCCCTCCCACGCCCAGCGTACCACTCACGAAGCTGCTGGGGCGAAAGGGTCTCACGGGAACGCGGCTGCTGCTGGCGCTGGCTACCGCCAAAGCCTCCACGCTGTGCAGTACCTCCTCGGCCAGCACCACCACCGCCTCCACCTCCACCGCCGCTGCCGCTGCCTCCACCACCTCCACTACCGCCCCCACTCCCGCCACCACCCCCACCGCCACCACCACCGCCTCCACCCCCTCCACCGCCTCCACCGCCTCCACCGCCGCCCCCTCCGTCCCCTCCACCACCCCTGCCCCCCTTGCCCTTGCTGTTGCGGCGCCTCCCACTAGGAGCAGACGCAGCCCCGACCTCCTCAGTGCCAACGAGGTCGACAGCAGCAACAGAAGCAACAGAAGGGAGAAGGGGGACGGGGGAGCACCCCTCAAAGAAAGGGGCGCGGGGGTCGCCGCGAGAAGCACCTACAGCAACAATACTCTTCTCTGCTGCAGTAAGGCGCTCCTCAAGCAGGTCAACAGTGAGCTCAGTGGGGCAAAGGGAGAGAAAGTGGTTCCTGACTGAAGAGAGGGAGACAGGGAGACGGGTGACTAGGTAGTAGAGAGTGATGTACATGGGGGGGGGAGGGTTCTTGGCACAGAACTCAGTGGGAAGCGCAGCGCGGTAGCGGGTGTCACTAGTGCGGAGGTGAGTGATGAGGTCAGCGACTGTGGCAAAGGCAGCAAGGTCAGGGAACAGGTACGGCAGCATGAGGCGGTTGAGGGCAGCAGTGGAAGGGGAAGAGTAGCGCACGACTACAGCGTCATACAGAGACTTTGCAGTCTTGTACTGGCCAAAGTGCGCGCGCTCAGCAGACGGCAGGTGACTACGAACAGCAAGACGAGCAACAGCGTCACGAGTAGTCCACTGCGAGCGAACCGTACTGTCAGCAGTGGCAGCAGGTGCAGGAGAGACACCGGACGTGAGATCGAACAGGGAGACTCCGTCCTTGGAGTCGCACTGGAGAAAGAGCTGTAGGTCGTCTACCCAAACCTCGAAGTCAACAGCACGACCCTCAGCATCAAAGGTAAGAACAGTAGGACTAGCCATAGTGGCAGCAGTAGCAGCAGTAATTCGGGAAGCGAACTCAGGTGTGCGGTAAGCGAGTTCAGGCGTGCCGGAAGCGAACTCAGGTGTGCGGTAAACGAGCTCAAGCGTGCCGGAAGCGAACTCAGGTGTGCGGTAAGCGAGCTCAGGCGCTCCGGAAGCGAACTCAGGTGTGCGGTAAGAGAGCTCAAGCAAACCCTAAAACGTCGCCCGACGGTGCTGGGCAGCGCGGGTAGGGCAGGTGCTCACCAGGGGCGGGTAGGGCAGGTGCCACCGGCGGCGTGTAGGGCAGGGCCGCAGCTGGCGGTTAGGTCAGGGCCGCGACTGGGGCGGCAGCAGGGCAGGGCCGTGACTGGGCGGCGGTAGAGCGGGGCCGCGACTGGGCGGCAGCAGGGCAGGGCCGCGGTTGGGCGGCGGCAGAGCAGGGCCGCGACGAGTAGCGGCAGGGCAGAGGCCGCGGCGAGCGGCAAGGTCGGGGCCGCGACGAGGGGCGGCAGGGTAGGGCCGCGGGTGGCGGTAGGGCAGGGCCGCGACTAGGCGGCTAGGTCGGGGCCGCGACGAGGCGGCGACAGGGCAAGGCCGCGACGGGCCGAGAAGGCAGGGGGCCGCGACGGGCCGAGAAGGCAGGGCCGCGACGGGCGGCACTAGGGCAGGGCGCGCGACGGCGCACGTGAGGCAGGCGCGAGGCGCGCTTCGGGCAGGGCAGGAAAAAAAAGGTTTTAATCGTGGTGGGCCCTAAAAAAAACGTTCCCACGAGGGAACCTGCTCAGAATACCATGTCAGAATGAGAACGAAGGAATGGTTAGACTAGCAAGCAGTTTGGGTACAAGTAGGAAACCTAGAAATGTTGTACCCCATATTGTCTACCCCACTACAGCCTACACAGACTATAGCATTTATGTTCGACATGCAAGAGGTACAAACTGCTAATTACATGTTAGAATAAGAAAGGATCTTGGATAGGAGAAGTCTGCTGGAGTAAAACAGCGAAAGCCTTTGTGGTAGGAACCTTGATCATAGTGAATGTAAATGACAAGATTGATTGTAATAAAACATTACAGGCAAATATATAGATCCTAGCTAGCCATGTACTCTGAGGGTTTCATTCCCTTATTAACAGTAATACAGGTATCGCTACAGTAGCGGTGACTATTGCGATCCCTACGGTTACCTCGTTGCAGCCTGTAACCTCCGATACGGTTGCGATAGTTGAAGCAGGTCGCAACCTCCTCGTCCAGGTCGGTCAACAGTTGCGATAGTGTTGCTTCGCTAACAGCAAGTGCGGTAAGGTTGCACCATCTGGAATGTTGAAGTATCTTTCGAATTTCTCCAACACTCCCCTTCAGTGTGCCATATTGGACTTCTTGACGACTCCGCACAGATCCGCGCAGTACTGAAATTTATGACGTGGCAGTTTCTTCATCAGAAAGTCTGCTGCCATTTTGCTAGTAGGGCAGTAGGTGAGCTGGACTTTGCCCTTGTCGATTCCGTCCTTCACGAATAAGTAACGGAGGGCAATGTGTTTCGTGCGGTTGGCGAAGCCGGGTTTGTTTGCGATCTTGATCGCGCTCTGGTTGTTGCACAGTAACTTGAATGGCCCGTTCATCGTGATCTTCGTTTCCTTCAGAAGCTCCGTCATGTAAAGTCCTTCGCGAATTGCTGCGCTTGCGGCGATGAATTCAGCTTCGGCTGATGAAGGGCGATGAGCTCTAGCTTCTCAGAGTTCCAGGAGATGGGTCCCCGGGGTTCAAGATTGAAAATAAATCCCATACGGGTCCTTCTGCTGTCAGCATCTCCTGCGTGGTCTGCATCCACGTATCCCGTAAGTTGTAGAGTAGCCATTGAATGCGCTTGCGGCGATGAATTCAACTTTGGCTGATGAAAGGGCGATGAGCTCCAGCTTTTGAGAGTTCCAGGAGATGGGTCCCCCGGGTTCAAGCTTGAAAATAAATCCCGTACGGGACCTTCTGCTGTCAGCATCTCCTGCGTGGTCTCCATCCACGTATCCCGTAAGTTGTAGAGTAGCCGTTGAATTAGCTTTGTGGGTCAAGCCGATGTCGGGCGTAGAGACGAAGTATTGTAGAGCACGACGTAGATCCGCAATATGCTCCCCTTCAGGTCGGCGCAGGTACTGGGCGAGTTGGCTAGCCGCGTAGGATTAATCCGGTCGGCACGTGATGGCGGCGAAGAGAAGCCAACCAAGCTGGTGCTGGTAGAGGCGATGATCTGCCGTGGAGAGTGGCGTGGTGTTGGGCTCGTTATTAGGCGGAGGCAATCGAAATGGTGTGGTGAGGTTGACGGGGGCGATGCCAAATTTCTTCGCGAGCGTTTCGGTGTATTTAGCCACAGGCACCTATGTCGACGTAGTCCCGCCACCTCGGGCGAACTTCGTCAGTGGCATGTGGATCTACAAGGTGAAGCGCCCACCTGGAGCGCCACCTGTTTTCAAGGCACGCTACGTGGCAATAGGCTTCAGTCAGTGCGAGGGGGTAGACTTCTTCCAGACGTTCTCCCCCACCCCAAATATGACCACTCTTCAGGTGTTGCTGTACATTGCAGCACAGCGAGACTACAAGTTGCACTCACTGGACTTCTCCACTACGTTTCTTCAGGGGAGGCTACAAGAGCAGATATGGCTGCGTCGTCCACCTGGTTTCACTGGCTCCTTCGGGGACCCAGTGGAACCTGCGTTGACTGGTCTACGCCCTGCGCCAGGCTCCCCGCGAGTGGCACGACACTCTCCTCACAACCCTTTCTTCCCGTCGTCTGCCGAACCGTCGCTCTTCGTCCGACACACCTCGACCCCGTTCTTTCTCCTAGTCTACGTCGACGACTTGGTCTTTGCCACACCCGAGAGGAGTGCATTGGATTCGGTGAAGGGCGAACTGCACTTGCACTGACATTGGTGAGCCGCAGCGCTATCTTGGCCTGCAGATCACCAGGGACAGAGCTGCTCGCACCATTACGTTGACGCAGTCACCTTCAGTTCTCCTCAACACAGCCCACCATAAGCTCACGGCTCCACCTTCGAACGAGTCATTTGAGCCCAGTGGTCCATACCCAGAGTTGGTGGGTTGACTCATGTACCTGATGACCTGTACTCGCCCAGGCCTCGCTTTCCCTCTCAGCGTCTTGGCTCGCTTTGTTGCGCCTGTGAGACACCGACCTACACACCGGTTGGTTGCTAGGAGGGTAGCGAGGTACCTGGGGAGCACATCAGGCATGGGACTTGTGCTTGGAGGATTCCTGCCAGTTACGCTCACCGAACACTCGGAATCATCGTACGCGGACGACGCTGAGACGCTGAGGTCTACACAGGGGTACTGCTTCGGTCTTGAGACCGGAGCTGTTTCGTGGAGGTCGACTCGGGCGTCGTCCGTAGCTGGTTCCAGCTGTGAGGCAGAGGTCTACGCTGGGGCCATGGCTGCACAGGAGCTTCACTGGTTGTCCTTCTTGCTTAAAGCTCTCGGTGAGCGGCCTTGCTCTCCCCCAGTCTTGTTCGCTGACAACAGGTCCATGATCCTGTTTTGTCAGGACCTCGACTGGTGGGGAGGGTGAAGCACATCCAGCTGCGTTGCTCACTTCTGCGTGAGTTGCAGCAGCGTGGTCAGGTCCGCGTGGTATATGTGGCCTCGGAGGCCAACACTGCAGACGTCTTCACGAAGGCCCTGTCGCCTTGCAATCACCACCGTTTCTGCACGCAGCTTGGTCTTGTGCCTGTCGGTTCTCACTTGCTTCCGTAGTGATGCTTGCATCTTGCTTTATCATGTACTCTTGCATCTCTCTATATATATCTTCATATTTGCGTGTAGATTGGCCTTGTGCCCCCCTGCTTGCTCTCAGACTGTGCGGTGACTTCGTGATCCACCCTGAGCTGCATCTCTTCTTTGTTTCTTGTTCTTGCTGACTGGTCTTGTGATCATTGCTTGTTCTTGCTGACTACTCCTATGACCATTGCTCTTAGATTGTGTGGTGACTTCGTGATCCACCCTGAGATATGAGTTGCTTTTCACAGGACTACTGTCACCGATACTATGAGGGTGTGTCAAAAAACAATTCCTATGTCTTGTTTGTTCTAGTCTTGGTGCTTCACATTTGTCCTAGGTTAGGTTAGGGTTTGGCTATATCTACCCTGTATGCTTTCATTCTACTCGATCATTCTTCCATTCATTAGTTGACACGGACCACCATGTCCCCACTGCCGCGGAGGGCCCCACTACTGGAACTGCTGCTGCTGTTGTAACTGCTGTGTCAACTACTGCTGTGACAAATTCTGCTGCTGTTGTGCTCCCGCCCCAGCGCCTCCTCCCGCCGGGACCGTAGGCCCAGTACCACCTCCAGTGCCGCCTCCACAAGACGCACCAGTACCGCCACCACCTCCGCCACCCCCACCTCCACCACCGTCGCCACCACCACCTTTCCCCCCTTTCTTACCTCCCTTGCCCCGTTTCTGCCAACCAGCGGCAGAAACAGCTGCAGTCTCCTCAGAAGCAGTCGACGCAGCAGTGGCAAGAGAAGCAGTGAAGGTGGGAAGCTGGGGCACAGCACACCCCTCAAAGAGTCGAGGAACTAATGCGGCAGTGGCAGAGGCAACAGAGAGGAGGTTACTCTCAAACTCAGTGGCAGAGGCAGTTCGCTCGTAAACTCACTGGGGTGCTTCTGGAGAAGCGCGTCGCGAGAAGAGGAGAGGCGGTCAGGGAGGCAAGTGACTAACCAGTGGATGGTGAGCCATATAGGCGGGGGGACAAGGACAAGCTGGGCCTCAGTGCAGGCGGCACGGTAGCTAGTGTCAACCAGGTCGGAAACGGTCTCAAACGAACCAGGGTTGGAAAACACGAACGGCATGAGGAGGCGGCTGAGGGAGGCAGAGGAAGGAGTGGAATAACTAGCAACAATAGCGTCAAAACACTCCTTCGCGACCTGGATAGTGCGAGGCAGTCAGCGGCGTTGCGAGATTCTCAGACGGAGTGCGCCAAGTGCTATGTGGGGTACGTCGCTAGCGCCTCCTCAGTGGGCGGGGGCTCAGTAGGCAGCGGACGGGGACACGGAGGGTCAGACAGAGCGCCGGACGCGTGAGCGTACAAGGTGTCGTTGTCCTGACGCTGGCTCCTAAGGTGCCGTTGGGCCTGGCGGAGCCACGTGCTAAATTCTATTGCACGGCCCTCTGCGTCAAAGTGGAGCCATATGAAAGGCTAGGAACAACTGGAGCTAGGAGTGGCTGGATTGACACATGACCGGAGCTAAGTACTGTTGGAGCTATGAGCAGCTGGAGTTAGGAGCGGCTGGAGCTAGGAGTGGCTGGAGTGAGACACGCCCTTAGCTAAGAGCGGCCGGAGCTAGAAACTGCTAGGAACGGCAGGCTATGAACTGGAGGCTCGGGAACACCAGGCTAGGAACGACAGGCGAAGGAACGTCCGACAAGTCGGAGCACAAACCCTAATCCGTGCCAGTGGAAGTGACCGCGGCTGCCAGCCGTACTAGAGGTGCCAATTGCAGTTGGTGTGCGCAAGACTGTGGGCACGGTTGGGGTGGGGTGGGACACTCGTAGTGCTGCTGGTGGCTACTGAGGCTAAGGCGCGGCTGGCGGCGCAACTGGTGGTTAGGGCGGCTAAGGCATGCGCTGCTGCAGTCGCATGCGCGGGGCCCGTGGTGGCGTTTATAATCGTGTCGAAAGCGAGGCCCTCGAGGGCTGTCCTAACCGCGACGCAGTGAGCCCGCGGGGGCCTACCCTAAGGCGACGAATGAGAGCCTAAGGGACGGGCGCCTCGGCTTAAAACGACTAAGCAAAAGCTAAGGGAGGGAGCGGAAGCGTGGGAGGGAGAAACACATACTCTAATACCATATCGAGAGGATAAGGAGAATGGGTTGACTAGTAAGGAGCAGGGTACAAGTATGAATGTCGAGAGAAGTGTTGTACTCTGTTGATATAACCGGGAATCGTAGTGGATAGGATAAGTCTTGCTAAGTTGTGGGAAGACAATGAAGTCTTGTAATGACCTTAATAATAATAATTGAAAGAGAACAATATAATTTACGATAGGAGTACAGGGTATATAAATAGAAATCCTAGCTAGCCATGTACTCTGAGGGGTACATTCCCTTATTAACTGTATTGCATTGCTACAGTAACCGCGACTATTGCTGTACTCGACAGTTACCAAGTTGCATCGTGTAACCTCCGAGTACGGTTACTGGGTGATCAACAGTCGCGACCATTGACTACCTGCGACTGTTGACCTTCGAGTGGCTTTCAGGCTGCCGCGTGCTCTATATGAGCTTAACGCGATACTGGTACAGAGGCACTGCCTCGTTATGAAGTGATGCGCTAAGGGAAGTCTTCGGGAATGTTATAATAACCGTTGGTTACTCCAACACTCCCCTTCATTCCTGAAGGTGAGCCACGTGGGATTTCTTTGAGATCCCGCAGAGGTCGGTGCAGTGCTGGAACTTCTGACGTGGCAACTTCTTCGTCAGGAAATCTTCTGCCATGTCACCAGTTGGGCAGTACGTAAGTTTGACTTTGCCCTTGGTGATCTCGTCCTTGACGAAGAGGTAACGGAGTGCGGTATGCTTCGTGCGGTTTACGAAGCCGGTCTTGTCCGCGATCTTTATCGCGCTCTGATTGTCACAGAGTAACGTGAAGTGCCCGTTCATCGTCACTTTCGCTTCCTGCAGGAGCTCCATCAGGTACAGTCCTTCGCGAACAGCTACACTGGCGGCGATGAACTCAGCTTCGGCTGACGAAAGAGCGATGAGCTCCTGCTTCTGGGAGTTCCAAGAGATGAGTCCAGCAGGTTGGAGTTGAAAAATGAAGCATGTGCAGGAGCATCTGTTGTCAACATCTCCCGCATGGTCCGCGTTTACGTAGCCGTGAAGCTATAGGGTAGCTGCTAATTTAGCCGTGTAGGTGAGCCCGACGTCAGGAGTAGAGATGAAATATTGAAAGTGCTCGGCGTAGGTCTAGCAGATTCTCCCCTTCAGGTCGGCGCAGGTACTATGCGAGCTGGCTTGCGACGTAGGAGAGATCCGGCCGGCACGTGACGATGGCAAACAGGAGACACCCCAACTGCTGCTGATAGCGCCGATGATCTTTGATGGAGAGCGGTGTGGTGTCGGGTTCGTGATTAGGAGGAGGAGTGCGGAAGGGGGTGGTGAGGTTGACCGGGGCGATCGCGAATTTCTTCGCGAGTGTTTCCACGTACTTGGCGGCGGAGAGGTGGATGGAGTTGGCAGACTGGGTGATGTTGAGACCCAGGAATTGCGTGACGTTGTGGTTGATCGTCACTTCAAGCTTCTCCTTAATTTCTGCTTCGAAGCAATCGAACGGTTCCGTGTCGTCGCCGGTGTAGAGCTGGTCGTCGAAGTAGGCGACGAGGAGAATGAACTTTCCGCGTGATTCCTTTCGGTACATGCCTTGGTCGTGCGGCAGCTGGGCGAAGCCGAGTTCGATGAGAACGGTGTGTAGGTACTGTTGCCATAGGCGAGGCGCTTGCTTGATGTCGTAGAGAGACTTCTGGAGGAGGCAGACGGCGCCGTCGCTTTCTTCGAATGCGTGCGGCTGCTCAACAAAAATGATGGCGTCGACGATTGCGTAAAGAAACGCGTTGGAGACGTCGATCTACCGGAGCGGTCACTGTTTGACGGCGGCGATGCAGATGAGAATGGTGTGCCGGCCGACGGGCGTGAATGTCTGGTCGTAATCCACCAGGCGAGTTTGTTCGAAGCCGCGGACCACCCATCTCTCTTTGTATTTGTCGATCGACCCGTCCGCGAGTGTCTTGATTCTGAAGACCCATTTTCCGCTCAATATTTTTCTCCCCTTTGCAGATGATCGGGGAACCAGCTTCCAGGTTTCGCGCCGCTTCAGAGATGCTACTTCAGCCGCCTTGGCTACTTTCCATTTCTCACTGTCGAGTCCAGACATAGCTTGGCGCACGGTGGTGGGTTCCTTGGGTGAGGCGTGGCGAACTGCGACTGCGAGCCCGAAAATGCGGAGGCCGGTTTTGTTGGTCTCTTCGTAGGCGAGGAGATCGTAGTCGTGCATGCTGGTAACTTCGACAACGTCGTCGTCGCTGTCGTGGCCGTTGCGGATGGTGTCTTGCGAGGGGTTCGGCGGTGGTAACTCGGCATCCGGAGTTTGGCGCGCTGTGCTGCTGTAGTTGTGGGCTTCACGAGTTGTATTGTCGGGATCGAATTGAGAAACAGGTATGAAGGTTGGAGTCCGGAATGGGCTTGTAAGGGGGATGTTGGGAAAGGAGTCAAATGGTGTGTTGTCCGTTGCGTCTGCATCCTCTGCCACGTCAGCCTCATCCTGTGATGTGGCGAAGCTGCGGTGCCCCTCGAAAACCATTTCTGGTGCCTTGTCAGCTTCGCGGTGTTCCTTGAACAGTGGCAGAGTCAGCTTCTCGTAGAAGATGCAGTCATGTGATTTCGTCACTTCGTGTGCCGCGTAGTCCAGCACGATCCACGTCTTGAATTCCTTTTCGATCCCGAGGTGGATGCCCCAGTGTGCACGGTCAGCAAATTTTCCAGTCCTTGATGTGTGGGGCCTGTACTGTACCATGCAGCCGAACACTCGAAGCAGACGCGTGTCAGCTTTTCTGCCCGTCCAAGCCTTGTAAGGTGAGGTGTTCTTCTCGATGCTTCGGGATGACAGCAAGTTGTGCAGCCGAACAGCGTGGTTCATCGCAAACAACCAAAACTTCGTTGGGATGGCAGACCGCTTCATCAGGGCCCTCATTCTTGTAGCTGGACTCCTGTTTGTCCGTTCTGCTACTCCTTGCTGCTCGTGTGCGTAGGGCAGGGACACCAGGTGCTCAATCCCTTTCTTAGCGAAGAGCTCCTTGAACTCGTTGAAAAGTACTCCAAACCCCCGTCTGTCTGGAAGCTTTTCAGCTTCATTCCCGATTGACGTTCGGCGCGCTTCATCCATGTCACGAAGCAGTCGAAGGCTTGCGAGCGAAAGTCGATGTTGATGGCCCAGACGTAGCGTGTGCAGGCATCGATGAACGTCATCGTGTTGCATTCGCCGTCGAGCCCTTCCTGGCCGAGTATCATGAAATCGCTATAGACTTTCTCGAGCGGTTTGTATCTTTCGTAGCCTGGAGGTAAGTCCGAGAAGGGTTTGTGAGCGAGTGACGCGGTTGGGCAGACGATGCACAGTGGGTCTGAAGATGTCTCCTTGAGCGTTTCACAACCAGAAAGGAGTAACACACTTGTGTCGAAGACTTCTGCCTCGATGGAGTTTTTGAGTGTGGCGTGTGAAGGGTGTCCGAGCCGCTGGTGCCATATTTCTGGTTCTGCGCGGTAGCCGACTGTCTTTTTGTAATATTTGTTCATCTCTTCTTTGTCTCATTGTGGTGCTGCAGGTCCCTTGTCGGCAGTGGCGCGTACGTCGGTAGCGAAGGCTTGGGTGGACGCTAGATTCAAGACAGCCTCGAAGATGCTGGCGACATCGTCCGTGTCAGCGACGTGAATGGAGTCGTCGGTGATTGGCAAGAGCTGTTGAAGCGGCGCTGCTTCTGGCCATTCGGAAGCAGGGAGTCCCTCCATTGGAATGCGATGATAGAGGTACTCGTCGCCGGTAATTGAGATCAGCTGAGGTCCTTGTTCCGGCGGTGGTGCTTCCTCGGTAGGTTCGGGTAGCTCTTCTGCCTCCCCAAAGTCTTAAATCATGCCTTCTGAATCCTCTTGCTCTTCCTCTGCAGGTTCGTACGGATATTGATCTGGAAGAGGAGGTCCGCCCCAGCTGGTGCCGCACGTTACCCAGTATGGGTCCCTTTCCGCCACGTCTTCAGTAGGAAGTGTCGGAGCTTCGGGATAAGGAGTGCTTGGTGGTCCCCAGTCACCTTGAGATGCTGACGTTCCCCAACCGCCTCCGGGGGGAACTCTTGCTGCTGGTGTCTCCGGCACACCCCATGCGCCGATGGTAACATCGGTGTTGGTCCAGCCGGGAGCAGCTGCTCCCGTGGTTCCCCATCCTCCAGTATTAGTTTGCTCTGCATATGCTGACCCCCCACTGTCTGCTTCTTGTTCCATTGGTGCAGGTCCGGTAACTCCAGGAGTAGAGGTTGAAGCATTTGGGACAGCGCGCAGGCGAAGAAGACCGTCTGATGCGGGATGTTCAAGATCCATCTCCTCAGGGTGCGACCATGTCGGCGTCTCCGTGGGAGTTGTTTTCAGCAGAAGTGTCCTGTCCGAGTCGCTGGTGTTGCCCTGTGAGTCGAAGTTCAGTACGAAAACGTTGTCTTCGTCGATCGTCTTTCCGAGGTAACTCTTCTTGTAAAACAGTTCGAAGGTTTTGTCTTCGCAGTTGCTTCGTATGTCAACTCCACACTTCATCACTTGAGCTGCAGAGAGAAGGTTGAACTTCGACGACGACGAGCACATCTCCGGTGTGGATGGTGAAGTTGGTGTTGCTTGACTACAGGTAAACTTCTCCGATGTCGTAGGCTTGGAGTCGGTTTTTGTTCGCGACGGTGATTTCGCACGGTCGTCACATTCTCTTTGAGTTACTGATGTATTTTATTGACCCCACCATGTGTTGTCCGCAACAGCTATCAAGATACCAAGTGTTGAAGTTGTCGCAGATTCGTCGCGCGATGCTGGCGAGATTTGGAGTGATGATGCGGTCAACATCAACATAATGAGGCGTCAGATCGTTCTCGTGCCTTGCGGGGAATCCGGGAGGAGACTCCGGCGTGCTTGGAGGCAGCTCGAAATCAGGTGGGAGGTTTGTCGGCCTGTCAATCCAAAGGCTGATTGTAGGGTCGTTTTCTGGACTTGGTGTGATTGGATCAATTGGCGCGATTGGCGGGAACTGAGTTCCGTCGTAGTATCGAATGCCTCTGCGACGCGCCATGCAACTCAGAACTGACCTTTTTCCCTTGTCCTTGGCAGTGATGTGCGCGGGAGTTTGCGAAGTGCTTGCGACGGAAGGTGGCAACATTGTCACCGTCGCGACTGGCGCTGAGGGAGGCACCGATGCTTGTTGGCTGGGTGAGTTGCTGATGCGCCTCTCGTTAGCAGCTTTCCTCTTGTAGCAACGGTCCATAGTGTGACCTGGTTTCTTGCAGTATTTGCAGAAGAGCCCTTTCTTCTCGTGTGAATCCCCTTCAGTTGCGCCATCGTAGAATGATAACTTCTCCCTCTTGCCATTCTTCTCGTTGTACAAGTCGATCTCATTCTGCTCGGAGAGGAGTGTGGCGCAGGGGGCGGACTCGGAAATGGTTGCTCGAGCGCGAAGCAACGACTGACACTGCCGCCAATCTGGTCCTAGTCCAGAAATGACTATGGAGACAGACATGTCATCAGGGACAGTTCCGCCGCACTTCTTGAATTGGTCGCGCAAATTTCGGCACCGATTGATATACGGTCCCGCATTCTCCCCTTGAGTCATTTTTCCCCTTGAGTCATTTTAACCGATGTCAGTTGGCTGAGCAGGCGACTCATGGTAACTGGATCTGTTGCCATGTATGAATTGCGCAGGTGCCCTCAAGACACTTGCGCGGGAGCCCACTCCGTTTTGAAGGAACGGATGCCAAGCTGCTCGACGGGGGAGAGATTTCGGAGGAGAGCAGTGTATGCGAGGAGGGACTCGTAGTAGTACTGGTTTTTCTCCTAGAGAGTTCCTTCTATTGGAAAAGGTAAGCTCCCGTCGTAGTACATCCAGATATGCGTGGTCGTTGCGAGAAGTTCAAACTCGAAGCTCCACGTGTAAAAATCTTTTCCGTCGAATAGGGTTGAGGTCTTCAGCTTTGATGTCAGAACAAATTGTGTTTGCATGGTTGCAATTGCCTTTGTCTGTGCGCGTTGTTGACTGTCATGCGCAGGAGCTGAAGCTTGACGGTTGTCAAACGTGAAGGACCTCTCGGAGTTGACCCGACGGTCTTCTCCTGGAAGAGGTAGTCCAACAACTCCTCTGGCGTAGCTAGAGCCATCGATGCTCATTGCTTGATGGCTCTCAAGAGCTTTGATGCGGGCAACGAGTTGTTCAACGATGGCGGCGCTGACGGAGGTCACCGCTGATGGCGCATTAGTCGTTGCTGGTGGTGGGCCCGGAGAGTCTGCAGTAGATTTTCCTTCAGGAGTCATAGTGATGCAGACTTGTAACATGTATTTTAATGGATAAGTTTATAAAGAGTTGTTCTAGGAAGAATAGGAACTTGGCATATCTTATCATCCACTCTAGCTCTCATACCATGTTGATATAACCGGGAATCGTAGTGGATAGGATAAGTCTTGCTAAGTTGTGGGAAGACAATGAAGTCTTGTAATGACCTTAATAATAATCATTGAGAGAGAACAAGATAACGATAGGAGTACAGGAATATAAATAGAAATCCTAGCTAGCCATGTACTCTGAGGGGTACATTCCCTTATTAACTATATTGCATTCCTACAGTAACCGCGACTATTGCTCTACTCGACAGTTGCCAAGTTGCATCGTGTAACCTCCGAGTACGGTTACTGGGCGGTCAACAGTCGCGACCATTGACTACCTGCGACTGTTGACCTTCGAGTGGCTTTCAGGCTGCCGCGTGCTCTATATGACCTTAACTCGATACTGGTACAGGGGCGCTGCCTCGTTATGAATCGATGCGCTAAGGGAAGCCTTCGGGAATGTTATTGTCAAAATATGTTATATGTTGTTTAGGCTGTAGTGGGGTACACTGTACTGAGTACAACCCAAGGAGGTTAGGACTACTTGTATTGCCCCTTCATGCTAAAGCACTCATTCTTGCCTGCTAGTTATGACATGGTATTCAGAGCAGGTACGTCCGTAGGACCGCTCCGTTAGGGCCTACCAACCGTCGAACTGCCCGTTTTTCCTGCCCTGCCCTGCCCGATCGTAACTGCCCTGCCCTCACAGCGTCCTGCACGCTGCCTTGCCCGCGCTCCCCCGCGAGCTCTGCCCTGCCCTGCGCGCGACCCACTTGCTGCTTAGCGCGCGGCCCGCGCGCTGCCTTGCAAGCGCCCTGCTCGCGCGGCCTGCACCCGCACTGTCTGCGCCATGCGCGCCCACTGCCCGCTCGCTGCCTGCGCTGCCCGCGCGCTGCCTACACCGTCTGCGCGCTGCATTTGCTGCCCGCACGCTGCTTGCCCCGCCCGCGAACTGCCTGCGCGCTGCCTGCACCGCCAGCGCCCTGCCCGCGCACTGCGCGCCCTGCCCGCACGCTACTGGCGACGCCCACGCGCTACTGCGCGCTGCCCCTACGGCCCGTGCCGCCCGCGCTCTGCCCGCACAGCCCGCGCACTTCCCTGCGCCGCCTGCACGCGCCCTGCGCACGGTGCAGCTGCTGCTAAGTTGCTGCTGCCGCCCGCGCCGAGCCGCCCTGCCCTGCCCGAGCCGCACTGCCCTGCCGAGCAGCGCCGCCCTGCCCGAGCCGCGCCGCGCCGCCCTGCTGAACCGCCCAGCTGAGCCGCCCTGCCTTGCTGCCCAGCCGAGCTGCTTTTGCTGCCGCACCTGTTTGCTGCTGCTGCTGCTGCTGCTACTACTGCTATTGCTGCTGCTGCTGCTGCTACTGGTGCTGCTGCTGCTGTTGCTGCTGCTGCTGCTGCTGCTGCTGCCACTGCTACTTCCTACTATGGCTACCCTTAATGTCCTTACCTTTGACGCGGAGGGTTGCCCGATTAGGTTTGACTGCTGGCTCGAGGATCTCCAGCTGTAACTGCAGAGCATAGCTAGGGAGGACGTCTCACTGTTAGAGCACACGTCCGGTTCTCACCCTGCCCCTGAGGAGTCAGCTGATCGTGTCCTTCGTACTCAGTGGCTCACGCGTGATGATGTCGCCCGCCTTTCTATCCGCAATGCCCTTCCGCTAGATGAAAGGGTCCATTTTGGCCAGCTTAAGACGGCCAAGGAGCTATATGATGCCGTAGTCGCTCGCTACTCCTCCCCCTCTACTGCTGCCCTAGGCCGTATCATGCTGCCGTACCTCTTTCCTGAGCTGTCGGATTTCCACACTGTCGCTGACCTCATGACCCACCTTCGCTCTAGTGACGCTCGCTACCGCGCCGCTCTCAAGCCGGCCTTTCTGACTGCGAACCAGCCCCCGATGTACATCACTCATTACTACCTCGTTACTCGCCTCCCTGACTCCCTCCGCGCCGTTAGGGATCACTTCTTTGCTCTTGACCCCACTGAGCTCACGCTTGCCTTGCTGGAGAAGCATCTCCTCGAGGCCGAGACCAGCACTGTCGCTGTAGCTGCCTCTCGTGGCACTCCCTGCTCCCCCTTCTTTGAGGGGTGTTCTCCGTCACTTCTCGCGCCCTCTGTTGTCTCTGCTGCTGCTGTTGGCTTCCTTCGCACTGAGGAGGTCGGTGCTGCGTCTGCTCCTAGTGGGAGGCGCCGCAGTGGCAAGGGCAAGGGGGGTAAGGGTGGTGGGGGTGGCGCTGGCGGGGGTGGTGGCGGGGGTGGTGGCGGTGGTGGTGGCGGGGGTGGAGGCAGTGGTGGCGGCAGTGGAGGTGGCAGGGGTGGTGGAGGCGGTGGAGTGGGCGGAGGCGGCTCGGGTGGCGGTCGGGGTAGAGCTGGCAAGGGTGGAGGCTATGGGGCGGCGACTGGGGGTGCAGCTCATGGCGGCGGAGGCACTGGGGGTGGACAGCAGCAGCAGCCACACCAGCAGGAGACACTCACCCCTCAGCAGCTTCGTGAGTGGGTTGTCCAGCGGGGCTCCTCTGGGGGTAGTGTTCGCTGCCCGTACATCAGGCGCACGGGTCCCCGGACTGGTGACCCCTGCGGGAAGATTGGGCACACTGAGCATCGCTGTTTCTTCCGTCTTGAGGATGCATGGCGCACCGAGTACGGAGATGAGCAGGAGATCCCCAACTGGTTAGGATTGCTAGCGAAGGGGGTGGATGTGTTTGCTCTTCACTTTGACAAGATCAATGCTGGACTCTATGCTATGTATGCTGGTTCTGCTAGTGTTGGGGGTGACTGTTACTCGTGTGTGCCTCGCGCTGCTGGTGTAGAGGCTGCTGCTCTAGGTGCTTGTGAGTCTGCTGCCGCAGGTACTGCTACTGCTGAGGCCTTGCACACCTTGACACTTGACCCAGGCGCGTCTCGCTGCTTCTTCCGCGATTGCACCACAGTCACACCGCTCACAGCACATGTCTTAGTCACTCTGGCTGACCCCTCTGGGGGCCCAGTCGTTGCACAAGCCTCCACTGTCCTCCCGTGTCCGGCGGTCCCCTCCGGCTCTCTCCCAGGTCTCCACCTCCCCTCGTTCACTACGAACTTGGTGAGTAACGCTGTCCTCCAGGATGAGTTGGTCACTACCACTACTCCTGAGGGTGAGCGGGCGGCGATCTGTAATTGCTCACGTACAGGCCGCCACCTCGCTACGTTCACACGGAGACCTGGGTCGGGACTGTACACACTGACCACTGAATCTGCACAGGTGGCTGCGTCAGGTCAGGTGCCTGCGTCGGGTTAGTTAGCTGCGTCTTATTCGTGTCGCCTTCTCACGCACCCGTCTCTCCTCTGGCACCACCGTCTTGGTCACCCCTCCCTGCCCCGCATGCGTGGCATGCACTCTCGTCTCCTTGTCTCTGGCCTCCCCAGGTCCCTGCCCCCGCTCCCACGCTCGCTTGCACCGTCGTGCCTTTCCTGCGTCGAGGGGCGGCAGCGCGCCGCTCGTCACTCCTCCTCGCTTCCTCCGACCACTGCTCCTCTGCAGACTCTCCACATGGACGTGTGGGGCCCCGCCCGCGTCCGTGGACAGGACCACGAGCGCTACTTTCTGCTGGTTGTTGACGACTACATGCGCTACACCACGGTCATCCCCTTGCAGAGCAAGGCGGATGTCCGGAGTGTTTTGATCCCCTGGATCCGCACTGTTAGTCGCCAGCTGAGCGCGCGGTTTCAGCAGGACCTTCAGGTCCTTCGACTGCACTCTGACAGAGGCGGTGAGTTTTCCTCCCGCCTCCTTCAGGACTTTTGTCGTGCGGACGGCATCACCCAGTCGTTCACGCTTCCGGCGTCTCAGAATGGGATTGCTGAGCGGCGCATTGGCTTGATCATGGAGGTTGCTCGCACCTCCATGATCCATGCGGTTGCTCCCCATTTTCTGTGGCCGTTTGCGGTCCGATACGCCGCGCATCAGCTCAACCTCTGGCCCCGTGTCTCTGTGCCAGAGACCTCGCCTACACTGCGTTGGACGAGGGAGGTTGGCGATGCGTCGACGTTTCGGGCGCGCTCTTCCTTGTCCTCGATACCACCGCGGGCAAGCTCTCTCCTCGCACTCGCCGCTGCGTCTTCCTTGGCTTCCCCAACGACGCCCCTCCCTGGCAGTTTTACCACCCTGCCTCGCGTCGCGTCCTGTCCTCTCAGGACGTCACCTTTGACGAGTCGCTCTGCTTCTACCGCCGCCTCTCTTCCTGGTTCTAGGTCCCCCCCCGGTAGACCCCCTCCCCCCACAGGGTCCTGCTCCCTCAGGTGTGTCTCAGGTCGACCCACCCCCCTTGGTTGAGCCTTTGGAGGTCACCTCTGACACCTCTCGCCCAGGTAAGGGGGGTGACCCCACTGCTGACGACACATTGGCCACTCGCCGCTCCCCGCGCTTGGAGACCCCTCCTGGTTTTCCGCCTCGGCCGTCTTCGCCGCCTCCGCAGCCTGTCGATGTGGACTTTGGTGCTGCTGGGGGTGGTGACACTGGGGGTGCGGACTCTGGAGGTGCTGGTCCTGGGGTTGCTGCCTCTAGGGGTGCTGAGTCTAGGGGTGCTGGTTCTGGGGGTGCTGACTCTGGGGGTGTTGCGAGTCCTAGTGGTGGTGGGGTCGTGAGTGCTCCTGCTGGAGGTTCTGACATTGGACAGCAGCAGCAGTCTCGTCGACAGGAGACCCTCTCGCCGCAGCAGCTTCGCGAGTGGGTTGTTCGGCGAGGCCGCTCTGGTGCTGGAGCTTGGAGTACTGGTGCTGGAGGTGCTGGAGCTGCTAGTGCTGGAGGTACTGGAGCTACTGGTGCTGGAGGTGCTGGAGCTGGAGGTTCTGAAGGTACTGGAGGTACTGGAGCTACTGGTGGTGGAGGTACTGGAGCTGCTGGTGCTGGAGGTTCTGGAGCTACTGGTGCTAGAGGTGCTGGAGCTGGAGGTTCTAGAGGTACTGGAGCTGGAGGTACTGGAGGTGCTGGAGCTGGAGGTACTGGAGGTTCTGGAGGTACTGGAGCTGGAGGTGCTGGAGCTGGAGGTACTGGAGATACTTGAGCTGGAGGTGTGGAGGTGCTGCCGCGAGAGGTATTGGAGGTGCTGGAGCTGGAGGCTCTGGTACTGTGGGTACTGCACCGTGACGACCGTTTTTCTATCCGCAGCCGCAGTCGTCCCTGCCACCGCCTGACTCGGCACTTCGCCAGGTTCTTAGTCTTCCGTCTTCCACTGGCCTTACTCCACCTCTCCTATGTCCTCCGCCTGACCAGTCACAGCCGCAGTTACTGCCTGACTCTCCACTGCCTGCTCCTTCTCCTTACCCTGCGCAGACAGGCTCCCAGGCAGAGCATCGTGAGCCTGATTCTTGTCCCGCCTCCCCTGTTCGCACTGTCAGTCGTGCTCGTCGTCCTCATCCTCCACCTGTCCCCGGCACGCACATTATGGCACTTTGTCATTCCTCTGTTCCACAGCGTGTTGCTCTGCCATCTCCTCCGGCGTCCTCTCTTCCTGACGTTCCTGACCTTGAGTCCGACCTTGCTCGTGCTGCTATTCCTATTGTCACTCGTCTCCTGGCCACTTTTGTCACTGACCCTTCCTTTGAGTCTATTGTTGCGTCTGCCTTAGTCACTGAGCTCATAGACTTTGCTGCTACCTCTCGTCTCGACTACGTTGCGAGTCTTGTTACTGAGTCTGAGTCTGACTGCCCTCCGTCCATCGGGGGTGATCTTGCCCTTGACAGTAACGTCCTTGAGGACAGGCAGTTTGAGCTTGAGTGCCTCGCCGCCACTGTACCTCATCTCGCGTCTATGCTGCTTTGCCCTGAGGGAGACCCGGATGCACTAGACATCCCTAGCGCGCGCTCTTACGCAGAGGCGATCACAGGTCAGTACTCCTCTCAGTGGCAGACAGTCATGGACGCAGAGATGGCTTCCTGGAAGTCCACAGGCACCTACGTCGTCGAGGTTCCCCCTCATGGGGCGAACATAGTCGATGGCATGTGGATTTTCATAGTGAAGCGGCCGCCGGGTTCTCCGCCTGCCTTCAAGGCACGTTACGTTGCTAGAAGCTTCAGTCAGCGACAGGGGGTCGACTTCTTCCATACCTTCTCCCCCACCCCGAAGATGACTACTCTTCGGGTGTTACTGCACGTTGCAGCACAGCGTGACTACGAGCTACACTCCCTCGACTTCTCCACAGCTTTCTTTCAGGGCAGCCTTCACGAGGAGATCTGGCTGCGCCGCCCACCTGGCTTCACTGTGTCGTTTCCTGAGGGTACCCAGAGGAGCCTCCGGCGGCCAGTCTACGGTCTCCGCCAGGCACCCCGTGAGTGGCACGACACACTGAGGACTACACTTGCGGCTCTTGGGTTTGCTCCTTCGACTGCTGACCCGTCGTTGTTTCTGTGCACCGACCCTTCTCTGCCGCCGTTCTACATCCTCGTGTACGTCGACGACTTGGTCTTTGCTACTACCGACACTGAGGCGCTGACCCTTGTGAAGGCGGAGCTTCAGAATAGACACACCTGCACTGACCTAGGTGAGCTGCGCAGCTATCTTGGCTTGCAGATCACCTGGGAAAGAGCATGGCGCACCATCACTCTGACTCAGTCATAGATGGTGCACCAGGTCCTTCAGCGCTTCGGCTTTCAGTTCTCCTTGCCACAGCGCACTCCTCTGCCTACGAACCACTCGCTCTCAGCTCCACCTTCGGGCGAGTCCGTAGAGCCGAGTGGCCCATATCCAGAGCTTGTGGGCTGCCTCATGTACCTGATGACGTGCACACGACCTGACCTTGCGTACCCTCTCAGCATCCTTGCTCGCTTCGTTGCGCCCAAGGGACACAGGAAGGAGCACTGGACAGCTGCGCAGAGGGTACTGCGTTGCTTGTGCAGTACATCGGGCATGGGGCTTGTGCTTGGAGGACGGGGCTCAGTGGTACTCACAGGACACTCCGACGCTTCTTGGGCCGACGACCAGACGACTCAGCGGTCGTCACAGGGTTACTCTTTCAGTCTCGGCTCTGGTTCTATCTCGTGGAGGTCCACTCGTTCGTCTTCTGTGCTTGGTTCCAGCTGTGAGGCCGAGATCTATGCTGGGGCCATGGCTGCAATGGAGTTACGCTGGCTGATCTACCTGCTTACTGACTTGGGTGAGCGGCCTCGTTCTCCTCTAGTTCTGTACGTCGACAACAAGGCCATGATTGCCTTGTGTCGGGAGCAGAGACTCGAGCACAGAACGAAGCACATTGCTCTTCGTTACTTTCTTGCTCGAGAGTTGCAGCAGCGTGGTCCGCTTCGCCTTGCTTACGTGGCCTCTCGGGCCTACACTGCTGATGTCTTCAGCAAGGCCCTTGGGTCTACTGATCATCAGCGTTTCTGCACTGCTCTAGGCCTTGTGCCTACCCTGCCTCACCTGCTGCATGCTTGCTCTTGCTAGGTTGTGATCACTGAACTGCTTGTGCTTTTATAACTCCACATGTGAACTTGGCCTTGTGGCCGCTTGCTTGTGCTCAGACTGCGTGGTGATCTTTATATCCACCCTGAGCTTTGCATCGCTTTGTTCTCTTGCTTGACTGGTCTTGTGACCGTTGGTTGTTCTTGCTATCCCCCACTTTGCCTATGGGGGTGTGTCAAAGTATGTTATATGTTGTTTAGGCTGTAGTGGGCTAGACTGTACTAAGTACAACCCATTAGGGTTAGGACTACTTATATTGCCCCTTCATGCTAATGCACTTCTTGCCTGCTAGTTCTGACAGTTATAATAACCGTTGGTTATTCCAACATACTCTATACTAGGTACCGTACCTCATTGCAGTGTAACATAACTAACAAAGATATCAACATAATCCGACAGCTGGTTAGGAAACCCGAAAGCGAATCGAGGCAGCCTCGGTGTCGATGAAATTGGCCGAACGTGCACTTCTGAGAGTTGGGGCTGTACGCAAAGAAGTAAACCCCGTTAAGGAAAATGATTTTTGTTTTGCACCAACAATCTCGCATGCTATGTGGTGTTTCTAAATGTTTGCCAATTTATTAACTTAATTGATTGTTCGCATATAGTGTAGAAGGCTATGTCCTTGCGTTGAGCACTAGCTGGTGTCGTGGTTGGAGGATGATTCGAGAAAGCCATGACACACCACACCACCACCACCTCACGACAGCAGGTCCCAGACGACGCCCCTACAGTGTCCTGATCGGATTGCACCGGATATTGCAGGCACTGAATGCGCGGTTCTCTGCTGGTAGCGAACAGTGCGGAACAGAGGGTGGAATTCAATAACGCAGAAAACTGTTTCCGAACCCGCAGAAATCTGGGCTTTCACTTCGAGTATACTATCTGTGAGAGTCTGCTCTTGGAAGGCCGTGAGGAAGCAAAGCAATCCGGCTTCCAAAAAGTGCTGTTGCTTTGCCATTGTTTTCCTGCCCGCGTTCCCTGGAGAAACTACAAGAGCGAGCCAACATCATGATCAGCCCGACAGACAACCAACCAGCACAGCCAGCCTCCACCTCTCCCCCGATCCGCCTCCAGCTCTCTGCTCTGTTTCTCCACCGCGCCTCTGGTGGTGTGAAACCCACGCCACGCTGGCGTGGAGGATCTCATAATTTCCAGTCTTGCTGAAAGCTAAGGCTTTAGCTGGAGCAGCCCTGGAAACTCCGTGGCGGATTGCGACAGTTGGCGAATAAAAATGAGCTTGCGAGTGTTTGTGCAGCGGTCGTAGGAGCAAGCGGTAGGGTTTTACGTGAGAAGCTGGTGAGGGTTGTTCGTGGGCTGGCAGAGGAACGGGATGCTAAGGCCTTGGGAGGGAACGGCGAGCTCCAGTGGAATGTTGAGTTGTGCTTCGCTAGCTGCTGGCTGCCCTTGAGTTGTTCTCGCCTCTTCAATTGCCTTTATCCTAACCGTCACGGCTGTTTATCTCGAGCCGTGCCGTGTGCGACGCGTTTCTAGGGCTAAATATATAGAGAGTGATAAACAGAATCAGGTTTCCTGCCGGCTCGTATGTTGGCGGCAATGACTGGGTCGCCGCCAGCGTCTGTGCCGACGTGGATCGTGGAGGTGACGCGGCACCGCGACTTGAGTCAGGAGGCGTTGGAGCTGGCCTTGGAGCACATGGGGGGGCGCGCCGTGACGCTCCTCCTCGTGCACGTCATGTCGGAAGTGCCCACCTCGCGTGCGTATTGCCGCTGCCTGCTTCTTCTTTAAGCGCTCCCAGACCCCGCCTCGTGCTCCAATTCCTGGGCCTCTCGCGCCTCGCGTGTGGGCAAGCGCGTTGTGCATGCAATGCTCCTGCTGCTTCTGCTTGCCGCTTTATTTCCCTTGCTCTCGCAATCGCAATCGCATTCGGAACGGTATTCTGATTGTGGCACGTGGCCTGTGCGTGCGGCGCAGGCAACATGACGCTGCCGGCGAGCGAGGTGGACCCGAAGACGGCGCTACAGCACGCCAAGAAGCTCGTCGACATCCTCATGAAGCCGCTGCTCGCCACCGCCACCGCCAACAGAGTGAGACCTCGCCCACGCGCTCAACTCAACCGCTTCATGCATGGTGGCACTCGCCACCGCTCTCAACACCTCTTCTGAACGCCATGTTCATTCACCTGCTGTCCCGAATCCTCCCTTTCGTCGTCCTCCTCTGCTGCTCGTTCTAAGTCTGTACCTTCCCCCCGCTCGACTCCCCCCGCCCACCCCCCCTCCCCTCCGCCGCTTTCTCTTCCACGCCCTCCCTTCCTCGTCGCCGCCTCCTTTTCTTGCGTGCGCGCGCCCTCCATCGTGCATGGCAGGTGGCGTGCGGCACGGCGGTGGAGCTCAACGACCGCCGCGAGATGGGGCTGTGCCTCGCTGCGCGCCGAGCCAACGCGGATCGCGTCTACATAGGCGTCAAGAGGTGCGCCGTGGGCGGCAGGGCGTGGCGGGACTGGCGGGACTGGGCTGGTTCGATTAGTCGTTCTCTGTTGGTTCCGCCGTGGGAGCGGGCACGACCACCAGCTGTTGCAACTCTCCCCTCCCCCATCGCGCCTCGTCTCTCCACCAAGTATCCGTCCTTCCCCCCCTTCCCCAATTTCCCCCTCCCCCCCTTTCGCGCACTGCCCCCGCGTCGCAGGAAGCTGCTGGGGTGGTCGTCGTCGGGCGTGGTGGCGGCGTGCCAGACGTCACTGCCGCGCGCGTGCACGCTCGTCGTGTCGCAGGGCGGCCGCGGCCACAAGCACCAGCAGCTCATCGGCGCGCAGCGCACCGACCTCTCCGCGCTGCCCTCCGTCTTCCTGCAGTTCCACTCCGCGCCCTCCGCCAATGACGCGCTCGCCGCCCGCCTCGCGCCCCCCGCCCTCCCCCCCGCCACCCCCTCCTCGCTTAAACCCCCTGCGTGCGCGTCCCCCCTGCACGTGCGCCGCCCGTCCGACCCCCCGCCGCTGGAACCCTCCGCGTCCCCCCTGGGCAGCAGCGGCGCGCCCTCGTCCGAGTTCTCCCTCTCCTCCTCCTCCTCCTCCGGCGCGCACTCCCGCTCGCTCCCCCTCGCCGCGCCCGCCCCCGCCCCCGCCCCGCCTGCGTTTTCGGCGGGCGGAGAGGCGGCGGAAAGGGATCCGTGGGGGCAAGAGATGGACCGGGGGAAAGTCGCGGAGCAGAGGCGCGCGGGAGCGGGAGGGGAGAGGGGGAGGCAATCCCGCTTGTCGTTTTCGACGCTGGAGGAGCTGCAGCAGATGGCGGTGCGCGAATCCGAGGTGCGGCGAGTGTGGGAGGGGCGCGATGAGAGAAGAGCGGCACCTGTGTTGGGCCGCTCGGGCATTGCTTGGTTCCTTGGTGCTCGTGCCACCCCGCTGTCTCCGCGTCCTCTCATCCCCCCTCCTCTCCCTCCTTCCCTCCCTATTCCCTCTTCCCTCCCCTCCCCTCCTTCCTCCTTCTCTTCCCTCCCCTCTTCTCCCCTCCTTCCCTCCCCAACCCCCCCCACTTCCCCACCTGCAGGCCAGCGGCGCGCAGCCCATGTCCTCCGCGGCGCGCCATCGTTCCCCCGGCGCTGCTGCGGCCGCCATGCCCGCCAGGAACGCGGGGTGGGGGGAAGCGGCGCTGAGGGGGGCGGGGGGCGGGGCGGGCATGGGGCTCAGCCTCAGCGCGCACTGCTCGCCCTCCGCCACCCCCGCGCCCGAAGGGGGGTTGGCGACGGGAGGAGGGGGCGAGGAGGGGCTGTGGGGGACCGGGCATGCAGTGCGGAAGCGAAGTGCGGAACGGGTGGCGCTGCCAGAGGGGATTCCGGAGGAGGGCGAGGGCGGAGGGGCGGTGGGGAGAGGGGATTGGGATGGGGGGGGGAAGAGGAAGGGGAGTCGGAAGGGGGAGGGGGAGGGGGAGGGGGGCGGTCGCTACTGGCGGATGAGCTGGCGATGCTGGAGGCGGAGGATGAGGGGGGGGAGAAGGGAGGGGAGGGGGCGGGTGAGGGGGAGGAAGCGGCGTGGGTGGGCAAGGGCGTGAGCAGCAATCGCGAGATGGACGCCAGTGCTGCGGGCGACAGTGGCGCTGCACTGGGCGATGGCAGAGAGGTGAGGAGGGGGGGGAAGAGGGGTGCATACAGGGAGGCAAGCGCGTGGACGGGCAGGCAGGCGGGCAGGGTGGGTGTGAGCGCAGTGGGGGAGCAGAGCAGGTGGTGTGCTGCCCTGCCGGCCTTTGCACAATCCCGCTGCTCCGTGCGGGATGGCTCATGGGCGGGCGAGGGGGTGCACATGTGCGCGCAACCTCCCCGCTCCGCCTTTGCACTGCACCCACCTGCTTCCATCAGTCCACCGTCTCTCACATCAACCTCTCATTTCCTCCCCTTCCCTTCCCCCTCCCCAACCCTCTCTTTCTCACTCACACAAACCCCTTCTCTCACTGCTCCCGTCCCCCTCCCTTCCCCCCTCCATCGCGCCATGTGCCTCCAATGCCCCCCACCAGCCGCTGGCAGCGCTGTCGCCGGTGCCGCTCAGCCCGCTGGGGGGCAGCTTCAGGGGCAGCGCGCACAGCCCCGCGGGCAGCAGTGCGGGCGGCAGCAGGCAGGGCAGCCGCCAGGGGAGCATAGAGGGCGTGGCGGGTGGTGGCGTGGGGGTGATGAGTGGCGGAGGCAGCGTGGGGGCGGGCGACAGCAGCGGCACTGCAGGACTCTTCTCCAGGCCCGCGCCCACCTCGTCGTCCTCCTCCTCTCGTTCCTCGCGCTTCCACCACCTGTCGGCGCCCTCCAAGACCTCCCTCGCCGCGTACTCGCAGGGTCCGATGGCCTCGCAGCCCGCCGCCTCCTCCTTCGGTCGCTCCGCCTTCTCCTCCGGCCAGCTCACCCCAGGCAGCATGGGGGCGGTGGGCGACGGCTTTGACTGCCGCCAGTTCACGGCGCAGCAGCTCACGCGTGCCACGGGCAACTACGCGCAGGAGAACCTTCTGGGAAAGGGGTCGTTTGGGGCGGTGTTCCGCGGGGAGATGCTGGGGTGCCAGGTGGCGGTGAAGCGGCTGGAGGGGCAGGGGTGGCAGGGGCCGGACGAGTTCCGAGTGGAGGTGGAGGTGCTGAGCCGCATGCGCCACCCCCACATCGTGCTGCTCATGGGCTGCTGCACCGAGGAAATGGCGCTCGTCTACGAGTTCCTCCCGGGCGGCACGCTACAGGAAAAGCTAGGCCCGCCCAAGACGGCGGACGCGGTGCGGCTGAGCTGGTCGGACCGGCTGCGAATCTGCGGGGAGATGGCGACCGCCCTGATGTACCTCCACCGCAACGACCCGCCCATCGTGCACCGCGACTTAAAGCCCGACAACATCCTGCTGGACGGCAACCTGGCGAGCAAGATTGGCGATGTGGGGCTGGCGCGACTGCTGGAGGCGGAGGGGTCGACGACCATGAAGGTGCGCGGCACCCTCGGGTACATCGACCCGGAGGAGGTGGAGACGTGTGAGATCAGCGTGCTGTCCGACGTGTACGCGCTGGGGCTCATCATGCTGCAGCTGCTCACGGGGCAGCGAGCGGTGAAGGCGGTGCACCGCATGCTGGCGGAGTGCGCCAAGCACGCCAAGACGCCTGCAGGCAGCCAGCCGGGCCCGGGGGGGGCAGCGGTGGGGGCGGTGGGCGTGGTGAGCAAGTACCTGGAGAGCACGGGCGGCGAGTGGCGCATGGACCTGGCGGAGGAGGCCGCGGGGCTGGCGCTGCGATGCGCGGACCGGCGGCGCGAGAACCGGCCGAGCCTGAAGCGCGAGGTGCAGCCGTCGCTGGTGCGGATCGCTGCAGCGGCGGAGGAGGAGGTGAAGGCAAGGAAGAAGCACAGCGACTCGCAGTTCATCTGCCCCCTCTCCAAGGTATGCGGTGTCTCATGTGCTCTCACGCACCTACCCTTTAAATATACACACCCGCACACGGACTGGTGTCACTCTCACATGCAGTCGTGGGTATCACCCTGTCCTGTTCATGTGTTGTGCATGCATATGCCACCACCATGTGGACACTCTCAATCCTCGCCCTGTTCTGCCTGCCCTGCCCTGCACGCACCACCACAACCACCACGATGGCAGGAGGTGATGAGGGACCCGGTGGTGGCGGGGGACGGGTTCACGTACGAGCGAGAGCACATCACACGCTGGATGACCTCCTGCACGCTCTCCCCCTCCACTGGGCAGCCCCTGCCACACACCTGCCTCACCCCCAACAACGTCCTCAAAAACCTCATCGCCTCCCACAAGCTGCGCTGACTTTTGAGGCGCCTCAAGAGCAGCCCCTGCCACACACCTGCCTCACCCCCAACAACGTTCTTTAAAAAACTCATCGCCTCCCACAAGCTCCGCTGACCTCCTTTCCGCTGCACCCTCGCCTCTCACCCCCTTTCCACGAGCTGAACCGAATGCTCCCCTTTCGTTCTGCCCACCCGACCACTGCTGCCTGTCACCCCACTGTCCCCCCTGCTCCTTTCCTTTCCCTTCTCCATTCCGCTGGCCTCTCCACTTCCCTCAGCCATCCCTCCTCCTCCCACACCCGGCATCTCTCCACACCTTCATCTTGTTCCCCCACTGCTCCCATCCCACCCTCTTCTGCTTCTAGAGAATCCCCCCTCTGCCACTCTGCCTCCCATGCACAGCCTGCCCCAGTGCCCAACCTTTTCCCAGTTGCAATGCCCTCTCTATCATTGCAGCTGGCTGGTGTTTCCCTTTCCAGGGTCCTGGCCTTGCTGTGCTGCGCTCTGCGCCACTGGTTCCCCTCTCAAACGCATCTCTGAGCTGCACAAGCCTTGTAATTCAACATCCACAAGCGGTGCATTGCATTGCATCCATCCTTGCATGCTGCTTGCGTGCAATGTTTGCGGGTTTAGTGCACTGGGGTGCATCATCGACAAATTTTACCCGTTAGAAGCATAGCTCGAATGCATGCAATGCAACCATTTGTCAGCTGACTTGTCCATTTTTTTGTTGCAACCGAAATAATGAACTCGTTGTTTTGCATGTTCATTTACACTATGAAAGATCAAGTGTACTTCATTTTCGAGGTACCAGAAAATCCTTGCAGACAGTGGTTGATGGCTAGCAATATGGTGTACATTGCCAATGGCGTTCCCTAGAAGGTTCAAGTGAAATGACTACACAGAGAAACTTGCACTCCTTTTGTGGCTTTTCTCTCGAGATTCGATCATTAGCCCCTCGAGATTCCTTCTCCATCGCTGCGTTCGTCGCCTTCATTACGACTAACTGCCCAAGTTCTCCATTTTCTTGCAGACTTATTCACAGGGCAAGCCTTTGTCATTCACGCTGTCCCGATTCATTCATGGCGTCGCGCGATTTATACAAGACTAAACTCTGCGTGCTCCATGAAAGGGGAAAGTGCGACAGACCTAACTGCACATTCGCGCATGGAGAAGAGGAACTTCGTAAAGCTCCCCCTGGAGCAACTGGTGAGTGTCTTCTGGTGCCGTTCATCTGTGCGATACATCGTTGATTTGTTTTCCACGAAGCCGGTTCATCGGGCCTGAGAGCTGTCTCTGTTTGTTCTTGTGTAAGCGATCCTCCACGCTTCGCTTTATATTGGCTTCATCCGAAGTTCAGTTATTGGCAACTTATGTGACACCATGTAAACGGCACCGGAGGATTCTGTCTTCTCAAACCCTAGTTGACGAAGATGCATGTCTTGTGAAGTGTTGAACAAGGTCTTTTGATTACCTTTCCACCTCCATCCATTTTCAGCCAGAACCGTCCTGACGCCGGTGCTAAAGTGAGTTGCCCTGCGTTTCTGTCAGTTGTTCACGAAGAACAGGCGAGTTCTTCATCATGTGGTTTTATTCGGCATTCCTTTTTCTGTCATCTTCATAAGGTGTTTCAGGGAAGTACTCGGGGTTCAGAGGAGGGGATCTTCGCGATCGCATGCGTTACCGTTCTCCGCCTGAAGATGGCAGACGCCGCGGACGGAGGCCTTCTCCTCCCAGGAAGCGGGGTGAGTAGGCTTCGGTGGTCTTGATAGGTAGGTCGTGGTGCTGGCTGTCACTGCGCCGCTGTGGTGCTAATCTCCTTGACTTCCTGTGTTTCTAGGTCGCAGCACATCACCATCACCTTCAAGAGACGACTATTCTGATCGTTCATATGACTCACACTCAAGATCGCCTTCTGAGACCAGGTGCTGCTGATTGCGTGGACATGTCAGGTCTTGATTATGCACGCATTGCTTTTTAGCAGACGTAACTCCTCTTCACTAAAGTGTTTCTTTTTGCCTGTTGACACTGTCCATCTCAGTGAAAGGCATCATGGTGAGAGGAAACGAGAACGTGGGGTGGACTATCGAGCTGCTGGACCTAGTTCTGGAAGCAGGGCTGTATCTGCTGAAAGGATGGAACTTGAGCGTGAGGTACATGGGAAAAGCATTCTCCTTCAACAGTTTTACCTCGTGGTGCACTTTGCTAATTGGTTCCAATTTGCAATTCTGCAGAGAAAGATGCTTCTCAAGGACGTGACCATACAGAGGGAGCACTGTGACACTCTCCAGGTTTGGATTAGACACTTGATGGTTTTAGTGTTTATATGAAGATAGCATGTTAATTTCACTCCGTTTCTTGTTAATGGCGCAGACCCTCCTTGGCCGCAAGACGGAACTGGCAAAGGATCTGTTCGAGCATGCAAAGCTGCTGGAGAGGGATGTTCAAGAGAAGGAAGGCCTTGTTGCCAAGTAATTGCGGTGAAAATTGTTCTTTACGACCAAATTACACCAACCAGATTGTGGCATGGTGTAGCTGTCGTTCACTTGAATTTCTTGGATCGATGCAGGATCTCTGTCAACCTGAAGACGCTTGTCGAAGCTCAGCAGTGTGTCCAGGCAGCAGAAGACGATGTGAAAAGGTAGAACATTGCAATTCTGCACAAAGATGCTTTCCTCATTATTATTTCTGAGCACTGCTGATACTGTTTCTCTGCAGGTCCAAGATTCAACTCAACATGTTTTTGGAAGAGTTGTCTCCAGATGACTTGACACCCGCAGTTTCTGCTTTAGCGAATCTCGCGGAGCTTCCGATGGCTCTGGAGGCTGCACCTGTTGCACTCGCAGCTGGCACTGCTTTTCCTCCTCTCAATCATGACGCATCTGGGGGGGGCATGAGCTTCGTGCCAACTCCACATGTTGGAAATCCTGATCAGGAAGGATTGCCCGGTCCTGTTACGGAGGTGGCTGGTAACCATTACGCAAGACCTTCTGCTGCTGAAAATCAATCCTCTGGCAAAGCAATCTCATCAAGACGGTTTTCTCAAGGTACAGTTGGCAGAAGGATCTTCCCTTTGTAAGCATTGCATACACGTACTAATGTTTGTGTTTGTAGTGGACAGATGATTATGCAAGGTCGCGTCCTGAGGACTCCATTCATGAGTCCCAGCGGCCAATGAGGAGAAGACAGTCTCGTGATAGTCGACACGCGGAGAACAGGTCTGACTTTCGTGGTTCAGAACAGAGAAGCGGGCGCGGCAGATCATCAGGCATGAGAGACAGAGACTACAAAGACGAGGAGATGAATGGTCCAGCTGACCGAGGTGTTTATCAGGAGGATGAAGACTTCAAGCCACCCAGACCTAGGGCTGCTCCAGATGATGATGAGGCGGGCGAGCAACCTGTTGCTGATGCCGCAGAGGCTAAAGCATCTGGCAAGGGTATTGTCATGAAGTTTCGTGAAAATGACAAGCGGGGGAAGCGTCAAACCGGCCAGGAGAAAGATGGAGAGAAACAGGCAAAGCTGGCTGAGGACTCTGGAAAGAGCAAGCAGAGCAGGAATGCTGATAGCGATAAGCTCCTGAAGATGTCTGAACGCCAGAAGGTCCAGGATGCTCCCTCCCAGCTGAAGTGGCTTAGGGAGGAAAAGGAGTCGGTTGCACGTAAACCGGAGCTCACTGTAAGTGTCTGTCTACCTCTTTATGCTGGTTGTGGTGATCCTTTTATTTAATCTCAACCGTTTTCTATCGTGCAGGTTCCTGCTCAGTCAAGCATTGTAAAGATACCATTACTTGAGAAGGCAAAGCTGGGAAAGCTCAAGGCGGAGGAGAAAGTGGAACAGCAGGATCAGCAACTGCAGATTGACCAGTCAGAGGAGGAGGATGCGTCTCTAGGCTCAAAGAAGGACCCTGCTGCAGCACAGGGTGCTGCAAAGCAGGAAACTGACAAGGCAAAGCAGGAACAGATACAGCAACGCCAGCAGGAGCTGATGGAGCACATTCAAAAGCAGATTCATCAGCGACAGCAGGAGGAGCAGCTGCAGCACCAGTTGTTTCAGCAGCAAATGGCAGCAGAGGAGGCTGAGAGAAGGGCTATGTATGCAGCCCATTACCAGCAGCAGCAGCAGCTTGAGCAGCAATACTACCAGCAGCAGCCAGACCCGTACCTCATGCATGGCGAGGGGTATGCGCCTCCAGAGCATTACCAAATGCCCCCTGCAGAGTACCCCATGGAGGAGGATGAGGCCCCTCCAGGTGTGACGCCTCAAGCAGATGAGGCAACTGTTAACCCAGGGGCTCATGATGTGTTCGGTATGTGCTGCCCTGACTTGTTTCCGGTCTATCATGTTGCCATGCTTCTGTTGTTGACCTCCAGAACCACTGACCCTTTCGCTTCTTCCTTGTACTTCCTTTATTTTCTGCTTCCAGGTGTCGCTGCTCCTGTCGAGTAACTTGAGCTGGTCAGCAGCGCCGGCCGAGTATTCTCGGGTGCTTGCTGCTGCTTTGCCATTCAAGTTTGGATGCTCAACATGCTGTCTCCGACATTCAAGTGTTTTGAAACACGTCTCAAGTGGAAGATTTTACTGTTTTACTTGTGGTCATTTACCAGCTAGTATGTGACCTGATTACAATTTGGGAGCTCTGGAGCATGTGTCCTTCACTACTGGCATACGGTAGATGCCTCCACGTTGCTAAGTCTCTTTTTGAGTACCGTAATCAGTCACATTCTAAAGTTGATCCAAGGAAATGAATCCAGACAGTAGTCTCCCATTTGTGCTTCTGAGCTCGTTTAACAGTTGTGCACTGGAGGAGCTGAGTGCGCCCACAAAATAATCACATTCAGAGGCAATGAGGAGCTGAGAGAGCATGCTTGCAGTGCCACCCATTGCGCTACCCAGGCTGCCTTCCAAGCCAGAAGGCGGTGATTGCCCATCATGGGCATCCATGCTCCCTACGGCGCTGTGAAACGTCCAGTCATGGTGCTCCGAGAGCTCACTGCTCACTTCCTGCATACAGACGCATGTGAAATAAGAGTGCACCATGTCAGGAAGCATGAACAGTGGACCATGAGTGGAGTGAGGGTCACATGCTGGCAGTAGCAGCTCAGCAGGGAGGAGAGTGGGCACGTACCGGCACAGTGGCTGTCAACCACACGTGGCGCAAGTGTGGCACGTGGCGCCTCAGGCGATGGGCCAAGAACATGAGCGCGGGGACGTCTGGCTGGGGGGGTGATGCTGCTGGCAGCGTTGTGTTGGGGTCTGCACCACCACTATTGCCTGTAGCTCCCCCACTGCCGCCCATGCTCACATGCACACTCACTACAGGCCGCATTATGTATGCCTCCCTCCCCACTCCCTCATACACCTCGTCTATAATCACACTCCCTCCCCACGCCCCCTCCTTTGTCTTCACACATCCTTCAAACCCTAACGCTGGCCACACCCGACCCTCCAGGCTTGGCCCGGACCTGATGTCTACCGAGGCTAGGAACTTGGCTTCGGCAGCCGTATCGATTCCGATGCTCTTGTCGGCCTCGGACGGGCCAGCAGCGAGAGAGCGGATGATGGCAGCCTGCTGCTGGGCAGCGGAGTGCATCTGAGCAGCGATGTAACGGCCGTAGCTGATGTGGCGGATAAGGTTGGTGACGTGGCAGAGGTGAGCAGATGGCCAGCGGAAGAGGAATCGGACGGCCTGGGATCGCCACCAGTGCAACTGAAGGGAGGAGTGGGACGGGTGGGGAATGGGATGTGGGAATGAGGGAGTGGCGCCGTACATTGATAGAGAGCAATGAGAGAGCTGAAAGCATGTAAGCCGATGATGGGTGCACGCACAGCCATGGCCTACCTGCTCCCTGTGTGCATCGTGTGGCGGCACCACCCCTGCCACCTCCACCGACTGGGATGCCTCGCTCACAGCTGCACCCCACTGCCTGGCGCCCCCGCAGCACAGGGAGAGCGGGGGCAGAGGCGGGGCGAGAGGAATGGAGTGTCGGAGATGGGAGAGAAGGGTGGCGCACAAGTGGAACGTGGAGTGTCTGCAGCGCAGCGATGCGCTCAAGTGAACACAACCATCCGTGGATGGGTGCAACACGTCAATACAGCAAGGGAGTGGTACCACTTGGGACCAGCACATGCTTACGTGGCGACGCGCGACTCGTTGGCCAGCAGCAGCAGTTGGTGTCGGCTTAACGCCCCGGTGCAGACGCGCACCACCAGATCTGCTGACGTCAGCAGCGCTTCCAGCTCATCCAAGCCCTGCGAGGCGCCCTGAGCGGCCCCTTGGGCGGCCGCGCCTTGGGCGGTGGCGCTGGAGGCACATGCGAGGGCGGGCACGGGCGGGTGGGCGGCCATGGCGTGTGCTGCTGCCTGCTCACAGAGAGGCCCAGCGATGGGGGCGAAGAAACAGGCCAGCGACTCTGGGGTGGCTGGGGAGGGGGATGTGGAGGCAGGAGAGATGTGGGCGGGGGAAGAGTAAAGGGGTTGGATGCAGCAAGGATGGGATGAATGCATGAGGCATGGCAATGGTGTGTGGAAGTCTCATGGCATGGCATGGCATGGCATGGCATGGCATGGCATGGCATGGCATGGCATGGCATGACATGGCATGGCATGGCATGGCATGGCGTGGCGTGGCGTGGCGTGGCGTGGCGTGGCGTGGCATGGCATGGCATGGCATGGCAGTGGTGTGACGCACCGGAGCAAGCGGAGTGGTTGGCATGGGGGAAGGAGCCCGGGGTAACAACGAGTGTGCGGTTCAGCAGCACTGCCAGCCCCAGCAGGCCCCCCACCACATGCACCTCCCCCGCCATCCCCCCCATGCTGTCTGCCCTTTCCGCATCCCCTTGCCTTCCTGCTGCCACGTCAGCATCCAGCTGTGGCCAATCAACTAGCAAAAGGCGGCGGTGGTCGCACGAAGGGGGGAATTGGTGCTTCCAGATGTGTGATTGGGCGACACGTGTCAGTGGGAGATTGGACGCATCGTCTCCTCGTACCTGGCACACAGCGAAGCAACAGAGAGAGCACACAGCACACAGCACACGGCACCCATTGAAGAATGGAAATCAGAATTCACACGAGACACGGCACAAAGTAGGAGGACGCACTGTGGCGAGGCGGACCGGGGGAGGAGTGGCTGGGTAGTCATAGATCGGATTCCATGCCTTCACATCTCGCACCTCACTCCACCACATTGCAACGCACCACACCGCATCAGCATTCACAACCGCACCCACCCACCCAGGGCGGCTGGGGGGAGCATCCGCAGCACTGGGAGGGCGCCGTCCAGGGGGGCGCCTCCCCCCCCTCCCCCCGCGCCTCTGCGCGCGCCCTGGCCGCCGTGCGCGCCGTACAGTCCTCCAGATGCGGCGCGGGCGGCACGCCGGGCGGCAGGGCGACGGAGAGGGGCGGCAGAAAGGAGCCTGGCGTCAACTCGTACGCCTCCTGCCAGGCCTGCGCGCGTAACGGGGGTAAAGGGGGAATGGGGTGGACGAGGGGGACGGTGGGGGCCGGGGTGGGGAAGGGGAAGGTGGGGGGAAAATATCAGTGGGGGAAGAAAATAGGGAGGGGAGTGGCAGAGGCAGGGGCTAAGGAGAGCAGAAGAGAGGAGAGCAGGAGATGGCGGAGACGCAACGGAATGGGCGGGGGCGCGTGAAGGGCGAGAGGGATGCGCGACGTCGAGAGCGATTGCAGCGAGCTCGCAATGAGCCTGGGCGGCTCGACACGAACGAGTAAAGGGATCGCGGCGACCGTTGCTGCAGGACGAGTTTGTTGAACGCCACGCTTATCCAAATGAAGTGCGACTGAAAATACCAGGGCGAATCGAAGCCGCGCTTCACTGCAGCCATACCTCGTGCCACGTCAGCCCGCCGGATTCACCGCCGCTAGATGCGCCTGTTTGCGCAGCAGCGGGAGGGAAGCAGAGGCAGCAGCAGGCGGCAATGAAAGCGGCGGCGGCGCAGTGCAGGGGAGGAGCGCCCATGGCGTGGGGGCGAGGAGGGACGCGGAGGGCGATTGTTGCGGAAGCAGTGTACGAAGCGGAGCGAAATTCTACACACGGCGGGCTTCGCGCTGGCCGGCGCGATGGTCGGGGCACATTCGTCGGTGTGAGTGAGGGCTGCATTCAAGCGGAATGGGGAAAAGGGGACGGCATGAAAGGAAAATGAAGGTTGGTGCCTGTACTCGAAACACGATGCTTCAGTACAAGATGGATGCTTGCGTTTTTATTCGTTGTGCAGGAAATAGTCCTTTCATTTGTAATCAGATTTAATGAAATCCCAATCAGGTGTAGTGAGTAGTGAGAGGGAATGACGGATCGCCCTGGTTTCGGGTTTCCAATTCCTTTCGGCAGTGGTTTTGACACCGCCTTGCTTTGCGCTCGCGTCCGATACCTTCGGTCAGATATTTACGCTATTTCCCCTTTTTGAGTCCAGAGACTATTTATGAAGTTTTATTATTGGGTTATCCAAATGTTAATTGTCGCGTGAATTACGAGTTGCTCGGGACAAAAAATATATACCCCTCATGGAGGGCATGCCATTTGGGAGGCATCAACCCTAAACACCATGAGGCATGGTGTTTAGGGTTGATGCCTCCCAATTGGCCAGCCATCCGAGAGGGTTTATTTTTTTCCTTTGGCCACTAAACTAAAACCAGGTAAACTTCATAATTTCTCTGGTCACAGGGAACTGGAAATATCGAAATCAGCTGCCCCAAGGAGCCGGACGCGAGCGGAAAAGCGAGGGGGTGTCAAAACCACTTCCCAAAAGAATCGGAATCTCGAAAACAGGGCGATCCGTCATTTCCTCGAGCAGTGAGCACATACACAAAGTCGCGTCGCCCGTGAGCTGTCTCATTTTCTCGATGTTGATTCGTTACGAATCACCGCTGTCCCCACTGTCGGGCCGTTGCTTGCTGTGCTGTGCTCGTCGCATCTAATTCAACCTGCAAACTGCATCCCTTGCAGCTAGCGAAAGGAATTCGTTAGCGTTTAGGATTCGCGATTTCTGTAACAGTAAACTGCCCCATCTCGTTTCAGCCAATTGCTACGCGCTCACGTGCCTCATCATTCACGAATTCTGTAACAGTAAACTGCCCCATCTCGTCTCAGCCAATTGCTGCGCGCTTTGACTATCCTCCTCACATGCCTGCCGCACACACCCGTCATCTTGAATTGACACTCCCTTCCTCGTGCCTCGTGCCCGCGGTGCGAGCTTCAATGGAATGTGGACGCGGTTATGACGTGGCAAAAAGTGCATCGAATGCCACTGTATGTCCCAGTTCCCCCAAAGATCCAATGCGCCCCCTTTCCCTTCCGCCCTCCAGCCCCCTTCTGCCTGTGCAGCTGGGCCTTTCCCTTCCTCCCGCCCACCACGCACAACCACACACCCCCCCAACCCAACCTTCTCTCGACCGACCTCTCCTCCTGTTTCCCCGCCCCGACTCTGCGTTCATACCCATAGTTTCTTCAACTGCATGTCCAATATCGTTTGCTTCGCAGTGATGCACATGTGACAGCCATTAGGTCCTAAGCGCACATCGCGCAGCTGACGCACACGGGTGCACTGGCTGGCAGTTCTTGCAGCAGTCTCCGCATGCACGCGCGCCTGCAGTTGCGGTCGAGTCATGAGTCTCAGCGTCGGCCCCTCCTCGCTGCCCGTCGACGGCTTCTCCGACCCCTACGACCCCGCGTACCGCTGCCGCCCGCCTAACTCCACCACCGGATTTCACCTCTCTCACGCTAACGAGCATCAACCGATGATGCCAGGAAGCCGAGGCGCATTCAATGGCGCCCCAGACATGGCTCCGCCACCACACATGCGGCCACCACCGTCCGTTTTTGGGGAGAGTTTCTCACCCGAGCAGGGATTTCCGGGTCCTCCTTTCGGCGCGGACACGATGGCGCCTTCTATTGGCGGGTGGGGGTCGACGAGGGGCGCGGTGGTCATCCGCAGCGGCGACGACGACGACCAGTCGCGCCACGTCCCCATCGCTTACCGCCCGCCGCTTCATCCCCCCCGCCCGTGCGCCTCACAAGCTCCGCCAACCCCCGCGCTGCACCTGGCGGAGGGCGTGACGATAAGGAAGGGCAACGACGACGACTTCGAGGCGTCGCAGGCGTTTCCGCTCTCCGCCAGCAGCTTCCGCGGCAGCGCCCCCCAGGTGAGTGAGCTCCGGCCGCCTTGCGCTCTCCTCGCCCGCACGTGCCCTTCGCACTTGTTCCTCATCCGCCAATGATCCGCAACCAGCGCTGCTCCCCCTCCACATTTTCCGATCCCCTCCCCAATTCCTTTCGCCCCCCTTCCCCTCCCCTTCCACAGGCACTTCCGCATCTCCGCCGCCACGACCCCACTTTCCCCGCCGCCGAGTATGCCCCGATAGCCGGAGCCGCGCCGTCTTTCGACGGCTACGCCGGCCGCGGAGATTTCGGGGCTTATAACTCCAGCCCGCAGCGCTTCGACGGCGCGGGTCGCGCCTCCCCTCCGCAGTACGCAAGCGTTGGCGCAGGCCGAATGGGCGGGTCCCCACAGATGTATGCAGCGGGCGGAGGGGGCAGCGGGGCGGAATGGGCGGGGCAGCAGTTTGACAACGGAGTCGACCCGGTCAGGGGCAGGCGGAGTTTGGACGGGGGTACTGCGCGCATGGGCATGGGGGCGGTGGGCGCGAGGGACGCGAATGCGGCTGGCGAACTCCGCGAAATGGCGGGAGTGGGCGGCATGCGGCCAGCGCAAGGCTTTTTCGCGTCGCGGTCGTATGACGAACAGAGAAACCGCGAGATGTACGGCGAGGCGCCCGGCGCAATGCGCGGAGCAGTGTACGCGGATGGCATAAATAGCGGGGGAAGCTGGCGGAACGGCGGCGAGTACTACCCGGGCGAACGGGAATCGGACGGGCGAAGCGGCGGCGGGAGCCATCAGAGCGCGCTGTCGCTGAAAGAGGAGCTCGCGGCGCTCGACGGGGGCAACGATGGTGCGCACGACGAAGCGCCTCTGCGGAGCTCCCAGCGACCCAACTCCGACGAAAGCTGGGTGCGCGTGGGAGGGGGTTGGGAAAGGGGGATTGGAAAGGAGGTGGGGAGGGGTTGGTTGGGGAAGCGGGTACTCGAGGGGGTATGGTTTGGGGGAATTTGGGCGAACGGAGGATGAGGCGTGTTACCGGATGCAGCGACTCCGATGGTGACGCGCATCGCTACACCACTCGACACGGATCGCCCTACGGAGAACGGGTTACTCGATTAATGCGCAATACAGAAACGAACTACACTTTATTGGGCTAATTACATCACAGTACACAATTTAAATGACACTGCTATCCACATGTTCCAGGATTATGTACAAGCAGCACCTACTTACTCTCCAAAGTCTGGTTCATAGCACCAACCAAGCACGTCCCACTACCCCAAAATACTCGGTAACTTGGCGGTACGACCCATTGCAATGGAGCATGGCCTGATTGGTTCTTATCTCTTTCCCCTCCCTCTCTTCTTCCCCCATACGCCCCCACCCCCTCTTCCTTTCCCTCCCCCTTTCACCCCATCTATGCAACCTCTTTCAGAACCTACCCTTCGACCCGTCGTGCGAATACCCGCAAAGCAATCAGTTCAACCACCAACCGAAACACCCCGCCAACTTGACTGCAGATTCCGGTGCTTACCTAAGCGCCGACTTCTCCATCTACTCCTCCACCTCTCTCTCCCTCCCCTTCCGCTCTCGTTACCCAGCGTCTGGCTTTCCTCCTGGCAGCAGCGGGGTGTGGGGGGGATCCGTGGTGGCAGAGAGTGATGCGGGGAGTGTGATGGGCGGAGGGGGGGCGGGAGCAGGCGGCGATTGTCGTCTTTTTACGCAAGAGCAGCTGGCGAGGGCAACGGACAACTGGAACCCGGCGAATCAACTCGGGAAGGGCGCCTTTGGCACGGTAAGATCGTAGGGAAGAAGGAGCAGGAGGAGGAGAGGGGGGAGAAGGGAAAAAATGGCAATGTTTGGAAAGGGTTTGTTTCTTTGTAACATGGCTTGTGCCTTCCCTGCGTTTTGGTCCTCTCTCCCTCTTGCCAGGTGTACCGGGGCCGAGTGATGGGGTGTGAGGTGGCAGTGAAGCGGCTGGAGGGCAGCAGCTGGCAGGGCCCGGAGGAGTACATGACGGAGGTGGAGGTGCTGAGCCGCATGCGCCACCCCCACATCGTGCTGCTCATGGGCCACTGCCCCGACGCCATGTGTCTCGTCTACGAGTACTTGCCAGGTGGCTCGCTGCAGGACCACCTCAACCCCGCCGCCCGCACTGCTGGGCGGCGGCCTTTGTCTGTAGTGGAGCGCGTGCGGGTGGCGTCAGAGGTGGCGTCGGCGCTGCTGTTCCTGCACCACCACGACCCGCCCATCGCCCACCGCGATCTCAAGCCCGACAACGTGCTGCTGGACGGCAACCGGGGCTCCAAGCTGGCGGATGTGGGCCTGGCGCGCCTCATTGCCGAGGACGACGCCACCACCACGCGCGTGCGCGGCACCGTGGGGTACATTGATCCTGAGGAGGTGCTCACGTTTGAGATCAGCGTGCTGTCGGACGTGTACGCGCTGGGGCTCATCATGCTGCAGCTGCTCACGGGGGAGGCGGGCATCAAGAGCCTGCACAAGCGCATCAGGCCCTTTCAGGATGCCCTCGACAGGTACTGGGAGCAGGGAGGCGCGGCTGGTAGTAGCAGCAGCAGTAGCAGCCCCATGGTGCAGGCGGTGGCAGCGCTGGTATCGGAGCATCTGGACGTGTCGGGCGGCGAGTGGCCGCTGTCCGTTGCCTGCCAGCTGGCAGAGTGGGGCCTGCGGTGTGCCGCCCGGCAGCGGGCCTGCCGCCCAGATCTGGCGGGCGAGTTGCAGCCGGCGCTGCACGGGCTGGTGGAGGAGATGGAGGCGGGGGAGAGGCAGCGGCAGCAGAGCATTGAGGACCAGTTTGTGTGCCCGCTCTCTCATGTACGTGCTGTTGTGGTTTCTTGCTGCATGTGCTCTTGGTTGTGCTTTCCCTTTCACTCTTTCCGCCCCTCGTTCCTTTCTTCACTCTCCTCTCCTTCTCCCTGTTCCACCTCTTCCAGATGCGAATGACTGACCCGGTGGTGGCTGCAGACGGCTTCACGTACGAGCGCAGCAGCATAGAGGAGTGGCTCAAGACGCACGACACATCACCTTCCACTCATGAACCTTTGCCACATAAATATCTCACACCCAATCATTCACTGCGCATGCTGTTGCAGTAAGTTGAGACGAGCATAATGCAAATTAGGCCCAAAAGAGCGTCGGGTTTCTTGGCTTGCTGGTTGCTTGGGTGTAATTGCATCATTTGATTTGATTTGTGCATTGCCCTTGTGTAACGCGCTGATTTTTCTATTGTTCGTTATCGTTACTAACAACGAATCATGAACATGGATGGACCCTCAAGTTTTGCATTTCTGGATTTGGCGTCGAGTCTCAGTCACAAGTCGCACGTGCGAACCTAACAGTGAGGGCAGTTCTGCGCTCTAACGACGCGCGGCAGTCGCAAGGGCGCGACGACATCCAAGCGGAACCAATCAGGGGCCAGTCGTCGGTGGGGCGCGAAACAGCCCTCGTTCATTCGCCTGCAATGCTGTCCGTCCAGCGCCTCTCGTTATCACCGAACCTAACCCAACCATGCCGAGCAAAGATCTCTCTATAACCCTTCTAAACTGACTTCGTATCTCGTTTTGCGAAAGAACGCTCACATTTATTCATCTCGTCTGCACGGGGTTGTCTGGCTGTTATCTCCTCCATTGTGCTTTCTTCTCGTACTTCCTGTTTAGCGGTAAATTATTGTTGCACCACATTAGCTCAACCGCAGTTTCCAGAACTTCATTTCATACGTACAGCAATAATTACCGAAATTTACCTGCGTTAGCGCGAGAGACGTTTCCGGACTTTCGTTTCTAACTCATTCACTTCCCCGTCGCCACCATGCCCGCATCGCGTCTACTCGCGCCCCGCGCACCCTCCGCTCTCGCCGACCTCACCGCAGCGATTCGGATTCACGACGCACCTGCCGCGGCTGCAGCCTTCTATTTATCTTCATGCAACTTGGCGCTTTTTCCGCACGGCTTTGGGGCCGGAATTGGCGAGCGGGGTGTTGGCAGCTCCTCGCGGTGCGGCTGCCACCAGCAGCGCAGCTGCCGCGCTAGGCGGCACGCTCGACTGCTCGCTGCGCGCACACGTAAAGAATTCATCGCGCGAGCCGCCATTCGCTCTACTTTTCCGCCTCCCTCTAGTCCTTCTGCTTCCGCGGGCCGCGTTCACGCCGCCATTGCTGCAGGTGCCGCTGCGACCGTGGAGGCGCAATCTGCGGCCAGCGCGGCTCTGCCTACCGTTTTAATTCCCACTGTTCTGCCACGTGGCATCGAGCAAGACAAAGGCGAAAGCCAACCATCGATGAATCTCGACACTTGGGCGGGCGGCTCGGCGCAGAATGCAGCGGGCCGCGCAGAAGGTGCGGCGAAAGGGGAGGAAGAAGCTGCAGCGCGGAAGGTGGTCGCTTCACCGGTCGGAGAGCGATCGGAGAGCGCTGCTGGCACGGCGACGATGACGACGATGCGGAGGACGAGGACAACGGGGCCCGTGGTCTTGCATGCTGCTGATGGTGAGCGGCGCGGGGATGGGGGTGAGAGGCGTGGGGATGGGGAAAGAGACCCGAGACCGTAATGGCACCAATGGCCTTAATAGCGTGTAGTTTCTTGTGGTCATGGTCCCTGTCAGTAAGCCAAGAGATGCCTATCACTGTCTTCAGTGCCTTGCGCCCTCCATGCCGCAACCGTACGCCCTCGTCGTCCACCTCATGTACCCCACTTCCCTACCCAAACCTCCCCTCTCTCACCCTTCCCCGTCTACGCGCGCGCCTCGCCCCCCTCTTCCCCCTGCCAGTGCAAAGCGACGGCAGCGTCATCCTGCGCTTCGCCCCCCTGCCCGACCCCCTCGCGCCCACCGCGCACGCTCTCGACCCTGCCGTCGCAGCACCATACGCTGAGCGAGACAGAGGCGCGGGGGCAGCGCGGCGGGGAGAGGGGGAGCGCGCGAGGGAGGTGCGGGCGGACGCGAGGGTGGTGGCGTTCGTGACGGCGTGCACGAGCGAGTTCAGCCGCGAGGTGCCCGACGCACTCATAGAGGAGATCGTGGGGCTGCCGCTCCGCCTTACCCCGTGAGTGCTGCCGCTCCGCCTCACCCCGTGAGTGCTGCCGCTCCGCCTCACCCCGTGAGTGCTGCCCCTCCGCCTCACCCCGTGAGTGCTGCCGCTCCGCCTCACCCCGTGAGTGCTGCCCCTCCGCCTTACCCCGTGAGTGCACCAGCCACTGCCGGCTCCGTCCCCTTGCCATGTTGCTGCTGCACCATGCATGCAACTGAGTCCTCGCTGCTCACTTGAATCTCCGTTCCACCCATGCTCATGTTGCCTCGCAACTGACGTTTCCCCCTCTCCCCTGTTTCTCCATCCCCCAATCAGAGTGGACCACGTGGCAAAGTGGGTGGCCATCTCAGCGCACCACACCGTCACCGCAATCAACCACGCCATCCACCTGCCAGCCTCCGCCCTCCACCTCCACCACCACTCCCTGCCCTCCCTGCCGCACGTGCTTGGCCTGGCCAAGCCCCTCCTGCCTTCCACCCCCTCTTCCTCCCCTTCCACTGCACCTCCTGTGGTGGCCCAAACGGCACCACTGCAAGGTGGTCAATCTCCGCCCCCTCTAGCCATACCAATGTCTGCAGCAACAGCCTTGCCAGCCCACCGTGTTCCTCCCTCGCCAGCCTCCCCTCCACCCGCCTCCCCAGCTGCCTCTATTGCTGTCACTGCCATCACCGGTGTCGTGCTGGCAGGCTTGGTTCAGTTCCTAGCCTCGCTTGCAGGTCTGGTGGGACGTGTGCCGGGCGGCAGCAGTGGGGTGGGTCAGAGGAGGCTGCTGTGGAACCTTCCAGCAGCGACGGTGCTACTGCTGGTGCCGGCGGTGAAGGTGTGGGCGGCATGGTGGCATCAGCACCGCGGGCAGAATGTGGTTGCAGCTGTTGAGGCGAAGGGTTTGTAGGTTCAATTGTGTGCACTTCGGGGGAAAAGGGCACAGGTAAAAAGGACTAGATACAGGGGTGTAGATAAAACGAATCAGTGAGGGGAGGGGGGGCGAAGGGCAAGGAAGGGGTGAGGAGGGAGGGAGAGAAGCAAGGAGAGGGGCTTAACTGATAATACATACGGGAAGATGTCAGAATTCCGTAGTGTTGTAATGTGTGTTTCAGGTGTGATTGTGTGGATTTGATTGTGATTTGTACATATAATAATGTTTTTGGAATAAGCATATATTTCCAGATTCTGTTCATGGCCCCTTCGCTTCTGATGAACTGCCGACTATTATCGGAGCTGTCATTTCAAAGGAACAACCAAACCAGCCCTTGACAGCTGTTGAAGTTGATGGACGCAGGAGTGCCCCCTTTTGTTGGTCAGCTCCGCAATTGTACAAACCCTCGCTGGGTGAACAAGGTGATTGTACCCATCGGTGTGGCACATGGACCAGCTCTCGTGGAGGCTGACAGACTGGGCTAGCATGAGGGGTCATACCCGAGCCCACATCCTTTCCGGGGCAACCCAACCAACCTTTGCGCTTCTACAGAGTTTGACAGCTTTTGAACGGTCCGATGTGGGGCGACTTTCTTCAGCGGTTTAGGACTGAACAAAACACGCGATCTGTCGTTTAGCGATCTGCCAGCTGCTTCTGGCTGGAGGGGCCACACCTCGCACACGCCCTGACCATCCGTTCTCAGCGCATCTGTTCGTTTCCAACTGCCATTACACCAGCCTGGGCAATGGGCCTGCCAGCGAGGGTCGTGTTACGGAGGTCCCGTTTTTTTGTTCCCGAAGCACCCAGTGGCTGGCTGGGTTGTTTTGTTTTCTGAATGCTCAAGATCCTTTTTTACTGTACAGTATTGCTTTACGAGTTCAGCGGCATAGCTCGCTCGGTGGTTTCTTTCCAGCTGATCCCGCCACAACCACCGAGAATGGAAACGCAATCCTGTAGTGTATCGGGAAAAGTCTCACCATCCAGAACCGGGATTCGGTTGGTTGGCTCGGGGGGCGAGGGAAGGGAGCCAGCCAAGCCGAGCAGAACAGTCGAGGGGTGCGTTTGTGGATCGATCAGCAAGCTCTAGCTCGAGCCGTACATAGGTGTTCGGCACTCCACTCCACTCATCCCGTCACTTGTCGTCTCAGCGCAAGACCTTCAGTTCCCTCATTTGTTTCTGGTTACAGTAGCTTGACAAGGAAGGCCTCTCGCTCCTCAACCGCCTCGCGAGTCAACCTTAGACTCCTATGTGCAATAGTTTTATGGGCCGGCGCAGACAGCTTTTCGTATACACTGAAATAAAATTGAAACACGATACGAAATTCCCCAGCGACCACCAGTAGCAATCAGTCGCAGCATGGCGTCTGTCAGAGTAGCCGCCGACCCCCGTCAAGTATTCACGCAGTACGAAATCGACGAGCTTTTATCGCGTATATCATCGGGAGCCACCAGCAACGCTGTGGACGCGATCATGGCGTCGGGAGCGGCGCGGCATTTGGCGGTGCGGCTCCTCACAGGCGAAACCGTCGTGGACGAGCCGCGTCCGCACAGCGCGGCGGCTGGCGGGCGGAGGACGGGCTCGAGGCCGAACATTACGGCGCGGCCAGCGGGGCCCGTGCCGCAATCAATCTCGTGGGAAGGCCCTTCGGGATCGTCTCCTTCCCCGCGTTTTACTCACACTCCGCGCTCCCCGGCCGCACGAATCAATCCCCTGGACTCTTCAGACCCCGCGGAACTTCGGATGAATAACTCCGCCTCGCGCACGCAACCCGACGCGGTCAGTTCTCCGAATTCGCGAGGCACTGTCAGAACCGGCCCGCATTCCGCGATGCAGCGCGCTCGATCGGAGTTGCCGGCGCAGTTGTTGGAATCTCCCCGTTGCGGCACGTCGTCTGGAGTTTCCAGCTCTGGATTTCCCGCAGAACAAGTCTCGCGTAGGAAGCTGCCAGGAAGGTCGTTCTCGGCCCAACCTGAGCGGCCTCGCTCGAGCGGCCGCGTGGACGGCAGCAGACGCGGCGCTGAAAGCACCTCTCCGGGGCTGATCAGTCCGCTGGACTTGCGGCGGCAAGCAGGGGCGGAACGCGCTGAGCATTCCTCGGGAGCAGCGCGCGCGGCGCAGGCAGAAGCGGGCAGGGTGGGCGATCTGAGGCGCAACGTGCTTGAAAAATCGCTTTCCGATAGGCCGGAGCGCCCCTTGACGGCCGCGGGGAGGTGCGGCAGCGGCGGCAGGAGACTGAGCAGCGGGCTCGGGCGGCAGACAGTGGGAGACGAGCGCGGAACGAAGGGGAAGGAGGGGGGGGTCTGGGCGGTGTGCGATAGGCTGATTGCAGAAAACGACAAGAGCACGACTCCGAGAGAGGGCGGTGCGGGGAGCCCGAGGGGGAACGCAGGGGAACAGAGACGGACAGGCTTGAAGGAGATGCGGGGAGGTGACACGAGGGAGCATTGTGCACACGGCGAGTGCTGCAAAGCGCAGGAGATGCTAGCGCGGCAGGTGGACGGGCTGACGCGGCAGGTGGAAGAACTGACTCACACCAACGCGCAGCTGAGGGAGATGCTGCAGGTGCGGTCGGGGGAGGTGCAGCGCGCGGAGGAGGCGCTGAAGGTGGCGCAGGGGGAGCGGGACGCGCTGGCGCAGGAGATGGAGGCCGCCCTGCACACCTGGATGGCCCCCACGCCCAGAGCCGCCACGCCTCGGACGGACGTGACTAACGCGAGCGTGACAATAGAGGAGCATGCGGCAGTGGTGGGGCAGGTGGCAGCGGTGGAGAGGGAGAACCGGGAGCTGTGGGCGATGCTGGAGGGGCTCAGCGCACAGAGGGAGGCGGAGCTCAGGCAGACCGAGGGGCTCCGCATGAGGGTCAAATGCATGGCAGCGGCTTCAGGAAGCCCAGCCAGCACAGGCAAGAATGGTGGCGGGTCACCCGAAGGTGGAGCTTCCCCTTCCAGAAACCATGGTTCCACCACGACATCGGTCAATAGCGCGCCTTCAGCTTCCAGGTTGCCTGGTCACAGGCATCAAAGCTCACTGCACTCAGTTCAGTCGGTGCCAAACCCTGCAATCATTTCTCCCTCTTCCCCAGTTAACGCAAGACGACGCTTCCCGTCGAGCGCCTCCGTCCCGGGACCACTGCATCATCATGTCCACAATAACGTCAAGTCTCAGAGGCTGGTGGTTGAGGGCTCCACGCTTTGTGTAGGCTCCAAGAAGAAAGTGTGGTTTGGACAAGATTGATAAATTTACATCCTGTCTGATATTGCGTTCTTGTAACAAAATCAGTTAGTGGTAACAAATGCCAACCGAAGCTCATGCTCGCTCGCAACATTTTGGTTCCTTTCTCGCTGAGTGTCGAAGCTCATTTCGCAACCAATCAAGCAGTGGGCGGTGGGAACAGGCAATGCACGCCTACGATTGCTGCCATTTCAGCAGCTCCTCGCTGCACAACTCGTCATTTTGTCGAGCCACGCCACGCAGTCGGCTTTTTGCCTGCGTTTCCTCTGCCAGATCCTCGCTTCTTTACGAGTTTGTCGAATAGCGCGAAGAGCGCTCGCCATGGACAGAGGCGCTGTTCAGAGCAGCTGTATATGTTGGTTCATACGAGCGACTTCTTGTGTGCGCTATGCGTGGAACTTTGCTAGTGACCTTCTTGTTCTCGCGGTACTACTATCATCCTTCACTAGTAAACGATGGCTACTTGCCGACTTGGTCTCCCGCTTCTTCTCTTCCTTACCTCCATGATCGTGACATTCCCGCCGACTACGGCCGCTGATGTGGATTTCGGTCGGCATGCGGGGAAAGCGATGCGCACGCTCTTAAGACTTCCGCAGTACAGCTCGTCGGCGCCTATGCTGCAAGCCATACGTCAGTCACCTCAACGTGCCCTGTCCTTCGAGCAGTACCAGTGCAGTCAAAACCTTGCCACAGTATATTTTTTAGTGAAAATCCTTGCGTTTTCCACCGCGACGGTGTTTCTGGCTCCGTTGGTTACAGAGTAATTCAACCCCTATCTTGATTCCTCCCCCCCACCTTTGGTCCCCTGATGTGTCTAATCCAGTGAGCACCATGTCGGAGGCGAGGGCGAGTTCGTCGGGTTTCAACCTCTCCGTGACCCCTGTGACGCTTCTCGTGCCAATCAACCCCAATCAGCTCTGCCGCTCCCTCAAGGGGTTCAAGGCGCGCTCGCTCCTCCGCCTCCTCGCCTTTCACGTCGTCAAAGGGCTCTACACGCAAGAGAGGTTGACGGCTCTGCCTCGCGGCGCCAAAATGCGCACCTTCTTTCACCGCCACTCCATTCGAAAGGTCAATGGGCCGTTGCTGCCGGATGCGGCCCTGCTCTCTGGCTATCCGCCGCTGTGGAAGAGGCTGGGCGGAATATTCCAGAGGAAGAAGAAGCCGGGGAAGTTGTGGGAGAGGGTGCTGCCTGTTCAAGTCCTTCAGTTTGATGTCTACACCACACCATTCTTCACTGTTCACGTTGTGTCTGGATTAATACTCACTTGGGGGTTGGCATGAAGCTGTGGTAGTGTGTTATGAGAATGATCTGCGTTGAAAATGTTACCTTATATCATACAGCTTTCTACGGATGCAGTTGTTGGACCTCTCACATTGTGCCTTTTAGGCTGGAAAATGAATCTGATTGTCTCCCATAAACACTTCTTTTGCACAACCGTTAGTTACTCAATCAACGAATCGTGTTACCGTTTCGCGAGCGATCTATGGGGGTTTCCAGCCTGGCGAATCGCATTACATCCCTAGCGCCCCTCCGCCGACAAACTCAGGTGACTCGCGAAATGCTTCGCCGCCAGCTACGGAAATTCTTCCACACTGGTGGTGCTCGCACCAACCAACCTGGCTGGCACTGTGGGAGTGGGAGCGCGCAGCGGCAGGTGCGACCTCCACCAACCAGTCTAGCTGGGAAAAAGGAGACAACGGAGCAGATCTCCTTTCCGAGCATTCCTTCTCCGCCAATCTCCCCGTAGCAAAAACTTCTCCACGGCAACCGTTTTGTTCGTTTTTCGTAGCCATGCGTGTCTTTCAACCTAATTCGTTAGTCATAGTCGATTAGGACAGCGGCGTGAGGTTCGCACGTCTATGGTTATAGCCTCTCTGGTTTGCGTATAGCTATCATTGGTACAGAGTTTTCGTTCCTCCCTTCCTGCATTCCGATATCCGCCATGGCCTTCCCTTCTGCGTGCCGTGCCGTTCCCCTCCTGCTTCCGTTGCTCCTATCCATCTTCGCCTTGTCGCTAGCACCGCAGGCGACAACCGCTGCTGCTAGAAAACCAGCCCCGGGTAGCGGAGTCGGAGGCGCGCCTGTGATATCCTCGTCAGTGGCTGCTAGCGCCGTCAAGGCGCTGCTAAGAAGTACAGCCAGGCCGCGCCATATCTGCAGATTCTGAGTAAGTCCTTCTTGAGCTTCCATTTCCCACCTCCCATGCCTCCTGTTTCTTTCTGTTCGTTCAAGGGATGCGCTCTCCATGTATCCACCCCTTTGTCGGGCCGTGATTGTATCCCCTCTTCTACGCAGCATCCTTTCTCCTCCGCCCATCAGCACTCGTTTCAAGCACTGCTTGAGATGTCGTCCTGAGCCGCGCCCCAGCTTCACACCTTCTCCATTCATTGTGACCCATTTGCCTTCCCTCATCCCTCCGCCGTTGCTGCAGTCAACACGGTCAACACAGTCAACGCCACAGTCAACGCGCCCTACACGCTGCTGGTCCCGCTAGAGGCGCTCGACTACTGCACGACCATCAAGAAGTACCCCTCGCAGCAGCTCTTGCCTCTCATGGCCTATCACATAGTGAAAGGCCGGTTCACCTACAGCGTTATGAATGGTTTAAAAAATGGGACGACGTTGAGCACTATATCAGGGCGCTCCTTAACGAGAATAACCAAGAAGTTTGTGCCTCTGGTGATGGTGACGGGGCAGGCGAATGACGTAGCCATAGTGCTGGCAGGTGATGTGTATTCAACCAAGACCGTCACTGTTCACATCATCAGCAAGATGCTGCAACCATGGAGCACGTGAAGGCAGCTCAGGTGTGGGGGGAAATAAGCAGCAGGAGAGGGGTGCATTGTACAGGGTGGAGAATGGGGTGATTCTGGAAAGGCAGAATGCTTGTCTCGAGCTGCCAGGAAGTCGCTCAGTGGTTTCTGCAGTTAGAACTTAGCAGCCACGTTACGTGAAATCGATGAATGCAACGCCTTCTTTTTGTGACGCTCTTCTTTGCAAAGGGCCACGACTCTCAGATGGCAAGTCCAGCCACCTGAAGTCCAGCACTGTTGAAACTAGGCGATAAGAAGGAATGGTAGAAGAGGGTTTGAACTAGCAGGCAGGTGGGATACATATAGGAAACCCTAAAAGGGTTGTACTCACTATTGAGTACCCCACTACAGCCTACACAACAAATAACAGTTTGACACACCCCCATAGGCAAAGTGGGGTATATCCAACAGAACAAGCAGTCACAGAATCAGTTCATAGGCAAAGACTGTTGGCAGAAGCAGAGGGCAAGTGAGGAGGAGGAGGAAACTGGAGAGGAGAGGAGGTGGGCGGCCGCTGAAGCTGCTGGCACTGGTCGCAAACGGCGTAACTGGCTCTGCTCGCCGGCAAGAACAACTGACCCTCTGGGGACCGGAGCAACGGGTAACCGGAGTAACTGGCTCGCTCGCCAGCAAGAGCAACTGACCCACGGGCCTCTGACGCAACGGTCTCACGGGCGACTAGAGCTGCGGACTTCACGGCGGCCACCCGCCCTCACCCCCCTCGTATTGTCCCACCCCCCCCGTGTCACACCCCTCGGCCCTAACGCCACTCCCAAGTCTCCCCCACGCCCTCCCCCCCTTTCAGCTGCAGCTGCAGCAGTGGGAGAGAGAGGAGGAGCGGTAGCTCAACAGGCACGCCCGCCACCCCCATACCCCCCCCCACGGCTGCAGGCGCAGCAGGGAGATGGAGTCGGGGGGGGGGGGCGGGGTAGGAGCTGCCCCGCGACTGAAGGGGCAGGCGCGCGTGCTGCAGGGGCGGCGCACTGGCTGCAGGGGCAGCGCACAGGCTGCAGGGGCGGCTCGCGGGCTGTAGGGGCGGCTCCCTGGCTGAAAACCGCCGCCCCCCCCGAAGCGCGCGGGGGCACAGGGCGGCTCGTGGGCTGAAAAACGTCGCCCCCTCCGAGGCGCGCGGGGGCACAGGGCGGCTCGCGGGTCCCACAGGGGCGGCGCGTGGTTCCCACGGGGGCGACGCGCGGGTCCACGGGAGCGAAGCGCGGGTCCACGGGGGCGACGCGCGGGCCCCACGGGGACGTCGCGCGGGTCCACGGGGGCGACGCGCGGGTCCCACGGGGTGGCGCGACGGGTGCACGGGGGCGGCGCGACGGGTGGGAAACCGCCGCGCGCCTCGGGGCGCGCGGGAGGCAGAAAACAGCCGCGCACCACGAGGCGCGCGGGGGGCAGAAAACCGCCGCGCACCACGGGGCGTGCGGGGGGCAGAAAAATGTCGCGCGCCAGGGGCGCGCGACTAACAGGATAGCAGCGGAAGCAGTAGGGCCCATCCACAGGGTCGACCAAGGAGGGTCGACCAAGGAGGGTCGACCTGCTCTGATAGCATGTTGAAACTAGGCGATAAGAAGGAATGGTAGAAGAGGGTTTGGACTAGCAGGCAGGTGGGATACATATAGGAAACCCTAAAAGGGTTGTACTCACTGTTGAGTACCCCACTACAGCCTACACAACAAATAACAGTTTGACAAGCACTTGATGCCACTTACGGTACACTGAAGTTAATGTGTGTAATTGCAGTGCCCGGTCGTGGGTAAGTAGGTGTCAAATTTATATTTCTATTGTTCGTTAGCCTGTAGTGAGTTGCATGCTAGGGGGTACAACATTTCACTCGACCCTCTCCTTGTACCCCTCCCCCTTTGACCTAATCAACCATTCTATTGTTTCTTGTCCTAAGACACTTTAGTTCTAAGATGGTATCATCGAGTGTTAGGTTAGTTCCTAGCCTATATACGACTCGCGCCGCCCCTTAGCACGTCGCGCTGTCAGAATGTTATGCTGTGTAGGCTGTAGTGGGGTACTCAACAGTGAGTACAACCCTGTTAGGGTTTCCTATTTGTATCCCACCTGCCTGCTAGTGCAACCCCTCCTTCATCTGCTTACATTTTCCTTCGTACTTTTGACATGCTATCAGAGCAGGTCGACCCTCCCTGGTCGATCCTGTGGATGGGCCCACCCTACTGCTTCCGCTGCTGTTCTGTTAGTCGCGCGCCCCGGGCGCGCGACATTTTTCAGCCCGCCGCGCGCCCCGGGTGCGCGGCGGTTTTCTCCCCGCCGCGCGACCCGGGGCGCGCGGCGGTTGTCTGCTCGGCGCGCCGCCCCGTGGAGCCGAGCGCGGCCCCCGTGCACCCGTCGCGCCGCCCCGTGGGACCCGCGCGCCGCCCCGTGGGACCCGCGCGCCGCCCCCGTGGACCAGCGCGCCGCCCCCGGGGACCCGCGCGCCGCCCCGTGGGACCCGCGCGCTGCCCCCGTGGACCCGCGCACCGCCCCCGTGGACCAGCGCGCCGCGCCCGGGGACCCGCGCGCCGCCCCGTGGGACCCGCGCGCCGCGCCCGTGGACCTGCGCGCCGCCCCGTGGGACCCGCGCGCCGCCCTTGAGGACCCGCGCACCGCCCCGTGCCCCCGCGCGCGCTGCCTTGTGGCTCCCGCGCGCCGCCCTCGTGCCCCCCGACGCGCCGCCCTTGCCCTCGTGCGCCGCGGGGCCGCTGTGGGTGCCCTGTGGCTTCCTCCCCGCCCCCCCTTTCTCCTTCCTCTCCCTCCTGCGCGTGCAGCTGTGGGGGGAGGGCATTGGGGTGGCGGATATGGGGGTGACGGGAGTGCGTACGCAGCTGCTCCTCCTCCTCCTCCTTTCTCTCCCACTGCTGCAGCTGCCGCTGAGGGGGGGATGGTGTGGGAGCTGAGGGAGGGGTGCTAGGGATGCAGAGGGGGATGTGAAAAGGGGGTTTGGGGCAATGGGGGGAGGTTGAACGGAGGTAGCCGTTGTGAAGCCAGCAGCGCCAGTAGTCCGGATGCCCTTGCTCCGGTAGCACGTGAGCCCGTCGCTCCAGTCGCCCGTGGGTCAGTTGCTCCAGCCGCTCGTCTAGCCGCGGAGCCAGTTACTGCAGCAGTCCGGATGCCCTTGCTCCGGTAGCCAGTGTGCCAGTTGCTCCAGTTGCCCGAGTGCCAGCAGCTTCAGCCGCCGCCTCCTATCTCCTCTCCTCTCATAGTCCTTCCTCCTCCTCACTTGCCCTCTGTTTCTGCCACTAGCGTTTGCTTATGCACTTGTCCTGCGATTGCTTGTTGTGTTGACTATACCCCACTTTGCCTATGGGGGTGTGTCAGAATGTTATGCTGTGTAGGCTGTAGTGGGGTACTCAACAGTGAGTACAACCCTGTTAGAGTTTCCTATTTGTATCCCACATGCCTCCTAGTGCAACCCCTCCTTCTTCTGCTTACATTTTCCTTCGTACTTTTGACACGCGCCTCGTCCCGTTAGCATGCCGTGCCCTACCCGTTAGCAGGCCCCGCCCCTTAGTCTGCCCCGTACCCGTCACCCGTCACCTACGCCCCTCACCCGTTAGCGCACGCATGCCGCCGTGCTCGCGCAGCTGCCAGCTCGAAGCCGCGCACGCGCAGCAGGCCGCACGCGCGCGCACACACAGCCGCGCGCAATTAGCAGCACGCACATGCAGCATTTGCAGCGCGCCCTGCAGCAGAGCAGCCGCGCGCACAGCAGCTACTTGCGCTCGCAGCTGCAGCAACCGCACGCCCAGCCTCTGCAGCACGCGTAGCAGCTGTCGCACGCGCAACAGCTACCCACGCCCCGCCCCGTCCCATGTTGTGCCCTGCCCTACCGCCCCCGCACGCAGTTGCCTACGCACTAGGAGCCGCGTGCAGCAGCAGCAACTGCACGCATAGCCGCGTTCCCGCAGCCGCGCACGTGTAGCAGCCGCCCGTAGCAGCTGCTAACTGCAGCAGCCGCTCGCGCAACAGCAGCTGCACGCACACGAGCAGTTGCCCGTGCACTAGGAGAGGCGCAGCAGCAGCAGCAGCTACTCGTGCCTTCGCTATGCACTGCTGCCCGTGCTCCTTGGCAGGCCACTCCGTTCCCCACAGCACTAGACCACCGCGCATCGCTCCCGACCGCTCCCCACCGCACTCGACCGCACCCGACCGCGCTAGTTCGCTCCCGACCGCACTCCACCGCATTGTACCGTACTTGACCGCTCCCCACCACGCTAGACCGCACCCAACCGCACCTAACCGCACGTGCAGCACCTTCCAACGACTTCTGTCACTGACGTTCCACCCGCAGCGGCTGGCAGCCGCAGTACACTTTGCTAGCGTGACTTAGGTTCGGCTCCGTGTTCTGAGTAGTGTTCCTAGCCTCGCCCCTCTGGCCCTTTTCGTCCCTCGCCTCGCTCGTTCCTCATTTAGGCGCTTTCTAGCCTCGCCACTCTGGCTTAGGTCGCTACTGGCTCAGGCCGTTCCTCAACTCGCCTCTCGTTTCTAGCTCCGGCCACTTCTAGCCCTGCGCTTCTAGGCCGGTAGTTCCCTCATTATGGCGGCCCCTCACGTACTGCGTTTTGATGCTGAGGGTAGAGCCCTAGAGTTTCCCTCCTGGCTCATCCGTGCCGAGCGGTTCCTCAAGATTCAGCGCCAGGACAATGATACACTCTGGGCGCACGCCTCCGGTGACCTGCCTGAGCCTCCCCCGCCTGCTGCCCTGGGTGTTGAGCCTGATGAGGCGGCACAGGCGCGCTTCGATAAGGCCCATACCTCTCGTTCGGTGTGGCAGTCGCGTGACGCTGCGGCTTGCATCGCCCTCGCCAGCCTTCTCCTTGAGACTAAGGAGGGTCACTTCTCTTAGGTTCGATTTGCCAAGGACCTGCGCACTGCAATTAAGACACGCTATGGCCGCCTTCTTCTGCCGTTTCTCTTTCATGACCTAGCTGCGTTTGACCGCACTGCTGACCTTATCACCCACCTGCGCTCCCTAGACGTCAGCTACCGTGCTGCTTGCACTGAGGTTGAGCTTGCACTGCTCCCCTCGGCCATGGCGATCACTATTCACTTCATCGCCACTAGCCTCCCTGGCCGTCTTGCACCTGTCCGTGACGCGCTTCTTCGGAAGCACCCAAGTGCGCTCACCATCGATGTCCTTGAGACAGCTCTCCTGAACATCGAGAGAAACATCCGCTCCGTTGCCTCCGCCTCCGGCGCCGTAGTTCCCACACTCTTTCGGGGGTGCACTGTCCCACAGCTTCCCACTTTCTCTGCTTCTCTTGCCTCTACTGCGTCTCCTGCTACTGACGAGACTGCAGCCGTGTCCACCGCGGGTGGGCAGTCCAGCACAGCACAGCACAGCAGGGTCAGCAGTCCCAGCAGCAGCAGGGACAGCCGCAGCAGCAGGTTCAGCGGCAGGTGCAGCATCAGCATCAACAGTGGGTACCTGGTGGACCAGGGAGCGCTGGTCGTGGCGGTGGTCCGCCCAGCTCGACGTCGCGTGGTGTCCTCCCTCCCCCTACCCGTACGTGCTTCAGACGGGCGGTCGTGTGGGTCAGCGATGTGTCCGTTTCCACGCTCCGGGTCAGTGCTTTGCGCAGCTCACCGACCGCGTCCGCGCACAGTACGGCCTTGGCCCCGCTCCGGACTGAGCCCCGCTTGCTCGCTCTCGTGGACTTGCTTTGTGGGACCTGTTTGAGTTAGAGTTGGTTGAGGCTATGGACTCTGTTTTTGTGATGTATGCTGATGTGGACTATAGTGCTGCTGGATACGTTTGCTCGCGTGTTCGTAGTTTTAAGTTATTTGCCTGTTGCTAGCGTAGGTGCTTGTGCTTCTAGCTTAGGTGCTTGTGTAGCTACTAGCCCAGGTGCACCTACAGCTGAGGCGTCGCTCTCTTTCACACTGGACTCTAGCGCGTCTCAGTACTTCTTTCTCGACCACACGACTCTCACTCCGCTTCCTGCTCCGGTCCCGGTTGCAGTGGCTGATCCTACTTCAGGACCAGCAGTTGCACGAAACTCTACCACCCTCCCGTGCCCGGCTGTCCCCTCTGGTGTCCTCACTGGTCTTCACATCCCCTCGTTCTCCAGGAACTTGGTGGGTGTTGGATACCTTCAGGACCGCCACGTCGGCGTCTGGTTGCCTCCGTCTGAGCGTGACGGAACCTGCGTGGACGGTGACACCTACGCTCCCCTGGCCACGTTTAGCTGGGAGCCAGGTCACTCCGGTCTCTTCACACTGCACACTCACGCTCCCCAGGTAACTTCGTCTGGTCAGGTGGCTGCGTCCGGTCAGGTTGTTGCGTCGTGCTCCTGTCGGTCACTCTCCCACCCGACCGTCCTGTGGCACCACCGTCTTGGTCACCCGTCCCTCCCACGCCTCCGCAGCATGGCTAGCCAGCGTCTTGTCTCAGGTCTCCCGCGCGTCCTTCCGTCACTCCCTCCTTCGCCTGCACCGCCATGCACTCCTTGCGTCGAGGGTCGGCTGCGCGCCACTCCTCACTCCTCCTCCCTTTGTCCGGCCACCGCTCCCTTCCAGACCCTCCACTTGGACGTCTGGGGCCCCGCCCCTCGACCTGGGCTTGAAAAGGAGAGCTACTTTCTGGTGGTCGTTGACGACTACTCTCGCTACACCACGGTGTTCCCCCTTGCGAAGAAGTCCGACGTGACTTCTACGCTGTGCAGGTGGTTGCTGGCCACTGAGGCCACTCGTGGTAGTCGTGTCGTTTGTCTTCACTCCGACCATGGGGTGAGTTTGGCTCCAGCATTCTTGCCGGAGAATTTACTTGCAGGGGTGAGTTTGAGCTCAACGTAAAATTAGACTACGATGATGGCTCTATTACCAATGAACAATTAGAGGACAGGCCATTTGAGCTGGAGTACCTGGTAGCGGCTTCTCCCTCTCTCGGTGCCATGCTGCTTTGGCATGTGGATCTTCAAAGTGAAGCGGCCGCCTGGATCACCGCATGTCTTCAAGGCGCGCTACGTGGCTAGAGGCTTCAATCAGCGTGAGGGAGTTGACATCTTCCAGACCTTCGCCCCGACCCCGAAGATGACTACCCTTCGGGTGTTACTTCACGTTGCAGCACAGCGAGACTACGAGCTGCACTTCCTCAAGTTTCTCCAGGGCCGCCTGCACGAGGAAATCTGGCTGCGCCGTCCTCCTGGATTCACTGGCACTTTCCCGCCTGGGACCCAGTGGAGCCTGAGGCGACCAGTCTACGGTCTCCACCAGTCGCCCCGTGAGTGGTACGACACTCTTCGCTCCACACTTGCTCGTCCGCTGACGCGTCATTGTTCGTTCGTACTGGGCCCACCCCTTTCTTCGTTTGTGTCTTGTCGACGACTTGGCCTTCGCTACGGCTGACACGGTTACTTTGGCTGAGGTGAAGTCCGAACTGCAAAAGAGACACACGTGCACTGACCTGGGTGAACTGCGCCGCTACCTTGGCTTGCAGATCACCAAGGACAGAGCCGCTCGCACCATCACTCTGACTCAGTCACACATGGTGGAGCAGGTCCTTCGGTGGTTCGGGTTTCAGTTCTCCACCACACAGCCCACTCCTCTTGCTGTTGACCGCAGACTCACCGGCCCTTTTCCTGACGAGACTTTTGAGTATAGTGGTTCCTATGCAGAGCTTGTGAGCTGCCTCATGTACCCGATGACTTGTACTCTACCGGACCTCGCCTTTCCCCTCAGCGTCCTTTCTCGCTTTGTTGCGACTGGGAGACACCGTCCTGTTCACTAGACGGCTGCCGTGCGGGTGGCGAAGTACCTGGTGACTACATAAGGCATGGGGCTTGTGCTTGGAGAGACAGAGCCAGTTGAGCTGACCGGTCACTGCGACTCTTCCTACGCCGGCGACGTGCAACCCCAGCGGTCTACCCAGAGGAACTGCTTCGTCTTGGGTGCTGGAGCTGTTTCGTGGAGGTCTACTCGGTCGTCGTCTGTGGCACAGTCTAGCGCATGAGCAGAGATCTACGCTGGTGTCATGGCTGCGCCGGAGCTTCGCTGGTTTACCTTCTTGCTCACCGACCTTGGTGAGCGGCCGAGCTCTGCACCGACCTTGTTCGCTGACAACAATGCCATGATCCTCCAGTGTCGAGAGCCTCGACTGGAGAGCAGAGTGAAGCACATCGACGTGAGGTACTTTCTTCTGCGAGAGTTGCAGCGACGTGGCCAGGCGCGCTTGGACTTCGTGCCCTCAGCGGCCAACACCGCGGACATCTTCACCAAGGCTCTTAAGCCTGGTGACCACCACAGGTTCTGGCTGCAGTTAGGCCTTGTTGAGGTAGGCCCTCGTCTGCTGCAGTCTTGCATCTTCTTTCTTACTGTACTTATTTATCTATATGTAAACTCTTGAACCGGCCTTTTGGCCCCTTGTTTGTGCTCAGACTGTGTGGTGACATCGTGATCCACCCTGAGCTTTGCTATGTTCCTTCTCTTGATTGGTCTTGTGACCACAGGCTTGTCTTTGTCGTTTTGATGCCCTTCACTTAGGCTATGGGGGTGTGTCAAAGTCATATTACTATTGTTAGTTAGCCAGTAGTGAGTTGCATGCTAGGGGGTACAATATTCCACTCGACACTCTCATTTTACCCCTCCCCCTTTGACCTGATAAACCATTATATTGTTTCTAGTCCTATTACTAAGTCACTTTAGTACTAACAGTAGTCAATGGTTTTGAGTGCACAAAACGTGGACCATTGATGCTCTTTTACACGCGTGGCCGATCAATCCTGTGTTTTGATGTGCTACTCTTTCAACAACATGGCAATGTATGAATCAGATGCCCCTATATTGGTTTTGGGTTATGCTGAAATTTTCAGCGTTCGCAGGCAAATGTACTCTGAAAATGAGCAAACACCCCCCCCCCCCCCCCCCCCCTCCCCCTTTTCAGTATAAAATCACTAGAAAGCACTACCGGTATTGCTTGTTGGAAAAAAGGACTGATGGATCAGCTTAGAAAGGCTGAAATTTGAGGGGGCCCGCAACTCATAGTGGACTTTAGTGTACACACGCTCTATGCAAACTTAAATTTATAGCAGTGGACTCCTTTGAATATGATTTCTTTAAGATGCGTAATTCGTATATTGGAGATGTCTCGTTGAATGGCATTGTTTCTTGTGAGGGTTTCTTCTGGCATACCATTACCTTAAAAAAGCAGAAATGTTCTGTCAAGGGTTCATGATCCGTCAACTGTATATGGAGGACGCCACCTGGACCCTGAGCCAATGCGGGATGAGGAATGAACATCCCCCAGAGCGCGTCACAAATCCCCCCCATCGTCGCTCATTCGCTTCAGAATTCATTACTTCCACGAAGAAATCGGAACAACCAATAAGAACACAGAACCTACAAGCAATCCCCTTGGAATTCGTCGAGGTGTCTCCATGCTCCGCTACTCTCGATCTGCTGCATCCTACGGTTCAGGTGCACCGGAATCTCGAAGAGTCACTAGAGCATGACTGAGCAGCAACGGGTGCATGCTTCACCTCGCCAAACCAACCAAACAGGTTCCCCCCCAGTTGCATTAGTCTGCTGGGCACTGGTGACCCCGGGGAGAAGCAAAGCACCTCCAGTATATTTTATTCTCCTGCAAGAGAGAGTCAGGACTTTCATCCAGTTAGGTCGGCCGGGTGACTTACCCCCCGAGTGACGAGTCCCCCCGACCTACAGGATCCCCAATTCCCACACTCGAAAGATCGTCTTCCAGCCATGGCTGCCTCTCTGACCACTCCCGTAGGTGGTGGACTCGTAGTTGCTTCATCCTCCGCCAGCGAGCTTCATGGCGCATCCATTCCATTAACTATCAAGTGCCCACCTTCCACTTCCCAAGTGTGCAAGCAATGTGCTGTCTGTGCTCTTCGCTCACCAAAGTCTCCCCATGCTAGTTACTTCCGCAGAAAGCAGGAACGTCCAGAGCCAGTAAAAGCAGTCACTACCCTTCCTAGTCCGCTGGCTACTAGCATTTCTCCCCTTTCGTCAGTCTCGGACCTTCTGATGCTTGAAAATTCGTTATACGGGAGAGAATTCCTTTTGGACTGCGAGTTTCCGGAAGGAGTAGACGAAGCTGCCCTTACAAAGGACCTGAGTGAAGAGGAGACTGAACGCTCGTTGCTGGAATCACAGTGGGAGCTTCCTTCAAAGGACCCCGAGCTCTCTGAAAATGTCTCTGAGCCACTCCAGGCCAGCAGTTCCAGGAAGGCTAGCAGAAACATTGTTGTTAACAAAAGCATGTCTGCGAGGAAGCGCCGTATGCAGGCCAGACGCAACCGAGATTTGCAGGATCAGACTGCCGATGCGAATGTTTTCCGTGTGGGCCTAGAAAGCAAAGGCAAGGGTGACGTTAGCGAGAAGGAGTCATCGAGCGACTTTCTTGCAACTTTTCTTACCGAAATTGGGAAGGCCAAGCTGCTGACCAGGGAAGAAGAGATTGAGCTGTCCAGGAGAGTCAAGAAGTCTGTGGAGCTCCAAAGTCTACGAGCCAGGTAGGGCTCGATATCGCTTCTGTCCTCGTTTCTTCTGTCCCTCTTCCGCCTCGTTGTGAACGTATTTCCTTTCAATGTTTCAGGGTGTCTGAGGAGCTTGGTCGAGAGGCCACCCACTCCGAGTGGGCGAAGGCGCAAGGCTGCTCGGTATACTCGCTCAGGAGGAAGCTGAGGGAGGGGGAGCTGGCCAGGCATAAGTTGCTTGCGACAAACTTACGTCTGGTAGTTTCCGTGGCGAAGAAGTACATAAGATGTGGGGTTGAGCTCTCCGATCTGGTTGCGGTAGGTGACTGCATGTTACGTCTGCTCGTTCATTCGAGTAAGAAGTGTGTCTCAGTTCAATTACGTTGGCCGGTTTGCTTTTCAGGCTGGAACGATGGGCCTCTCTAAAGGTGTCGAGAAGTTCGACCCGAACAGAGGGTACAAGCTCTCCACTTACGTTCACTGGTGGATCCGACAGGTAGGAGCTGTTATACCATCGCGCACCTGTTGGTATTTGTTGAGTTGCTGCTGCCAGCGTTTGCTGACTTCATCCTTTCCCACTCTGTCTTCCAGGCGGTAACACGGGCTGTTGCCGACCACTCCCGCACGATCAGGCTGCCTGTCCATGTGCACGAGACCCTCGGAAGATTGCGAAGGGCGAAGGCACAGCTCGCGAGCGAAGGGGAACTAGCGAGCGTCAAGGTGAGTGATGTACCGCCAAATTAGTTGCGAACCACTCGAGGCCAACCTGGGACTGATCTGAATGCGTCCGCCTGTTTGCAGAATCTCGCTAACACCTTGGGATTGTCAGAGCGGAAAATTGACAACGTCCTCAAGGTCAGTGTTGACATCTTTTTTATCGTTGCGCATTTCGTCTTGTATATGGCTGACATGATCGAACGACTGATCGTTTTGTTTGTATATTGCAGCTCAAGTACAAGACAAGGTCCATGAACGAAGAAGTATCGCCAAACAACCGCATGGAAGAGGGCTCGACAATGGACAACGTGAGTATTTGTGCATTTTGGAGTTCGGATGGTCCTACTTCGCCATGCCCTTCTTATATAACCTTCGCCTCTGTTTTCCAGTTCATTGCAGATCCAGATGCGGAAACTCGCCCCTGGAAGGAGCTGGAAGCGGATTTCCTGCAGGTAAGTCTTTATCGTCTGCATCTTCCTGTCGAGGTTGTGTCGGGACTTGGTTTCTCATGTGATGCGCTCTGTCTTCAGGCCAATGTCAAGAATGTGCTGCTTGATCAGCTTGATCCTCGAGAACGGGACATCATCCGGCTAAGATTCGGATTCGGAAGGACTGATGGAAGGACAATGACTCTTGATGTGATTAGCCAACGGTAAGTATTGACTTCTTCAGCCTCCTGTATCTACTCTGTACAAGCTGCTCACTAAACGTCTTTCTCATTGCAGATATGGAGTTTCTAGAGAGAGGATCAGACAGCTTGAAACAGTGGCTGTGCGCAAGCTGAAGCTTCTCAGCCAGGGCAAAGAGTTGCACAGGTATTGCTACTAGCAGTGACACGCTGCGCGTAGTAGCACACTGTTGATATTATAAATGCCAGCAGGAGGCACGGAGGACTGGAGCTTGTAGATCCCCCAACGTGGAGTGGGATGATGCTTTGCAGTAGCTGTGGCCAGAGGACTGGTGGAGATGTGCTATGCAGTAACTGTACAGGGAAGTTTCTATCATCAACAGAATGTTGAATGAACTTGCAGTGGCCTCCGCCTTCTAGTGTCATAATTGAAGTAAAAGCTTAGCTTGGAGGAGAAATTAGAGTGGAGATGGATTAAGAAAACAAACAAATATGTTAGTAGATGAGGAAACAGATAAATATTTAAAATTTCCTGCTACACGTCAAATAATTCAATTCAAATAAGTGAGTGCACAATAATCGAGCTGGGTGCGCCAACTGCGGCATATGCTTGAAAATTCACTCGTGTCGCTTCTCACGTGTGGTTCTCAACATGATCGCAAGGCGCGTTGTCGATCTCGATCGGACGATGACATCACCTTATCAGCTTCTAGCTTCGGCCATCCGACGGTCCATTCTCTTTCCCTGGCATTTGAGCGCGCTCTTCGATTGCACCACCAATTTCTGGAAGACATTGGTCGCTTCCAGCGCCCACTCCACGAATCGCGGCAGTGGCGACATTTCTCGCCCCATCCCAAGGCCCCGGTTCGAAGTTCCGACCAAATTCATCGTAGCATATCCATCCACTCGGGTTTGGTGAAGTAGGGTAGGAGGGGCATTGAGGCGCGATAAGACAGTTCCACGCATGACCCTGATTCACCAACACAACAGCTCTGACTCGACAGACCGTAAACGAGCGACGACTGGGACCAGCGGATTACTTATCAAGTTTGCTAGTTCTGCATTGATACGGCTAAGCTCGTAAAGTGTCGGAGGCGGCACGTTCGAGATCGAAGACGTATCCACAATCACCTTCTGGAAGACTCTCGAATTTTATATTGCGCAGCAAGCGAAGTGCTATAAGCACCGGCCATTATTTACGAGCACAATGGGCAGCGTTGGGAGGGTGTCCGCGTTCTGTCTGCTTGTTGCGCTGGCGTTACCTGCGGTGCTGGCGGAGGGAGGAGCGGAGGGCGGGAGGCGGCTATCGCCGGCGGTCGGGAAGACCGCGGACGCCGGGGCGATCAGCAATAAAACGACAGAGTCAGCGGACGAATCGAGGGCGGTCGAGGAGGCGAGGGCGATGACGGCGCTGCTCGTGAAGGCGCCTCGGACAGCCATGGCTAACGCGCCCTTCCTCCAAGCCCTCTGTCCGTATCTCCCCGCGAACAGACTCTTCGCTGCGTGTCCGCCTCGCCTTGCGCTCCGCCGCTTGCTCGATTTCTAATGAAAACGTTTCGTTTCTTCGCCTCCACTGCCATTGCTTGACCCGCACCGCGCATGCCCTCCCGCGCCTATTGCGCTCCCTCGTCCGCGTTCCACGACGATCATCCGCAGATCTCTGCCCGCGCTCATTCCCCCCATCAGCATTCTGTTCCGCTCGCCATCCACTTCACTCTCAGATTTGACCGTTCCTAACCCTCCCCACTTCCCTCACCCCTCTCTCCTCTTCCACCCCTCCTCACCTCCTCTCCTTCCGGCCCCGTCCCGCTGTCCGCCCATCAGTCGACGCGCGGAGAGGAGGCTCCGCGACGCTTTTCCTTCCGCTGAGCGGCTTCCGCGTGCTGGCGGACGCCGTGGGCTACGACTACCCGCGCTTCAACCGCATCCTCAAGTACCACCTTATACCCAACGCGCGCTACACTCTAGCGGATCTGAAGGCGCTGCGGGAAGACAGCCTGCTGCCGACCGCCGAGGGCAGCAAGTTGAAGGTGTTTTCGAGCCGCGGCTCCAAGATCGTGTGGCTGCAGGGGCGCTCGGTTATCCCCGCGGCGGTGACTATACCGAACTTGTTTGTAGGAGAACGCCTCATTGTGCACGGGCTGAGCCAAAGACTCATACCGCCCTCGTTTTAGTCACTGCGCTCACCAACCCCTCGTTTATGAGCCCAGCGTTTGTTTTTCTTGTGAAGCATGCGTGTACTGTATTGTTAGCGGTTGTCCCCATTAGCTGTGAGCACAGGCCCATTGCCTGTAGTGCAGTGCAGACCTCCACTGCACAGTAGCATCCCTCGAGAGTTCCTGCCTTGTGCGCGTGGGGCTCTCGGCTGGGGGTTGCTGACTGCTGTCGTTCCCTCCTCTTTGCTCCTCTGTGAGCGGCCCTAGGATAAGATGTAGTAGCTGACATGACAAATAATGATGTAGAGCTGCCTTTATTGTGCAACAAACTACAGCTGACAGCCAAGGGTGCCAGAATAAAGCAAAATGGGGCTCATTAACCCAGTGGCCTACCAAGGATTAAACCCTATCAACGACATCAACCTGAGCTCTTTGCTTCTGATTCTGTCACCTCACACCCCCTTCACACAAGACCCTGCCCCAGCAGACACGTCACTAACTCCACTCAATGCCGCCCCCACTCCTCCCCGTCCCCCATCCCCACCAACCCCCCATCCTGCCCCATCACCCCTCACCCTGCTCGCCCCTTCCTGCAAACTGCCATCCGACACGCTTGAATCGGGGAGGCTTAAAACGGGTACATCCCCCCAGCGCTTGGTGGAGCTGAGGCGGCGCCGAGCCCAGTGGCACTGGATGGACTGTGCCGCCCGGGACATGGGCCGCCGCACCTCCTCCCAATCCACGGTCGCCACACGCGACAGCAGCTGCACCACCCCCTCCTGCTCCTTCACCCCCTGCCCACCACTGCCGCCACTGCCAAAATTGCCGCTGCTGCCACTGCGCCCTCTGTGCGGTGAGTGCGCTGCTCCCTGTGACTGCGTCTGCAGTGCTGCTGCCAGCACCCTGCCACTGAGGGTGCGGTCGAGCGGAGGGCGGGTGGGGTCGCGAGAGCGAGCGAGAGAGAGGCTGCTGCAGCTCAGAGCCCGCCCTGGCAGGTGAGACGGCATGGCGGCAGCAGCGTTAATGCTAGCACCAGTGGCGGCAACAGCAGTGGCACCAGCAGCGGTGGTACCAGCAGAGACAGAAGAGCTGGCCTTGCTGCTCTCTGGGCGGCGGTGTGCCGCCTGACATGCTGCCGCCCAGCTGCTTTGGCGGATGTCGAGAGGGAGTGAGGGAGAGGCGAGAGGAGGCGCGGAGGAGGCAAGGGGGTGAGGGCTGGTCTCAGCAGCAGCAGCAGCAGCAAGTGGAAGCGATGTGGCAGCGGTGGCAGCTTGGACGGCAGTGGGTGTGGTAGCAACAGCAGGGGTGGCAGTAGCAATGCTACCAACAGCGAGAGAAGCAGCAGCAGGTAAAGGCGCAGTGGCAGGCACGGTGAGATGAGGGGGCTGGAGACTTGCACAACTGCCGCCAACGCTGCCACCGCTGCTGGGGGGTGGAGAGGCGGCAGCAGCAGGCAGGCAGGCGAGAGGGGCGGTGAGTGCGGGAGGTTGAGGAGGTGCAATGGCAGCAAGGGGAGCAGTGGTGGGTGGCGTGGGGGAGAGGCAGGCCGCTGTGCATTCGCGCACCACCGAAGCCAGGTCCCACTCCCTTCTCGCCCCCTCGCCCCCGTCCTCCATTTCACCAGCACCCCCCATAACTCCATTCACACCGCACACCACCACGTCCAGCTCCTCCCACACTCCTCCTCCTCCCTCCTCACCTTCCATCCCCTCCAGGCCACTGGCGTTCATGGTGTGAGGCGAGTCCCACAGCTCTGCACTCACTGCCACGCTGGCAGCTGCCTCGAAGTCCATTGGTGCCACGCTGGCAGCCTCCTCCGCACTCATTGGCTGCAGTGGCTGGGACTGGCCAATCAGGAAGCAGGGCTGGGTCATCGGTGCACTTTCAGGCAGACCAGGCTCTCCCAGAGGACCCCCATCGTGTGCACTCCACCGCTCACCACCGTCTGTCATACCTCTCTGCACCGCACTCACCACTGCCTCGTGGGCCTCTGCACCCACACCACCCTCTCCCATGCCGCCTTCCACCACGCCTTCCGCTCTTCCATCCCCATTCCCAGAAATTATCTCAAAGCCATGTGGTTGTGTCCACTCCTCAAGGCCCTCCTCCTGCCGTTGCTGCTCTTGCTCTTGCGGGTCGGGCTGCTGCTGTTGCTCTTGCACTGGTCGCCACTCCGTGCTGATTCCCCCTTGCTCACAGTATGCCAGGCTCGCCACCCCATCCAGACTGGCGGGCAGCCTCGGCGTCAGGCTCGGATCCAGGTTCGGAAACGGAGGCGAGGGGCTCGGCAGCTCGTCCAGGTCCGGCAGGCGAGCCCAGTCCACCTCGACCTGTTCCCTGGATTCCAAACCTGAGGGCGTCTGCCACTCCAGGCTCGGCAGCAAGTTCGGCGAGACGCCCGAGCCTTGCTCACCACCGCAGGCCAGAGGCATGAGTGGGAGGTCCGAAGTGCCTTCGTCAGTCCACAGTGACTGCATAGAGTGTGCCTGTAACGAGAGATCTGGAGAGCCGCTCCAGTTGGGCAATTCATACAGTTGTGATTCAAACGAGGGGGCCTGTGGGCCTAGAGCTGGTGACTCTAACGAGAGCTCGGCCAGCAGGCTCTTGCTGCTGCTGCCGTCCATGTGAGGGCGTGGTTGCGGTGGGGAGATGGGCGAGGGGAGTGAAGGGGCGGCGAGAGGGAGTGAGGAGGCGGGTGAGGGTGGGGAGGTAGGACGTGCGGGAGGGGGAGAGAGAGGCGCAGGTGCATGCGAACCGGGAGGGGCGCCAGCTTCGCAAGCAGACAGGTCAGCCTGGGACGCAGACACGTCAGCATGGGACGCTGACAGGTCAGCAGCAGCAGGAGGGGGCACAGCAGCAGAGGCGAAAGCAGAAGTCGCGGCGGAGCCCAGAGGCCGTCCCGGCGTTGCTGCTTCCCCTCGCGCCACCTCCGCGCCATCCGCGCCCTCCCTCTGCGCGCCACGCGCGCCCGCCGCCTTGCCGTCGCGCGCGGCCACGTGCGGCGCGTTGGAGCTGCCCTGCCGCGAGAACGGCCTTCGCGCGCGCCGCTTCCCGCCGTCTCCCGCGCCCTGCTGGCCCATCGAAGCCCCCCCATCCGCGGCGGAGCTTCCCGCGGGCGCGACGACCGCCCTTCCCGCCGTGTGAGCCGCGGCTACCGCCTCCCGCAACACCGCCACCTGCCTCGCCGTAATCGCGCCCCCGCCGCTGCGCGCTCTCGCGGACGCCGACATTGACGCCGCCTTTGACGCTCCGCGTTTCCCGCCGCCAATCACTGAGTCCAGCGACCCCTCTTCCGCATCTGCCGAACCGCCGCTGGTCTGCGCGCCGCCCTCAGATCCCGCAGCATTCGCTCCTGCCGTATCCGTCGCCGCAACCGCCGCGTCCGCAGGGCCTCGCTGGAAGCAGCTCTGCGCGCTCGGAGTAGGCGGCTCGCTGGTGGTTGCTTCCTGCCCGAGGCTGAAGCTCTGGCTCCGGCCGGACGTGGTAGGTTGTTGCTCAGGGCTGGAAGCAGGTTCGGAGGCACTGAACGTGGGGTCAAGAAAGCTCCAAAGCTCTCCGAGCGTTTGGCGAAAGATGGGCGCTGGCGAAGGCAGTAGCGAACGTCGCTGCACCAACATTTTAACCAGAGGCTGCCCGACAACAACATCTGTCTTCTGTTTCGCGCCGCGATTGGCGCGTGGGCTTTCAAGATTCATCGGCGCGGGAGTCTGCGCCGCGAGGCTGGCCGAATCCCCGCCGCGCTTGCGCTGCGCAGTTAGTCCGCCGCGCGGGAAGGCGGAGGGAGTGGGTGACGAAGGAGCACTCTCAGAGCGATCGCAAGGATCCGAGTCGCTCGCATTGAACACGTCCACTTGCATCCGCTCACCGTCGGTTGCGGCAGTTGACTCGGTCAACGGAGCCTTCTCCTTCTTCCCCCTCGGCCGCTTCGGCTGCTTGCCCGCACCCGCCAACGCCTCACGACGGCGCTTTCTCGCCGTCGCTCCGCTGCCGCCGGTGCCGGCCGCTTTGGCAGGCGGGGAGGAGAGACCGCTGGCGAGTGTGGCGGGGTGAGAAGCGACGATCTGGTTTGAGTCGTTTGCGTAGCTCGCGGCGGCAGTGGCGTTGGCTGCCGGCGGGGAAACGGGCAGCCATTCATCGATCAGGACTGATAGGCTAATATCCGTCATCGTGCCAAGTGGCATCAGTCAGGCCAACGGAATTCTTGTACGATATGGACTGGAATTGGAAAAACCACGGTTCGTATCGCGGCGCGCGCGTGGTGCGCTGGGCATGAGCCCAAGTTGCCTGAATTCGCCCCCAGTACGAGCCGCTATTCGTCACGTTCCTGGAGCTACGATGGCCGCAAATGTAAATTAGTTTATTGCCAGAACGCGTACTAAGTCGAGTGCGGACGATGCAGACTCACACGTGATAGCTCAACATTGGCAAGAATAGCTGCGTCTTCTGTTGGCAGGCCAGAACTCAAGAAGGCGCAGCTTCATCCACGGGGTTTGTGCCTAAGAAGCGACAGCTTGAGAGGCGCTAAGTAAATTATTGGAATGGAATGGGGCTGATTGGCGGACGAGATGAGTCGAGGATGTGAATGAGCGGAAACACTTCGATGGCGGGTGAAAGGAGGTGAGGTGAATCAATGCGGAGGAGGGCGGAAAGCGAACCGCAGATGCGCGGAAGAGGTGCGAGAGGGTATGAGGGGGTGGGTATTTTCTGCTGCCCACCGCCCACTGCCCGTTTTCCGATTCCTCCACACACAACAGGGAGTGCTGGCGTGTACCGAATCCCGATCAGTCCATCCTGAGCTGCCTGCCCGTACGGAAATTAGAATCGAACGCGTCAAACTCGAAGTCAGCCCCCCCTTCGAACCGCATAGCTTGCCCCAGTCCGCCTAAACTCCCGCAACCTGCCCTCGCCCATCCGGCTCAGCCTGTGAGTCATCAACGATGGAGATCCTTGGATGTAGGATATGGTAAATCTCGTCCGTTGCAACGCGTTTTGAATTATTGGTGGTGCAGGAGCGAAAGCCAATGGTGGATCGAGGTGAGCTGACATTGCTCCTGACAAGCTTGCGACATTCTTGGAGCGGGTTACGTCTTCAAGACGACAGTCGCAACCTCAAGTCAAAACGTAGCCATATCACTACAACCGTAACAGTGTCCGAATGAAAACAATCGTGTGCATAACAAATTTGTTTCCATCATATACAGGAGGTGTTTATGCAGCAACTTTATGACCTGGTAATAGAACCATAGGCGCAGTGAGGTTCCATTTTTTTGAATGTAAAGTGAAGACGTGGGTGGAGGCCATAATATTTCCATCCTACCCCAGAGGTGTTACGATATGAAACTTTATGAGAAGGCATTCCTGTATGCTGCAGGGGCCGACTCTAAAGAGTACGAAGCCGATGAGTCAGAAGAGTCAAAGCGACACTGGTAACCGTCTGATCAAGACCGATGCAGGCAGAAACATTCGAAGTGAAAAGAGTGGGAACAGGTTTGAAATGGGTTCCCGCGCCGCACGGTTTGAACTTCGCTGTAATAAGGGAATGTACCCCTTGGAGTACATGGCTAGTCTAGGTCGTTTCGTATTCCTTTGTATTTCCTATATAAACTCGATGTATGCATGCTATTATCATCTCAGTCATTTACATTCACTCTGACCTGAGGTCAACACTTCCGCTGCAAACATTACCCTGCGATCAACCATGAGCAATCCTTCGCTAAGTCCTACTTGGGATTGTAACATGGTATGAGAGCTACTCATGGATTCTTCGCAACTTCACTTCCGTGAAATTCACCGAATCAAGATCTGGCGAGCGGCACACGCTCCAAGACCAAGATGGCCGGAGGATCCGGAGGCCAAACGAATCTGACGGCCGAAGGACAAACCAACCGGGCTGCGACAAATGAGGCGACAACCACGATCAGCACTGCCGCACTCGAGCAATTATTTTCGCGACTATCAACTATGGAGAAAGACCTCCAAGAATTGCGCAAAGGCGATGCGGGAACCTCTTCCCAACCAGCTCAACCTGGACAACCGGCTGCGAAAAGCCGCGATACCGCCGCGCACACCTTCTCCCTCGACACAGACAAATCAACAACAACTGCCCCCCGTCCAAGTGATGAAGTCATTAATTCTGCGCAAGCACGCTTCCTCAGCGTTTCGAAAATTAAGACTACTGCCGCGTTTGACGGCAAGGAGTTTTACACTTGGAGTTTTGAGCTTGAGCTCCTCCTACAAACAGCGCAGATCTATCATTACTTCGACGGCTCCTACGCAAAACCGGTGGAAGACACCGAAGACGCTAGGACTCAGTACTACAGCGAGTCCCTCATGGCGTACAGTGTGCTGCTATGCAACATGACGCCTGCGGAACAACTCAGCATTCGCTCTTACAAAGAGAGCGCCGCTCCAGCTTTGGAAGTCTGGAAGCATCTCGTTGAGGTGTATCAACCGAAGGATTCGGTCACCGCTAGCAGGCTCCTGCAGCAACTCATGGAGACCAAGATGGGGCACGGGGAGAAAGCAAATTCATATATTAACCGCTGTCGGAACGTTCGTGACCAAATCATGAAGCATGGAAGCGCCATTTTGGAGGAGATCTTCGTCAACATCGTCCTCCAAGGACTCGGGCCAGAGTGGAAGCCCTGCAAAGCGCTACTCCGACAACGAGGAATCATCTCTGAAGCCGCGCTATGCGCCGCCCTCCTGACTGAACAGCAGGACATGGATTCGAGCAGGACAAGCTCCGCGCCGCGCCAAGGGGCGCCTCGCCTTCTACACAGACAACCGTGAAGAGCGACGACAGCCAAGGCGCCACTACTGCAAAATCTGCAAAGTCTTCGGACATTCAACGGACCGATGCAAGTTCCGGTCAAACAATCGCCACCCGAATTCCACTCACCACAACAATTGGGTCGGCCGACAAGACGCTCGTCACTTTCAGCCTCAGCAGCAAGCCTCACGCCCTCCTGCACAACACCAACAGCAATAGCAGGCACAAGGATCTCAAGCAGGAGCTCCCAGAAACGCGATCGCCAACATGGCGACAAGACGTCGCCCACGTGCCGCCGAACCAGATGAGGAAGAAGAACTTCGCGGCGAGCTTATTCAACCTGAAGAAGGGTGTAATAATTCCCTCACAGAAGACCACTATTACCGGTATGACGAGGACGAGCAAGATTGGCACCAGCCAATACAACTACGGGAAAGTCCACCCCACAACAATCAGCACTACGTTCCCGTGGGATGGAGAGAAGATGAGTTCTTCGAGAGACGATACAAGGCGACTCTGGTGACACCGAGGCTCGCTCTCCTTCTGCGCAATAACAACGTCGACAACCATAACACCTGGTACCTGGATAGCTGTTGCGGGCAGCACATGGTGGGGTCTGTCCGCTACATCTCGAACATCAGCCGCGCTCCCGCCACCTACGTCACTGTCGCCAACAACGAGCAACTGCGCGCAAATGCGCAAGGCATCGTGGTGTTGCAAGCTCGGGACAGCAACACGCACATCACGTTTAATGACGTGCTCTACGTGCCGGATCTCCGCTTCAACTTATTGTCAGCAGGACAACTCAGAGACTGCGGAGTAATGCTCGCCACGAATCCCTACACATGCGACCTCATCTTCACCTACGCCCCTCCGGACACACCCGTCGAATCGCACAAATACCTCGGAAGAGCCCGCTCGCTCAACGGCATTTACGTAATCGACTTCGATATCCCCAACTGCCAGGCATCATCCGACGAGCTCGTGGACCTCGTCCCCCTGGATTTTCCATACATGAGCGTGGAATCATGGCAGCATCCGGACGGACGACCGTGGATACGCCGCAGCCCCCACCCTGAAGAAATCAATCTTCATCAACCCAGCCCTGACGGCATCTGCACCACATGCTTCACACCAACGGCAAGCCGCACAGAAGAAATTGAAAAGGATCTCGCGACGATTCAAGAGGCGGAAAGCGCCGAGGCGGAACCTACGGGTATGGCGGAAATAGAGCTCGCTATCACTACTCACCGCATCTTCGGCGAAGAAAATGAAAAGTTTGGACAACGACAGCAAGAGCGCCCAACGCCCCGCGCAGAAACCCTCCGCTGGGTCTTAGAAGCAAACATCGGAACCTTCGACGAAGAAGGACGCCCGCGCCCCTATCCTCGCGAAATCTACCGCCACATCGACACGGCGTGGAAGGATCCTGACGCAAAAGAGGAGATGAACGTCCAAGAGGAGGAAGACAAGGCAAAGGCAGAGAAGAAGCAGAAACTGTATGAGGAGCGCGTAGCGGCAGGATGGGACGAGGAGTCAGCACGACGTGGCGCATGGGGAGACGACGACTACACACCAGAGGATGGTGCAACATGGGGATCCGCAACTGGCGCATCCGGCACCGTGCGAGGTTGGGGAACAGGCGGATGGGGCGATGCAGGAGGATGGGGAGGAGACGAATACACGGATGCCCCGCTCACCAAAGAAGAAGAATAGGAGATAGAACGCGAAATAGCTGCAGAACTCGGAGAGCGATCACCCCGCGTCCCTATCCCACTCGGACGTCGCCCGCGCAACATTCCTTCACCACCCCACTCACCCTCACGCTGGTCGGATCCTTGGTTGGAGATTGAGGAGGGGAATGTCCCTGCCACTCCACCACGAGAATCACTTGGGCCAATCTCTCGCCCAGACCCCTTCGCACGATTGATCGAAGGTACGCGGACTCCTCTCAACATCATTCCCGATCGCAACTTCCTCACCCTCTACCTCACGACGGCACCTGCAGAAGGGGAGACAGAAGCAGAAGCAGAAGCAGAGGAGCCGGACAACGAAGCAGAACCAGGAGGGAAGAAGGACCAGTGCCCCAAATCCCCCACGTGACAGAAGCAGAGGCCGCAGAACATCATGCTCGTTACCTGCGTACCTCCGGAATCCGCGCAGATGACGACCTCTGGCATCAGCGACTTGGTCACCCCTCGCGCCAGACGCTCAACAACTGTCTCCGCGCCAAAGTCTTCCTACCAGGAGCACTGCTGCGCCCTGACGGCACGGAACCGCTCAGCACATCACACCCAACCACCTGCACTATCTGTCCCACTGCCGCCCTCACGCACCAAGCCTACCCCTCCCTGGAGCCAAGCACCAACCGCTACAAGAAATTACAGAAAGTCTACAGCGACTTCATTGTGCTCACCTTCGACGGCATCAACGGCGAACGATACACGCTCACCTTCGTGGACGCATACTCACGCCACGTCTGGATCGCCAACGTCGACGTCCGCTCAAAAGCTCCAGAAGCATTCCGCATCTGGCTCGCACACGCGCAACGGCAATTAGGGAAGAAGCTGAAAATCTGGCAAACTGACGGCGCCAAGGAGTTTCGCAGCATCAAAATGGAAAGTGCTATCGCAGAGAAAGGAATCAAGCATCAGATCTCTCTCCCCTACGCTCACCAGCTGCAAGGCGTCGCCGAACGAGTCAACCGCACTCTCATGATGAAGGTGCGCGCCCTCATGAATCAGTCCGGCCTTCCCAAGAAATATTGGCCGTACGCCATGAACCACGCTGTGCGCCTGCACAACCTCCTCTCCACCACAGCCAACAGGGGCAATCTCTCCCCGCTCATGAAGTGGACCTGCTCCAAGGAGAGACACGTCCATGCTGAGGGTCTGGGGGTGCATGGTGCAGTATCGGCCAACTTCGGCAACAACTGGCAAGTTCTCTCACCGCGCACGATGGGGAGTCCACCTGGGGCTCAGTCACGAGTACCAGGGTTGGCTGATTCTTGACATTGACAACAAGCAGATCGTTCCCGCTCGTGACGTTCTCTTCTACGAGCGTCTCACCTTGGAGCAGTGGATTGAGGACGAACGCCGCCACGTCGCACGCGCCTACGTCAACAGCGGTCGTAGTTTTGCAACTCCCGAAGACGAGGCAGCAGCAGCAGTACTCGACCGCGACCCCGCCGACGAACATCCCGGCGTTCCGCCACGCCCGCGCGACGACGACGACGATGATGACGACGACACACCCGCACCAGGACCATCGCGTCGCCAACCCGAGCCCAGCACTACCGCAACTGCCCACGAGAGTGACGATGACGATGTGGTGGAGGTCACCACCGCTAACACCACCAATGTGTCCGGCCTGCAGCTTCTCGGCCTACACACGTCTCTCACTACCCTCACGCGCGCCGTCGAGCCCAAGAACCCTCGCCAGGCTCTGACCGGTCCCCACGCCAAGGAGTGGCGTGCTGCTATGGACGCGGAGCTGAGGGCACTGGAATCACGCGATACATGGGTCCTAGTCGATCGTGCAAAAGTGAAGGGGAGGAGGGTGCTAAGCGGAAAATGGGTATTCCGTCTTAAAACTAACGCTGACGGCACTATCGAGCGCTTCAAGGCACGCTAGGTCGTACGCGGGTACGACCAGCGCCACGGCATTGACTTTGATGAAACCTTCGCTCCCGACAGCCGTCACACCTCCGTCAGGATTCTACTCGCCATTGCCGTCGCTAAGCACCTACCACTGCGGCAGATCGACGCCAAGAACGCGTTTTTGTACGCGCTGGTGGATGGAACTATCTTCGTGGAACAACCACACACCTACGGGGAAGGAGACCCCAGAGTCTGTCAGCTGAAGAAATCCCTCTACGGGATAAAGCAAGCGCCGCGTCTCTGGCAGCAGCACCTGCACAAAATCCTCCTGGAAATCGGCTTCAGGCAACTGCCGCACGACCCGGGAATGTACCGCCTTCATTTTAACGGCGACTACATCCTCCTGACTGTCTACGTCGACGACCTGCTGTACACCGGCACCTGCAACAAGCTCCTTAATCAGTTCGAGGAGAACCTGGCGCAGCGCGTTGACATCACCATCAACCACAACGTCACACAGTTCCTGGGGCTGAACATCACCTACGCGCCAGAAGCAATTCACCTGTCAGCCTCCAAGTACGCAGAACAGCTGGGGGAACGCTTCAACATTTCGCCCGCACCACTCTCAACTCCTTACCGCAACCCCAGCGCCAACTACAAACCGGACAACAAACCTCTGTCGCCAGCAGGACTCCAAATGTACCAGCAGAAACTGGGGTGCCTGCTGTTCGCCTCTGTCACTTGCCGACCCGACCTTTCGTACATCGCCAACCAACTGGCACAGTACTCTCACAAGCCAGTAGCAGAGAACCAGCTGGAACTGGAGCGCGCCCTGCAGTACTTTATTTCCACACCTGACATCGGGCTCTCCTACTCCACGCTGACAACAACCTCCTTCAACCTCAACGGCTACGTGGACGCAGATCATGCCACTGATCCTGCGAATCGACGGTCCCGAACCGGCTTTATTTTCCGCCTGGAACCAACAGGACCAATCTCCTGGAACTCACAGAAGCAGGAGCTGGTTGCCCTGTCATCGGCCAAAGCAGAATACATCGCCGCGACAGCAGCAGTTCGCGAAGGACTGTACCTGCAGGAGTTGCTGCAGGAAGCGAAAATTCCAACTTCGCCCACCTTTCGCCTTCACTGCGACAACCAGAGTGCCATCAAGATTGCGAACAAGCCAGGGTTCGTGAACCGCACGAAGCACATCGCGCTTCGGTACTTTTTCGTCAAGGACGAAATTGACCAGGGAAAGGTTGACCTCACGTACTGCCCCACCACCGAGATGGCAGCCGACTTCCTCACCAAGCGACTGCCACGTCAGCAGTACAAGCACTGCTCCGACCTCACCGGAGTAGTCAAGCGAGTCAGTCCCTTGCGCGCCCAGGATATGAAACTTTATGAGAAGGCATTCCTGTATGCTGCAGGGGCCAACTCTAAAGAGTACGAAGCCGAGGAGTCAGAAGAGTCGAAGCGACACTGGTAACCGTCTGATCAAGACCGATGCAGGCAGAAACATTCGAAGTGAAAAGAGCAGGAACAGGTTTGAAACGGGTTCCCGCGCCGCACGGATTGAACTTCGCTGTAATTAGGGAATGTACCCCTTAGAGTACATGGCTAGTCTAGGTCGTTTCGCATTCCTTTGTATTTCCTATATAAACTCGATGTATGCATGCTATTATCATCTCAGTCATTTACATTCACTCTGACCTGAGGTCAACACTTCCGCTGCAAACATTACCCTGCGATCAACCCTGAGCAATCCTTTGCTAAGTCCTACTTGGGATTGTAACAAGAGGAGCAATAATTAGTAGCTCCTCATGTCAAAATTAGGAACGTAAGAATGACTAGAATGAGGACAGTACAGGATTGTATAGCTAACCCTAATTGGGGTTGTACCCCGTAGAGAGTACCCCACTATAGCCTAGCAAGTAGAACTGTAATTTGACACACCCCCATAGGCTAAGTGGGGGACAATAAGATGGTCACAAGACCAGTCAAGAGAGGCAAACAAAGCAAAGCTCAGGGTGGATCTCAAGGATACCACACATTCTGAGCACAAGCAAGCGACCACAAAGCCAGTTCACATGCAGAGTTATAAAAGCACAAGCAGTACAGTGATCACAACCTAGCAAAAGCAAGCATGCAGGTTTATATAGAGATAGAACACAGTACAAGACAAGATCAAGAGACAAGCAGGTGAGGCAGAGTAGGCACAAGGCCTAGAGCAGTGCAGAAACGCTGATGATCACCATACCCAAGGGCCTTGGTGAAGACATCAGCATTGCTGGCCCGAGAGGCCACGTAAGCAAGGCGCAGCTGACCACGCTGCTGCAGCTCCGGAGCAAGAAAGTAACGAAGAGCAATGTGCTTCGTTCTGTGCTCTAGTCTCTGCTCCTGACACAAGGCCATCATGGCCTTGTTGTCAACGTACAGAACTGGAGGAGAACGAGGCCGATCACCCAAGTTGATCAGCAGGTAGGTCAGTCAGCGTAACTCCTGTGCAGCCATGGCCCCAGCGTAGATCTCGGCCTCACAGCTGGAACCAAGAACAAAAGACGAACGAGTGGACCTCCACGAGACAGAACCAGAGCCGAGACTGAAAGAGTAACCCTGGGACGAAAGCTGAGTCGCCTGGTCGTCAGCCCAAGAAGCATCGGAGTGTCCTGTGAGTATCAATGGACCCCGTCCTCCAAGCACAAGCCCCATGCCCGATGTACTGCACAAGTAACGCAGTACCCTCTGCGCAGCTGTCCAGTGCTCCTTCCTGTGTCGCCCGGGGGCGACGAAGCGAGCAAGGATGCTGAGAGGGTACGCGAGGTCAGGTCGTGTGCACGTCTTCAGGTACATGAGGCAGCCCACAAGCTCTGGATACAGGCCACTCGGCTCTACGGACTCGTCCGAAGGTGGAGCTGAGAGCGAGTGGCCGGTAGCCAGAGGAGTGGGCTGTGGCGAGGAGAACCGAAAGCGGAAGCGCTGAAGGACCTGGTGCACCATATGTGATTGAGTCAGAGTGATGGTGCACCGTGCTCTGTCCCGGGTGATCTGCAAGCCAAGATAGCTACGCAGCTCACCCAGGTCAGTGCAAGTGTGTCTCTTCTGCAGCTCCGCCTTCACAAGGGTCAGCGCCGCAGTGTCGGCAGTAGCAAAGACCAAGTCGTCGACGTACACGAGGATGTAGAACGGCGACAGAGTAGAGTCGGTGCGGTGAAACAGCGACGGGTCAGCAGTGGAAGGAGCAAACCCAAGAGCAGCAAGTGTCGTCCTCAGTGTGTCGTGCCTCGCGGGGCGCCTGGCGGAGACCTGGCCGTCGGAGGCTCGACTAGGTACCCTCTGGAAACGACCCAGTGAAGCTAGGTGGGCGGCGCAGCCACATCTCCTCGTGAAGGCTGCCCTGCAAGAAAGCCGTGGAGAAGTCGAGGGAGTGCAGCTCGTAGTCACGCTGTGCTGCAACGTGCATCAACACCCGAAGAGTAGTCATCTTCAGGGTGGGGGAGAAGGTCTGGAAGAAGTCAACCCCCTGTCGCTGACTGAAGCCTCGAGCAACGTAACGCGCCTTGAAGGCAGGCGGAGAACCCGGCGGCCGCTTCACCCTGAAAATCCACATGCCATCGACTATGTTCGCCCCTGGAGAGGGAACCTCATCGACGTAGGTGCCTGTGGACTTCCAAGAAGCCATCTCTGCATCCATAATTGTCTGCCACTTAGAGGAGTACTCACCCGTGATCGCCTCTCCGTAAGAGCGCGGCGTGGGGATGTCAAGTGCATCCGGGTCTCCCTCAGGGCAAAGCAGCATGGACGCGAAACGAGGTAAAGCGGCCGCGAGACACTCAAGCTCAAACTGCCTGTCCTCAAGGACGTCACAGCCAAGGGCAAGCTCGCCCCCGACGGACGGAGGATAGACGGACTCAGACTCAGTAACAAGACTCGCGACGTAGTCGAGACGACTCCTAGCAGCAAAGTCGACTAGCTCAGTGACTAGGGCAAACGCAGCAGTAGACTATAAGTCAGGGTCAGTGACGACAGTAGCGAGGAGACGAGTGACAATAGGACTGGCATCACGAGCAAGGTCGGACTCAGGGTCAGGAACGTCAGGAAGAGAGGACGCAGGAGGAGACGGCAGGGCAACACGCTGTGGAACAGAGGAAGGACGAAGTTCCATAATGTGAGTGCCTGGGACAGCAGGAGGACGAGGACGTGGGACACGACGAGCACGAACAGGTGTGGAAGCACGAGTCTCAGGCTCACGACGCGCAATTAGGGACGCAGTCACCTCAGTGTGAGGAGCAGGAGCAGGCAGCGGGGAGCCAGGCAGTAGCTGTGGCTGAGACTGGTCTGTCGGTGGACACAGTAGAGGCGGAGTGAGGCCAGTGGAAGACAGGAGACTAAGAACCTGGCGAAGGGCCGAGTCAGGTGGTGGCAGGGACGACTGCGGCTGCGGGTAGAAAAACGGTCGGCGCGGCACAGTACCCGTACCGCCAGCCGCTCCAGCAGCTCCAGCTCCAGCACGCCCAGTACCTCTAGCTCCAGCACCTCCAGCACCTCCAGCACTAGCAGCTCCAGCACCTCCAGCACCAGCAGCTCTAGCACCTCCAGCACCAGTAGCTCCAGCACCTCCAGTACCTCCAGCTCCAGCACCTGCAGCACCAGCAGCTCTAGCACCTCCAGCACCTCCAGCTCCAGTACCTCCAGCACCTCCAGCTCCAGTACCTCCAGCACCTCCAGCTCCAACACCTCCAGCACCAGCAGCTCCAGCACCTCCAGTACCAGCAGCTCTAGCACCTCCAGCACCAGCAGCTCCAGCACCTCCAGCACCAGCAGCTCTAGCACCTCTAGCACCTCCAGCTCCAGTACCTCCAGCACCTCTAGCTCCAGTACCTCTAGCACCAGCAGCTCCAGCACCTCCAGCACCAGCAGCACCTCCAGGACCAGCAGCTCCAGCACCTCCAGCACCAGTAGCACCTCCTGCTCCAACAGCTCTAGTACCTCCAGAACCAGCACCCCCAAACTCAGCACCCCCAGAACCGGCACCCCCAGACTCAGCACCCCCAGAACCACCAGAACCCACAGCGACAGGCTGCGGAGGCGGCGAAGACGGCCGAGGCGGAAAACCAAGAGGGATCTCCAAGCGCGGGGAGCGGCGAGTCGTCGCCGTATTGTCAGCTGCTGGGTCACCCCCCTCATCTGGGCTAGAGGTGTCAGAGGAGACCTCGAAAGGCTCAACCAAGGGGGGTGGGTCGACCTGGGACACACCTGAGGGAGCAGGACCCTGCGGGGGGAGGGGGTCTATCGGAGGAGAACCTGGGACTAGGAAGAGGGGCGGGGGGAGAGCGGGGAAGACGTGTGCAGGTGGAGATGGTAGAAGCAGACCAACTCGTCAAAGGTGACGTCCTGTGAAGACAGGACCCGGCGCGAGACAGGGTGGTAAAACTGCCAGGGCGGGGCGTCGGTGGGGAAGCCAAGGAAGACGCAGCGGAGAGTGCGAGGGGAGAGCTTGCTTGCGGTGGTATCGCGAACAAGGGAGAGAGCGCCCCAGACCCGAAACACCGACGCATCGCCAACCTCCCCCATCCAACGCTGTGTAGGCGAGGTCTCTGGAACAGAGACATGGGGCCAGAGGTTGAGCTGATGCGTGGCATATCGGACCGCAAACGGCCACAGAAAATGGGGAGCAGCCGCATGGATCATGGAGATGCGAGCAACGTCCATGACTAAGCCAATGCGGCGCTCAGCAATCCCATTCTGCTGTGGAGAGGCCGGAAGCGTGAACATCTAGCGGATGCCCTCCGCACGACAAAAGTCCCGAAGGAGGACGGAGGAAAACTCACCGCCTCTGTCAGAGTGCAGCCGCAGGACCTGGAGGTCCTGCTCAAACTGAGCGCTCAGCTGGCGACGAACAACGATGATCCAGTCGATCCAAACTCCTCGGACATCCGCCTTGCTCCGCAAGGGGAAGACCGTGGTGTAGCGCGTGTAGTCGTCAACAATCAGCAGAAAGTAGCGCTCCTGGTCCTATCCACGGATGCGGGATGGGCCCCACACGTCCATGTGGAGAGTCTGCAGAGGAGCAGTGGTCGGCGGAAACGAGGAGGAGTGAGGAGCGGCGCGCTGCCGCCCCTCGACGCAGGGAATGCACGGCGGTGCAAGCGAGCGCGGGAGCGGGGGCAGTGACCTGGGGAGGCCAGAGACAAGGAGACGAGAGTGCATGCCACGCAAGCGCGGCAGGGAGGGGTGACCAAGACGGTGGTGCTAGAGGAGAGTCTGGTGCGAGAGTAGCCGGCACGAACAAGACACAGCTAACCGACCCGACGCAGCCACCTGTGCAGACGCAGCCACCTGACCTGACGCAGCCATCTGTGCGGACTCAGTGGTCAGTGTGTACAGGCTAGACCCAGGGCTCCGGGTGAACGTGGCGAGGTTCTCGCCAGTGCGTGAGTCCGAACAGATCGCCACACGCTCACCTCCAGGAGTGAAGGTACTGACCAACTCGTCCTGGAGGACAGCGTTAATCACCAAGTTCTTAGAGAACGAGGGGATGTGGAGACCGGACAGAGAACCGGAGGGGACTGCCGGACAAGGGAGCACAGTGGAGGCTTGTGCAACAACTGGGCCCCCAGAGGGGTCAGCCAGAGAGACTGGGACAGGTGCTGTGAGCGGTGTGACTGTGGTGCAATCGCGAAAGTAACAGCGAGACGCGCCGGAGTCAAGTGTGAAGGTGTGCAAAGCCTCAGCAGAAGCAGTACCTGCGGCATCAGACTCATAAGCACCTAGAGCAGCAGCCTCTACACCAGCAGCGCGCGGCACACACGAGTAACAGTCACCCTCAACACTAGCAGCACCAGCATACATAGCATGGATTCCAGCATTGATCTTGGCAAAGTCAAGAGCAAACACATCTACCCCCTTCCCTAGCAATGCTAACCAGTTGGGGGGAGCCAGCTCATCTCTGTACTCGGTGCGCCAGGCATCCTCGAGACGACAGAAGCAACGATACTCAGTGTGCCCAGTCTTCCCACAGGGCTCACCAGTCCTGGGCCCCGAGCGCCGGACGTACGGGCAACGAACATTGGCCCCAGTGGAGCCATGCTGAACCACCCACTCACGAAACTCCTGAGGGGTGCGTGGCTGCTGCTGCTGTCCACCCCCAGCGCCTCCGCCGCCACGAGCTGCACCACCAGTCGCCGCCCCAGAGCCTCCGCCCCTGCCAGCTCCACCACGACCTCCACCCGAGCCCCCTCCGCCCACTCCACCGCCTCCACCACCCCAGCCACCTCCACTGCCGCCACCACCGCCTCCACTCCCGCCACCACCACCCGCCTGCACCCCCACCACCACCACCGCCACCACCCCCGCCACCACCCCCTCCAGTGCTCCCCCCACCACCCTTACCCCCCTTGCCCTTTCTGTTGCGGCGCCTCCCACTAGGAGCAGACGCAGCACCGACCTCCTCAGTACGAAGGAAGTCAACAGCAGCAGCAGTAGCAACGGAGGGCGCGAGAAGGGAGGGAGAACACCCCTCAAAGAGGGGGGAGCGGGGAGTGCCACGAGAGGCAGCGACAGCGACGGAGCTCTTCTCTGCCTCGAGAAGATGCTTCTCCAGCAGGGCAAGGGTGATCTCGGTGGGTTCGAGAGCAAGAAAGTGATCTCTAACGGCGCGGAGGCAGTCAGGGAGGCGAGTAACGAGGTAGTAGAGTGTGATGTACATCGGAGGCGGGTTCACAGCCAGAAATTTTGGCTTGAGAGCGGCACGGTAGCGAGCGTCACTAGAGCGAAGGTGGGTGAAGAGGTCAGCAACAGTCTGGAACTCAGACAGCTCAGGGTGAAGGTACGGCAGCATGATCCGGCCTAGGGCAGCAGACGAGGGGGAAGAGTAACGAGCAACTACAGCGTCATACAGTTCCTTCGCGTCTTAAGCTGGCCGAAATGGACTCGTTCCTAAGGTGGGAGGGCATTGCAGACAGAAAGGCGGGCGGCAGCATCGCGGGTAGCTACTAAGTACGAAGTGCACGCGCAGCTGTATCCTCAGGGGCTAGGCAGGTACCGGACACGTGTTCTAACAGTGAAACGTCCTCCCTAGCCTGGCTATGCAGGTACAGCTGGAGGTCCTCGAGCCAGCAGTTAAACCTAATTGGGCGCCCCTCCGCGTCAAAGGCTAAGACATTGAGTGTAGCCATCGTTAATAGCAGCAGTAGCAGCAGCAGTAGCAGCAGTAGCAGTAGCAGCAGCAGCAGTAGCAGCAGTAGCAGTAGCAGCAGCAGCAGTAGCAGCAGCAGTAGCAGAAGAAGCAGGGCAACAGCAAAAACAGATCTGCCAGGCAGCTAGGCAGCGCGGCGCGGCTCGGCAACGCGGCGCGGCTCGCCAGGGCGGCGCGGCTCGGGCGGTGCGGCGCGGCTCGGGCGGTGCGGCGCGGCTCGGGCACGGCGGGGCAGTGCGGCGCTGGCAGCAGCAGCTGCAGCGCAGGCAGGGCGCGTGTAGGCAGCGCGCCTAGGGCCGCGCACGGGCTGTGCGGGCAGAGCGCGGGCAGGGCGGGCCTTAGGGGCAGTGCGCAGGCGGCGCCAGCGGCGTGCGGGCAATGCGCGTTTAGGGCGTGCAGTGTGCGGGCAGGGCGCCGGCGGTGCAGGCAGCGCGCGGGCAAGGCAGGCAACGTGCGGGCAGGAAACCCAGCGCTCGGGCAGCAGCAGCAGCGCGTGGGCAGCGCAGGCAGTGCGCGGGCAGCGCAGGCAGCGTGCGGGCAGGGCGCGCGTAGGCCTAAGGCAGCGCGCGTGCAGGCAGCGCAAGCAGGCCGCTAGCAGGGCAGCGTGCGGGTCGCGCGCTAGGCAGCTGTGCGGGTCGCGCGCTAGGCAGCTGTGCGGGCAGCGCGACGAGCAGGGCAGGCCGTGCAGGGCAGCGCAAGCAGGGCAGGGCAGTACGGGCAGTTCGGGCAGGGCAGTACGGGCAGATCGGGCAGATCGGGCAGGTCGAAACTATCGGTGGGCCCTAACGAAGCGGTCCTACGGACGTACGCGCTCTGAATACCATGTCAGAAGTAGGAACGTAAGAATGACTAGAATGACTAGTTTGATATTCTTTTACAATGTTCGATTCTTGGGTGAAATTTGGTGTAATACGATGCAGTGCGGTAGAATCGATTGTGACGCTAACTTTTGTGACGCGTCAAGGCCCGAATGTTCCCTATTGTTTTCCAGGTGTTTATTTGAGTACCTTATGCTTGAAATGGGCCACAACTGTTACGATATGAAACTCAATGAGTAAGGCATTCCTGTATGCTGCAGGAGCCGACTCTACCGAGTACGAAGTCGAGGAGTCAGAAGAGTCGAAGCGACACCAGCAACCGTCAAGAGTGATGCAGGCAGAAGCATTCGAAGTGAAAAGAGCGGGAACATGTTTGAAACGGGTTCCCGCGCCGCACGGTTGAACTTCGCTGTAATAAGGGAATGTACCCCTTAGAGTGCATGGCTAGTCTAGGTCGTTTCGTATTCCCTGTATTCTATATATAAACTCGATGTATGCATGCTCTTAATCATCTCAGTCATTTACATTCACTCTGACCTGAGGTCAACACTTCCGCTGCAACAACTCAACCTGCGATCAACCCTAAGACGATCCTTTGCTAAGTCCTGTTCAGGATTGTAACATGGTATGAGAGCTACTCAGGGATTCTTCGCAACTCTACTTCCGTAAAATTCGCCGAACCAAGAACTGGCGACCGGCACACGTTCTAAGACCAAGATGGCCGGAGGATCCGGAGGCCAAACGAATCTGACGGCCGAAGGACAAGCCAACCCGGCTGCGACAAATGAGGCGACAACCACGATAAGTACAGCTGCGCTCGAGCAGTTGTTTTCGCGACTATCAACCATGGAGAAATATCTCCAAGTACTGCGCAAAGGCGACGCGGGAACCTCCTCGCAACCAGCACAACCTGCTCAGCTGGCCACAAACAGCCGTGATACCGCCGCGCACACCTTCTCCCTCGACACAGACAAATCAACACCAACAGCCCCCCGTCCAAGTGATGAAGTCATTAACTCTGCGCAAGCACGCTTCCTCAGCGTCTCCAAAATCAAGACTACCGCCGCATTCAACGGCAAGGACTTCTACATATGGAGTTTTGAGTTAGAGCTCCTCCTACAGACAGCGCAGATCTACCACTACTTCGACGGCTCCTATCCTAAACCGCTGGAAGACACCGAAGGCGCCCGGGCTCGATACTACAGCGAGTCCCTCATGGCGTACAGCGTGCTGCTAAGGAGCATGACGCCCTCGGAGCAACTCGGCATCCGCTCCTACAAAGAGAGCGCCGCTCCAGCCTTGGAAGCCTGGAAGCACATCGTTGAGGTATATCAGCCGAAGGACTCAGTCACCTCCAGCAGGCTCCTGCAGCAACTTATGGAGACAAAGATGGGGAACGGGGAGAAAGCAAATTCGTACATCAATCGCTGTCGGAACATCCGTGATCAAATCACGAAGCATGGAAGCGCAATTTCGGAGGAAATCTTCGTCAACATAGTCCTTCAAGGACTCGGGCCCGAGTGGAAGCCCTGCAAAGTGCTGCTCCGACAAAGGGGGATAATCTCAGAAGCCGCCTTGTGCGTCGCTCTTCTGACAGAACAGCAAGATATGGACTCGAGCAAGTCAAACTCCGCGCCACGACGGAACCAGCTCGCCTTCTACGCCGACAATCAAGAAGAGCGACGACAACCGAGGCGCCACTACTGCAAAATCTGCATGATATTTGGACACTCAACGGACCGATGCAGGTACCTGTTCAACAATTGCCCCCAGAACCCCTCTCACCAGAACAACTGGGCTGGCCGACAAGACGCTCGCCATTCTCAGCCTCAACACCAAGCTCCCTGTCCACCTGCTCAACAACATCAGCAGCAGCAGACACAAGCACCCCAAACGGGAGCTACCAGAAACGTAATCGCGAACATGGCGACAAGACGTCGCCCACGAGCAACTTCACCGGACGAAGACGGCGAACCTGCCGGCGGGCTAATTCAACCTGAAGAAGGGTACAACAATCCCCTTACAGAACGCCACTAAACCCTAAACCCTTACGAGGATGAGGACGAGCAAGAATGTCACCTGCCAATACAACTGAGAGAAAGCCCACCTCACGAGCATCAGCGCTTGGTTCCCATGGGATGGAGAGAGGATGAACATTTCCTCAGAAGATACCAGACAACTATTGTTACACCACGGCTCGCACTACTTCTCCGCAACAACAACGCCGCCCACAGCACCTGGTACCTGGACAGCTGCTGCGGCCAGCACATGGTAGGATTCGTTCGTTACATCTCGAACATCAGCCGCGCTCCCGCCACCATTTCCTTACTGTCGCCAACAACGAACAGCTGCGCGCAAACACGCAAGGCATCGTCGTGCTCCAAGCACGAGACAGCAATACGCACATCACCTTCAACGACGTGCTCTATGTGCCGGACTTACGCTCCAACTTACTGTCCGCGGCACAACTCTCTGACTGCGGAGTCACGTTCACCACCGACCCTCTCACCCGCGACCTCATTCTCACCTTCGCTCCTCTTGATACCCCCGCCGAAAAACACAAATACCTCGGAAGAGCATGTTCAATCGATGGAGTCTATGTGCTCGACTTTGACATACCTGACTGCAGAGCGTCGTCGGACGAACTCATGGATCTCGTTCCAGAAATCTTCTCCCGCACGAACGTAGAATCCTGGCAGCATCCAGATGGACGTCCCTGGATCCGCCGCAGTCCTCACCCTCATGAGATAAACCTGCACCAACCCGGACCGGACGGACTCTGCACCACCTGCTTCACGCCTACGGCGAGCCGCACAGAAGAAGTTGAGAGAGATCCCGCGGCAATTCAAGAAGCGGAAAGCGCCGAAGCCGAACCTCAAGGCATGACAGAAATGGAGCTGGCTGTCACCACTCACCGCATCTTCGGCACCAGGAATGAAGAGCTCGGCATGCAAGAGCAGACGCGGCCAACACCCACAGCGGAAACTCTCCGCTGGATCCTGGAGGAAGCCATGGTCGGAACGTTCGATGAGGAGAATCGGCCGCGCCCTTACCCCCGCGACGTCTACCGCACCATTGACAAGGAGTGGAAAGACCCTGCCAAACCCGAGGAGCTCAGCGTCAAGGAAGAGGAACAGAAAGCACAAGAGGAGGAGAAGGAACGCCTGTACCAAGAGCGACTTGCTGCAGGATGGAGCCCGGAATCTGCACGAAGAGGAGGATGGGGAGATACCGAAGGAACGCGGGGATCAGCAACTGGTGCATCTGGCACCACAAGCGGTTGGGGTATTGTCGGAGCAACTGGCGGAGGAGGCTGGGGCACCAGCACCGGATGGGGCAACGACGACTACTCGGATGCGCCGCCTACCCGAGAAGAATTGGAGGAGATAGAGAGAGATTGCTGCCGAGCGCGCAGCAGAGCAACCACCTCCACGAGTCGTCGTCCCTCGCGGACGACCTCCACGCAAACGCCCATCCCCGCCGCAATCACCCTACAACTGGAATTGGACCTGGTCTGGGATTGAGGATGGGAACGTACCATCAACCCCGCCTCGCGACGCGCTTGGACCAATCTCGCACCCAGATCCATTCGCCCGCTTCATCGAGGGCACCAGGACTCCGCTCAACATTATCCCCGATCGCAACTTCCTCGCGCTCTATCTCACAACAGCACCTGCAGACGGGGAGACAGCAGCAGAACCAGAAGCAGAGAAGGAGGAAGACGAAACAGAACCAGGAGAGGAAGAAGGACCCGTGCTTGACATCCCGCATGAAACAGAAGCAGAGGCATCTACATATCACGCACGTTACCTGCGCACCTCCGGAGTCCGCGCAGAAGATGATAGCTGGCATCAGCGACTCGGTCACCCCTAGCTCCAGACGTTCAACAACTGCCTCCGCGCCAAAGTTTTCCTGTCAGGAGCCCTGCTACGTCCTAATGGCACGGAACCATTCAGCACATCACACCCAACCACCTGCACCGTCTGCCCCACTGCTGCCCTCACACACCAAGCATACCCCTCACTGGAGCTTTTCACCAACCGCTACAAGAAGCTGCAGAAGGTCTACAACGACTACATCGTGCTCACCTACGAAGGAATCAACGGTGAAAACAACACCCTCACCTTTGTGGACGCGTACTCACGACACGTCTGGGTCGCCAACGTCGACGTCCGCTCCAAGGCTCCTGAGATCTTTCGCATCTGGATCGCACACGCGCAACGGGAATCAGGAAAGAAGCTGAAAATCTGGCAGACCGACGGCACCAAGGAATTTCGCAGCAACGAGCTGGAAGGGCTTCTCGCGGAGAAGGGGATCAAGCACCACATCTCACTCCCCTACGCTCACCAGCAACAAGGCGTCGCAGAGAGAGTCAACCGCACCCTCATGACGAAGGTCCGCGCCCTCATGATCCAGTCCAGCCTACCCAAGAAGTACTGGCCCTACGCCATGAACCACGCCGTGCGCCTGCACAACCTTCTCTCCACCACGGCGAACAGGGGAAATCTCTTTCCGCACATGAAGTGGACCGGGACAAGGGGAGATACCTCCATGCTGAGGGTTTGGGGGTGCATGGTGCGGTATCGGCCGACGTCCGCCACCATCGGCAAGTTCACACAACGCGCACGCTGGGGAGTTCACTTGGGACTCAGCCACGAGTACAAGGGCTGGCTGGTCCTCGACATTGACACCAACAAGATCGTGCCGGCGCGTGACATCCTCTTCTACAAACGACTCACCTTGGAGCAGTGGATCGAGGATCAGCGCAGCACCGTCGCACAAGCTTACGCCAACAACGGCCGCAGCTTCGCCTCGCCGGAAGATGAGGCTGCAGCAGCAGCGCTTGACCGCGACCCCACGGACGAACATCCTGGCGTACCTCCTCGTCCACGCGACGACGACGACGATGATGACAGCGACGATGCTCCCGCGCCCGGACCATCACGTCGCCACGCTTCGCACAGCAGCCCTGCCCCCACCCACGAGAGCGATGATGACGATGTAGTGGAAGTCACCGCTCAGGAAGCCGAAGGCGCTGCCAACGTCACAGGCCTCCAGCTTCTTGGCCTGCACACGTCTGTCACTACCACCCCGCGAATCGTCGAGCCCAAGAACCCGCGACAAGCCCTCACAGGTCCCCACGCCAAGGAGTGGCGTGCAGCAGTGAAGGGGAGGAGGGTGCTAAGTGGAAAATGGGTCTTCCGTCTGAAGACTACCGCTGACGGAACTATCGAGCGCTTCAAGGCACGCTGGGTTGTACGCAGCTACGACCAGCGCCACGGCATCGATTTCGACCAGACCTTCGCCCCCGTCAGCCGCCATACCTCTGTGAGGACCCTACTCGCCATCGCTGCAGCTAAGCATCTACCACTGCGGCAGATCAACGTCAAGAACGCGTTTCTATACGCGTTGGTTGATGCAACCATCTTCGTGGAGCAACCTCACACCTACGGGGAAGGAGACCCCAGGGTCTGCCAGCTGAAAAAGTCCCTGTACGGAATAAGACAAGCGTCGCATCTCTGGCAGCAGCACCTGCACAAGATACTTCTGGAGATCGGCTTTTGGCAGCTGCCGCACGACCCGGGAATGTACCGCCTTCACTTCAACGGCGACTACATCCTCCTGACAGTTTACGTCGACGACCTGCTGTACACCGGGACCTGCAACAAGCTCCTCAATCAGTTCGAGGAAAACCTGGCGCAGCGCGTTGACGTCACCATCAACCACAATGTCACACAGTTCTTGGGGCTGAACATTGTGAAGAAATGAGGAATGATTGAACTAGGAAAATGTTGGATACAAATATGAAACCCTAGAAACCTGTACCCCTTAGTGTCTACACCACTAGAGCCTACAAAGACTAAGTCATATATATGTGACACACCCCCATAGGCAAAGTGGGGGAGAACTAGGGGTCACAAGACCAGTCAAGAAAAGCAAGCTCAGGGTGGATCACAACGTGACCACACATTCCGAGCACCGGTTCAAAGGCCACAAGGCCAGTTCACATGCAGGATCATATATATAAAGGTAAACAAGCAAGAGCAGGTATATATAGATCACAGTACAAGGAAGGTCAAGAAGTAAGCAAGTGAGGCCAGGTAGGCACAAGACCTAGCATAGTACAAAAACGCTGATGATCACAAGGCTGAAGTGCCTTGGTAATGATATCAGCAGTGTTGGCCTGAGAGGCCACGTAAGCAAGGCGCAGCTGACCACGCTGCTGCAGCTCACGAGCAAGGAAGTAGCGAAGAGCAATGTGCTTCGTTCTGTGCTCCAGTCTGTGCTCCTGAAACAAGTCCAGCATGGCCTTGTTGTCTACGTACAGAACTGGAGGAGAACGAGGCGGCTCTCCCAGGTCGGTCAGCAGGTAGGTAAGCCAGCGTAGCTCCTGTGCAGCCATGGCCCCTGCGTAGATCTCGGCCTCACAGCTGGAGCCGAGAACAGAGGACGAGCGGGTAGACCGCCACGAAACAGAGCCGGAACCAAGGCTGAAGGTGTAACCCTGTGACGACCGCTGAGTAGCCAGGTCGTCAGCCCAAGAAGCGTCTGCGTGACCAGTGAGGACAACTGAACGTCGCCCTCCAAGCACGAGCCCCATGCCCGACGTACTGCACAAGTAGCGCAACACCCTCTTAGCTGCATCCATGTGCTCCTTCCTGTGTCGGCCAGGAGCGACATAGCGTGCTAGGATGCTAAGAGGGTATGCAAGGTCAGGTCGAGTGTAGGTCATCAGATACATGAGGCAGCCCACAAGCTCTGGATACGGGCCACTCGGCTCTACGGACTCATCCGAAGGCAGAGCTGAGAGCGAGTGGCGCGTAGGCAGAGGAGTCTGTGGCGAGGAGTACGTGAAGCGGAAGCGCTGAAGGACCTGCTGCACCATGTGTGACTGAGTCAAGGTAATGGTGCGCTGTGCTCTGTCCCGGGTGATCCGCAAGCCAAGATAGCTTGTCAGCTCACCCAGGTCTGTGCACGTGTGTCTCTTCTGCAGCTCCGACTTCACGTGGGTGAGTGCCTCAGTGTCAGCAGTAGCAAAGACCAGGTCGTCTACGTACACGAGAACGTAGAACGGCGGCAGAGTGGTGTCGGTGCGTAGAAACAGCGACGGGTCAGCAGTAGAAGGAGCAAACCCAAGAGCAGCAAGAGTCGTCCTCAGTGTGTCGTGCCACTCACGGGGTGCCTGGCGGAGACCGTAGACTGGCCGCCGGAGGCTCCACTGGGTACCAGGAGGAAACGACCCAGTGAAGCCAGGTGGGCGGCGCAGCCAGATCTCCTCGTGCAGGCTGCCCTGTAGGAAAGCAGTGCTGAAGTCAAGGGAGTGGAGCTCGTAGTCACGCTGAGCGGCGACGTGCAGCAGAACCCGAAGAGTGGTCATCTTCGGGGTAGGGGAGAAGGTCTGGAAGAAGTCGACTCCCTCACGCTGACTGAAGCCTCGTGCAACGTAACGCGCCTTGAAGACAGGCGGAGAACCCGGCGGCCGCTTCACCCTGAAAATCCACATGCCACTGACGATGTTCGCCCCAGGTGGGGGAACCTCGTCGACGTAGGTGCCTGTGGACTTCCAGGAAGCCATCTCTGCGTCCATGGCTGACTGCCACTGAGAGGAGTAGGGACCCTCTATCGCCTCTGCATAAGAGCGCGGGGTCGGGATGTCTGGTGCATCCGGGTCTCCCTCAGGGGCAATCAGCATGGATACGAGATGAGGTAAAGCAGCGGCAAAGCACTCAAACTCCTCCTGTCTGTCCTCAAGGACGTCCGTGCTAAGAGCACACTCACCCCCGACGGACGGAGGACAGACAGACTCAGACTCAGCAACAAGACTAGCGGCGTAGTCTAGACGACAGTGAGCAGCAAAGTCGACAAGCTCAGCAACAAGAGCTGACGCAGCAGTGGACTCAAAGGAAGGGTCAGTGACAACAGTGGCCAGGAGACGCGTGACAGTAGGACTAGCAGCACGAAGGGAGTCAGACTCCGGGTCAGCAAGAGCAGGAAGAGAGGACGCAGGAGGAGACGGCAGAGGGACACGCTGTGGAGCAGTGGAAGGACGAAGTGCCATCTGGTGTGTGCCTGGGACAGCAGGAGAACGCTGACGCGGAACACGACGACGAGTGCGAGCAGCACGAACAGGCGACGCACGACGAGACTCAGGCGACGCAGGACGAGACTCAGGCTCACGACGCTCCGTAAGACCTCCTGTCGGACCAGTGTAGGGAGAAGGACTAAGGAGTGGCGAGGCAGGCTGGAACTGTGACTGCGACTGGACAGGCAGAGGACAGGCTAAAGAGGGAGTAGGACCAGTAGTAGGCGGGAGACCAAGAACCTGCTGAAGGAGCGGAACGAAATACGGCCGCGGCCGCACAGCGCCTCCAGAACCAGCAGAGACAGCACCAGTACCCTCAGCTCCAGGGTCTCCAGCTACAACTCCCGCAGCACCACCTGCAGCTCCAGCAACTCCAGCACCTCCAGCTCCAACTCCCGCAGCAGCTCCAGTACCTCCAGTACGAGCACCTCCAGGGCCAGCGGCCCCAGCAGCTCCAGCACCAGCAGCACCTCCAGCAGCACCAGCACCAGCAGCACCTCCAGTAGCTCCAGCACCAGCAGCACCTTCAGCAGCACCAGCACCACCACCAGTAGCTCCAGCACCAGCAGCACCTCCAGCAGCTCCAGCACCAGCAGCACCTCCACCAGCACTAGCACCAGCAGCACCTCCAGTAGCTCCAGCACCAGCAGCACCTCCAGCAGTAGGCCCCCCAGCTCCAGCAGCACGGCTACAACGCCGAGCGTACCACTCACGAAGCTGCCGTGGAGAGAGAGGCTCCCGTCGCAACGGGGCACTCGGAGGACCTCCAGTCTCCGCACCCCCAGACTCAGCAACCCCAGGCTCAGCACCCCCAGGCTCCGCACCCCCAGGCTCCGCACGCTCAGGCTCAGCACCCCCAGACCCAGCACCCGCAGGCTCAGCACCCCTAGCAGCACCAAAGTCAACAGCTACCTCGACAGGCTCGACTGCGTCTACCTGGGACACACCTGAGGGGGCAGGACCCTGAGGGGGGAGGGGGTCAACCTGGGGAGGACCTGGCGCGAGGAAGAGCGGCGGGGGGGGGAGGGGGGCAGTGCGGTAGGGGAAGAGACGGTAGTAGGGAACCGACTCGTCAAACGTGACGTCCTGAGAGGACAGAACACGGCGCGAGGTGGGGTGGTAAAACCGCCAGCCAGGCGCGTCAGGGGGGAAGCCAAGGAAGACGCAGGGAACGGCACGGGAGGACACCTTGTCCGCCGACAAGTCGCGGACGAAAGCTCGAGATCCCCAGACACGGAACGCAGACGCATCGCCAACCTTCCCCGTCCACCGCAGAGTGGGGGAGGTCTCCGGCATGGAGACCCGGGGCTGGAGGTTGATCTGATGCGCCGCGTACTAAACCGCGAACGGCCACAGAAAATGGGGAGCAGCCGCATGGATCATGGACGTACGAGCGACATCCATGACCATGCCAATGCGGCGCTCGGCAATCCCATTTTGCTGTGGAGAGGCCGGAAGCGTGAACGTCTGGCGGATGCCCTCCGCCCGACAGTAGGCCTGCAGAAGGTCGGAGGAAAACTCTCCACCTCTGTCTGAGTGCAGACGCACAACAGGAAAGTCCGAGCCAAAACTCTCTCGGAGCTAGAGACGAGCAGCGCGGATCCAGTCGATCAACACCTCAGTGACTTCACCCTTGCGGCGCAAGGGGAAGACTGTGGTGTAACACGAGTAGTCGTCAACGACCAGCAGGAAGTAACGCTCGTGACCCTGTCCACGGACGCGGGCTGGGCCCCACACGTCCATGTGAAGAGTCTGCAGTGGGGCCTCTGTCGGAGGAAACTCGGAGGAGTGAGGAGTGGCGCGCTGCCGACCCTCGACGCAGGGAACGCAGGTAGGGGCAGGCCCCGGAGGAAGGGGAGGGAGGGACTCAGGCAGACCCGAGACTAGGACACGGGAGGCCATGCCTCGAAGACGAGGCAGGGAGGGGTGACCAAGGCGGTGGTGCCAAAGGAGAGTCTCGTGAGACAGGAGGCGACACGAGCAGGGGGCAGACTCAGGGCCAGACCGGGACGCTGCAGCAAACACCTGACCCGACGTGACTACCTGACGGGGAGGAGACTCAGTGGTAAGGGTGTACAGGCTGGACCCTGGCCTACGGGTGAACGTGGCCAGGTGACGACCCGTCCGAGCACACGTGCAGTGCGTCACACGCTGGTGGGCAGGGGTGAACTGGTGAACACCCCCATCCTGAAGATCAGCACCCGCCACCAAGTTCGTAGAGAACGAGGGGAGGTGAAGACCAGACAGCGAGCCGGACGGAACAGCAGGACACGGGAGTACAGTGGAGGAACGGGCCACAACTGGTCCCCCAGAGGGGTCAGCCAGAGAGACTGCCACCGGCCGACTGAGCGGCGAGAGGGTGGTGCAGTCGCGAAAGAAGGAGCGGGAGGCACCCGAGTCAAGGGTGAAAGTGTGCAAGACCTGAGCCGACGCGGTACCTGAGAGAGCAGCCTCACCAGCACCTGGAGCAGCAGACTCGCTAGCACCTAGAGCAGTAGCCTCACCAGCACCTGGAGCAGCCTCACCAGCACCTGAAGTAGCCTCACCAGCACCTGGAGCAGCAGACTCACTAGCACCTAGAGCAACAGCCTCAATGCCCGGGTCGGGCGGAACACACAGGTAACAGTCACCCTCATCACTAATAGACACAGCATACATAGCAGCAAGGATAGTGTCATAGTCAAGGTCAAAGATAGCAACCCCCGACCTAAGCAGATCACCCCAGCGAGGGATCTCAGTGGAGCCAGGGAACTGTGCACGACAGGCGTCAGTCAGGCGGCCGAAGCAGCGCGGAGTGGTGTGCGGGCCGCCGCACGTCTCTCCAGTGCGGTCGCCTGTGCAGAGAACGTAGGTGCAAGGACCAGCACCCCCAGACCTCCCACGCCCAGCGTACCACTCACGGAGCTGCTGAGGCGACGGGGTCTCACGGGAGCGCTGCTGCTGCTGGCGCTGGCCACCGCTAGAGCCTCCCCCGCCACCCCCACCTACACCGCCGCCGCCGCCACCTCCACCTCCACTCCCGCCGCCTCCGCCGCCTCCACCTCCACCGCCGCCACCTGAGCCTCCAGTCCCGCCACCACTCCCACCTCCACCCCCACCCCCTCCTCCTCCTCCACTGCCACTACTGCCACCCCCGCCGCCCCCTCCACCCCCCTTGCCCCACTTGCCCTTGCTGTTGCGGCGCTTGCCACTAGGGGCAGACGCAGTGCCGACCGACTCGGTGCCAACGAGGTCGACAGCAGCAGCAGAGGCAACAGAGGGAAAAAGAGGGACGGGGGAGCACCCCTCAAAGAAAGGGGCACGGGGGTCACCACGAGAGGCTCCTACAGCGACTATACTCTTCTCAGCTGCAAGGAGGCGCTCCTCGAGGAGGTCAACGGTGAGCGTGGTGGGGCAGAGGGAGAGGAAGTGGTCCCTGACCGAGCAGAGGGAGTCAGGGAGCCGGGTGACGAGGTAGTAGAGAGTGATGTACATAGGGGGGGGGGTTCTTGGCACAGAACTCGGCAGGAAGCGCAGCGCGGTAGCGGGTGTCACTAGTGCGGAGGTGCGTAATGAGGTCAGCGACTGTGGCAAAAGCGGCTAGGTCAGGGAACAGGTACGGCAGCATGAGGCGGCTAAGGGCAGCAGTGGCAGGGGAGGAGTAGCGCGCAACAACAGCAGTGTACAGAGTGCTAGCACTCTTGTACTGACTAAAGTGCGCGCGCTCAGAGGACGGCAGGTGACTACGCACAGCAAGGCGAGCAGCAGCATCGCGCGTGGTCCAGACCGAGCGAACAGTACTAGCAGTATCAGCAGCAGGGGCAGCAGAGGCACCAGACGTGAGATCGAACAGTGAGAGGCCGTCTTTGCTATCGCACTGCAGGAAAAGCTGCAGATCATCTAGCCAGACCTCAAAGTCTACTGCTCGACCCTCAGCATCAAAGGTAAGAACGTTGGGACTAGCCATGACAGCAGCAGCAGCAGGCTAGCAGCAGCAGCAGTAGAAGCAGGCTAGCAGTAGCAGCAACAGGAGGGGCGCGGCTCGGTAGTGTGCTTACCAGGGGCGGGTGGGTAGAAGCCCGCAAGTGGTGGGGCAGGGCCGAGGCGCGTCGGCAGGATCAGGGCCGCGACAGGGCGGCAGGTCAGGGTCGGGACTCGGCTGCAGGGCAGGGCCGGGACGGCGGCGGCGGCTGTCACGGCAGTGGCGGCGGCGGCTGTCTCAGCAGCAGCGGCGGCAGCTGTCACGGTAGGAGCGGCGGCGGTCGTGACGACAGCAGCGGCGGCGGTTGTCCCGGCAGCAGCGGCGGCGGCGAACGGCCGTGGCGGAAGCGGCAGCGGCAGCAGGCGCGACGGCAGCTGCTGCTGGGGCGGCAGCGACGGGGCGGCAGGGCGGCTACGGCGGGCCGCGAAGAGCCGCGGAGGGGGCCACGAAGAGCCGTGGAGGGGCCGCGGAGAGGCCGCGACGGGGGGCCGCGAAGGGCTGCGAAGGGCCGCGAAGAGGCCGCGAAGGGCCGAGAGGGGGGCCGCGAAGGGCCGCGAAGGGGCCGCGAAGGGCCGTGAGGGGGCCGCGAAGGGCCGCGAAGGGGCCGCGAAGGGCCGCGAAGGGGGCCGCGAAGGGCCGCGAAGGGGCCGCGAAGGGCTGAAAGAGGGGCCGCGAAGGGCCGAGAAGGGGCCGCGAAAGGGCCTTAAGGGGCGCGACGGGCCGCTAAGGGCAGGCGCACGGGGCGCAACTATGGCAGGCGCGAAGCGCGCTCCGGGCAGGTAAGGAAAAAAAAAATTCGTAGTAGTGGTGGGCCCTAGAAAACATTCCCACTAGGGAACTCGCTCTATACCATGTGAAGAAATGAGGAATGATTGAACTAGGAAAATGTTGGATACAAATATGAAACCCTAGAAACCTGTACCCCTTAGTGTCTACCCCACTAGAGCCTACAAAGACTAAGTCATATATATCTGACAAACATCACTTACGCGCCAGAAGCATTTCATCTGTCAGCTTCCAAATACGCAGAGGAGCTGAGAGAGCGCTTCAAAATTTCGCCCGTACCACTCTCAACTCCTTACCGCACCCCCAGCGCCAACTACAAACCGGACAACAAACCTCTGTCGCCTGCAGGACTCCAAGTGTACCAGCAGCAACTCGGGTGCCTGCTGTTCGCCTCTGTCACCTGCCGACTCGACCTTTCGTACATCGCCAGCCAACTGGCACAGTACTCACGCAAGCCAGTAGCTGAGAACCAGCTGGACCTGGAACGCGCCCTACGGTACTTTGTCTCCACACCTGACATCGGACTCTCCTACTCCACGCTGACAACAACCTCCTTCAACCTCACCGGCTACGTGGACGCAGATCACGCCGCTGACCCTGCGAATCGACGGTCACGAACTGGCTTCGTCTTCCGCCTGGAGCCAACAGGACCAATCTCCTGGAACTCGCAGAAGCAGGAACTGATTGCCTTGTCATCGGCTGAAGCAGAGTACATCGCCGCGACAGCCGCAGTTCGCGAAGGACTCTATCTGTAAGAACTGCTGCAGGAGGCGAAAATCCAAACTTCGCCCACCTTTCGCCTTCACTGCGACAACCAGAGCGCTATCAAAATCGCGAACAAGCCAGGATTCGTCAACCGCACGAAGCACATCGCGCTTCGATATTTTTTCGTCAAAGATGAAATTGACCAGGGCAAGGTTGACCTCACGTACTGCCCTACCACCGAGATGGCAGCTGATTTCCTCACCAAGCGACTGCCACGTCAGTAGTACAAGCACTGCTCCGACCTCACGGGAGTAGTCAAGCGAGTCAGCCCTCTGCACGTCCAGGAATGAAGGGGAGTGTTACGATATGAAACTCAATGAGTAAGGCATTCCTGTATGGTGCAGGAGCCGACTCTACCGAGTACGAAGTCGAGGAGTCAGAAGAGTCGAAGCGACACCTGCAACCGTCAAGACTGATGCAGGCAGAAGCATTTGAAGTGAAAAGAGCGGGAACAGGTTTGAAACGGGTTCCCGCGCCGCACGGTTGAACTTCGCTGTAATAAGGGAATGTACCCCTTAGAGTACATGGCTAGTCTAGGTCGTTTCGTATTCCCTGTATTCTATATATAAACTCGATGTATGCATGCTCTTAATCATCTCAGTCATTTACATTCACTCTGACCTGAGGTCAACACTTCCGCTGCAACAACTCAACCTGCGATCAACCCTGAGACGATCCTTCGCTAAGTCTTATTCAGGATTGTAACAAGGAGCAATAATATATAACAATCAGAATACATGTCAACGTTGAGCTCACTATAATATTCCACGCAAACGAACAGGACAGGGCTACAGATAGAGTCAGATTTCAAAAACGTTGATCAACGTTCGACATGGCTCCTGAACGTTGATTTTCGTTTGAGGAGCCTGTTGCAGGTCCCGGTGTACAGCAGGTCGTCAACGTAAACTGTCAGGAGGATGTAGTCGCCGTTGAAGTGAAGGCGGTACATTCTCCTGACAGTTTACGTCGACGACCTGCTGCGGATCCTCAACGATGATGGTGTCAATGAGGAGCGATGACAACGTCTGGGAATAGTTCCTCCTATTTCTCCAGTGAGGCGAAAGACGAAGCCAGTTCGTGACCGTCGATTCGCAGGGTCAGCGGCGTGATCTGCGTCCACGTAGCCGGTGAGATTGAAGGAGGATGTTGTCAGCGTGGAGTAGGAGAGTCTGATGTCAGGTGTGGAGACAAAGTACTGTAGGGCGCGTTCCAGGTCCAGCTGGTTCTCAGCTACTGGCTTGCGTGAGTACTGTGCCAGTTGGCTGGCGATGTACGAAAGGTCGGGTCGGCAGGTGACAGAGGCGAACAGCAGACACCCCAGTTGCTGCTGGTACAGTTGGAGTTCTGCGGGCGACAGAGGTTTGTTGTCCGGTTTGTAGTTGGCTCTGGGGGTGCGGTAAGGAGTTGAGAGTGGTGCGGGCGAAATTTTGAAGCGCTCTCTCAGCTGCTCTGCATATTTGGAAGCTGACAGATGAATTCCTTCTGGCGCATAAGTGATGTTCAGCCCCAAGAACTGTGTGACGTTGTGGTTGATGGTGACGTCAACGCGCTGCGCCAGGTTTTCCTCGAACTGATTGAGGAGCTTGTTGCAGGTCCCGGTGTACAGCAGGTCGTCGACGTAAACTGTCAGGAGGATGTAGTCGCCGTTGAAGTGAAGGCGGTACATTCCCGGGTCGTGCGGCAGCTGCCTAAAGCCGATCTCCAGAAGTATCTTGTGCAGGTGCTGCTGCCAGAGATGCGACGCTTGTCTTATTCCGTACAGGGACTTTTTCAGCTGGCAGACCCTGGGGTCTCCTTCCCCGTAGGTGTGAGGTTGCTCCACGAAGATGGTTGCATCAACCAACGCGTATAGAAACGCGTTCTTGACGTTGATCTGCCGCAGTGGTAGATGCTTAGCTGCAGCGATGGCGAGTAGGGTCCTCACAGAGGTATGGCGGCTGACGGGGGCGAAGGTCTGGTCGAAATCGATGCCGTGGCGCTGGTCGTAGCTGCGTACAACCCAGCGTGCCTTGAAGCGCTCGATAGTTCCGTCAGCGGCAGTCTTCAGACGGAAGACCCATTTTCCACTTAGCACCCTCCTCCCCTTCACTGCTGCACGATCGACTAGAACCCACGTGTCGCGTGACTCCAGCGCGTTTCGCTCCGCATCCATGGCTGCACGCCACTCCTTGGCGTGGGGACCTGTGAGGGCTTGTCGCGGGTTCTTGGGCTCGACGATTCGCGGGGTGGTAGTGACAGACGTGTGCAGGCCGAGAAGATGGAGGTCTGTGACATTAGCATCGCCTTCGGCTTCCTGAGCGGTGACTTCCACCACATCGTCATCATCGCTCTCGTGGGTGGGGGCAGGGCTGCTGTGCGAAGCGTGGCGACGTGATGGTCCGGGCGCGGGAGCGTCGTCGCTGTCATCATCGTCGTCCTCGTCGCGTGGACGAGGAGTTACGCCAGGATGTTCGTCCGTGGGGTCGCGGTCAAGCGCTGCTGCTGCAGCCTCATCTTCCGGCGAGGCGAAGTTGCGGCCGTTGTTGGCGTAAGCTTGTGCGACGGTGCTGCGCTGATCCTCGATCCACTGCTCCAAGGTGAGTCGTTCGTAGAAGAGGGTGTCACGCGCCGGCACGATCTTGTTGGTGTCAATGTCGAGGACCAGCCAGCCCTTGTACTCGTGGCTGAACTCCCCAGCGTGCGCGTTGCGTGAACTTGCAGATGGTGGCGGACGTCGGCCGATACTGCACCATGCACCCCCAAACCCTCAGCATGGAGGTATCTCCCCTTGTCCCGGTCCACTTCATGTGCGGAGAGAGATTTCCCTTGTTCGCCGTGGTGGAGAGAAGGTTGTGCAGGCGCACGGCGTGGTTCATGGCGTAGGGCCAGTACTTCTTGGGTAGGCTGGACTGGTTCATGAGGGCGCGGACCTTCGTCATGAGGGTGCGGTTGACTCTCTCTGCGACGCCTTGTTGCTGGTGAGCGTAGGGGAGTGAGATGTGGTGCTTGATCCCCTTCTCCGCGAGAAGCCCTTCCAGCTCGTTGCTGCGAAATTCCTTGGTGCCGTCGGTCTGCCAGATTTTCAGCTTCTTTCCTGATTCCCGTTGCGCGTGTGCGATCCAGATGCGAAAGATCTCAGGAGCCTTGGAGCGGACGTCGACGTTGGCGACCCAGACGTGTCGTGAGTACGCGTCCATAAAGGTGAGGGTGTTGTTTTCACCGTTGATTCCTTCGTAGGTGAGCACGATGTAGTCGCTGTAGACCTTCTGCAGCTTCTTGTAGCGGTTGGTGAAAAGCTCCAGTGAGGGGTATGCTTGGTGTGTGAGGGCAGCAGTGGGGCAGACGGTGCAGGTGGTTGGGTGTGATGTGCTGAATGGTTCCGTGCCATTAGGACGTAGCAGGGCTCCTGACAGGAAAACTTTGGCGCGGAGGCAGTTGTTGAACGTCTGGAGCTAGGGGTGACCGAGTCGCTGATGCCAGCTATCATCTTCTGCGCGGACTCCGGAGGTGCGCAGGTAACGTGCGTGATATGTAGATGCCTCTGCTTCTGTTTCATGCGGGATGTCAAGCACGGGTCCTTCTTCCTCTCCTGGTTCTGTTTCGTCTTCCTCCTTCTCTGCTTCTGGTTCTGCTGCTGTCTCCCCGTCTGCAGGTGCTGTTGTGAGATAGAGCGCGAGGAAGTTGCGATCGGGGATAATGTTGAGCGGAGTCCTGGTGCCCTCGATGAAGCGGGCGAATGGATCTGGGTGCGAGATTGGTCCAAGCGCGTCGCGAGGCGGGGTTGATGGTACGTTCCCCTCCTCAATCCTAGACCAGGTCCAATTCCAGTTGTAAGGTGATTGCGGCGGGGATGGGCGTTTGCGTGGAGGTCGTCCGCGAGGGACGACGACTCGTGGGGGTGGTTGCTCTGCTGCGCGCTCGGCAGCAATCTCTCTCTCTATCTCCTCCAATTCTTCTCGGGTAGGCGGCGCATCCGAGTAGTCGTCGTTGCCCCATCCGGTGCTGGTGCCCCAGCCTCCTCCGCCAGTTGCTCCGAGAATACCCCAACCGCTTGTGGTGCCAGATCCACCAGTTGCTGATCCCCACGTTCCTCCGGTATCTCCCCATCCTCCTCTTCATGCAGATTCCGGGCTCCATCCTGTAGCAAGTCGCTCTTGGTACAGGCGTTCCTTCTCCTCCTCTCGTGCTTTCTCTTCCTCTTCCTTGACGCTGAGCTCCTCGGGTTTGGCAGGGTCTTTCCACTCCTTGTCAATGGTGCGGTAGACGTCGCGGGGGTAAGGGCGCGGCCGATTCTCCTCATCGAACGTTCCGACCGTGGCTTCCTCCAGGATCCAGCGGAGAGTTTCCGCTGTGGGTGTTGGCCGCGTCTGCTCTTGCATGCCGAGCTCTTCATTCCTGGTGCCGAAGATGCGGTGAGTGGTGACAGCCAGCTCCATTTCTGTCATGCCTTGAGGTTCGGCTTCGGCGCTTTCCGCTTCTTGAATTGCCGCGAGATCTCTCTCAACTTCTTCTGTGCGGCTCGCCGTGGGCATGAAGCAGGTGGTGCAGAGTCCGTCCGGTCTGGGTTGGTGCAGGTTTATCTCATGAGGGTGAGGACTGCGGCGGATCCAGGGACGTCCATCCGGATGCTGCCAGGATTCTACGTTCGTGCGGGAGAAGATTTCTGGAACGAGATCCACGAGTTCGTCCGACGACGCTCTGCAGTCAGGTATGTCGAAGTCGAGCACTTAGACTCCATCGATTGAACATGCTCTTCCGAGGTATTTGTGTTTTTTGGCGGGGGTATCAAGAGGAGCGAAGGTGAGAATGAGGTCGCGGGTGAGAGGGTCGGTGGTGAACGTGACTCCGCAGTCAGAGAGTTGTGCCGCGGACAGTAAGTTGAAGCGTAAGTCCGGCACATAGAGCACGTCGTTGAAGGTGATGTGCGTATTGCTGTCTCGTGCTTGGAGCACGCCGATGCCTTGCGCGTTTGCACGCAGCTGTTCGTTGTTGGCGACAGTAAGGAAATGGTGGCGGGAGCGCGGCTGATGTTCGAGATGTAACGAACGAATCCTACCATGTGCTGGCCGCAGCAGCTGTCCAGGTACCAGGTGCTGTGGGCGGCGTTGTTGTTGCGGAGAAGTAGTGCGAGCCGTGGTGTAACAATAGTCGTCTGGTATCTTCTGAGGAAATGTTCATCCTCTCTCCATCCCATGGGAACCAAGCGCTGATGCTCGTGAGGTGGGCTTTCTCTCAGTTGTATTGGCAGGTGACATTCTTGCTCGTCCTCATCCTCGTAAGGGTTTAGGGTTTAGTGGCGTTCTGTAAGGGGATTGTTGTACCCTTCTTCAGGTTGAATTAGCCCGCCGGCAGGTTCGCCGTCTTCGTCCGGTGAAGTAGCTCGTGGGCGACGTCTTGTCGCCATGTTCGCGATTACGTTTCTGGTAGCTCCCGTTTGGGGTGCTTGTGTCTGCTGCTGCTGATGTTGTTGAGCAGGTGGACGGGGAGCTTGGTGTTGAGGCTGAGAATGGCGAGCGTCTTGTCGGCCAGCCCAGTTGTTCTGGTGAGAGGGGTTCTGGGGGCGATTGTTGAACAGGTACCTGCATCGGTCCGTTGAGTGTCCAAATATCCTGCAGATTTTGCAGTAGGGGCGCCTCGGTTGTCGTCGCTCTTCTTGATTGTCGGCGTAGAAGGCGAGCTGGTTCCGTCGTGGCGCGGAGTTTGACTTGCTCGAGTCCATATCTTGCTGTTTTGTCAGAAGAGCGGCGCACAAGGTGGCTTCTGAGATTATCCCCCTTTGTCGGAGCAGCACTTTGCAGGGCTTCCACTCGGGCCCGAGTCCTTGAAGGACTATGTTGACGAAGATTTCCTCCGAAATTGCGCTTCCATGCTTCGTGATTTGATCACGGATGTTCCGACAGCGATTGATGTACGAATTTGCTTTCTCCCCGTTCCCCATCTTTGTCTCCATAAGTTGCTGCAGGAGCCTGCTGGAGGTGACTGAGTCCTTCGGCTGATATACCTCAACGATGTGCTTCCAGGCTTCCAAGGCTGGAGCGGCGCTCTCTTTGTAGGAGCGGATGCCGAGTTGCTCCGAGGGCGTCATGCTCCTTAGCAGCACGCTGTACGCCATGAGGGACTCGCTGTAGTATCGAGCCCGGGCGCCTTCGGTGTCTTCCAGCGGTTTAGGATAGGAGCCGTCGAAGTAGTGGTAGATCTGCGCTGTCTGTAGGAGGAGCTCTAACTCAAAACTCCATATGTAGAAGTCCTTGCCGTTGAATGCGACGGTAGTCTTGATTTTGGAGACGCTGAGGAAGCGTGCTTGCGCAGAGTTAATGACTTCATCACTTGGACGGGGGGCTGTTGGTGTTGATTTGTCTGTGTCGAGGGAGAAGGTGTGCGCGGCGGTATCACGGCTGTTTGTGGCCAGCTGAGCAGGTTGTGCTGGTTGCGAGGAGGTTCCCGCGTCGCCTTTGCGCAGTACTTGGAGATATTTCTCCATGGTTGATAGTCGCGAAAACAACTGCTCGAGCGCAGCTGTACTTATCGTGGTTGTCGCCTCATTTGTCGCAGCCGGGTTGGCTTGTCCTTCGGCCGTCAGATTCGTTTGGCCTCCGGATCCTCCGGCCATCTTGGTCTTAGAACGTGTGCCGGTCGCCAGTTCTTGGTTCGGCGAATTTTACGGAAGTAGAGTTGCGAAGAATCCCTGAGTAGCTCTCATACCATGTTACAATCCTGAACAGGACTTGGCGAAGGAGCAACTGAGGGACTCGGTGAGTAACTGTCAGAATAACTGTGCAGGAACGAATTGATTAGCAAGAGTTGGGGTACAAGTACTAACCCTAGAAGTGCTATACCCCATAAGGAGTGCCCCACTATAGCCTACAAGTAAGGTTGTACTTTGACACACCCCCATAGGCTAAGTGGGGGTCAACAAGACGGTCACAAGACCAGTCAAGCAAGACAACAGAGCAAAGCAAAGCAAAGCTCAGGGTGGATCTCAAGGACACCACACAATCCGAGCACAAGCAAGCGGCCACAAGGCCAGTTCACATGCAGAGTTATAATAGCAAGGCAGTACACTGATCACAACCTAGCAAGAGGAAAAATGCAGGTATAAATATAGATATCAGTGTACAACAAGTGCAAGATCAAGAGACAAGCAGGTGAGGTAGAACGGGAAGAAGCCCAAGAGCAGTGCAAAAACGCTGAAGATCACCAAACCCGAGGGCCTTGGTGAAGACATCAGCATTGTTGGCCCGAGAGGCCACGTAAGAAAGACGAAGCTGACCACGCTGCTGCAGCTCTCGAGCAAGAAAGTAGCGAAGAGCAATGTGCTTCGTTCTGTGCTCCAGTCTCTGCTCCCGACACAAGGCAAGCATGGCCTTGTTGTTGACGTACAGAACGGGAGGAGAACGAGGCCGCTCCCCCAAGTCGGTCAGCAGGTAGGTCAGCCAGCGTAGCTCCTGTGCAGCCATGGCCCCAGCGTAGATCTCGGCCTCACAGCTGGAACCAAGCACAGAAGAAGAACGAGTGGACCTACACGAGACAGAACCAAAGCCAAGACTGAAGGTGTAACCCTGTGACAAACGCTGAGTCGCCTGGCCGTCGGCCCAAGAAGCGTCGGACTGTCCTGTGAGTACCACTGAACCCTGTCCTCCAAGCATGAGCCCCATGCCCAATGTAAAGCACAAGTAACGCAGTACCCTCTTCGCAACATCAAAGTGCACCTTTCGGTGTCTACCGGGAGCCACGTAGCGAGACAGGAGGCTGAGAGGGTACGCGAGGTCAGGTTGTGTGCACGTCATTAGGTACATGAGGCAACCCACAAGCTATGGGTACGGACCACTCGGCTCTACGGACTCGTCCGAAGGTGGAGCTGAGAGCGAGTGGCCGGTAGATAGAGGAGTGGGCTGCGGCGAGGAGTACTGGAAGCCGAAGCACCGAAGGACCTGGTGCACCATGTGTGACTAAGTCAGGGTGATGGTGCGCCGTGCTCTGTCCCGGGTGATCTGCAAGCCAAGATAGCTACGTAGCTCACCCAGGCCAGTGCAGGTGTGTCTCTCCTACAGCTCCGCCTTCACTAGGGCCAGCGCCTCTGTGTCAGCAGTAGCAAAAACCAAGTCGTCGACGTACACGAGAACGTAGAACGGCGGCAGGGTAGTGTCGGTGCGTAGAAACAGCGACGGGTCAGCAGAGGAAGGAGCAAACCCAAGAGCCGCAAGTGTAGTCCTCAGTGTGTCGTGCCACTCTCGGGGCGCCTGGCAGAGACCGTAGACTGGCCGCCGGAGGCTCCACTGGGTACCCGCAGGAAACGACCCAGTGAAGCCAGGTGGGCGGCGCAGCCAGATCTCCTCGTGAAGGCTGCCCTGCAAGAAAGCTATGGAGAAGTCGAGGGAGTGTAGCTCGTAATCACGCTGTGCTGCAACGTGCAGCAGCACCCGAAGAGTAGTCATCTTCGGGGTGGGGGAGAAGGTCTGGAAGAAGTCGACCCCCTGTCGCTGACTGAAGCCTCGAGCAACATAACGCGCCTTGAAGGCAGGCGGAGAACCCGGCGGCCGCTTCACTCTGAAAATCCACATGCCATCAACTATGTTCGCCCCAGGAGGAGGAACCTCGTCGACGTAGGTGCCTGTGGACTTCCAGGAAGCCATCTCTGCGTCCATGGCTGTCTGCCACTGAGAGGAGTACTCACCCGCTATCGCCTCAGCGTAAGAGCGCGGGGTAGGGATGTCAAGTGCATCCGGGTCTCCCTCAGGGCAAAGCAGCATGGATGCGAAACGAGGTAAAGCGGCCGCAAGACACTCAAGCTCAAACTGCCTGTCCTCAAGGACGTCACTGCTAAGGGCAGGCTCAACCCCGACGGACGGAGGACAGACAGACTCAGACTCAGTAACAAGACTCGCGACGTAGTCGAGATGACTCCTAGCTGCAAAGTCGAGTAGCTCAGTGACTAGGGCAAACGCTGCAGTAGACTCAAAGTCAGGGTCAGTGACGAGAGTAGCGAGGAGACGAGTGACAGTAGGACTGGCAGCACGAGCAAGGTCAGACTCAGGGTCAGGAACGTGCGGAAGAGAGGACGCGGGAGGCTCAGGCAGGACAACACGCTGTGGAACAGAGGAAGGACGAAGTGCCATACCGTGAGTGCCTGGGACAGCAGGAGGACGAGGACGGGCGACACGACGAGCACGAACAGGTGTGGCAGCACGAGTCTAAGGCTCACGACGCTCAGTCAGGGACTCAGTCACCTCAGTGTGAGGAGCAGGAGCAGGCAGCGGGGAGCGAGGCAGTAGCTGTGGCTGAGACTGGTCTGTTGGTGGACACAGGAGAGGTGGAGTGAGGCCAGTGGAAGACGGGAGACTAAGAACCTGGCGAAGGACCGAGTCAGGCGGCGGCAGGGACGACTGCAGCTGCGGGTAGAAAAACAGTCGGCGCAGGGCAGTACCAGCAGCTCCAGCTCCTCCAGCACCAGCAGCACCAGCACCTCCAGTGCCAGCAGCTCCAGTAGCACCTCCAGCACCTCCAGCACCAGCAGCACCACCTGCTCCGGCAGCTCCAGCACCTCTAGTACGAGCACCTCCAGGACCAGCAGCTCCAGCACCTCCAGTACCTCCAGTACCTCCAGCTCCAGCGCCTCCAGCACCAGCAGTACCTCCAGCACCTCCAGTGCCAGCAGCTCCAGTAGCACCTCCAGCACCTCCAGCACCAGCAGCACCACCTGCTCCGGCAGCTCCAGCACCTCTAGTACGAGCACCTCCAGGACCAGCAGCTCCAGCACCTCCAGTACCTCCAGCTCCAGCGCCTCCAGCACCAGCAGCACCAGCACCTCCAGTGCCAGCAGCTCCAGTAGCCCCTCCAGCACGAGCAGCACCACCAGCTCCGGCAGCTCCAGTACCTCTAGTACGAGCACCTCCAGGACCAGCAGCTCCCGCAGCTCCAGCACCAGTAGCACCAGCACCTCCAGTGCCAGCAGCTCCAGTACCCCCAGCACCTCCAGCACCAGCAGTACCACCAGCTCCGGTAGCTCCAGCACCTCCAGTACGAGCACCTCCAGGACCAGCAGCTCCAGCACCTCCAGTACCTCCAGCTCCAGCAGGACCAGCACCTCCAGTGCCAGCAGCTCCATCACCTCCAGCACCAGCTGTACCTCCAGGACTAGTAGGTCCAGCACCTCCAGCACCAGTAGCACCTCCAGGACAGGTAGCTCCGGCACCTCCAGCACCAGCAGCACCTCCAGTACCTCCAGGACTAGCAGCTCAAGTACCTCCAGCACCAGCAGCACCTCTAGTACCTCCAACAGTACCTCCAGCACCTCCAGCACCTCCAGGACTAGCAACTCCAGCACCAGCAGGACCGTACCCTCCACCACTAGGACTGCCTCGCCGAACGATCCACGCACGAATCGCCTGCGGCGAGAGCGTCTCAAGTAGATCAGGCTGCGGTGGCTGTCCAGCTCCAGGACCTCCAGTAGAGTCACCCACAGCTCCACCGCCACTAGGACTCGCAGCACCCCCAGAGTCACCACCCCCAGAACCAGCACCCTCAGTCGCAGCACCCCCAGGCGCAGCACCCCCAGAACCCTCACCCTCTGTCTCAGCAACCCCAGGCTCAGCACCAGCAGTCTCAGCTCCAGAGTCCACAGCAGCAGGCTGTGGAGGCGGCGAAGACGGCCGAGGCGGAAAACCAGGGGGGGTCTCCAAGCGTGGAGAGCGGCGAGTGGCCGCCGTGTCGTCAGCGGCGGGGTCACCCCCCTCAGCTGGGCCAGAGGAGTCAGAAGAGATCTCCAGAGGCTCAACCAAGGGGGTTGGGTCTACCTGAGACACACCTAAGGGAGCAAGACCCTGTGGGGGAAGGGGGTCTACCGGGGGGGGGGACTGGTACTAGGAAGAGAGGCGCGAGGGGGACTGGGTGGGACGCGTGCGGGTGTAGCCTGTAGAAACAGACAGACTCGTCAAAGGTGACGTCCTGGGAGGAGAAGACTCGACGCTCGCGCGGGTGGTAGAACTGCCACGGCGGGGCGTCGGTGGGGAAGCCAAGGAAGACGCAGCGGAGAGTGCGAGAGGAGAGCTTGCTCGCTTTGGCATCGCGAACAAGGGAGAGCGCGCCCCAGACCCGAAACACCGACGCATCGCCAACCTTCCCCGTCCACCGGAGTGTGGGCGAGGTCTTTGGCTCAGAGACACGGGGCCAGAGGTTGAGCTGATGTGCAGCGTATCGGACCGCAAACGGCCACAGAAAATGGGGAGCAGCCGCATGGATCATGGAGGTACAAGCAACCTCCATGATCAAGCCAATGCGACGCTCAGCAAGGCCGGAAGCGTGAACGTCTGGCGGATGCCCTCGTCTCGACAGAACTCCTCAAGGAGGCCGGAAGAGAACTCACCGCCCCTGTCAGAGTGCAGACGCAGGACTAGCAAGTCCCGACGAAACCGCTCACGCAGCTAGCGACGAGTAGCACGGATCCAGGGGATCAAAACACCGCTGACGTCCGCCTTGCGCCGCAAGGGGAAGACAGTGGTGTAGCGTGTGTAGTCGTCAACAACCAGCAGGAAGTAGCGCTCCTGGTCCGTTCCACCGACGGGGGCCGGGCCCCACACGTCCATGTGGAGAGTCTGCAGAGGAGCAGTGGTCGGAGGAAACTCGGAGGAGTGAGGAGCGGCGCGCTGCCGCCCCTCGACGCAGGGAATGGCGGTGCAGGCGAGCGCGGGAGGGAGGGCAGGGACCTGGGAAGCCCAGAGACAAGGAGACGGGTGTGCATGCTGCGGACACGCGGCAGTGAGGGGTGACCGAGGCGGTGGTGCCAGAGGAGAGTCTGGTGGGAGAGTACCCGACACGAGCAAGACGCTGCAAGCTGACCAGACGCAGACACCTGACTCGACACAGCCACCTGACCTGACTTAGCCACCTGTGCAGACGCAGTGGTCAGTGTGTACAGACTAGACCCAGGCCGTCGAGTGAACGTAGCTAGGTGACGGCCAGTCCGGGAGCACGTACAGATCGCCACACGCTGCCCTCCAGGAATAAAGGTATCAACCCAGACATCCTGAATGGCAGCGTTGCTCACCAAGTTCGTCGAGAACGTGGGGAGGTGGAGACCTGACAGAGAACCGGAGGGGACTGCTGGACACGGGAGGACAGTGGAGGCTCGTGCGACTACTGGGCCCACAGTGGGGTCAGCTAGTGAGACTGGTACCGGTGCAGCAAGTGGTGTGAGTGTGGTGCAGTCACGAAAGAAGCAACGTGACGCGCCTGAGTCAAGTGTGAAAGTGTGCAAGGCCCCAGCTGAGGCAGGACTTGTGGCGGTAGACGCACGAGCACCTAAAGCTGCAGCAGACTCACTAGCACCTGGAGAAGCAGCAGACTCACTAGCACCGAGTGCGGCAGCAGACTCACTAACACCTGGAGCGGCAGCAGACTCACTAGCACCGAGTGCGGCAGCAGACTCACTAGCACCTAGAGCAGCAGCCTCTACAGAACCAGTGACACATCGCTGAGAAAACAACTCACTAAGCAGCTGCGGGGAGAAGGTCTCCTGCTGACTCTGCTGCCGCCTCTGTGCAGTACGCAGAAAACCAAAGCCTCCACCACCTGGACGGGCTCGCTGACGAACCCACTCGCGAAGCTGCTGCGGGGATAGTGTGTCCGGGTGAGGCAGTGGCTGTTGCTGTTCACCCCTAGCTGCTGCGACTACCGTGATAGTGGCCATGACAGGCAGTGGCAGTCAGTAGCAGCGGCGCAAGGGCAGTAGTAGCGACTGCTGTAGTGACTGTGGAGGCCAGTAGAGTACGTAGACAGCAGGGCACAGGCTAGTGCAGTAACAGCAGTAGTGCCAGCAGTGGCAGCACGAGCAGCAGCAGCAGTAGTAGCAGCAGCCGTAGCAGTAGGAGTAGGAGCAGCAGTAGGACAGTGCGGCTTAGTAGGGGCAGGGCACCGCGGCTCGGGCAGGGCGGCGCAGCTCGACAGGGCACAGCGCAGGTAGCAGCATGTGCAGCAGCAGCAGTAGCAGCGGTTAGCAGCTGCAGCAGCACTTAGCAGCAGCAGCAGCTCATGCAGCAGCGGCACGATGGGCAGCAGGGCGCGCCGGCGCTTTTAGGGTTGCGGGGCGCGCTGGCGCGCTTGGCTGTAGGGCGCGCTGGCGCGCTTAGGGCTGCGGGGCGCGCTGGCGCGCTTAGCAGCGGGGCGCGCTGGCGCGCTGGGCTGCAGGGCGCGCTGGCGCGCTTCGCAGTGGGTCGCGCTGGCGCGTGTAGGGCTGCAGGGCGCGCTGGCGCGCTTAGCAGCGGGCCGCGCTGGCGCGCTGGGCTGCGGGGCGCGTTGGCGCGCTAAGCAGCGTGACGCGCTGGCCCGCGGGGCGCGCTGGCGCGCTTAGGGCTGCGGGGCGCGCTAGGGCAGAGGCTGCTCGCGGGCAGAAGGGGCGCGCAGGGCAGGGGCTGCTCGCGGGCAGTAGGGCGCGCGGGGCAAGGGCCGCTCGCGGGCAGTAGGGGCGCGCGGGGCAAGGGCCGCTCGCGGGCAGTAGGGGCGCGCGGGGCAGTAGCCGCTCGCGGGCAGTAGGGGCGCGCGTGACAGCTGGGCAGCGCGCTAGGGCAGGCAGTGCGAGTAGCTGCAGGGCAGCGCGACACTTAGCGAGCAGGGCCGGACAGCGCAAGGGCGCTTCGGGCAGGAGAGAGCGGAACTATCGGTGGGCCCTAAAAACCTAACAGGTTTCCTGCTCTGAATACCATGTCAGAATAACTGCGCAGGAATGAATTGATGAGCAAGAGTTGGGGTACAAGTACTAACCCTAGAAGTGCTGTACCCCATAAGGAGTGCCCCACTATAGCCTACAAGTAAGGTTGTACTTTGACAGTAACGTGGGTGGAGGCCATAATATTTCCATCCTACCCCAGAGGAGCAATTATTAGTACGGTAGCTCCTCACCTATCCATTAATGTTTTGGACAAAAGTACACCCTCACTAATTGTTTTCCAGGTGTTTATTTGAGTACCTTATGCTTGAAATGAGCCACAACCATTACATTCATGTCAGGTAGATTTCCAGTATCAACCAGCAGGCTGCATCCAGCATCAACCTACGCACATTACGTGCCAGGGCACAATACCGTAATTGGCCAATGCAGGTGCACCATACTCCCACTCTACCTTTTATTCCCAAAACCGCCTATTTTGGGCCAGTTTGCACGATGAGCCGCAGCTCACCTCTCGGCAACTGCCGCGGCCACTTCGCAACCCCCCCCCCCCCCCCACCCCCCCACCTCCCCCAACCCCCCCAACCAACGCCATGGTTCCAAGCTCAACTCCAAAGAAATTCCACAAGAAAAACAGCTACTTGCAACCGCTCACAAGCCTCGCTCAGCTCCACTTAAAAGCCATGACCCATGGCTTGCAGCAGAGCCCCGGCCCCACGCTCTCTATCACGCATCACACGTGTTCTGCACCGTGGTGCACCCCGGCTCATCACTCAGGCAGTTCCCTGACACCAGCAACTTTGATGGGCGTGCGTTCGGGCAAATGCCCTTCACGCGCGGCGACCCCGTGAACAAGTTGTTGCGGGCATCCAGAAAGAACTTGCTACTGGCGCCAAGGTAAGGCTGGGGCAGTGGGCCGGTTAACTGGTTATTAGCGAGCACGAGGCGCAGCAGGAAGGAGAGGGCGTTGAGGCTGTCTGGGAGATCACCCGTGAGGCCATTGTTGCTCAGATCCAGCGCTGTCAGATTCACCAGCGATCCAATCTCATCGGGAACGGCATCGCTGAGGGTGTTGTTCTGCAGCTGCAGCGACTTGAGATTGGAGAGGTCACTGACTTCGGCAGGGATCGAACCCGTGATCTCGTTAAACCCCAGGTTCAGCGCCTCCAGGCTCGGAAGCCCGCTCCAGGTGACGTCAGCGAGCGCGATGCTGAGCTGGTTGTTGGCCAGGTTGAGCTGGCGCAGGTCGCTCATGAGGGAGATTTCCGTCGGGAGGGAAGTGATGAGATTGGACGAGAGGTCCAGCGTGTCAACCGTGGCGGAAGACGCGGGGAAGGTGGCGGGAATGTCCGAGAAGAGGTTTCCCGAGGCCGTGAAGGTGAGCGCGCCATCCGCGAGCTCCGGAAGCGCGGCGGGGAGGGCGGTGAAGAAGCAGCGGTCCAAGTGGCCGAACTGCAGCTTCGTCAAACTCGAAAACGCGTCCGGGATTGGTCCAGAGAAGTACGAGTCGCTGACGTTGAGAGCCACCAGGTTGACCAATCCGCTGATGGCGGGCGGAAGCGCGCCGCGGAGGAGGGTCTTGGAAACGTCGAGGAAGGTGAGCTTGGTGAGCGTCCAGATCTGATTCGTTCCGCCGTAGAACGTGTTGTTGCTCAGGTCGAGGCGCTTCAGCTTAGGCAGCTTCGATAAGTACCACGGAATCGGGGCGACGATCTCGTTATTAGCGAGGATAAGCGTGTCGAGATTGGTGAGGTTGGTGAGCGCGATGGGGATCCCCGCGGTCTTCCAGCGCATGCTGGCGGAAGTGAAGTTGAGGCGGAGCACGTCCCCCGCGGAGCTGCACGTCACGCGCAGCCAATTCGCGCAGGGCTTCCCTGCGCCCCACGTGCTGCTCCCCGTGAAGTACCCGAAGGCCGTTTTGAGGCTCAGCAGCGCCGACTCCTGCGGCGGCTTGATGGTCTGCGCGAACGCGGGGCTGCTGCCGGAGAGGCTAATAACGAGGAAAACGGGGAGCAGCAGGAGGAGGGGGAGGCGATGACTGTTCCCGCGGGGGTACGAGATTCTAGCGCTACTGCCGCGTGAACGCTTCATGGCTAATGCTTTGGCTATCGCCTGGAAAGCGGAGGGTCGAGGAACGGACGGACAGGGTCCGTCGGCGCGAGAAACTAAGAGAAATAGTAGCAGGTTTGTCGAAGCTAGTAGGTCACGCAAACTTCTTTGTGAAGTATAAGATACGAAGACAGCCCGTTATATACCATGGATTTGCCTAAGATGAAAACAGAGAAGCGATAATGGAACGGGTGGACAGGGGCGCATCATAGAGAAACGGCGGCTTTGGTGATTGTACGGCTCGGTGTTAGGAGGTGGGCGGCGCAGCCTGATGGCGTGCGAGACGAGTGGATGCGTAAGCGGCGCTGCGGAGGGCGCGTTGAATGTGACGGTATTTCTCTACCCATCAGAACAAGTCATGTAAGTGAGGGAACCAGAAAGGATGAGGAGATTGTGTGCGGTGCGGTGCTTTGCTGATGAGGAACCATCCAGCCAGACTGACGAGGGGAAGCGAAGCGAGATGGTGCTGGTGGGGTAAGTTGACGCGCAAGCTTGTGTGCGCGATGGATATCAACTGCCTGGCTCTTGCTCCGATCTGGGTCTCCCGCAGGTGAGATCCGCGAATTTGTTGCCCTCGCCACCAGCAACGTTTGGGTTCGGTTCGAAGGAACAGCTGCAAGTCCGCCAGACAATCTGCGCCCAGAGAGGGGGGGACAAGGGGAGTGGGGCGGAGAGAGGGGCATCAAGTCGAATCGACCAAAACAAGAAGCGGCTCGGTGCCGCCAGCCGAGGCTTCCTGGCTTGGCTCGGTTGTCTGCGCTGGTGTGTGCCTTGCCTTGCCCAGCGCAAATTCATTTTCGTTCGCCGTGTATCTTAGTGCATGTTCGACCCAGCGCCACTCGGATGCAACAGTGCCGGTCGTAACTGGAAACGGCGGCAGGTCGTGAAAAAATCGCTAGTGAAATCCGACACTGCACTATAACGAGTGATTTGTGAATTGTAAAAGAATTTGTACCTCCAGTGCTGTTATTGTCAAACCATGGGTACCTTAGTAGTACCTGCCTTGGAAAATGGCTACATCCCTCACCTTTTCATCATAGCTCTACACAGGAAGGTTGGCACTGAAGCTAGAGCACGACAGAAGCAGGCCTCAAAGAGAGCTTGTTGCAAGAGCTGTGGATTTGAGGAATAGAGAAGAGCTCCTTCAGTGCAATGGGTAATGTTTTTTTCATGGTGTAGCTATAATTTGTCCAAACATAAGGTCAGCCAAACAGAGCCTTCCATAACCTAGTAACCCCAGCCAGCTGAATTCCTTTATCTCCATTCATCCCCAGGAACCCGTCTAGTGTTCTCATCCTAAGAAGCCCAACAGCCCCACCATCCCACCCAGCTATCTCGCGCACACGCGCTGGTTGGTGGAGCAGTCCGCGGGGTCATCCAGGCAGTTCCACGCCACGCGCAGCCGGTTCGGCCGCGAGTTGGGGCACACGTCCTTCACCAGGGGCGACCCCGTGAACGAGTTGTTCCGCGCGTCCAAATAGAACCCCGGGTCCGCCCCCAAGTACGGCTGCGGCAGCAGCCCGGCAAAATTATCAGCGATAATCACCAGCCGCGTCAGCGACTGCAGCTCGCTGAACCCCACGGGGAAATCCTGCCCCTCGCCCAGAGCTGTGTTGAGGCCGATGTCCAGGGAGACGAGGTCCGTGAGCAGCGTCAGCTCGTCGGGCAGCGAGCCCGTGAGCAGGTTCGTGTGGAAGTGCAGGTGCCTCAGCGTCGTGAGCGCCGCGAGGTCCGTGGGGACGGTGCCGGTGATGGCGTTGCGGCCGAGGTACAGCTCCTCCAGCGCCACCAGCTCGCTCCACGCGATGTCCTCCAGCGGCGTCGCGATGCGGTTCGCCGCCACGTTCAGCACCTTGAGCTCCGTCAGCAGCGCCACCTCCGTCGGGAGCTCCGCGAGCAGGTTCCCCCACAGGTCGATGCTGAACACGCCCGCGGCGGACGCGGGGAAGGTGATGGGGATGCTCATGATGAGGTTGCTTTCCGCGGCGAAGGTAAGGTTTCCCGGGTCGAGCTCAGGGAAGGACGGCGGGAGCTCGGTGAAGAAACAGCTGCTGAAGTCGCTGTATTTGAGCTTCACGAGGTTGCTGAATGACGCGGGAATGGCGCCGCGGAAGTAGTTAGACGACACGTCCAGGTAAGCGAGGTTCGTCAGCGCGCCCAGGCCCGCGCCGAGCGGCCCGACGAGCAGATTGTGGGAGATATCGAGGTACGTGAGCTGAGTTAATTTCCAGATTCTGCTCGAGCTGCTCCCGTAAAAGCGATTCAGCTGAAGATTAAGGGTTTTCAGGGAAGTGAGGGTGGAGAGGACGGTGCCGAGTTCGGCGGTGATGCTGTTGTTGTAGAGGCTGAGGAAGGCGAGCTTCGTGAGCACGGAGAGGGACGGCGCGATGCCGACGCCCGTGGAGCGAATCATCGCGTTCGCGAGGTGGAGGTGCGTGACGTCACCCGCGCTGTTGCACTGCACGCGCTGCCACGTGGAGCAGTCCGCGCCCGATTTCCACGTGGAAAATCCATTGAAGCTTCCGTACGCGCTCTTGGCGGACAGCATCGCTTTCTGCTGGTACGGTTTTATCACTGCTGCGTTTGCGTGGAGAGGGAAGGACACGAGCAGGGATACCAAGAGGATAATGACATGAATGCTTCGACCCATCTTGTCTGGCTAGAATAATTTGTCGACGAAAGAAAGAAGCTGCTTCGACAAGTCGGAACGGATTATCGAGAATGAAGATAACAAGAATATGGAACAGAGAGTTGTTTGTATCTATCTGGGAACGAATTGACGAGATGGAGGCGCTTACTGCTTGGGGTGCTTGGAGGGGAAGGCATGGGTCCCCGCGGGAAGAGGGGGGAACCAGGGGTACGAGGGGAATATGGCAGTATATGGCGTGTACGGAACGGACGTTCGGTCGGGGTAGACGGCGGCTGGTTTGGCGGCCTTACGGACCTGCTGATTGGTGTTTAATTTGCCTGCAAGCTCGTTTACCCTGGTCCGGGACCTGGTTAGGTAAGGGGTTACCGAGTTCCCTAAACTGGCACCCCACATGTGCGCCATTAGGCTCGGTCAGCCTGGTTCGGCATGCCTCCGCTGACTTGTGTTTCCAAGCATGCTTCTATCCAAGTATGAATGAGCTGGTGTATGACCAGCTGCCTCTGGTGGCGGTCGGGGCTGGTTTGGTCAGGCAGAGCCCGAACCGACCTCCTCCTCCCCTTCGAGCCGCAAAATATCTTGAGCGCCACCAGAAAGCGGCTGCGTTGTCGTTTTCTGCTGCCAGCACTGCACTTCAACAGCACCATACAGAACATGAGATAAAAAAACCTTTAATCTATGTCGAAGCAGATTTTAAACTGAACAAACCATTGCTCTCCCAACAGCGACATCTCTCCTTCACCCACACCACCTGCAATTCCACCTGATCCCCCTGGCAGATCCATAACAACTCCCCCACCCAACACCCACCCCGCGACTACGCACCGACCATCTTTGTTCAAATCAAACTCCCCTAAAATCCCCATTATCCCACCATACCTTCTTGCCCCCACACACACCATTCACCCCTCTTCTCTGTTCCTCTCCCAACCTGTACATCCGCACAGGTGTTCTGTTCTCTCCTTGTCCATCCCGTGCAGGCACGACCTCCCCCGGTAACTACGCTCGATACACACACACCGCACCGCGCCGCACTACGCCACCCACCACAAATTTCTAGGAGGAGTTTTACTGGGGTGTTAGGGGATGAGTAGTTGAGTAGTTGTCGCCGCCAACAGATTGGAAAAAAATGTTGGGGCAGGCTTCAACCGAAAACACGACACGACATGACTCGCTAATCGCCGCTAATTTGCAGCGTGTCAGCAGTACCTAGTAACTCCTAGATTTCTCGCTTACTAGTACCGAAACGCGTGGTCACACTGGCGTGACCCTGGCAGTTCTTGTGAGAAGAACCCACGGACCAAGTGTCCGCCAGCCATTATACGTCACTGTCGCTGTAACCTGCACTTAGCGAAGCCGTCTGAAACGAAGTCACGCGCGCTCGAACGTTTCCGCAAGCAGCTCGATCATCCTCATGAACCGCCCGTTACCGCTCCGCACTACCAGAACCGCGCCGCATTCTCGTCACCATGAAGCCGTCTTTAATCTACACTTTCCTCCTCTTCTTTCTTCCATCCCCTTCCGACCGCCTGGTTTCGTCAGTCAAGATCAAGCCGTCGCAGGAGGACGCGTTATTAGCCCTCAAGGGTGCTTATAGCGGATTTGCTGGCTCCACTTCGTGGGCGAAAGGCGCCGATTGCTCGAAATGGGTCGGCGTCGCCTGCGGTCCCGTGGGAAACGTTCTCAAACTCGCTTTAAACAGCTCCGCGATAAAGAGCCCTGTCGCGGGAATACCCTCCAGCTTATCGGGTCTGTCGCATCTACAAATGCTGAACCTCGCAAATAACGCCCTGCTCGGCCCGCTCACGACGACTCTCTCTAAGCTGACTCGCTTGCAGCATCTAGACCTTTCGAGCAACCTCTTCAACAAAAACCCTAACTACATCTGGAATCTCACGCAGCTGACTTACCTCGACATTTCCAAAACACTCGTCAGCGGCCCGCTTTCGCCGTCCATCGGTGCGCTTACCAACCTCAAGGTTCTAAACGTTTCCAGTACTTACCTCTCGGGAACGATTCCCGACGAGTTTAGCAGCCTCGCGAAGCTGCAGTTTGGCCATTTCGACAGATGCTTCTTCACGGACCTGCCGGCTATGTTCCCGGAACCAGACGGCAGCGCGTCTAACCTGACGTTCTCGGCAAGCGTCAACCTGTTAGCCGACATGTCCATCACATTCCCGGCCTCGGGCGCAGGGGTCGTCGCGATGGACTTGGCGGGGAACCGCATCGCGTCCCTCCCGTGCTAATGAGCGACCTGACGAGCCTGAACCTTGCTGGGAACGGTATTGAGGGACAGATGGCGGACTACGATTGGCCGATCCTCGAGAACATAGAAGGGCTGTTCTTCGGGAGGAATCTGCTAGCAGGAGAGGTCCCCGTGTCTCTAAGCACACTCACGAAGCTTAAATACTTCCATTTCGGCGCTAATGCGCTCAACGGTAGCTTGCCTGAAGAGCTCGGAAACCTGTCAGAGCTCCTAAGCTTGGATCTAAGTGGTAATGCAGACCTGGGGGGTTATTTTCCTGTCAGTATTAACGACCTGCCGAATTTGACCCGGCTGGTGCTCTCAGGAGACAGCTTCACGGGGCCTCTGCCGCAGCCGGCTCTGGGAGCCCTCAGCACCTTCGTTCTGGATGTGCGGAACAACTCGTTCTCGGGGTCGCCGATTATCCAGGGTGTTTGCCCAGCGGATTACCCCACGCGGCTGAAGGTGGAAGAAAATTGCTTGGATGTGCTGGCAGACTGTGAAACGACCCAGGCCGTGTGCTCCTGACATCTGCGTGCTCCTGGCTGGGCCATGTGCTGCGGGCTGTGTATTGGTCTTGGTGATGCATGAAGAGAGGCGGGGCTCATGTGGGGGAAGAGGAGGAACTGCTGTGGGGGAAGAGGGACGGGGCTGCTGCGAGGGAGGAGAGCAGATATGGAGGCACATGTGGGGATCTGCTGTGGGAGGAGGTGGGACGATTTGTGGTTATGGCTTGAGATTTGGAGGCAAACTGGCGTGGATGGACTTGGATGGCAGGCAGGGGAATGCTAGGGGAGTAAGTGACAGCAGGTGAAAGAAAGTGCATTTGCCGTATCTGCAACATCTATGTAGCCTTAATAGTTAAGGAATATGTGGTATTCATGTATGTATGTACTATGATTTTGTTTATTGTATCCAACTCATGCAATCTTGATTCATTTCTAGTTGTGATCTCACCAAGTAGAAAGTCAAGGACTAATATAGACACACATAATTATACAGTGAGAGCTGAAGGGCTTTGTGAACACATCGAACCGCGTCACAATTGCACGTAAGCACACCCATGTGCGCATACCGATTTTCACGGCTGGGGATACCTACCACGGCTCGACCACATTCATTCCTGATGTCGGGGCAGACCTCACGTGACCCGATTTTCACTGGTCTACCCGCACCGCCAAACATCGCAGTGCCAAATTCATGCCTGTCTAACGAACGAGATGCTATTGATGGAATTCGCGGAGGGCGATTGGTCATCTAGGCAGCAAAATGTTCTCTCGCGAGAAGCAATCCCTGTCGCAAGTGTTACCAGCTGGAGTGGATGAGTGCCAAGTAGAGATGCGCGACAATAGCGAGGAAGGTGTTTCTGGCGACGGTGTACGCCCCCCTACATCACTTGCAGCACCACAGCATCTTTCGATGAGCACCGCAGTTGCGGCCAAGCAGAAGTAAGAAAGGTGAGGTGACGTGAAAAACGCTGGACATTCCAGGGCATGCTTTCAGCGAAGTGGTTTACGCGTTACCACCCTACAGCAGCTCTCTGGCCACAGTGTCATACGTCTGTCTATCACTCACACGTGCCGATTAGTATCAAAGTCGCTACTAGTGCCTAGAAGATCCGCTGATTTGACACGCTTTCAGAGTTTAGGGTGAAACTTTGTTCAGTCTTTCTCGACCCGGCTAGTAGCGATAGCTTGGAACCAGTTGCAGTCACGGTTCGGGAGACTCTTTTCATAATCAGGCTGTTGTAGACTTGCTTCACAGGCGATCGCAGAAGCGGACTGGAAACGCACATGTAAAAGGAGGTATTTTACAAAAACGCCATGAAAACGTTCGTCAAGTTGGTCACCCTCTTGTTGCTCGTGGCTGTGTGGCAAGAACACCAAGCGACAGCGCTGAACCCGCGGGAGGTACGGAAGGCGAGCGACGGCATCAAGCAAAGACCGGAGTTCAAGAACGTCCATGACTTGATCGACAAATACCGTAAGTGTTTAGCTAGAAAAAAAAAAAAGTGGCTCCATCTCCCGGATGGAGCCAACGGAACCGTGCTGTAAATGACGCCATCTGACCGTGCTCTTGAGGAGGCTGCGTAAGTTAACAGGCGTTCGTGTGACGCCTCGTGCGAGAGAGGTCCCCCCTTCGCGTCATGGTTCGCCCGTTTCACATCAACGTGCCTGATACAGAAGCCGTACGACCAAGAGAAAAGCTTCACGCACCATCTTCTCTATCGTTTTCTCCTTCGAAATTGGTGTGCGCAATCAACCCTCACGCACCTGTGCAAATGCCGTCTGTTATAGAACGAAGTAAATTACGTTATGTTGTTGATTTGTTTGCACTTTTTGTGTTACGTAAAATGCCAGCTCGTTGGAGGAGCCGCAACACATCCACAGTTTTCTTTCCCACGACAACGTACAGCAGCCATTTATTGTTCTCCATTTTGTTTCTATGACCCCCCCTCCCACCATTTCCTTTCCTTTCCATTTTCTTCCCTGGGCAGTTAAGCAACTCATTCCCCTTACAGACATCACCATTTTGATACCTGTGGGCATCGCGCAGCTGTACGCGTACACCTCGGACCAGCAAACGACGATCCTATCATACAATACTATCACCACGCGTTATCTTTACCGCAATTTCACCAACATGAAGGGCGGCACATCCCTTGACTCGCTGGAAGGCAGTACCATTACGAAGCGCGGTCCCAACTACCAGCCAGTTGTGGGTTTCCAGGGCACGGGCGCGACTCTTTGGAGCATGCTGATCATCCCGAACTTGTGGGTGGGGTCGGACTTCACGATTCAAGGAACCACGACGCTCCTCATCCCCGCCGACTTGTGATCCCCGTTGGAAAGTTGGTGTGGAATAATGGAGGAGGAAGGGCGTGGTGGGTTGGTACTGGAAAGACGTGTGTTGTGAGGGCTCGTCAGAAGGATTTGGCGGAGGCGACTGTCGTATGAGTATGATTTGTCATTCTACTCCTAACCCCAGGCGTTGAGGCAGCTATGAGGTTTAGATAAAACGGGAATAATAAGATATGTTGTAGAGATATTTGTTAGCGCCATTGAAAGTGACCACTGTAGGCAGGGTGTATTGACTAAACATCATAAGCGCAGCATGTTCTACTGCTTCATCAGATGGATGTTGTAGCTGTAACGAAACGGTGGAGGAACACTCTGGTGCGCGTGACAAGTCCAGAGTGCATGCCCTTCCACACATCGCTCCGTCTGTACTGTGGTGGATGCTGGTCTCGACTCTCGACATTCGCAGATGACCCACCATTTCGTTTGGCCTAGCGTAGCGAAGCGACATGAGCACAGAAATACGCAGCGAAGCGACATTGAGCGGTCAGGCCATTCCAGGATGTGAAACTGATTGACGATGCCGGTCACTAGCACATGCTGTGGTTGGTTATCGTGGACAGGTGAGCCCCTGAAGCACACGAAAAGAGGCAAAGGAAAATACAATCACGGGTTTCGGGTTTCTACCCTAAACAAGGGTAGAAAACATTATAGCCCTTGAAAATGCTAAACCAGCTCATTTGCAACCCCCGCTCTCACGCTAGACGACAGGCATCTGGAGCACGAGGCGACTGCAGAAGCCAATGATCCGGGCCCCTGCCCCATGTGCAGCTGTCATTGTCGGAAGCGCAGTGGTGAAATCGTTTGCGAGGAGGGGAACGTGACCAGTGAAATCCTGTCCGTTAGATCGACGGGACAGGAGTTGTGATGGTGTCTGTGGATTGTCACCACCGAATGTCCAGCGCATTCCCGAAACACTGGTGTTTCGCACGCTGCCTGGAGCATCGCCTAGGATCTGGTAACCACACTTTACGAAACTGTGTGGTGCTCACGAGCTTCGTGGCCCCCCTTCAACTGCCCACCTAGCGCACGGCAGCTCTTCAACGCCTTTCTACCAGAACCACCGAGCATAGCTCGGTGTACGCCTACCCCTCGCCCCCGTTCACCTCTTCCCCGACATCCGGGACCGTGACCTGACCTGCCCCATGTACAGTTGCTTCCCAACCCACACAGCTGTCCCCCCATCCATCACCTCGTAATGCACAGTTCTGCCAGGTGCCCCTCACAGGCTGGCCCTCTGAAGTCGATGTGGTTTCCCTGACTATCCCCCATCGCAAACACAAAAATAACTTAGTGAAAACCAGTGCAAATCCGACTGAGTGGTGTTGATCGCATTTATAGCGCATTTTCTTTAAACGTTGTACTGCGATACAATACGGGTGGACTCAACCCAGTTGCAGTTTAGCAAACAATCTGTTTCCGGCACCGATTTTCCAAAACATGACAAACTCCGCTCGGGCTCATCAGGTAGCACTGTGGGTACAGTATACTGCATAACCACGGTCCAGTCGGGTGCGCAACCCAGTCAGACCCAGCTTGCTGTTGAGTCGCCCACTTCCACGCTAGCACGCCCACCGAAACGACGAGAAATTCCAGTTTGTTCCCGGGACGGGCAATTTATTGCCCCGAAACAAAAATTCCAAAGAAGAAATTCAAAACCAAGATGGCAGGTTCTGGCTCTTCGCTGGACTCACCAGAGTCAGCCTGCCCTGGCCCCTGACCAACGCCCAGTCAATCACACTACTCTGTCATGGCGGAAGGTGGAGAGGGCATCCCAGCAGCAGCATTTCCGACAACCAACCAACCTGACGGGCCGTCGACTGGTTACCACCATTCGTATCTACCGGTAGCAGTAGATTGAGGCCACCGACCCAGGCTTCTATTTCCGTCGTCTTTCGTGACTCCTATTCGGGTCGGAAGTTAGTCATTTACGCATCGTGAACGTTTTCCTCCTCGAACGCTAGTTCACCCTCCACTAAATTTATTGTCCGCTAGTCCCCAAGTATCTACGGTTTCTTCTCACTGCTTATCAGCCCCTCACACCTGCGAAGCGCACGTCCCGTAGTCTGCAGCGGCGTGTCATCGTAGCGTTGGAAAAATGGCGTTCGACGGTCGACAAAGACGACGCGACATCAGCGAAATGTCGTTTTAGGGTTTCAGCATTTAATCGTTGAGCACATCTCTCGATCTACGTGCATCCTCAGAAGGAGTTCGTTGGGACGAAACTATCAGTCAGCCATAGTTGTATCCTTCAGGCTCCATATCCTCTTGTCAAAACAGACATCCTTTTTCGCCTCCATTCTTTTATTCAATGGCTTGCCGGCAGCAAAGATGGCAACACTCAATACCCGTACTCTCTATAGTTTTCTCGTTACTAATACTATTGCAAGCAAGCGGCGCGGAGGCGATACGGAGAGCGGAGCTGCAGCAAGCCATCGCGCAAATCAATCAACGAGCGGAGTTCGCGACCGTGAAAAACGTCATCAGCCAATGGCGTGCGTCCTTTTCCCCCTCGCGCCTCCCCAAAAGTCCATATTCCTTCCTCCACAACCTCCCCTCCCCTCCCCTCCCCCACCCCCCCCACGCAACCCCACTAGTCCCGCACGACTCACCCTCTACGAGCCCCTGTGAACCCCTACCATCCGCTGCGCCCCCCTACGATCCTTCTAAGATCCCCTACGACCCCTGCATGCCCCGTACAATACGTTACGACCCCTTACGATCCCCTACGACGCGCTACGACCCTCTTACGACGCCCTACGCGGGTCGTCCCCGCCCCGTTCACAACGCTTCCAGGCCTCTCTCCCCTCCTCCATCCGCCGCTTCCCCGCTTTCTCCCACTCTCGGTCGGGCTCTCCCGCCGTCTCCCCCGCCGTCTCTTCCGCCGTCTCCCCCGCCTGCTCTCCCGCCTGCTCTCCCGCCGTCTCCCCCGCCGCCGCCCTCGCCGTCTCTCCCGCTTGCTTTCCCGCCGTCTGCCCCCCTCTTTCCTGGTCCCACATCCCCGCGTTGTCGTTTACGCGACCCCTCCGTCCCTGCCTGGTTCGGCTATGCCGTTCCCTCCGTCTGCTTCTCAACCACCTTTCCCCCCCCCCAAAACTCCCCTCTACCCCCCTCTACCCGTCCTTGCTCTGTTCTCCGCTGTCGTCCGCTCCCGCCCCGCGCGCATTGTTCCCTTTCCTCCACTTTATCCCCCCCTCGCTCAGCCCCCCTCTTTCCCCCTCCCCGCCGCCCCCCCTTTCCTCCTTTCCGCCTCCCCGCCTTTCCCCATCCTCGCACCACCCTGCGCGTCCATGCCTCGCCGCGTCCTTCGCTCCACGCGATCTCCCTCCCGTGCGTTGCTCCTTCTCTCGTTGCCCCTTCCGCGCTTCTCCCCTCGCACTTCCCTCCTCCGCGCGCCGCTCCTCCGCGCGTGAGCCACGATGCCCACCCCAAGGACCCAAGCGTTTCGCCACCATGCATTCACCTCCCACCGCTGCCCTACACCACGCTCCCCTGCGCTCGTTCCTTCGTCCCCCTATCCCCAATTCCAGCCCTTTATTCCTCAGATCCTCGCCCCTTCATTCACCCTAGTAACCCTCGTTGAGCCTTACTGCGCGCCAATCCCCTCATATTGCACCCGTCCGCACTCACATGCTCTGCGTTACGACTCCTATAAGGACTCCATTGAAGGCGCCTCAAAGCTATCCACCTGCTCCTCCCTTCACACGCGCTGCCATACCCTGCGCTGCCCTCCCTCCCTCCACCCGCGTCCCCAGCCCAATTTCGTCGCCATTCGACTCTCAACGTCCCACGCCACTAGCGGGCGAGTTTAGAGACGTCTCTAAACTCCACTTCACCCCCATGCCCCTCGGCGGCCCCTTGTTTAGCATTGCTGGTTTCAGATCCGTCCACGTGGCATGGAATCCTTTCCATGTAGTGCATCAACTCCCTCCTCCCTGCACACCACTAACGACTTTCTCCTCCCTTTTCCCCCACTCCTCCCCTCTCCCCACCCTCCACTGCCTTTCCCCTCTTCCGTCCCCCCGCCCCCCCCACCCCATCCCCCCATCAACAGTATCAGCGCTCACCTCGCTCTCGGACGTCACCATCCTCCTCCCGCTCTCCCCCGAGGTCCTATCCTTCATGAGAACCGCCTTCTCCCCCGCCAAGCGAGATCAAATCCTCGCCTTCCACGTCATCACCAAACGCTACTCCTACGTCAATCTCACCTCCCTCCCGGGCGGCACCGAGTTGGAAACTCTTGAAGGCATGCCGCTAATAAAGCGCGGCCCGAATTTCCAACCGCTGACGCTCTTTCAAGGGCGGGAACTCGTCCCGTCGCTCGTCATCGTGCCGAATATCTTCATCGGGTCGACTTTTTCAATTCATGGCATCAGTACAGTGCTAATCCCGCCAGACTTATGACGGCAGGTGTTTTTGCAAGAAATAAGCTGTATTATTAGCTTATCTAACACACTAATGGTATACGAGGAAGAAGTTGTGTGGTTTTGAGTTGCCTATATAGAGCTTGTACGTGGCTTGATTCCAGTGAACTCAACACTTCGTTGGGGAGCCAGTCTTGTGTTTTGGTGTGCCTTGCACTGAGTGCTGTGTGGCATTGGCAACAGTCTTGCAGCATTGCATGCACCCTACAATGCCGGGGTCGGGTTGCAAACTGCAACTGGGGTGGGGTGGGGACTGTATGTTATGTTATGTACATCATGGGGCCTTATCTCAAAACAGCAAGTACAAAGGCACAACAAAGCACATTGCGGCAGAGACTTTACAAGGAGGGGAAAACTTGGTTGGGTTGGGCTGTGATGTTATAACTAAGAATCGTAGTGGATAGGATAAGGTTGCCAAGTATAGGAGAGAGAACTGTGAAGTCTCTGTAATGACCTTGTCAATAAATTGAAAGAGAACAAGATGATTATAAGATAGAAGTACAAGAGTATAAATAGCAAGCCTAGCTAGCCATGTACTCTGAGGGGTACATTCCCTTATTAACTGAATTGCACTGCTACAGTAACCCACGACTATTGCCATTCTAGACAGTTACCATGTTGTATTTCGCAACTGCCTTGTGCGGTTACTGGGCAGTCAAGGGTCACGACTGTTGACTGTCTTCGACTGTTGACCTTCGGGTGACCCTCGATCTTCCGCGTGCTCTATATGAGCTCATGCGGTACTGGTACAGGCGTCTGCTTCGCTATGAGGAGACGCGATAGTGGAGAGCCTTCGGGAATGCTTGTGATAACCTTTCGGTTATTCCAACAGGCTGGGTAGCAGGTACTGGTGCTGAATAAAGGCACCGGTAGGTAGATTCTCGATAGGTAGGTACGTGCCCGTACTGGTAATACAGCACGTGTTCGCATGCATGCTCGTGTTGAACAGATAGGAGGGCAGGGCAGAGCAGCGCAGCATGCGTGCAGCAGCCAGGCCAGCAGCTCATGACTCAAAGCACACACGGGAAGTCAGACCAGCGTGTTAAAGTAAGCAGTTGCATCGGTGGCCCACCGCTTGAGGGACGAGCGCGGGTGGTCGAGCTACCAGTGGTGGTTGTTGCTGTCCCTCCTGAACCCGCGACCTCCTACCCACGTGTGTGTGAGTGTGTGTGTGTGAGTGGACTCAGAGCACACACGGGAAGTCAGACCAGTGTGTTGAGGTACGTGGTTGCATCGGTGGACCACCGCTTGCGGGACGAGGGCGGGTGGTTGAGGTGCGAGCGGTGGTTGTTGATATCGGCCTCAAAGCCGCGCCCGCCCCCACAGGGGATCGATCCCGCCAGGAACACGTGTGCGTGCGCACACACCAGCTTGTCCACTATCGCCACGATGCCTGCTCGTGGTGAGGGGGGGAGGCGGGTGAGGAACAGGGAAAGGGAAGGGAAAGACACCAGAGGAGGCTGATGTGCCTCTTTAGGCCCTGCACCCCCCCACAGGGGATAGAGCCTGCCAGGAACACGTGTGCGTGCAAACACCAGCTTGTCCACTATCGCCACGATGCCTGCATGGGGAGAGGGGAAGACGAGCAAGGAAAGCTGAAGGCCGGGTGGAACACACGGGATGGTGGAGTAGCTGCGTTCCCAACTAGTCCACCGCGGCACATGCACAAGGTGACGCCTCCATGAGTCGAGTTTTGAGTCGGCTCCACTCAGTACATGCGAAAGATGACGCCTCCGTGTGGTGCGGGCTACGGGCGGATGCGAGAGAGGGAGACGAGAGAGAGGGGCAGGTGAGGGAGAGGGACGGATGAGGAAAAGGGGAGGGAAAAAAGAGCGAGCAATGCAGGGAGCACTCGTGATGCGCACACGCCACTCTGCACCGCTCTGCACTCACCGGGATCGTACCGGTTGACCTCTGGGAGCACCTCGTCCAGCATCACAGTGCCCTTCACGCTCTCCCTCAGCCACCGCAGGCTGTCCCTCGGTGCCGCCCTCACCCTCTCCCCGTCCCCAAAGCTCCAAGTCGTGGTTGCCCACGAGTCCGACCGCACCACCTCCTGCTCTCCTGCACCCTGCCCGCCTCCCGCCTGCTCCCCTCCCTCCTGCTCCCCCCCTCCTTCCCCAGCCTCGCCTCCCCCGGGTTTGCCTCCCCTCAGCGTGGCTCTCGCCTGGTCAGCGCCCGCCCGTGGTGTGCGCGGGCGGGCTGTGAAGGGCACGTCTGCGGCAATAAAGACCGAGGTGGTGTGCGTGTCCCGCTGCGCTTGCTCTATGAGGTCCCGTGCCGCCCGCACACACCCCGTCATCATGTCCTCTAGCATGCTCGCGTTGGCCTGCCTGCCGTCCCTCTTCAGCCTCTGCGCCTGTGTGGGGGTAATGGAGGGGGAGGAAGAGAGGAGAATAGAGGGTATGGGGATGGGGGTGGGATGGTGACACATCCGTGCTGCCCGCACACACCCCGTCATCATGTCCTCTAGCATGCTTGCGTTGGCCTGCCTGCCGTCCCTCTTCAGCCTCTGCGCCTGTGTGGGGGAGATGAAGGGGGAAGAGGCAGTGAAAGGCACATCAGCTGCGATAAAGACCGCGGTGGTGTGTGTGTCCCGCTGCGCCTGCTGTATGAGGCCCCGTGCCGCGCGCACACACCCCGTCATCACCTCCTCTAGCATCGTTGCGTTGGCCCGCGTACCGTCCTTCTTGAGATGAGGAGAGGAGGAGAGGAGGAGAGGAGGAGAGGAGGGTAGGGGTAGAGAGGGGGGTGCAGGAGGAGAGCAGGGAAGGGAGGAGAAGAGGATAAGGACGTAATTAGGTGGCATGGCACTCATGAGATGTAATGAGACGAAAGGAGACGAAAGGAGATGAACGTGGAGCGGACGTGCATGCAGGGTGATGAAGTGCGGAGCAGACGGGGGAAGAAGGGAGTGTGTGTCTAGTCTAGGGTTATACAGGCCAGGCACATGCACATGCACATGCACATGCACATGCACATTCACTCACACTCACACTGATGAACGTGTGACTCGCCACTCACGAGTCGAAAGGCGATGAACTGGGAGCGGAAGTGCACGGCAATGCAGCGCGGGGGCAGGCGGGCCATGAGGGAGAGTGTGTGACGGGTTGCTACTGGCCAGACACATGCCCTCACACGCCACGCACATGCTCTCAGAGGGTAGGTGAACCCGTCAAGACCGCAAGGCACTCACGAGTCGGAAGGCGATGAACTCGGAGCGGAGGTGAACAGCAATGAAGCGCGGGGGCAGGTGGGCCATGACGGCATGCGCCATGGCGTGCCAGGGGCGGCTGTAGGGTAGCATCTGGAAGGATAGGAGGTCCGTCTGGGGCTCAAAGGCTATCCTCTCCCACGTGTCCTTCACCCACACCACCACTTGCTTGTGCTGCCTGCTCAGGGCGCGCACGGGATGGAAAGAGAAGGGAGAAGGAAGCAAGGAGAAGTGAGCATGGTGTAGAACCGATATTGTTTGCTCCCACGTGTCCGTCACCCACGCCACCACGTGCCTGTGCTGCCGGCATGCACGGGAGCAGGATCACGAGTCACTGGCAGGCAGCAGCAGGCATGACGACGTCAACCGTGTTGCCCCTTGTCAGCACATGCCCCATGCCCATCGCCATACACAGCACCACAGCATGTCCACCGCCCACCCACACCAAAGCTCTCACCATGCATGCAAGCGGGCGAGCATGGAGTCACTGGTAGCACAAATGATGACATCAACGGTGTTGCCCCTTGTGGCCACATGCCCCATGCCGCACACAACAACAGCATGCAGTACACTATACCAAAGCTCTCACCATGCGTGCAAGCGGGCGAGCACGGAGTCACTGGTAGCACGCATGATGACACCCACCGTGTTGCCCCTTGTCTGTAGGCACGTGCCCCCATTGCCCTACACAATAGCACGGCGTGTCCACCACTCTTCCATACGAGAAGAGCTCTCACCATGCGTGCAAGCGGGCGAGCACGGCGTCACTGGTAGCAGGCATGGTGACATCAATCGCGTTGCCTGTATTAGGCACGTGCCCCATGCCGTACACCGCCAGCTCGCCTAGCATTGCCGCCACTGGCTCTGCAAACGACGCGATAAGGAAGGATGAGATGGCACTTGTGGCTCATATTGCATGGTTGACGATGCCTTCACAGAGGAAACAAAATGGGAAGAAAGAAAGAAATTGAATGAAGGGACTGACGGTGCATGAAGGGTTGCTTGCGCATGTAGGCGGACTGCAGCAGCATGAAGCCCACTGAGGGCGCGGAGAGAGCTGCTCGCGCCATGAGCAGGAAGAGGTCCGGTGACACCCAGGAGGCGGAGTCAAAGTGGGAGAGGTCGAAGTAGGCGCAGAAGGGCAGCGAGAGTGCTACCGAGAGATGGCTGCGACTGCCCTGTGGTGGGTGGGAGGCAGTGCGGCAAGGGCGGTGTTGGGGGTGACAGAGCGACAGGGGAAGATGGAGAGGGTTACATGAGAGAGCGTCACTGACAGGTGGCTGCGACTGGCCTGCGGTGTGATGGCAGTGGGACACGGGCGCTTGATGGGGTGGTTGGGGAGCCTGCTGAGGCTACGGTCGAGAGGCGCTCTGGCCATGAGGCGGACCAGGCCTGCGGTCCTGCGGAGACATAGGCAGTGCCCAAGGATGGTGGGGCAACGGCGGTGGCGCAAGGATGGTGGCGCAAGGGCGGTGGATCAAGGGTGGTGGCGCAAGGATGGTGGCGCAAGGGCGGTGGATCAAGGATGGTGGCGCAAGGGCGGATGATGGGGTGATAGGTCGATGGGCGATAAGGGAGCATGGAGAGGGTACATAAAAACTGTCATCACATGTGGGGTTAGAGAGACGATGCAAATTACCTGAACCTGGACACAACGACCCTCAGGCGCACGGGGTGAGGGGGGCGGGGGAGGCAAGGACGCGTCAGTGTGCAAGGCAAGGGGCAGTTGACTTCAAAGAAGCAGACGCTCGGCACCAAAAGCGACTGACCTTGGGCAGAAAAACAAAGCCGGACCTTGGGCAGCACGAGGATGCGGTTGGTGGCGTGGGCGATGCGGGCCGCCTCCACGAGGTGCGATCGCGAGTTGGACAGCTGCTCGTCCGAATAGGCGAACACCAGATACTTGCTGCTTGGGGCCGGCTGGGGGGACGGGAAGGGGGAGTGGGATGCGGTAGAGGGGCCAAGGAGGGAAGGACGAAATGAATGTGATAGGGAATGCGAGCTGGGCAGCTGCATGCTTGAATAGGCGAACACCAGATACTTGCTGCTGGGGGCCGGGTGGGGGGTGCGGGCATGAGGGTGAAAGGGAAGGCGAGGTGAGATGGCGGGAGGACGGACGCAGGGAGGCGAGGGAGGAAAATGGGATTGGAAACGTGATGGGAGGGGGACCTGTACGAGACGAGTTGGAGAGTTAAAGAGAGGAGAGGTAGAGAAGCGCTGGTCGGATAGGGCGAATATGGAACACTCTAGGGGTGGGCTGGCGTGGGGAGAAGGGCGAAGAGAGGAGGGTATGGGAGCGGAGAGATGAGAAGGGACTTGGTGGGGGGAAGGGGAAGGTGGGCAGGCGGGCGGAGCCAAGGAAGGAACCAGCGGGTGGTGTGGTGTGGCGGACTCACCACTGTCTTGCTGAACGGCTTGTGCGGCACGGGCCAGCACGCCTCAGGCCACGTGGCACCCTCTCCCGCTGACTCTACTGGTAGACTTTCCCCTCACGACTCTCCCCCTGACTCACTACTGCCCTGTTGACGGGCATGTGGGGTTGTGAGACGACTCTTTACAACACATCTCAATCCTCCCACTCCACTGGTAACACTTCCCCTAATGACCTTCCCCCTAATGACCTTCCCCCTAATGACCTTCCCCCTAATGACCTTCCCCCTAATGACCTTCCCCCTAACGACCTCCCCCCTCACGACCTCCCCCCTCATGACCTTCCCGCTGACTCACCGCTGCCTTGTTGAAGGGCATGTGCGGCACGGGCCAGCACGCCTCAGGCCACGTGGCACCGCTACCGCTCACAGCGCTGCTGCTGTCCGCCCTGCTCTCAACCGAGTCGCTCCCGGGCCCATGCACATTCCCAGTGCCCTCACAGCCCCCGCCAGCACCACAGTCCCCGCGCAGCCCACAGTCGGCGGAAGCAGCGCAGCCCCCCGCAGCAGCGAGCGCGGCCTCCACGGCGCGCACACCCCCGCACACCGCGTCCACCCCCGCCGCGATCCGTGCCAGCGACGTCACGTTCCGGCCCACAGCGCGCCGCACGTATGCGCTGCTGGCGGCGCCCGCCAACACCCCCCGCCGCCACCGCTGCGAGTACAGCTGCCCCGCACCGGGGGCTGTAGCGTCCGCGCTGGGCCTGCCACCCTCCCCAGGTGCAGCCTCACCAGATAAAGCCTCCCCCCCGTGTGATCCAGGTAGCACCTGTGTGCTGCTGCTGCTAGAGCTGCTGGCGTCATCAGCCTCCTCTGCTTCTCTCCGCCTCGCCTCCACCGCCCATTGCTGCAACGCGCTCCGCAGCTGCGCCCGGCAAGTACCCGCTATAAGCTTCTTCGCGGGGCTCAGTTTTGAGCCGTACACGAGCGCGCCCTTCATGGCCTTCAAACACGCGTCGGTGAAGTTTAGCCCGGCCACAGGACGACGCTCAGGACTCCACGCAAACGTCACCAGGCTATCACCATTCCCAGGCGGCACAGCTGTCTTTCTAAGGGACTCCGGGAACTTTACACCCGAAAGTCCGGGGTTATAAAGTATTCTGCCAATATTTTCAGTGGCTCTAGTGGATCGAAAAGGATTCTCTAGCAGGTGATCATGCGATGGACGGCTTGTGAGCACGAAGGCTATTCGGAGGAGGATGAGCAGAGCGAACACTCCAGCAAGCCTCGCCAGAGCGCGCCGAAAAATAGCACTCGGGAAAGAGAGAAGCGATGCGAGAGGGGACTCTTGAGCTGGTCTGCTGCCGTACAGATCGCCTGGCTTCTTCCTGTCGCCGGTGAAAATGGTTGTAAATCTTAGCCATTGGCTTAGATGGCTCGCCTCGCACGTGTGCAGTTTCTGCTGCCTGATCATCGCAGCGTCGACTGCAGAGAGGGTTGTCAGGTAAAATAAGCTAAATAGATAAACGCATGTCGAATGTCAGATTCGTCGATATCTGCGTCGCTCGACAATACTCAAGGCCCAAAACCGCCATTGGGTATGCTGCTGAAAACAGTGGAGAGATCGCATGCCTTTGCGGACGCGAAGTCAACTACTATCCTAAAAACTTATCGATTCCGCCATCCGCAAATCACGGTCGAATAAGCATATTAGGCGTCACACGTAGAAAGGGCCAGTGTTTACCGATCAACGATACAGGCTGACTAAGGAACTGCAGGAAACACAGCAGTCGTAAAAGTGCACGAGTCAGGATATGAGAAGCTCGCCATAGTAGGGAGTGAGAACGAAGGCAATGTGCGATTGCAGAAATAGCCGACTGATGGTCTGCTCTGGTCGCGGCGCGGATGGTCTGTTTTTACGTTCGCAGAGCGTCGAAGGCTGAGTGCGCTGCTGAAGTGTCAGAAGGTTTGGCGCCAAGTGTACAGAAACTCACTGTGGATTATAGCCAAAAGGTGGTCCGCCGGTTATATGTACGTATGCCGAACGCCACAAGCTCGCAATATTTGTAACGAGGAAGCACCAAACGAGTTAACTATGTCGGCTCGTTGTCAACCAGACCGGACTGAACGCCGTCTGTCTGACACTCACCACGAACATGCCTCCCGTTATAAACAAGAATTCACCCAGTAGTGTCACTATCGAGACGCGCTGAATTCTCGTACCGTGGATCAGAATGAAACGAGAGAAATCGCACGGCTTCCTTGAGTCGTACCGTCAGCCAGTCGCGTTCAGCGCGTGAGTGGTTCCCGCATGTAAGGAAATCCCAAGGCACACGCTGTGAGTCAACTCCCTGTGCTGCCTTTGACGTGACGTGACATGCATGAGTCACATGATCACCTATACTCCCTGGGCCGAAGCCAAGGCACACCAACGCACCGCACTTACTTTTCCCAAGCAGCTAGTGAGTCCACACAGGGATTCCAGTTGTCTTGTGGACTAGTAGCCTAGGTTGTAGCAAGGTCGTGGCCTAAGCTGGTGATCGTAGTACATGTACATCATGTCGTAGTTTTGACGTACCCATATTTGAGATTAATTTCATACCAGGTTCACACACTTCCTTTTAGTGACGACCTTTCGTTTCGTGTTTGAGCCTTCTTTTCACAGCTCTTGCAAACAATCGAGGCTTGCGAATCGTGATCATGGGAGCGCAAGACGACGTTAGAAGAGACGAGGAAGAGCCGTCGTCCACGTTAGAGACACCTCTCCTTTGCCAGCCTTTCCTAAATTGGCAGACAAAGCGGCCGGTTTGGTGCTTGTCAATACCGACTCCCGTACTTATCGCCTTAGCAGTCATTCTAATATGCGAGGCTCTATTTTATGTGGAATTTCCCGTCTCCTTCGGTCGACCTCATGCGGCTGTTATTGAATTCGTCGGAGACACTCATATCGAGGATCGGGACAGCGCCTGGCTCGCTTCCGTCGAGATAAAACGGACGAAGTTCAACTTCTCAGATTCATGCGTAGACGTCCTTCGCAGTCACTCAGATAAACAATACGTTTATGCGCCAAGTAGGAACGACACTGTACAGGATGTGATGCCTAAGGTTACGAGTTGTAACGCCAGCCTCTGTAACGCGTTGCAACAGTGGGCTCAACTCGCGAGAGAACGCGAGTTACAGGGTAACTGCAGCAGCAGCGACCCAGCAGTCCGCTCCAGCTGCAAGCCTAGCTCATTCACGTCCTTAAAGAACGCGTTCGTATGGCGGACAAATCCAAGCGCGTCAGGAACTCAGCAATTCCCGAGCGATCCGCTAAAAGCCGACCCGCTACCAGAGGAAGAGGTGGAGAGGCAACAGTCGGGTGGCGTGGGGCAGATCTGCACGGAGGGGTGGAAACGCGGCGTGCTGGCGCGACTGACGAGCAGCACGTACGTCCGACAGATGCTGGCGGACAACCAGACGCGCATGGAGAACATCACCGCCGGCATTGACGCTGTGTGCGCGCGCACGCGGGAGGTGGAGGAGGGGCTGCTGGCGAGCATTCGAAACGGCAGTGGCGCTGCCACGTCAGCATGCGGTGACTGGCCTGAAGCGTGCTGGCCCGTGCCGCACATGCCTTTCGCCATGCTCTCTGTACGTGCTTTCCCGCACATGCCTTTCGCCATGCTCTCTGTACGTGCTTTCCCTCACATGCCTTTCGCCACTCTCTCTGTATGCATCATGCCTCTATGCTCTCTGATGGTTGCTTGTCTTGTCTTCCCCCCTCCGATTCCCCCCACTCCCCTGTAGCACTTCCCTGGCCGCAAGCACCTGGTGTTTGCCATGCCGAAGGAGCCGTTTTTTAGGCGCCTCAAATACTCTTCACCTCTTCCTCTCCCCTTCTCCCTCCTCCCCCAATCTCTCATTAGGACTTCCCCCGGCCCAAGTACCTGGTTTTCGCCATGTCATGTCTCTCCCCTTCCGCCCTCCCCGCTCTCCCCTCCCCTCTTCCGCCCGTCCCCCCTCCTATCAGGACTTCCCCCGCCGCAAGTACCTGGTGTTCGCCATGTCGGAGGAGCAGCTGAGCAACGCGCGCACCCACATCATCGAGGCTGCGCGCCTGGCTCAGATGTCCAACCGCATCCTCGTGCTGCCCAAGGTGGGTGGGGGAGGGTAGCGTGATAGGGTAACCGGGTAACGGGGTGACACACGGTCACCATCATTGAGGCTGCCTGCCTGGCACAAACGGCCAACCGCATTCTCGTGTTGCCCAAGGTGGGTGGGGGATGAT